>JAJTUE010000002.1:2493152-3107965 GCA_036971405.1 Orbilia quercus | reverse complement strand
GGGGGGATGGCTGCCGTAGCGGAACGGTCTTGGGTACGTTCCTTTTGCTTCGCGCTTGATGCGGAAACGAGAGTATAGATTTCGTCGATTTCTGGCAAAATTCTAGTACCCGAAGACATATATTTAGTCTACGAGTACGACATAAATCCATCGACAATACTCACAAGTAGATGTTCCTCGATTCAATAAGATTTTATTTCGTTAATATAGAATATCCTCAAACCAACTCAGGCCACTAGCACTACAGTTCCTTCTAATTACTACGTTATACTATGGAAACAAGCTCACTCGACCACAGCGCATGAAAACATCGACATCTGAAATAAATCACCTCGAAAGGCATCATAATAAGCCTCCTAGGGTAACGGCAGCCGCTTTGCCATGCGAATTCCCACACGCACAACCGATTAGCCCACGAGATATCGGGCATCCCACATTTAAACCCTTCAATGAGGGCCGGATTTCAAAGCTTCCTAGGACACGATATCTAAATACTAAGTCTTCGGCAGCAGTGCCACACATTAAATATGGCGTATCCGCGAATAGTTCTCGGATGGACCGGCAGCTCCATCCTTCATGGGCTGTTATGGACATTATTATGGATACCTGTAACGAGAGCATACTATTGGGGTCAAATGGACACGAGTAACCCACCGGATTTATTTGATATCGGCTGGGAACCGTACTGGCGAGGGCCTGGGTTTGTTGAAGAGTGTATCAATACTGCGAATGACCGGGGTGGAAAGGTAAGGAAATATCGCGCTAATCCTCAAGATAATTACAACGACGTATAAAAGGGACGTCTTGAACCGATGGGGAATACTATTTTGCTAATATATCTGCTCGAAAACTAGTTACAAGCATTCGGTATAATCAGCGGAGCATACACCCCAGGCCAAGTTTCCACCCGTTACGGCGCGTACGCGGAAGGACATAACCCGCAAGGCATGATATTTTTCAAATCACCGGACTGTACGACCTCAGGCACGAACCAATTCATCGTCATCCGGTTCAAACAGGACGTAATATTCAGCGATGGCAACCGAGGACTCTACCGCGGCGTGCAATTCTACGATTTCAGCAACACCGAGGGGGTCAACATGAACGAGTATAACAGTTACAAGGAAATCGGTCTCAATTCCGAATACTGGAAATACATCGATGTAGCCGGTATCGGGCCTATTAAGAGTAAAGCCGTGGTGTTTGATCGTGATGCCAGCGGGGAATTCCTGCCCTCGGCAGAGAAGTTTGTTTTGACGCCGGATGTGAACACGTCGTATCTTTTGGCCAAATCGTTGAAGAGGAATGATCCTACTGCCGTGAAGAATCGGTTAAGGAGTTTTTTGCAGGAAGCTGTGCTCCAGAAGTTGGGGAGACAGAGGGGGCTTGCCCGGATACGGGACAATTATCCGGGACCACAGAACTTTGGACCTGGTGGAGGGGTCTACAACGGGCAGACCGTACCTGTGAACTCGGAAAGAGTGCGGATGGTTAATGCTAGTCCTAACACCGCACAGAATATGAATATTAATCCCTCGATGATCCAGCAGCAGCAGCAGCAACAACGTCCAAGAAGTCAAAACTCCGGATCGGGCAGGAGTCCGGTGAATAGTCAGGGTCAACTTTCACCTATAGGCCCTGGATTAAGTCCGACTACCAGTCAAGGCAGCCGTGGATCATTCCCAGGTGCTGTACGGAATCTGTCTCCGGGTGGGCTCGGTCCAAATGTTCAAATCCAGAATCAGCCTGGAAATCGCCAGGGACAGATTCAAGACCCGAATGTCAATCGTGGGAGAATTCCCGGAACACAAGGTCAAGGCCAAGGCCAAATTCGCCAGGCAGGAGCGTCTCCGAGCCCGCAGCAACATCTGGTGAATATCGGCGGCGGCAGGATGGTTCCGGTGGAAGTATTGGAGAAACTAAAACGAGACCAGCAGATACAGAAACAGAAACAAGCACAGGTTCAAGCTCAAGCGCAAGCAAATGCGCGGGCCCAACAGAACCTCGAGATCCACCGACTACAGCAACAAGAAATACAAAGACAGATAGAGCAGAAACAACGGGGAACCACCCCGAGGCTGCCATATTTCCCAAACATTAATCCCAAACAACCGCTTGAGTTTATGCGGCCCCCAAACGGCCCTTCGCGTCCACAACAGGCTACCGTCACACTCCTTAACCCTGTCGTTAGACAAACTGCAGCGGACGCTCAAGCTGAAGCCCTCCCACAGCCTGCTCTGGTAGAAGAACAAGGACAAGCACCTCAACAATCTACTCAAATAGAGGAAGAGCGACAAGAGGCACAAGAACCAAGGGTAAATGCCGTTGAGTTCGAGTTCGAGACAGGTACTATCCCTGAAGAGGGCCCCGAGGGAACTTTCAATGGATTGTTCGGACAGCAGCTTCCTACAGAGGATCAATTCCCACAACAGCCACAACGTGGTGTCCAGAACATCCCGACGACGCTGGACCTAGCCGTCGAAGAACTATATGGCGATCCGAGAGAAAACGATGTCAACTACCCAGTTAGAGGGTGGCGTGGGGTTCCCACATCTCCCACGCTAAGAAACCAGCAGAAATATCAAGCCGTTACCGGATCCAAAGTCCCGGAGGCATTCAAAGATCTTGTCGAGGGATTGGAAGATTTTATAGTGAATCCTTCGGAAATAACGGAGGAAAGACCCAAGTTTGACCCTAGCGTGTTTTCAAGTGGATGGTCGGGCGCATCAAGATGGCGGTTTGGTCCTCCGCTCACAAGATACGAAGAGCCCCTTGCTGTACCAGGTAAGCAGTATACCTCTTTGTGAATCCATCGGCCTGATAAATTAACATGCGACTATAGGATCCATTCAAGAGATTGGTATGGAGGAGCAAATCCATTTCCCCAACTTTTACGACCGAGGCACAGTTGAAGGCAATATGGAAATCGAAACAGAATCTATCCCGGAGCATCGCGTAAACTTGTTGGATGTCAAAAATCTATCCACACGGACTATGACCACTGCCGCCCAGTTGTACCATGACTGGCAGTACAACGGAACGCCCATCTTTGGAAATTTCCAAGAATTACCTGACAGCTACTTTGATCCTAGATGGGAAGCTATCAACCGAACCCTCAAAGAGCTGACAGGACTCGCCCGTGAGTATAAGCTTTACTACCGAGACAAATTTATGGAGGCGGTCGGAAATCGATATGTTGCTAAAGTCACCGAACTCGACGAGCGGTATCAAGACCTTTTGAGTCTGAGAAAAGAGGGTGAAGAAGCGCTGAAGGGACGTTTGGAAATAATCAAGAGAACACCTCAAGGATCGAAGAAATACAGGGATCTTACTGCAGAGTACAACCGAATGGAGGGCATTGTTGGAAAGGTGAACGGTGAAATAAGGGCACTGTTCGAGTACAAGGAGGAGCTTGAGACGAACCGGTCTAACGCTTTGGAATTTTATGAAGATTTGTGGAATCAGAGAAACTATGACTTGACACTGAGATATGAGACGTGGAGGGACCTGGCGATACAGAATATCAATCTGAATACTGCGAGGAATAGAGGTCCGGGTCTTAGCAGGGATCCCGATTTTGGAAAAATTTCAAAGTAAATCATGGTTTATATTATCTAAATATTGTATCTAGTAGCCATGCAAGGATGTCCGTATTATGAGGGTCTTTATCTTGCAATTACCCGATCAAGTTTATTTGTATTATCACGATCAGCTGACACTATAATAAATCTTTAAGAAAAAGGATCTTACTTCGCTTAAGACCATGGTAAAATGCTGGTTACGAGGCAGAGGATGTACTCAAACGCAAGATCAGTCTTCAGTCCGATAAAGTCTATATGTAATTAAGAAGCCATGCAGGTTTGACCTTGGCAACATACAATCAGGTCTTGAATAGGTTGCGTTGTGGTGTGTTATTTTGAGGCTGCACGCTTCCGCAGATGGGGATCCCTGTCGGTCGTCGATGACAAGAAGCAAACATGACTTCATTTGTCGTCATTGCACATTCTGCTGCCTACCGCATCTTGCCGACATCCTCATCTTCCATTCCCCGAACCAAAAACTCGAAACCACATTTGAAATTGCATACCGACAAGGACAATTTATCACGTTCAGAAGAAATCTAGACATTTCTACCATAAACTTTTACAGCGGATACTCACCATGCTACCAATCCGATCTCTCACTCGCAACGTCTATTCAAGACGACTTATTCCGGCGCTCACGTCCCAATTCTCAACGACATACCACCAATTGCTGCCGAATAGAACGGATATACCCTCAAATAATGATCCGAAGACTCCAAACCAACCTCACATTCACAA
The DNA here is from genome assembly GCA_036971405.1 of Orbilia quercus. Classification (NCBI taxonomy): domain Eukaryota; kingdom Fungi; phylum Ascomycota; class Orbiliomycetes; order Orbiliales; family Orbiliaceae; genus Orbilia; species Orbilia quercus. Next base: position 3,103,643 of record JAJTUE010000002.1, on the reverse strand, counting down.
TGTTGCGTCCACGTTAACTAGCGATGTGCCATCCGTCGGCAAGGCGCCGCCACCGCCAGAATTCATCGGCAGCGTAGATCCAAAATTCGCATCTCGAACTACTACGGGTGAAGAGGGCGAAGTAAGCGGTGCTATCAATTCAGGACACGGATCTAGTAATCCGTCGGAGAGTGCGTGGGCGCAATTCATTGCTGAACCGATAAAACGGGTTGGCGAAGACGAGAAGACTTTGAGAGCACGACTAGTTTGTAAGTTCAAATCTTACGTCGTTAATTGGGTTTTTAGAAAATTATAACTAATTAATTGAACTGATTAGATCAATCCCGAAAACGAGGTATCCTGGAAACCGATCTGCTGTTGTCCACTTTCGCAGACGAGAACCTGCCAAAAATGACCATTGATCAGATGCGGGAATACGATGCCTTCCTGGACGAGAATGATTGGGATATATACTACTGGAGCACGCAAGACGCGCCAGTGAACGTTAACGAAAACGTATCCTCTAGCGCAGAGATACCCGCCGAAGATGGTTCCGCCGTGACCGAAGCCACAACGTACAACACTTCCGGTTCGAGAAAGACGGCGAGTCCGGTTCATAAGGATAGAAAGATACAGCCGCCGCCGGGTGTGCAGCACTTAGGAAGCATTGAGCAACCGGCTATGAAGACGAATCTATCCCCGGAGGATAGACCGGAGAGTCGGAGTATTGAGTGGGCGCAGACTGTGGGGACTGTGAAAGTAGCTTATAAGCCTGTACCAGAAAAGTGGAAGGAGAGCTGGGTTCTGAATGCGATCAGGGATCATGTTGAAGGTAGAAGAGCAAGAACTGGTGAAAAGGACAGTGCTAAAACGAAACCGAAGGGGATGGGTAGGATGCCTGATCTAAGTGTTTAAAGACTGACTTCTGTGCCCAGATAGAAGTCGAGTTAAAACTACTTTTGTAGTCCAATATTATACTCCAGTCTATTGCTAGTCTACTAGTGATATATATATCTAGCAATTACTATGGTTTTGATACTGTGGAATTATATCAAAGGTTCTAGATTGCAATATTTCAACACCAATGTACTAATAAAGGTCGAAAACCCCAATTTTAGTCCTAGCGTGTCCCGGCAGCGGTTACAGGGTCGTCTCGCCAATCAGCCCAATAATCCCAGTCTTGCCACGGCTGGCCATTCGCTCGTGGCGGCTTTACGAAATCCGTATACGTGGGTTCCCATTGAAATTTCCCCGACCTCTGCGTAGCCTCATTCAGTCCATATTCCGGATACTGCTCCTGCCATGCAAATAGGTCACGTTCTGGTGAGAACTGGAGCCACGGCAAACCCCATCCTTCCTCCGGAATGATAGCCCGTCTCCCCAAAAAGACGTTGGACGCAAGAGATATATCCAACATCATCTCCATCATTAACGAGAAGACACCCGCGTACAATTTATCAGCCAGTACTAAGTAGGTTGCGTACATTTGGAAAGTCAGATTTTTCGCCGAAGCGTAGGCTTTAAACGGTGGTCCCGTTACTTTGCCAGCTTTACTCGTGCCGGGGAGCGGGAGGAGATCGAATTTACTGGACGAGATGTACTTTGCCGTATAGAACTCATGATACCCGACGAACTGACGACCCTTACCCGGCAACGACATGGGCGGCCAACTTATATTGATAGATTTGGCGTCCTGCTGGGTGGCTGGGAATTTGGGCATCTCCCTTCTCATCAAAGCTTGCAGGTCGCCCATGGCGAAGGATAACTCAGTAGCCGCCTTATTGATGGCTGAGAAGGTATTCGGGACATAGTTACCACTGACCTCAAAGATACCAGGGGCCAGTTCATCAAAGCCCAAAGCGTAGGCTAGGATTTTCTTATTGGTGTTCGTTGAGTAAGGCCAAGCCGGATCGATCGCTGCGTTATCACCACCGACAATGGTGTACATGTTGGTTTGATGATCTTGACTGAACGACACCCCATCAGGTGAGTAAACATAGGCGATGGACTGCAGCACTCTATCGTTGATATCCAGAAACTCCTTTGGTAAAGGTGGAGAGCCTGTTTTCGATTTCATGATGTTTACGAGAATTTTGAGTTGTCCTGCAATTTCCACCAGATATTTGGAAGCGGCGAGGAGCAAGTCGATAGGGTTATCGCCAGGTTCGTCGATTCTGAGGGCTGCCTCAAATACTTCCCAGGTCTCGTTTGTGATCAGGAGACTGTCGCGCCAGAAGGTGGTTCGCATTTTGGCTTGCAGTTTCTCTCTTTCCGCTGGCGGAATTCTTTTATCTTGACTTTCTCGGAGTTCTGCTTGAGCCCGAGCGGCCCAGTCTCTGATCATTTGCTGGTTGTCGGCGAGAATCGAGGCTGGCAGATCTTCGGGCATCTCAGCGTCTACTTCTTGACCTTCGACGACTTCTACGTCGTCCAGGAGCTGGCCAACTGGCCTTGTGACTTTTTCGATATCGTCAACTTCCTCGACCTCCTCGACGTCAAGTGCTTGCACTTCTGGAATGGTATCAATAACTATTGGTCCCGTATCAATATTGAGATCGTCGAAGAGAGGCGATAGTTGGTCCCAGTCTTCAATCTCCTCGACTTTTTCAGTGTATTCCATATCGTCGAAAAAGGGAGCAAAGTCGTCGGGATATATTTCGTCATCGCTGTCATCAACTTCGACAAGCTCATCAGTCTTGATGACATCCGTCTGTTGGATTATCTCATCGCCCAAAGCGGGCCCATCAAACTCCTCGACCTTATGAAGTTCAACGACCTCTTCATCGTCGATATACTCGTCGACGTCGTCAGGAACTAATTCTTGGATATCAACGGCATCGCCGCCGATGGCAGTGTAAAACTCCGGATCAGAGTACAAGTCGACATCGATATCATCAAAAAGCGGAAGAAGATCAATATCGTCCGAGTCGCCGTCGCCATCTCGAACAAAGTCTCGTAACCCGTAATCCGGACTCGCGGACGATCCGAAGATATCCTGCTGTGGGATACTAGAATGATCACCTAATAAGCCGATATCGATATCGTCAACTTGATCTACTTCGTAAGTTTGCACGACGTCCTCGTCTAAATCGTCCATATAAATATCGTCCATGGGAACAACTCCATCGCCGAATCCCGTTCCTTCAGCATCGTTTATTCTACCTGCTAAACTTTGGAAGCCTCCAGGATATCCATATTCGGTACTCTGAAGGCCACCCTGACTGCGTACACCTGAGAGAAAGGCAAATGAGAGGAGGATAATCCTCCCAAGCCGGGTTTCGTGTCCCATGGCTATTAATATCGTGTACTGGATTGGTGTAGCTCCCGTGCCCTAGCGGTTTTGCCCTTAAATATTCCGCAGTCGATATTACCATAATTAGTTTAAATATATAATAGACCATGGGAGCCATAGGGTAGACACGCGAGCGCCTTGTAGGAAAACCGGCCTCGTAGGAAATGTCTTTAATATGCGGATATTAGCGCAGCTGGGCCAGGCGGATATTGGAAACTTTATCCCATTGCAATGACTTTGTGTTTTAATAATATTAATATATTGACATATCTTTGCATTTCGAGTTCATCCATATAGATCTAATTAATATAAACATTATAATGTTGCATCGGCATATATAACATAAGACCATAGAAAAACACTGTTCTGTCGAACATACGAAATACTGTGATATCAAGAGACATACCTCATACAGAATCTAATAATTTGATTTCGTAGTTGTGTGTGGTGTTTAGTTAAGACCCTCGTTTTCCATCAAACGTGCTCAGTTTCAGTGTGAAATTTAAAAAATTAAATAAAGTTTAACTAGCTATAAATTAAATGATACGATGCTTGCGCAAGGAGAAAATCGTAGCCGTATAGTTAGTGACACCATCAAGAAGCTGGACAGCTTTACGGGTTTTCAGGTCAACGGATCCGGTGTGCGCAGGCTCACTAGGAGTTACGAAAAACCTCGAGTCCGAAAAGTTATAGATCCAAAATAGAGATGATTCTTTCCCCAAACCGCGGCTAAAAAACATCGTGCAAAACAAAAAGAAATGAAAGAGAACGGGGTTGCTGTTCGCCAGCCCCCACAGTAATATATACAAAGTCAAGAACAGTACAGAACCATGTACGGAAAAAAGAAATCCAACAACTCGCATCCATCCACCATTATGAAAAGAGGGAAAAAGTCGCAGCAGTCCCAAAATTTTGTATGTTCAATGCAACCGATAAAACGAGAAGAGAGTGAGTGTCTCCGCTGTGCCGTCGCCATGTCGTATGTACAAGTCCTCCACCAGTCCACCTTATCAACCAACGGTGGAATCCTCGGTTGTTTATTACTATACGAACCGAGGGGATATCGTGTCTCATAGAGAAAGTAGCTCAGAATTCTCATACGCCAGCACCGGCATCCAATCCATCTGCCTTGGGAATTTCCTCCCGCACTCTCCGCCACACCGCCTTCCAACCTCCCTCGCCATCACCAACCCTCTCTACCCCTCTCGCCCCGATTAATCCGATATGTCTCAGTCGCGCAAGAACCAATTGCATCCCTTTAGTACTGCTCCCCACGTGCTCCTCCGTCCGTCGTGCACCGATTTGTTCAATAGTCCGCTGTACACCTTCCTTCCCCCATCCGAAACCCCCGAACGTGAAGAATCTTCTTCTCTCCTGCTGTTGCTGTTGTTGTAGATGCGACTCGTGTAATTCCGCCTCCATGGGTAGGTTGTGCGTCCTCCGATTCCCGAATCTGCTGTCGAACCTTACTGTCGTCCGAACGTTTGTTACATCGCCTGCCTCGGACGGAGTGTAGACTTGTTGTTCGACAACGCTTAAAATGGACGTGTGGTCTAGATTCCGGGTTTCGGTTTCCATCACCATCGTGTGCGGGTTTACTTTGGACGTTTCGAGGATGTATGAGTCGGATATGGACGGGAGGAGGCGGGTTAGCGCTGCGGGGAGTTTGCCGCGTTTGTGGTGGATGCGGACCGTGTGGAGACAGCCTGTGTCGTCGATATGCCGGGAGATGACATCGGAGGAGAGGACGTGGGTTGAGTAGGGACTGGATTGAAGTTAATGGTTAGTATGTATGATATGTGAGATCGGGGAGATCGGCGTGGACGTACTTCGGATAACGGAGAAAGTAGGCAAGGGTTACGGCGTGCCAGGTATAACTGTCAAAAAGTTAGCAATGGACACTCCATTGAAACATTGGAGATAGAAGTAGACGTACTCGTAGGAGAAACCGTTTTCGTAGAATTTGACCATGTTGGTGGGTATATATGATATCGGGTGGCGGATTGTCTGACGTTATAATCTCATGCGATAGCAGCAATCTGCTCTAGCCGGTGAATACCTAAAGAGCCGGCGGGGTTGAATCTGGATATGTCTCCTATGGTATTTAAATTCAGGTGGTTGTAATCGCTGAGATGGAACGAGAGGGCGAGAGAGAAGATTGAGATGATGAGGTTGGAGACGAGGTGATTGGGTGAGGTGATTGTGGTGTGTAACCGGGTTGCTGCGGCTCGCCCACCGCCAGAAAATCTTTTGCCTGCCGCCGTTGCAAGTGGTGTGGGGTGCATCTTATAGCCGACCCTAAGCCGGCGATAAGAGCGGTGTGTTGCCGCGTTGCAGGACTGTCTCAGAAGCGTTCTGATTGGCGGGATGTTTCGACGAGATCAACACATCCTTCTCGCCAAAAGGCCAGCTTGAAGAAAGCGCCCCGTTTTGGCTCGTCGAAGCTGCATCGGAACACGAACGAGCGCACGACCTCCAATCACGATCACGACCGGTACCCACGACTTCAACTTCTTCCTTCCGTCAGCATCCGTACCAGGCTGGGGAGATAGCCAATTGACTGGCATTTCTTTACCCGTCGTCTCCATAGCTTCTTTTTTCTCTCACCTCTTTCACCATGAAGCTCTTACCGACCCTCACACTCCTGACGACAACGGCGTCTCTAGCATCGGCGCTCAAGTTCGATCTATACGCCCAGTCGAATGGTCACCCGCACCGATGTATCAGGAATTTTGCCTCAAAGGACACACTGGTGGTCGTTACAGCCATCATCTCGGGCAGCAAAGGCGACGGACAGAAAGTCAACATTCACGTGCGTGAACCTATCAGCATCCCCTATATACCGTCGACGCGGAATCAAATCCAAGATAGAAACTAATACTACGGAAACAAATAGATCAAGGACGCAGTAGGCAACGAATACGGTAAACCGAAAGATGTCGTCGGCGAAACCCGCATGGCGTTCACCTCCCACGCGGACGCCGCATTCGACGTCTGCTTCGAAAACATCGCCACAAACTACCACCGGGGCGGAACACAGCTCAGCCGCTCTGTCGAACTGGACGTTGACATCGGAGCCGATGCACGCGATTGGAGTGCCATCCAGGCTGCGGAAAAGCTGAAACCCGTCGAGATCGAACTTAGGAGAATCGAGGAGCTTGTAGGGGAGATTGTGACTGAGATGGAGTATTTGAGGACCCGAGAGCAGAAGTTGCGGGATACCAATGAGAGCACGAACGAGAGGGTCAAGTGGTTTGCTTTTGCGACAATTAGCACGTTGGTGGGGTTGGGCGCGTGGCAGGTTGTCTATCTGCGGAGTTATTTCAGGTTTGTTCATTTCCGGCCGACATTTCTCTTGCAGTCATGCTAATGATCTCATAGGAGCAAGCATCTCATCTAAAGTCGAGATGGTGAAGAGACACAAAATTGGCATACAATTACATAATCTATTTTTTTCTCTTTATGCGTATATATTGCATGTCCAAAGCGTGGCCTTTAATCCTACTCTTAGTTCCATACAAAAGCAGACTATTGCCTTTTTAAACTTCATATATAAACGATAATTGAATGCTATGCAGTATGGTATTTCATCATATCAGTCTACCTGCAAGTAAGGTATTCACATTTCGGACTTTTTCTTGTAATAGATGCCATACATATATAGTGCATATATTACTCTAAGCACACGGAACATGGTATCATACCTATCCGGTGAAAGGTAGCCAACTACCTCATTTCGATGTCTCCCCCTTAGCGTCAGCAGCGGCAGCTTTCTCTGCGTCCTTCTTTTCCTTATAGATCCGTGCTCGTTCTGCCTGCTCCTCCGTACCCCACACCAACGGCCTAACACTCATAAACTCAGTCAGTTCCTCATCACTGACCGTCTTCCTCCTATCCTGGAACTCTTTCACAAACGCCTGCAGCGTCTCAATGCACATCTTCTTCAACTCCCCGGTCAACAACTCGCCCTTTCTGTAGGATTGCCCTATTTTCTCTAATTCTTCGTCATCCTCAAGGAAGAAGGAGAGGTAGCCGTAAGAAACATCCACGTCGGGATTACCGCCGTATTTCCGCTGTTCTTCTGTTGTAGTCTGCCCGCCTGAAAAAGCGTACTTGTTAATTTTTCGTTGACTAAGAAATTTCTCGTTAGCAGGTGCTTTACTCATAAAGAGCCTAATAGATGGGGATAAACGTACATTTCCTTCTGCGTATCTGTCATGTAGATACTACTGTTTGGATCACTGGCACTCATTTTACTTCCAGGACCTCCTAACGCGGGGAAAAACATGGAGTGTATCAACGCTGGTTTTTGGAATTTCAGACGAGGAGCGGTATCGCGGGATAAACGAAAGTACGGGTCCTGATCGATCGCGCAGGGGATTAAACACGGTATCGAGGCTACCTTTTTGATATCGGTGCCAAAGATGTGGGGAAAAGTTGTTGCAAATGCGGTAGCGATCTGAACTGCCGCGAAGAAGACTTTGCCAATATTTGCCCTACAAGTTTCCATACATTAATTTTTTTGATATCCACAGAAGATCATTAGGAACTGAAGAACGTACGAATCGTCAAAGCCGAATACGCTTTTACTCTGGTTTGTGGTAATGCATTTCGCGACGGCCATGACGTTCTCGTAGAAGGCGCCACCCATAAAGTCGAAATCGCTAAAGATGAATGTCTTTTTCGGATCGAAGCCTACTGCGATAATATCCTTTGCGTTCTGGCGGGTGAATTTCTTGACGTCGGGGATTTTGAGCTCTTGTTTGAAGAGGAATTTTTCGTCGTCCGTTAGCATAATTACCAGCGGGACGTCGAAAACTTCTTGTAGCCACCTATAGAACCCTATTAATACCACCATCTCATATATGAAATAATGCCAAGCTTAAGCTGAATGCAGGGCATACTTTGTGAACAAAAACGGCACCATGTGTCCCATATGCATACTATCCGAACTCGGTCCACGCCCCGTATATAGGAAGAACGGCTTCCCCTGCTCGTATCGGTCCAGTATGCTCTCCAAATCCCGATGACTGAAAAAATACCCCCGTCTGAGGAACCGATGCGGTTTCTTACCCGTCACGCGCTCGAATTTGGCGAGAAGTTCGGGCGAAATCTTGCGGGTTCCGAACTGCTGGATCAGCTTGTCGTAGTCTATGGCCTGGACTTTGCCGTCGACTACGGCGCCTTGTACGTTCCATGGGTCGATGTTTTGGTCGAGGTTTGAGATTGAGGCGTTTTCGGTTACCGGTGGGGCTGCCGTGCCGGGGAGCGATGTGGGGAGTGGGTCCGCTGAGAGGGTGAGGGGTTGGATTGATGGTGGTTCTGTGGGGTCTGACATTTTGAGGTATATGCTGTGCGATTTCTTTGACTTTGAGAGGTTTGAGGCTACTGGTGGCGGGTAGTCGAGGTTGCGACTTTGAATAGTGTTTGGCTTGGTATCTGGTGGGGCTCTTTCGATGCGCGGCGCGACAGTTGTGACCTGGTAGACGACGTCGATGCGAATTCAGGGTTTCTGCAGATACAATTAGCTTTGATCGTACCGCAGCGATCAATTGGCGATAACTTACCTGCAGGTAGTCAGCTATATGGGCATGGAATATATTGGATGACTCGCAGTGCAACGGTGTCTAGTCAAGTGAGTCTTTAGCCTGAACATGAACGAGTCGTTAATTCAATGGTGTTTGCCTCGCTTTAATTGCCTAATTGGGACGCATCGAGATACAACCATCTCAACGCACTTTAGCACCTTGACGACGACACAATCCATCCTCGCAGTCTCGGCTTCATGTATTATTTCGATCGTACTATGGTTTTAAGGTGATCGAAAACTGGACTGAAACTTTTAATCCAGCGAATCGATTTCTCGCCTCTGCCTTCTCAAGCGATTCAAGATCATCAATGAATATATCCGCACACATGGCGAGAACTGCAATTCAGCCGTTTGTAGGAACAGGGGCCGACGGAGTAATTCTTCACGCTGACACATGTAAACCAAATAGGTAGCAAAACTTAAAAAAAGCCCTCGACTAGGCGGAATTGCGGGGTCGCTTCCCGGATGAGATGACGGGCAACTCCCTGCCTTTGTGTTGAATATAGAGCATTTGCACCGCTAAAACAAGAGGTTGCCCGGACATTGGCATTCCGTTCATATTGAAAATAAATCATGAACCACGGTTGACCAGGAGAGCAGTTAGGCTGAATTGCCTTCTGGAGTCTTTTGGTCCACGGGATTATATATAAGAATGTCGGTCCCACCTTTTTTCTATATAATTTTGAATGTTTTCTTGCGCGTATTTATATAGATTCGAAGACGGTATAAAATCCAACAGCGTCAACGTAAGTTACCACTTTCGCTAAATAACAGGCAAAATGGCGGTCAAAATAGCCCTTATTCTCTCCCTTGTTTCCCTAGTCGCCGCAGATGTACCGGTATACGGCCAATGCGGTGGAATCGGCTTTACTGGCGAAACAACCTGCGCATCTGGATCAATATGTACCAAGTCCAACGACTACTATTCCCAATGTCTTCCTGGATCGAATAATCCCACGACCACGAAGACGACCACGAAGACCACTACTACAGCTACAAAGACGAGCACCACCACCAAGGCCGCTGCTACAACTGGCAGCACGAGTAATTTCGAAGAAGTTATCGGCGAGGGAAGCTTTAACAGCTTTAGTAGTTTCTGGAACTACCTGTACCCGTGGGGTTCCGATCACAACGGATCTGCGAGGATGAAGCAGGATAAAGTATCCACTTCCGGTGGTGTTTTAACGCTTAAAGCGGACAGGCTGAGCAGCCAAGATGGATACGTACGTCCTATGATTCCGAGCATTATCGTTCTCATCTAAAGAAATTATGTTAACGACTCTACATGATACTATAGTCCACCGCCAACCCGAAGCCGGCAATCTGGTACTGGTCCGGCGCAGTCCACGCCAAATCTACCGTCGTGATCAACGACCAATTCCCCAACTATGAAATTCGCGGTGAATTCAAAGCCCCAACAGGAAAGGGTACCTGGCCGGCCTTCTGGCTTACCGGAACGCAATCCTGGCCACCAGAGATCGATATTCTCGAGTTCAAGGGAAACTCGAACAACTGGTTCAACACCTTCCGCAGTTCAAGTGACGTGAGCACTACCCAGGTCGGTGTTAGCAGTGCTTCGTCTACGTGGCATCAGTATAGGATTTGGGCGACCAAGGCGAACAATAACGATGTTACCGTGCATTTTTACGTTGACGGCGTGTGGAAGGCGCAGCATAATGCCGCGGGATTCGTGAATAAGCCCATGTGGTTGATCATCAATTTGCAGATGGAAGGAAGCTCTGGGAGTCCCGGGCCTAGCGGGACAACTACTTATCAGGCTCAGAAGGTGTATGTGGGTAGAACTAGGGCGTATTAGATGGGATTATGATGATTATATCGGCGTTGGATTGAGATTTTGATGAAGAATGATTGAATACCTGTTGATAGTCATAGTAGTATTTGTATATATGAAGATATCGATGATAATTTTATCGATTCGATGAAGGGCATGATATTCGACTGTTTTCACACTTTGTGATAGCCTAGCTTGGACTTGGTGATAGCTTCGGACTTGATGATGATATTCCAAGATGGAGAATACATACAGAGGGTGACAGTGCTACTATGCTAGAATAATTCAGTTGGGGTGTCTGATAATATTCCAGCTACATTTTCCCATTCCCAATCGGGAAATGCACATTGGGGTTAAATTGTGCGAGTTGGACATAGTTCTCATCTTAGGTTGGGATGGCCGGGTGGTAAGAGGAGCAGAACATTCTGCCCTCCGACCCACAAGTTCGACCATCTCAACCTGGCCCTGGGGTTCCAGGTTGCCTTAAGCAACCGGTCGACGAACCACTAGAGTGGTACCGACATTCCTTCCAGAGGACGGGTACTAGACCTCAGGGAGTAGATGGGTATGGGTAGATAGAACCTAGATAGCAAAAAACCCCGCCCCGCTCCAGCCCGCCAGTCCCAGAAAGAGGAGGACCTTAGATAGAAAATAGCTAGCCAAATTTTTTTTTTGCATTTTGAGATTTTCAAATCGTTTCGGGAGGACCAGGGTTCGATCTGTAGATGGATCTCGAGTATTTATTATGTGTGAAGGAATGGATGACTTTTTTGCAATTATTTGATAGTGTTGATGATGGGTACAAGATTGTGGATGCTTTGATATTGTACTGTTGAGGTTCCAGGTTCGATTTGTGGGTCATCCAGTTGTCACTACGTGATGAAGTATGGATGATTTTTGCATGCATTTTAATTGCTTTGGGGATTGAACGTAAGCTTTGATGAAGTTATTGAATCAATTAAAAGCCGCTTTGATGCTTTGATTTTCTGGTGTGTGTAGCTTCTAGCTTCTATGCAGCTTTAAAATTTGAGTAACCACAGCTTTGAGACACTACATCTCACAGTCAAGTCTCGTTACCAGTTACTCTATGCTGTCAGAGTTTTGTCCTTACACCATCAGTTATATAGATATATATCTTATTTCTCAAGTACTTTAATGCCAATTGACTAATTAACAAACTGGAATTGAATATCGATCGTCCAATGATGATGTTTCATATTCTCATATCTTCAGTGCCATTGCATCGCAGATTCCTCGTTCGAAATTCATCAGTTCGTTTATGAGTTAGGAAAACTTTATATCGTTGTCAAAATTTGTATGCATGCACAGCTAGCCTAGAGTAGACTCCACCAATTTCCTCGTCTGAATGCCTGCCATGGCAATTTATATGCATATATGTAAAATTGGAAGGATTTACGGTATGATACAGTTGTTCTTTGATGATACCTACTCATAGAAGAACTATGAAAGTCGAATCCCCATATTAGTCTCGAGCTTTATAAATACCGAACTTTATGGTCAAGTTGGTTATTTGTGATGCATCCGCGCCAAGCAGATCCGAGATACGATCGACTAAAACCCAGTCAGGGTATACTTCGGAAACACATTATTCTATTCCAGCTTCCTTTCTGGGAAAAATACAACTAGATATCCGACGAACGTTGGACGCTACCGCGCTGCTCCAAGGTCGCCAATAATGCCGCATTAGCGCCATAGGGCTTGCGCTTTTGTGGAGCCTCGTATCATCCTGCCGGGATAATTTGATTGGGTTGGTAGGCTGTGCTGGCCTCTGGATGCATGGAGCCGATCCAACTGACTCCATCCAGTCTACTCTGCCATCATAACGGGAACACTATCTGAGCAACATTCCCTCCTTTCTTTTCTTCTTTCTTAGGTTTTTTTGGAAATATATATTCTTAAAACCGCTGCCACAATATATTAAAAGCCCAACTGAGAAAAAGGCTGCTATTTTATTACTATCTTACATTTTTGAGTTAAGGTATCTGCAGCGAACGTTTAGCGAAAGATAAGATACAAAGTCAGGCTTCAGAAAAACCCGATTTACCAGTTTAACGATTTCTCCTTGGTTGTGTCTACCATTCCCAGAAAAAGTTTGGATGTTTGTGTTTTCATCGTGATGAAGCTGTCGTGTCCAACCAAATAAGACAAAAAAAACGAAGAGTAATCGAGAATTTTGTGGCTTGTATTAGCCTTGCGCAATTGCAATTGCAATTGAGTTCAAGGACGCTTACAGTGTTCAGAAGTAGAGGATTACCGCCTGTTAAGTCCTCTCTCCTTTCATCTATAGGTCATCGTCTCATTCTCTTCGTCGTCTGTTGAGCCGTCTGTGGAGCGAGACATCAGGGTCTGACACCGCCATTGGAGCTATTGGCGAGGGGCTTTTCCCACTGCAGTCCTAGATACCGCTGCTACCGTCGGTGAAGATTCCAATCCCTTCCCCTTATCGCTAAACGTTACGGCTGTTTCAGCATTTGTCGTTGACGCCGCCGAAGCAGGCGCGGACTTGACGGGATTAGTGAGCCAGCTGATGATATTCCCACCAATAACTCCTATAATATGCATTAGCGATATTCCAAATTAAATAATAGGATATAACATCTTATAGGCCGGAGACTACTCTCGTGTTCGGCTAGAGACCTCCAAAGCAGAATCAAGTTTCGCAGCCACAGTCATTTTTACTCGATTTTGGTGCTGAATGGTTTCATGTCGGTGGGGCCCGGGGCTCTTTGGACGAGAAAATGTTTTGACGACATCTGGAAAAGAATCTTTTTCAAAGATACTTTGGATATGTTATCTACGTCGTCTGAGAAGGCCTTAAGCACCTCCTAAGCCACGATATATCTCAAACGCTCGAATTTTATAGCATCCTCAGCGTACACCAAGAATAATAAGAACTTGATATAATCAAGTTCCTCTGGTAGTATATATCGGTAGTGCGGGACCGGGCATAGATCACCTTTCGACGCAGGTACATGCACACTCGGTAGTTCGTCGGTAGCGGTACAGGGATGGGACTTATAGGCCCCGGCAGCCCTCCTGGGGGAAAGAGGGGTCCTTCTCGCACCTCTAGCTTCCGTGCATCTGAAGGTAAACGATCGAGGCTAAAATATGTGATTTTCCCCCAGTTAGACTCCCATTCTCCGGCCCGATGTACGAAAAGGGCACGATTGTTTGAGGAGTCGGTTCGGAGTATATATGAGGATATTGCTTCAGTGATAATATCTTCTTGCTGTCTAACATGGCCCAGTTTTGGACTGTAGAATTTGAGATCAATTAGCATATACCCCGGTTATTGCATTATTTGAACCATGAGATGTACTCCCTATACGGAAGAACAGCTGCCATCTCGGGACAAACCCCAGCAACCATGCCAGAGGCGGCAGAAGAAGGATCAACAGAGAACTTATGGGATGACGCTAAAAATTAGACTTTAGCAGGAAGCCGAAGAGGCTTTTCGAATACCGGTAGAAGGGAAATAAATTTACTTTTCTTTTAGCAATAGTTTTGTTTTTTGTTTCGGGGGACCACAATGGATAGACGAATGGATAGATAGAAGGAAGAGGCAAGATTTACCACGAACTATCCCAAAAAACCACACACCTGTTATACCCAGGCGCTACCTTTTTATAAGAGAATAGAGATATATGATGATTGACGCGCAGGAAAGGACAACTATAAGGCTTTATAATGCAAAAGCGAACATAAATACTGTAAATCTTACAGCAAACAAAGCCCAATAATATAACCTCAACTCGAAACAGAACTCATTTAGGTACTAAGTGAATTATTGTGTAGACTAGACCGAGTTTTCCGCTGAGTCTCTCTTCGAATCTTCTTTCTGTATGGCTTTTCGCATAGTCAGAGTCAGTTGTCTCTCTTAGCGCTATAAGCTCCCAAGCGCATAATCAACGAAATATCGAGACGCCGTGAGAATATAATAAACAATTAAAATCCTATAGGCAAACTCATGGTTAAGACTACGATTCATGAAGATGCTGCCGCAGTATTAACGTATTAAAAGCTTAATTTAGAGAGATACTGCTATTGCTACTGCTGTTGCTGTTAAATTGTTATCCTACATTTACTCGTCTTCGGCAGTTGTTCCTAAATACCCGAGGTTTCTATGTCTAACAAAAAGCACTTATTTTTTAATATTTTTTTAATGTTCTTTTTGTCTGCTATTAAATTACGCATCGCTTATATTGGACCCTCCTTCTCAGTTGGACATCCTGCTACTGAAACAATTCGACTTCTTCTGCTGCTGCGCTTCTCCTTTCTTTGTGCAACAACACACATCACATCAACCTCATCGGCAGCTTCATCTGCACCCGTATTTGCAAACATGGTCGACTTTCAAGCTGCCATGGCCGCCAGGGCCGTCCGGAATATCAAATCCGTAAATTCGCCCATCTCTCTCCGCTTAATGATAAGTACTGATTAACATCTCCTAGGAACTGGAGTTCTTGACCGACACCGGTCATCTCACCCGCTCTCAGCTCTCCGCCATCCTTGCGAACCTCTCCGACCTGCCCGCCACCACCGCCGCCCTGTCTAATACCTCCATCTCGAACAGAAACGAGACTCCGGTCGTAACTCCAGCTCCAGTCGCAACGCCAGTCACATCCACCTCGACCTTCAACGAAAAGACCAACCCAATCCAAACACCGTCTTACTCCTCCGCTCCACCAGCCTACACCCACCCACCGACTCTCTCCACCGTAACAGCGCTCTACCAGTACACCTCCTCCGACGCAGGCGATCTAGCGCTCAACCCTGGCGACACCATCAACGTGACCGAATACGTCAACAACGACTGGTGGCGCGGTGTGAACCCCACCACGGGACAAACGGGTATCTTCCCCAAGAGCTACGTCAAGCCCGCTGCTGCGACAAGTGGAAACGAGAAGGATGGGTACGGGTACGGAAATGTGCCGCTGCAGGTTGCCAACGGCAGTAGCAGCAGCCAGCCCGGGCCTTACGTACCACCCGCTGGTGAGGCACAACAACCGCACCAACCGAGTAAATTCGAAGAAGGAGGGAAGAAGTTCGGAAAGAAGCTGGGGAATGCGGCTATCTTTGGTGCGGGAGCGACCATCGGTGGGAAGATTGTCAACGGCATCTTTTAACGGTTTTTACGAGGGGATTTTTGCTGGGATTTTTAATGTATATTTTGTGTTTTCGCGTTTAAATTTGTGCATTGTATATGCTTCTTTACTTGTGATTAAATTGACATTGTTTGTTTCTCGTACATATGTTTCATTCAAGAGTGGATTTGGGATACGCGCAGGATTATTCGAGTTTGGAAGCTCTCTTAGAATGCGGAAATTTTATTCGAGTAAATTCAAAAAAACAGCAAGATCGAAACGTTTTATAGGTATACAGGCTGTTGAAAACGCTAGTGAAGACGAAGTGGTAGATGTTGAAGTATAAATGTCGTCATAGAGAAATGCAGAACTGAAAGCAAAGGAATGCGCAAAGGTATCTATCATCAAAATCCTCGCTCGAAACCAACCTGCTAATATAACTATTGAGGTAAACTCCCATGATGCATGTTGAATATTCGGATATCAATCATAGTATCTCTCGCTCTCAATCACTGGCGAAAAAATCATCCTCCTCACACTCGAACTCCCGATCACTCTCCACCTTTCCCTCCCCACCACTATCAAAATACAACCTCCTCTCAACATCACACCCAATAATCTCCGCCACCCCTTCATCCCTCTTATGCCCGACTTTCGTACCAAGTCTGGCTCCTACCCCGACTTCACCAGCTTTATCACAATGAAACTCCCTCAAAAACCCAGTCTCCCTCATAGCCTTCTCAGGATCATCCATACTTCCCGCGTGGATATCCACCATACCGTGCAAAGACGCAGAAGTATGGTAGGTTAGACTCCCGCTGCACCAGGAGCAGAATCCGCGGTAGCTCGTTCTGCCGTCGCGGGTGGTTAGGATGAATTCCTTGAACGGCCAGGGGACCGGGAGAGCGTTGTTTTGCGGGTCCGAAGGGTAGCAGTCTTCTTTTGCTTGGAGGGTGCAGGTGCGGTCTTTTTGTTGTTGGTGGAGGAGTTGGGTTTCCCAGCGGAGGATGTCGAGGGAGGAAGGCTGCGGGGAGGTAGTTGAGGATACGATGTCGCAGCCGGATGGTTCTGGCTGGGGGTTTGATTTGTCTTGTAGGAGTTCTGAAGGGCTTGCTAAGTCTGGATTAATCGCGCCTTCCGAGGAAAGCGATTTTACTGTAGGCGTCTTTGGCTTGTCTTTGGATATCGCCGCTGTTGCTTTACCTTTCATCTTGGCTATATTCAATTGTGTTAGTCTCTGTATTCATGAAGAGGTCAGGGTACTCTGTGGAGACTTACACCATAATCCGTCTTTAGCCCTCCCTTTGCCCTTATTCTTCTCACTAGCCTTCCCAGACTCTTCTACGGGTGTATGAGTCCCCGATATAACCGGAGAGGGACTCTGCGATACCGGTGTCGAAGCCGCAGATGAAGTGATAGCATCAGAACATAGCTCACCGCAGCCTGCCGCTAAATCCGCACCGCCTCGACCGCCCACACCCCTATCCCGTTTCCAAATTCTCCTGTGATATCCACTATTCCCACTCCAGCCTTTCCCCAAGCTCTGTCGACGACCGGTATCCGCAGTTGAAACCGATGCCCGCGACAGACCTTCCTCATCTTCGTTACAGCAGCACCCGATAAGCTCGTCCATTCCGTTGAAATCGCTTTCGAATTCCGGGTCCTGCTTTACCACTTCGAGTTTACTCTTCAGCTGCGTTTGCTTTCGGTGGAATGTCCGAGTGAGCGGCTTGGGACTCGTATCTTCTTTTTCCGGGTTTAATTTTGTATCCTTTGTTTCTGTGGCATTTTCCAACTTGTCGGCTTCAACAATCGTAGGCACGGATTTAGACGACGATCGACTAGCCCTTCTGCTGCGTCTGCCGGATCCCTCTGATACCGCTGGACTTTCGGGTTCCGGTTCTGCTAGTTTGGCTTTGGTATACCATGTTATCATATCCCGTGGGATCTTTAACGGGGTTTGCGCGACTGCTGAAACTGTGACTTTGCAGGAATGACAGTAACTATACAAATTAAATGGAAAACTCTATTTATCGATTAATTGCGAACTTACCAGTGGTAAAAGCCTACGAGTTTATCGTATAACTCCGTCGTCTGGAAATACGATGGGATTTCGATCCGATATCTGAGAAGGGTGCACAGACAACCGCCTTCTATGATAATTGGTTGTAAAGGCTCTTCTTCCTCGAGTACTTCATTGGAAATTGATTTCCCCTTTCTATCAAGATCATATGAATGATTCATTGTTCCTGATTCCCGCGACATAAGGTGAAGTCCAGAAGTAGAAGTCGGAGCGGTGAATGAATTATCGCTGTCTTTGATTAACATTTTCGATAGTCTATTGGAAGTATTTATATTTATATCCCAGTCCGAAGTGAAAGAGATACCAGCAGTTGGAGTATTAGTGATATTGTTTGCGGAAGCTGGACAAGCTCCAACTGAACGTCCATAACGATGTCAAACGGATGTCGTCAGTGTATTATTGGTAATCTAGATTTTAAAATATTTGATTTCGTAAGCCGACTGAGTCTTGATGCTGTAGATTGTCTAGAATCAAGAGTTGGATTAATTGACAACGTAAGCAACGGAATTTGTGGATACTCGCCTGCTCTTTTCGCGGTCGTGTTTTCCAATGATTTTTGATTTCGCAATAAGGTAACGTTATAGGGAACGATCAAAAAACCCGTTTATATTTGCCCCATGATACGATCCTATTCTGCAGCTGTACTCGGAACAGAAGAGTAAAAAACCGGAGCTCTGGAAACCAAATCGAAGCATAAATTCCCGTTAACGGTGCAAAATAGCAAAATAGCACGAAAAAGGTATTCCTAAATTAGTTGTAAATTTAGAAGCTGTAGAAGAAGAGAAGAACTGCGTTGCAGAATGTTGCGAACGAACCGAATCCGCGCACGTTTTTGAAATCGAAAGGCTCGGATGAGTCAGGCCAGGCCGGACATCTGCGGCGCCGATTTCGACGGTTAAACGAGGGCAAAAAGAAGAAGACCGGGACCGGGTTACGATGCTCGCTTTTAGCTATAGGAGTCCCGGTGGTCGGTGGAGTGCAGTGCGTGGACGTGGAGTGCAAGCTTGCCACCCTAGCTTAGCTACAGGTATATAATTAAAGAGCAATATATTGCATTGCATTTGATCATTTGAGGTTAGCTTGCGCTTTGTTGAATTTGGTATAATGCTGGTGTCGGAACATGCTGCTGCCGTAAGCCGCACGCATGTCAATTACCCAAATTAGGCCCGGTACGGTTTAAGCTACCTGGCTTAGCTTATGTAAGTACCTGTGATCGAGCTGTAACCGCTATTGGTTCCGCAATTGTGTGAAGGATCATATTGGTAGTCGGAATATTAGATAATAACAATTATAATTCTCGGTTGATATTGATTCGTCCAACGTGCATATGTCGTTTTTTCTGGTCACCTCGGGCCCGGAGAGTTCGAGAGAGCTCGGATGCCAAGTTACATGCAAACATCCTGAGACACGTGGTTGGCTGGAGTATTGACCTCTCAGATATATTTCCTGGCTGTATATTTACATTTCAAATCTCATGGGTTAGAAGTTTGTTTCAATTTATCGATATAGAGGTCCGTTGATTACGAGGCACAGCTATTATCGATATCCACTACGAAATTTACTGGGCTCCAGCCGAACTAAAAGTGACTTTGGATATCGATCGATCCACGTGGCTGTGATACACGAACCAATTGTGGCGGCGAAGCTCTACAACAAAAGTTGTGAAATATGACATGCATTTAAACACGCTATCAATCTTTCTACTTTGAATTAATATCCCATATGCATTAGTGTTTGGTTAGTGGCACTTGTATTACAGTCGTCTCAGGTGGCGGTATTGCTGCACTCTTCAAATGATCGTACATTACTATACCATGTTAGAATAAGTTCAGATCCGTGTATGTTTGTGGCACGATATATCAATATGAAACGTACCTTTGAACGTAAACTAACTGTAAGCGAACCAGAGTCGCATCACTGGTGCGGCGTGTGCTAGCGATATGACCCAGACCTTACACGCGCGCTACATCCATGCCATCCCAGAGTATAGAATAAGCTAACTATTTCCCTATATAATATAATGTACCCAAAGTAAAAGGTTGAAGCTGTCCTAAGTTGATGAGATACTTTGATAGATTTTCCATTCGTAAATGCAGAAGGAGCCTGTTCAACCTTAGCTTCTTTAATTCTGCCACAGTATCATTTATTGAGAAGTGGCTTAGACCAAAATTCAATTGACCTCATGACAGTCCAGTTACTCGAAAGTTTGGAAACAAAAATTGTAATTTTGAAGTTTGTGATGTATGAAGTCGAGTCTACAGCTCAATGAAAACGCCCCATTTGCTTGTCTCGTAAACCGTTTACTCCGGCGACAAATTCCCATATATATCCAAGCATCCCACCGAGCTAGATATTAAACTCCCCGCAGTTTAGCAAGAAGCATTTGTATACATGTACTGTGGACGAATTTATCTGAATACCAAGTTAGAGCTTTCCACGATGTACCAACCAGTTCGTTAGTGCTAGAGTTACTTTAACATTCAACAGTTAGATCAATGCAAACATGTTTTTCTCACACATTATTTGCATTTTCACGTATCTCATTCACTATGGTCTATCGTTACCACTAAGCAAAGAAGTTCAGGGAGCAGTTCACACGGCTCCTTCCCACCCACCCCAAAAGAACCAAGTCGACAAGTCCGATCCCATCCCAACCACTCTCAAAATTGACCCGACCACTCAATCGAAAAGAGTGGACGTCTCTCCAAATATCTTTTTTCAAATGGGAAGCCAAGTAATTTGCCCCAACTCGGCGGCGTTGCGGCTGCAAGACGACAATCCAGATAATTATAGAGAGATCCCGGATTCTCGCGTGAGGTTTAAAATTCGGCTCTCAGACTACCGTTAACCACCCAGGGGGCCACAACTACAAGATTTGACAGGATCTGCAAGATTTTGCAACGGTGTAATGATTGCGAATGCGACGAGCTTACTGGCCGTCTGAGGACAAATGACAGGCCGATACAAACGGTGTTTGGAAATGGTGAGGAATATGATTCTGAGGGAAAGGCGCAACAATGCGAAGAATGGTTCGGTATGTAATACTCTTCTTCTCCCTTTGTCTTCGGACCAAGTTTTTGAGATCAGAGAATCAGTTGGGCGGAAATTTTCTGACAATTAGCTAGCTGTCGTTATCATTACTCGCAAAAGATTGCAGATGCGAAGTCACGCTGCAACAACCACCAGTAGCGGACGGTATAAGTATAGCGGGCTACCACAAAGCTTTACAATCGCTGGACCAAAATATCAAACAGTGATTCCCAGAGTATAAATGGGGTCCATATGACAGTTGGGAAATAGGCTGGGACGATCATGGGCTTCCTAAATTTTTACCAGATCCAATGCCTTATAATCAACAGCCATATCTCCCGCTCTCCAACCATCGGGAACAGGTACCGGGGACAACAGAACCGTATTACCTCGAGGGCCCTGGTGAAACGTGGGATTGGACTTTGAATCCGGCGTTGGGGTTGAGGAATTATGCGGCGGGTTTATCGGGAAAAGTTGTGCCAGTGAAACGGGATACTAATTCGATGACAGGTGATAATTCAAAGATTGCACGGGTATCGAAGGAGGACGGTGCGGAAAACTCTTGATTTGTATATTGCAGAATACCGAATATTCATAACTATGGTTTCGAATATTTTGAATTAAATGTATGTCTTGAATTTGGTCTATTTGTTAGTTTTAAAAATATATCATGCACTATAGTAAGCAATACCTTTACTCGCCTACAATAACCAGTCCAATAGTTCCTCTGAGATAGAGACTAATACAGCTCGGTCGCTATATCTCTAACGTTATAACCTCAAGACCCTGCAAAACAAATCACACAAGCTAAAGATCCTCGCATATGCAGAATCCCATTATGCATTGCAACTCTGCTTGTCCTTGCGCGGTGTGGCGTTTAGGCAGCAACGAAACTAAAACGAACGAAAAAGAATATTTGTAAGCAAACATACCGGTCATCCTAGAACTTCTAATTTATTTCTGGAGTCGAGTCCGAGCTCGGTACTTTAGACCTGCATATTCGGTACGAATAAAACCCGGCCCGGTCGTCGCTACCAGATATACATAACCAACCCGATTATTGCCTCGTCTAACCTCGCTAAAGCCTTTGTTGGCCGAGAAATTCGAAGGTGCATGTATTCGCATGGATATAAAGTATTCTTGCGATCCGGCGTCCGATGTCGCTGCTTTGTACGGGATTTCGTTTTCTGACTCTTCAATTATATCCTGTAATTTAAATGTTAGAGGAGTCATGTGCCAATCTGCAGCGGAACATGTAATCAATATGATTAGATCTATTGCGATAATCGATAACCAGACAGGTGATACAACTGAGTTCAACTTTTGCGCTAGCCAACCTTAACTATCTTGAGATCAGATAGGTTCGGTTACGACCAACAGAACCGATCCCAGGATCCTGCTTAAACAGACAACCAAGTGGAATAATTAAAAACAATTCGGACGTCAACGTCCGATACAAACAAACTACAAAACGCAGGAGTCATCAGAACACTCATCAAGAACATAAGAAAGAAACAAAAGAAACACCTAGTCCAGCAAAATAACCAAAAACGAGAAAGAAGGAAAAAATAATCAACATGAATCGAAAGTTTGGTGTGTTTTGCTCTCTTCGCTTCCAGACTGTAGATAGCGAATACCCTCAAAAATCCTACAATCATCTTTGACCCTTCGGTCCGATAATTTGTCTTCTGCCCCCGAACGAAACTTGCTCGGTACCCTGGTTTGCACCTCCGGTGTATCTGTATTTTTTTTTTAAAAAAAAAAAGTATTAGAAATCGAGAGTTTAGTAAATTTAAAGATATATGTTTAACTAACCCGTATTGATTGATATCCCAAGGCATCTCAGTGCCATCCTTGAGTTCCTTATCGGTCATTACTTTTCTATCCTCTGCTAGTTGTGACTGATTCCTCTCCCACTCCTTTTGTCTCTGCCGTTCCAACTCCATCTCACGTTGCACAATACTCATAGCACCCGTGGACGAGTTTCCGGCAGTGGATCCAGCACGAGCACCTTTGAACCCCCATCGCGTACCGGCTAGCGGAGATGTCGTCGTAGCGGGAGCGGTGGTTCGTGGCGGCGTGGGGGGCGGAGCGGGACTGGACGACTTTTTCTCTTGGGCGATAGTTTCCTGCGCGTCATCTTCGTCCTGCATCTCACGCTGTCTTTGTGCGGCGCGAGTGCTGTGTGTGAAGGCGGGTTTTGTTACAGGAGGTATTGGAGGTAGTGGGCGACTCTGGTTTTCTTGCCAGGCAGCGCGGAGGGAATCGCGTTCGGAGTCGTTGGGTGGGGTTATCGTCCTCGGTGCGGGTTTCTGAGACGTCTGTTGCTGTTGATCTTGGTATGCACGCTCGCGAGCCCGAGCTTCTTCGAGTTGTCGTTCTAGTTCTCTGATGCGGTCGCTCTCGGATGAGACGGCTACATGCTCTTGGTTTGAGGCTCGGAAACGGTTGGCTTCCCGGTACTCCTCGCGATCTTGAGCTGCACGTTCTTCTTGCAGACGTTTCTCGTACGCTCTTCGTTTCGCATCTTCCGCTTCTCGGATGGCATGTGCTTCTTCTCTCAGACGGATCTTCTCCTTCTCAGCCGAATCTCTTTCTTGAAGCTCGAGGTCACGACGCGCTCGGGAGGCTTGTTCTTCTTCTGCTTTCCTTCTGCGTTGGTCTTCTTCTTTGCGAAGCCATAGTTCTTCCTGCTGTCTCTGTCTTTCTCGCTCTTCCTCGGCAGCTCGAGCTTCTTCGGCGGCTCTTCTCGCATCGACTTCCTCCTCGTGCTGCTTTCGCCTTTCTTCCTTCTCTCGTAAGCTGGGAACATATGGTCCGGCAGTTGTGATCTGTCGACGAGCACCCATTACTACACCCTGTGTGCCCTGTGATGCACCGCCCATATATCCGTACTGGTGTATATTCCACGCCGGCGCGGTTGTAAGTTCATCGGTTGGTTTAGACCACGAGGAAACAGCTTGTTTGCTCGGAACTGGCGGTTTGGGTTTACCGGCTGGAGACCCGCCAGGATTAGCGACTTTGGGACCGATGGCTATGGGAAAGGCAGAAGGGTTGCTGGCGTGAGCGATACGAGAGAATGCGCCGATAGTTTGGAGGACTTGTGCGGGATCCTGGATGCTCTTCGTTAGCGATGCTGCCGCTGTGAATATACAAGCTAAATTCCGACATACCTTATAATCGTAGAGATCAACTGTGAGGAATAGATCGTGTTCGGAAAGTTTCAAGACATCTTGGCAGACGCGCAGGAACATGGCAATGTTCTCCCTCTGCAGCGTGACACAGCGTTAGCAGGTGGTTCCAAAGCTCGGTAGAGACGAGAGTACAAACCTGCGTGAATGGCATATCAGATTGTTTGTATCTAGCAGATCCGGGCTTCAATTTATTTATCAATCTAGAGTCCCCTCAAAGTCAGCATGCCATTTGAGATATCCGATACGATCTGAGCGTCTGTACGGACCTACAGAGCACTGTTCCGTCGTGCAAGTCGTCCATCAGATCCTCAGCACCCAGCGTCTCGCCCAGCACGCTTTCGATCCATGCTTTTGTTTCGTTTTCCGCCTGGACCGTGTATTTTCCCAGCCGGAGCCTCGAAAGGTCTTTATCCAGGGAGGTGACGGATGCCATGGGTGCGTACGGCGTGCGGCGGTATCGTTGGTAGAATTCGAACGACGCTATCGTAATATAAGTTGAATCTTAGCCGGTTTGTAAAAAGGGTTGGTACGGTCTTGATGTCGTGAATTTTAATGTGCGGGTTGTGAGCGAGAGTAGATGGGAGGAGGGGCGTCGACAGTTGGGATTTTAGAGGGCGGGATTTTAAGCTTACTCTGAGCGCTGCGGGTAAATGTGGATCAACAGGGCTGAGGCCGGCGACGTACAGCACAACCACCAAACTGAGCACCGACGAAGACGACGTACGCACCCGAATAGGCAGCTCCGAACGAGACATCGATCGCGGGTTCTGACATGACTGAGATTAACTTCTGTCATGCATCTTGGAACCTTCTAGGCTTCATCTCGCACTGCGTCCATGCCTGTGTCCTCCCGCTGCAGGGGCTAAAACGTGTCCCCTGAAAGGCTGCCGTATAAAGTCGCAACCAACCGCATCCGCCCGCATATTCTCAAGCAGTAACAAACTAGACTGGAATTCAATTCAAATTCGGTATCGATCATGTCTTCGGGAGTCGCAAAGACGGAGCAAGTAGAGGCAGAACGGTCCTTAGCCGTCATTCGAGCTGTACGTGGGAATAAGACATATCTGGTATCTCTAACGCAAGCTAACTAACTATCAATCGCAGGAGCTCGAGAAACTACACCGTCTATCGCCCCAAAACCTACCAAAATCCTCACTCGCAACTATCGTCGCACTCCTGCCCACCTCCCGAGACATTCTCGCCCCGCAAGCCTCCACCGCCACAGAATCCGCATTCGCAACACTCCGCTTCGTCTATCGTGTGTTGATTTCCACGATATTCAGGCTGTGGTCGATAATCATATATAGTTTGGCTCTGCTCGGTGGCACGACAGTCGGATTGGGACTTTTGGTATACCTTATTACGAGACTGCCGTGGCAGACTACATATACCGGTCAGGGACAGGGATGGCAGAGGCACAGTGACGGTTATTATTACTGGGGTATGCCGCAGGAGTCTTATACTTCTACGGTTGAAGCAACAGTAAAGACAGATGTTCCCGAGATTGAAGCAAGAGATCTATGAGTTCGAATTCTGAGTATAATTATTGTTATCAAATCACGTTCATCCCATAATACCAACTTTTTTGCTAGCAGTTTCGACTTTTCGCTCTACAGATTCCTTAACTACTTGGTACTTTGAATATAAATTTGGAGTGACCAGCATATATGTATACGAGAACCGAATACGGTCTTTGATATCTGAAATCTTAAAAGACCAATACTCATGTAACTAGAGTGTTAATCTACAAGAAGCCTAATAATCCCCTTCATCCTGCTCTTCCTCACTAAACTCACTTTCGGTCGACTCATACCCTCCCTGAGCACCAACTAGTGGCGCATCCACCCCCCCATTCATTGCCGGCGCCAAGATAGCATTAACATTCAAAATATCACCCGGGAGATTGAGATTCATACTGTCAGGAATCTGCAACGGCGACTGATCTTCTGGAGAAAACAACCCAGGTGGGAACTGTACGAACGGTACATCCTGTCCATTAAACGGCTCCGCCACTTGTTCGGGCGCCTGATTAATATTCGATCCGAAGAGATCTCGTTCCAGCTCTTCTAGGTATAGCCGATGTTCTTCTTCGTCGGTTATAGGGTTTATGACTAGTTCTGGTGACTCTTCGAGGAAATGTTGGATGTCGGGTTGTATCTGGTCTTCTTGGGGGTAATTATTTGAATTAGGCGGTGCTGCTAGCGGTTGGAATTGATTTGCTACCGGCTGTGCCATTTGCAGGCTATTCCGCCGGTTCGCCTGTCTTTCGAACAATTCGGCTGGAATTTGCATGTAGAGATCGTGGATTCCGCGGTACTGTTCTTCCACAGCTGCTTGGAGGTGGTGTAGTTGGTTCGCTGGTACCTGTGGTCGCCATGCCTCCTCGATATATTCCTCCTCTCCGAAGTCTTCTATGTCGATGTCCCCATCGTATATCGTGTCCCCTTCGTCGATATTTTCCAGGTAGTCGGTATTATCATTAGAAGCGAGCAATCTCTCCAGGTGCTCTTCTAAAATATCAGGATCCTGTAAAGCAGCACCGAGCCCTCGTCCTTCGTAGAACGGGTCGAAATTCGGTCCCCGTCGTCCTTGGTGTACCCTCGTCACATCCGGTTCCCCTATAATAGGTTCTGGGCTTTTTCTTTCTTCTTCGTAGCGTAGAAATCTGTCTTCGATCTGGCCGTTTGGTCTGATCGTTCGGAATATTCGCATGTTTTCGAACCTGGGGGATGGTTGGTCCGTCGGAGCGGGTGCTTTAACTAGGCCTTCCGGGTCCGGGTCATTGTCTTCTTCGTCAATATCTGACAGCGCCCGTTTTCTCAGATAATTGTTCGGGATCTGTTCTTCTTTGATCTCTACTCTGTCGGCCGAGTCCTCATCTTTCAGATATATTTCCTCATCTTCAACCTTTAGTTCATCTTCTTCATATTTAACAAATACTTCATCTTCCTCATCTTTAACAAGTGCCTCATCTTTAACAAATACTTCTTCTTCCTCGGTAGCTGCAGGTTGAACATCTTCTACCTGCTGGCGTTGATGAAACCGGTTCACAGCATCCCGTAATAATGCCCACCCGAGCCCGAGGTAATCGTCATTACCAGGCTGTTGAAGCCACTTCAAATCCTCTTTGATAACCTCCGGGTCCATCTGACTAGGAAAGAAAGGTCTGCCGAACATTTCTGACGGAGGGGGTATCTTTCTTCTCCCCGAGGCGTCGTCTCCGAGTGTTTTCATCATTCTTTCGTACGAAGGCAGCACGACCTTCTTCGGTGGCTCTTGTGCCTTCATTCTCAAATATTCTAGGCTTCCTGCCAGCGGTTTGTGATCAGTCAAAGGTTTCTCCTGTTGTTTTTCTTCTTCTTCTTCGTATACGACTTCTTCCTGCTGGGAAATAATAGGCTATAATACTGTTAGCTGGATTCCAAATCCTCTTTATGAAAAATTAGATTTATAGTAATATGTGATAAATATCAACATACCGTCTCCTCTGGCCCGGCAGCGGCAACCCACTCCTTCAGCAACCCCTCGATCCATGGATTAACAACCACCGGTCTGCCAAACTTAGTATACTCCGGCGGAGTCCCATACCGATCCACATATTCCGGCGAATACTTCCTCCCTTCCAACGGCGTATCCCTCAACGGCTGCGCTAAAACCCATCCACCACCGTACTTACTCTTCACGAAAACACTATTATCCACCCCACCTTCATTGTTACCGATATTATCATCCCCATCCCTGGCCACCACATCCCGTAACTTCAGCCCATCACTCTCAGAATCGTAATACCGCCAACAGGTATACCGTCCCGCCAACCCCATCTCGCGCAGATTAACAAAAAACACGCCCGCCTGCTGACTGAGCGTTACCACGACCGAGGGTTCAACGGTACAACCCCCGCTGATGTCCTCGTAGAGTTGGATACCCGTCGGGTAGTACGTCTGTTGGCCGGCGTTATAGATTGCTAGGCCGAGAACCGTGCTGTGCGGGAAGGGGACGCGGTGGCATTGGTACCATCTCTGGTGGGAGATGTGTTGGATGAAGGGGATTTCGCCGGTTTGGGCGATGCCGATGTAGAATGTGTGGGAGAGCGGGGTGGTGGTGAGGAGGGTTAGGAGAGCGAGGTGGGAGTTGAGGATTCGCATTCTTGGGGATATATGTCTTTTGTAGACGAATCCTTGAATTGGAAGTTCAATATCGGGTTCTGAACATTATATCAGATTGGATATGTATCCCATGTTTCGTACAGGGAAACGATATAGAAGCGTGGGTGAGAACGAAAGAGCCATTTAACAGTCTCATAGGCGGTGAGATGAACGGTATAATTAGTAACATGGTTGATAAAGAAGAGT
This sequence comes from Orbilia quercus, assembly GCA_036971405.1. NCBI lineage: Eukaryota > Fungi > Ascomycota > Orbiliomycetes > Orbiliales > Orbiliaceae > Orbilia > Orbilia quercus. Next base: position 3,075,226 of record JAJTUE010000002.1, on the reverse strand, counting down.
CAATATGAGGAGGAAAACGTACCCGGAGAAGACAACCGCAAACAATCGATCGGAGTCGCTTAAATCAGTATCCTAGCTGCAAAGATATATCAGAGTTAATAGTTAGTTGAGCGTACATATACGCTATCAAGCATCGTGATTAATTCCTAATATAACTCTTCCGAGCCTCGTACAGGCTAAAACCTCCGGGGACGCATCCCTTTTCTGGAAACAAAATAGCATTAGTTGAATATACATTATAATAGAACCATCGTAACATTGAAATGCAGCAAAGCTATTAAATAATCGCCAAACACCAAATACTCCACCCGAAAGCCTAAATATCTAGAATAACTCCGCAAATGCAAAGCACCAAAACTAGTGTCTACATTATACCGAAAAGATCTAGTGAACGTTTCCTCCCTCCGCCGCAGTCATATGTCCGGCATATACACTCATTATAGTTTCCTTCGCAACTATATCAAAACAATCGTTAGTAAGATAACCTCCAAAGATGAATGAAGTAAAACATACAGCACCATAGGCATCCCAAACATCACATGCCAAAAATACTCAAACGTCCTCCCCGGATCATTAGAATCAATAATGACCAACCAGTCCATAAGTTTCTGATAATACTCCTTCAGCTGCTCGCGCACCTTGTCCCTCGTCACCGCGAATTCCGCACAACACGCCACACCGACAGAAATCGGATAGGAAGTATTCTGATAAGTGTGAGCCCATAATTTCTGCCAACCGGGTTCTATCGCTTCCTTTTTGAAGTTGGAGCCGATGGGGTGTAATTCTGCCGGACAGCCTGGTCTGCTGTTACACCGCAGGTTGACATATCCTCTTTCTCGAACGTTATCCAGACGGAGGAGTTTGAGCATTTTGGGTGCGGAGTAGCGTGCGCTTTCGGGTTCGTTGTGCCAAGCGCTATATCAGAGGATTGTATATGTTAGAACTTTTTGTACTTTTACCTTTGATGGTTTTGGGGGGAGTCGAGCCATCTTCGTGGGGGTGGATGAAGACGTTCACGTCGGAGAGGTCGTCGTAGAAGTCGATGAGGTAGGAGAGATAAGCCATTGCCTCTCGGCCTTTATTTGCAACGGTATGCAAGTAGCCTTCGGCTGTCGGATCGTCAATGGCGAATATAGCGGCTCGCTAGCTACAAAAATCATTAAATCAGTTTCCGTCGAATGTTTAAATGCCTCGTCGTTAGAGGGAATTGGATATGCATACCCGGGTAGTTTTCTCTCAACCCAAGTGGTATCTTACGATGCGACCTTGCCCATAATAACTGTCTTTTCATGCTTTGGGGTCAATAACTCCAAGTCCGGTGCCAGTTTGGCTTGACTGGGTGATGTTTCGACTGTTGATGTCGGTTCGACAGCGATATTTTGCAGTTTCCAGGATTCTACCACCCCTCCGAGGTGTAAGACGCCGCTGCCGCAGATCTTGTAGAACCATACTATCAAGAGGAAGAGGACGGTGAGGGCCGTAATCTTGTTCTGATTCGGCCGTCCAGCGAACAGCATTGTTTAGGATATTGGTTTCCGCGATGGCAAAGATGATGTCGAGATTTCGCCAATCGGTAAAATAATTTAAGGGAGAGTACCAAAGGAGATGATATCGATTGCAAATACCTGTGAAACGAGGTGGATAAATATAATCTGCGCGAATCTGTGTTGTGGGGGGTAATGTACGTAAGCTGTGGGCCAGTGTAACACAGTGCCGCGAAATGGATTTTCGAATTTTCTTCCGCGATTGAAATGCTCGGTAGATGCAAATAGATCATATTTATCAGCAGCGCAGTCTTTATAATAGAACTGCCAATTGCGATTTAAATCACGTCCTCATATCTGGCCATACCGTCTCCAATGGTATATTGGATGTTGGATGTTGCACACTAAAATTCGTTGCAATTGCTGTCAACTGCAATGTCGACATTTCCGGATTCGCAGCTTCACTGACAGATATATCCAGCGATTTCTATTATAATTTTTTACTACAAAATTGAGATATATACCCAGAGTAACTATGAGATCCCGAAATTGAAGGCGCGGCCTGAAGAGAGAAATATATCCCAACGATCTTTGGTAGTCGTTCGGAACGCTTATCCCCACGAAACTAGCTACTTTGGGCAAAAGTTTTCGGGAGCTAGCGCGAGCAGGACTGTGCATACGAACAGTATTCGAATTCGATTGAGTCTTGGGAATTTAATGAAGCCAACGGCGAGGCGTATCAGGAAATTTAAAACTCTTTATCGGCCCCTGAATATTCTAGACGGATTAATAACACCACAGCGGCAAAAACGTCTTTCTCCAAAGGCGAATTTTGGCAGTTCCTCGAGCAAACTTGGGTGTAAAAATAGCCAGACGCTGTGCCGCGAGGGTACCGCGCTGGGGCAAACACGGCAATTTCCAGCCTAGCCAGCGGCTCAACCCGCCGTCTAATTGGTTTGCGACTGCTTGTATGCAGGGACCAGGTTTCGAAGACCGGGAGAAAACAACACACGAGAACCCACCTGCCCAATTGCCCATTCCAATTCGAACTCTCTTGTTTATATTTATATTTAGACGATAGCTGGCCCAGCCATGCGGCTCTAGTGCGAGTTAAAGTATGCCTCGTGATAAAGCGCGGTTGTGGACGTGGAGAATGTTCCAAAACATACATCTACCGTCTCGACTCACTTAAGGCAGTCCTTCCCATTGTACGATGTGGGACAGCTTGCTCTTTCTCCAAGATCGCATCTTTTTGACAGAGGAAGGCTGATAGCTTCCCGACAGACTGTTACTTTGTTTGTAACGCTGGTTCGTTTCTATTCTTAAATTATTGAGATTTACTATACCGTTCTCTGTGTCTAGTTCTCTCGATATTCGTCCTCTCTTTTTCAAACTATATTCACTTTAATCTTCTGACTCGTTTCCGACTTTTAATTGTATTATTCGATTCTCCTTTGATATCATGTGGAACATTCAAACGATACCGCTGGTATGCAGTCTTCTCTTTCTCGCCGTCGTACTTAGCCAGAACTGCACCGTCGACCCAATAGTCCTACCATACGGAAATGTCACCCTCCGGTCCGGTGTTCAATCTTTCGGTATCCCATTTACACTCGGAGGCCAAAACTTTGCCTTGAAACCAACGTAAGCACTTTCTCATAATAAAAAGCAAAGTAGTCGATTAGGAGTCAAAGATATCTTCGAAACGGCTGGGAACGTACTAAACATCACGGTGCTTCAAATAGGAGCGACTACGATATAAGCTTTATCTTCGGGGTACAACCCAAATGCATCCCGAAAGATCCCTATCCTTGCGTGGAGATCCCTCCCACCAAAAACGTGGACAAAGTCTATCTCGGTGGCATATTTGACAGTAAAGCCTCAGGCACCTATCAAGGACCCTTCCGCTGGTCAGAAGTCACCGATGGTCGAAAGAAAGAATCCACACGCGATAATACAAGTTATGCCTTCGACACTGCCGATTTTGCGGGCAGTCTCTTCGACAAATATCTATTCGCCTCCGGCACCACAGTGGAGGACGGCGACATAAACTATCTTGCTCTCGGCCTCAACTCGACAATATTGAGCGGTCTGTTCGAACTGGGGAAAATACCATCTAAAGTCTGGGGATTTTGGGGCGGATGGACGGGTGTGACGAAGGCGACCACTCAGCCGGGATCATTGACACTCGGCGGGTACGATAGCGCCCAAGTTTCAGGAAAATTTGAGTCCTTCGATATGGCCGAAAATGTGGTGAATTGCAATTTGAAAATCAATATAAAGGATATCAGAGTTCAAGAGGTCACCGGGGAGGAAACTAGTATTCTACCGGACGCGGATGCGACGTTGGATGCGTGTATTGACCCCACGTTCAATTCCATGTCCCTTCCGCAAGGTCTCCTCTACAGTCTCTCCGATGCCGGTAATATTGATATCTTCAGTGCGCAGCACGCTGTTGGGCTTTACGCTGGTAACTTTATCGTTGCTATGTATACCAAGTATGGCTGATTGATCCTCCCTTCTAGATTTTCCCTTTATATAGTAGCTTAGCTTATCCACCTAAATTGTCCAAAAACACCACTAACGCAAAGAACACGAGCAGGTTCAACCTCATCTTCGAACTAGAAAACATAAATATAACCATCCCGAGCCACCAGCTCCTCCAGCCGTATCGCGTCACCACCCCGAACGGCATCGAGATAGTCAACACCACAACCCAGCAAATTCTTCAAATTAAACTACTCGATGAAACCAAATACGACTTCCCACAGCTCGGCTGGCCCTTTCTTTCCTCCGCATACCTCCTCGTCAATCCGGATGAGCAAGTTTTCAGTGTCGCCCAGGCAGCTCAATCCATCGTATCCACCAGCAGTATCGTACCCATCACGGCATCGTCGTGCCGCACGAACTCCGATGCAACATCGACATCTTCTGTTCGTACTGCGCGTACGGATTCGCCTTTGAATACGGACTCGGCGACTGGTAGTCCTCCTGTAAACGAAGAGAAAATTGTCCCCCTGGGTCCGATAATCGGTGGTGTGGTGGGTGCGATCGGATTAGTCGCCGGTGCTGGGGTCCTCGGGTTCTTCCTACATAGAAGATATCAGATCAACTCGATTGAATGGAAAAAACGTCGAAACGCATGTCTTCAAGTACCCCCGCCTTATGAGATCGAAGGACGGGAGTTGGAGCGCTCCAGGAATCCAGGTTATCTTAACCAGTATCCTGTGGAGTTGCCGTCGAAGCCAACTAGCGTATATGAAATGCAGTAGTACGGCGATTATGATCCCCCATGCTCTGTATATCTTTATTTTTTTGTTAGCATAACGGCGTTATGAATTTCGATTTCTTTTATGGATAGAATTTTGAGGGTATTTTCTGAAATACGATGTATATAAGTGTAATATTAGCGACTCATTCCAAATATAATAAATAATATACTAGCCAGGTATATCCTATGGTGCCCGCCTCCTGAAGTTTATCCTGTCCCTACACCCGATGAGCACAGGATATTACTCGATATAGGCGAGGTCGGGGATAAACTCGCACGACTCGTGTTTCTTTTCTTGTTCGGAGATTGGGTATCCGTATGCCGGGTTACAAGACGGGAATGAGTTTTTTTTGGGGGGGGCAAGATACGAGAGAGTATGGCTAAGGCTTTGGATGATAGGTTGTGTGGGAAGCCGTATACGGGGGATTATGTGTAGACGTGCGGAGGGCCGAATCTTAATGAGATTTGCTATAATCAGGGGATTGATAGTACGCAGAAGTGCGGGGAGACGAAGCCGAGGGGGTCTGTGACTTCGAGTGCTAAAGCTGCTTCAACTTCGGCTGCTAAATTTACGAGTAAAGGAACGGTTTAGAGAGAACTATTTTTGGTTTAGCATGCTCTAGTATCCGGATGCTACCTTGATTGTTTGTATGGTATATCTGCAACCGACGAATATATAGGTTTTCATTGTTCATGTTTCCTGGATGGCTTGCGAGACCAGTATAGCAGGATTCCTTGATCTTAGTTGAATTTAATCGGGTTTAAAAAGACATTAGCATTGTCAAAAGAAAAAGTTGACCCAGTCCTAGTAAGATTAGGTCCGGTCCAGAATACACAAGTAATTACGATAGCTGTAACATCATGGGTCTGTACAAGGCTTCTATAGCCACGTAATTTTCAACAATAAACACAATAATAAAATCGAAATAACCCCGATCGAAAACAACACTGATTTTTCAATGACCATCACTGTCATAAGCTCCCTGCTGGTGGAGTTTGTGTCATAATACCTTACTCCCTGCCTCTCTTTCGTTGGGCCTTCATCCTTGTTTCCGAGAGTTCCAGCCGCCGTGGTTGGGTCAAGGTGAAGAATCAAATTGCCAACCGAATCCTCACAGGATAGAATGATCGCGCCATAAGCTGTTTGCTGATTATATTCCCATGCGGTCTTCCTTCTAGTGAAACTTTCGTCCGCTTCTCCGTCGTTCTGTGTGAGCTCGGTTGGGCTGAGACAACAGTCCAAAGATTTCTCCCTCAGAAGATTGCCTTCATTCGAACGGCCCATAGTCCGTAATCCTCTGCGCCATGGAGCCTTCAGATGGATTTGAGGTCGTATGTAAGAGACTTTTTTTTCTTTTTCGGTTTGTGGATCTCGGTATCAGATTTCGAGTGTTCCTACATATTACGTCATGTGCAACGCCTTGTTTAGCTGTTGTTCCGGATCCAAAGAAGGAAAGGATATTTTCTAACCGTTTAGTTATATATCGAGATTATACGTGACTTAGAGCTGAACGAAGTCTCAATAGTAATTGGGCTTCCTGGTATCGGCTAAGTGTTAGCGATCAGATGGAAGGCGTGGTGAGAGTCGTCTTTAGGATGCAACACTTTGGTGCGTGACATTTTTAACGACCGAATCGGGATAGCCATACACTTTTAGGTATTCTAAGCCAACATGCTATATCGAACCGACCCGACAGACGGCTACACAGTCGAACCAGTCAAGACGATGAGATCTCGCTTCCAAATGGTCATTTCGACTACTCGCTCGGCTAGATCTAGTAAAATGCGCTTTCAAAGTAACTTACATTACTCTCGAGTTACTTTTATAATCCATCAACGTTTATTTGCTAGTCTGGGGGCTTGGGACAGATTGCCGAGCTCACGCTAGTGAATCCTCTTCGGAATGATATATAGTGGCCGTTCATAGTCATACCCAGTATCGCAATTTCGAATTCAATTCCAACAAATCCGATTCGAAGCATACGATTGCAACAACTGAATTCGAAACGCCGGCTATATTTCCAAACCCCACAAGGGACAATCAATATGTCCGGAAGTGGAGATATTGATAGAGCCGCAGAAGAGGCTACAGAGGAAGAGTCCGAATATGTAGAAGAGGAGTATGATGTAAGTTTATTCAATTTAACTTGATTCGAAAAGAACTAGATTGAGATTCATCATATCGCAATATATTATGCCTCCATCCTATTTACCGCCTTTTGGAGTTTGAAATTTTCTAGGCGAAATACAAAGGTATCGATATCCACCTGGAATAACCCTGTCATTTATAAATACTTGATCACGAAACCATATTTACAATCTCCCTTAACGCAAGTAACATTATGGGGCGCAACCAGCGTCGGCAAAAGCAACATCCTAAGCCGCTACAACATCGACAAATTCTACCCAGAGATAGCACCAACCATAGGAGTAGAATTCAGCTCCCAACTTCTTGGAATTGACGGCAAAACGATCAAAACGCAAGTATGGGATCGAGCTGCCGAAAAGCCCGATTATACGGTCGACATTTCTCTTCAGTTTTGCAGCTTTTCCGTCGGTACTCTTCTGGTATAAGATATCACCGATCGTCAGACGTTCGAAGAGATTCCGACACTGTTAGAGAAGTTAAAAGCATTAATACCGATCCGAGGCATGTGTTTATTCTTGTGGGGAATAAAACCGATCTGAGAGATGAGCGGAAGGTATTGACTGAAGAGGGAGAAGTGTATGCTGGTAGGCCGGATCTTATTCTTCTTTCGTCGAATGCTGTTATATGCTAATGTTCCTAATCACATTTTAGCTGAGAATGGATTTCTTTTTGCCGAAATGTCTGCACTCAGCGGTGGTAATGTTGATGATACATTTAAGACTCTCTTTACAAGTATGTGTAAAAACTTGTGTACATTCTCCTTTAATTAAAAGTTCTAACTAAAATTCATACAGAAATCCACGAAACCAAACAGAACTCGGAAGCTTAAGCTATATTGTGGAAAAAAAAATGACCCCAGGGATCAAATTATTGTAAAAATCAAGTGACAGGATCTTAGAGGGAGATAACGGTGTATTCATTTTCAATTGGGTTATATCTATGCATATATCTATTTCAAGTTTCCTCAAATACAAAAAGTTTATACAGCCACAAGTTAAGATAGCACCGGTATATTTGCAGTCTTGCAGTATATATCGAAGGTAATATCATCTAGTGGCTCAACTACTTTCTCCGCCACCCTCAAAAGACTCGATAAAATCCTCGATATCAATATTATCGCCCCTCTCGCCATAAGGTTCCAGATACCCATCCACCCACAATCTATAATCCTGATCCTGAAGAAATTTGCCAAGAGACCTAGTATCTTCTCCCTCTGGTATAATCAACGGCCTGACACTCAGATCATTCGCCGGATTTTCTTCTGCCAAACCATCACGATTATTCATCTGTATAGCCTGGTTGATAATAATATCTTCCCCATACTCATCTCCTACGTACTCCTCAAAGAAGTTTTCTTCACTATCGTAATCTTCGTCGTTTTTCTTTTCTTCTTCTTCCATGGTATCTTTCATACGCTCTATCAAAGGACTCCGTCTCCCCTCGCTTGGTATTTCCATATTTAATCGTTCTATGTTCGTTTGTGGAGGGTCCGAAATAGGTATATTCTGCTGCACATTTTGCTGCGTCTGAGCGGCTTGACTCTGTATAGTATCAAGTAGTACCAAAGTATCTTTTAAATCTCGACCAGGTTCCGCGGCGGGGCGAGGTAGAAAGTACCCCCACGGCAGATACCCGGGCTGTGCTGGATTTTGCAGATGTTGCAGGTTACCAGCGTATTTCGGTTGAGGTATGTAGTTTCGTGAAATCCCGTAAAAGAAGTCCCTAAATTCTTGGAAGGTGGGTTCCCTGGGTGCTTGCTGGTTTACAGGCTGGTTCCGAGCGGAGTTCGGCCAAAGATCTTGCTCTCTGGGCCGTAGAATGAGCGTTCCTGGAAGTGTCTGCGTTAGTTGCCTTTCACGGTTTACTACCGCCGGCCTAGACACCATCCCTGTGGGTAGCGCCGTGATCTCTTCTTGATTTTGCATCAGTTCTAGCGAAGCGTCCCTTAAATCCTGCGCGAATGATTCTGGCTTTTTTTCGACCCGTTTTTCAGGCATGAGTTCTCCGGTTCTAGATTTGGGTAGTGGAAGTGTAAGTATCATATCGCGACTTTTGTCTCCTAATCGGTGAATTGTCCTGTCCCTCGCTCCCCTGTGATGAGAATATCGTTCGACCATTTCGCGGAGAACATCTACCGTATTGGATGGCTCTTGAGGCTTCTTCGGGTGAACCCCTGACTGCCCGACAATCATTAACGGTACGGATACTTCATCCAAGTCAGTATTCTGGCCCGTCGATATCTGATCTATCGGGGCTTCCTCTTCTATAACTGTATTCTCCAAACGAGTCACCGGCTGCCCAGCCTCGAAAATAGTACATATCTCATCTTCACTCTGACTCGAGGGGTCAAAATGTGACAACGACGGATTCGGTCTCTCTTTAACCTCTAACCTAGGCCGAAGAATACTTAAAAGTCCGTACCCCGGTAGCTCCTCCCTCTTCAAGCCTAATATTCCCCCGGTAGCCTCCGGGTGGGCTTTCAACTCTCTAAACGCCGTCACGAGTGCCTGTATTGCCGGTTTATACGCATCCCACGCCGTTCCGGATGACAGGTCAAACTCAGCACTCCAGGGTGGTATAACCACGCTCCCGGAGCAATAACTAGATTTCGTTTTATCCCAACTTATCCTCGGTACGTATATAGTCCCCTGTTCCATCCGCTTTAATTCAGCGATAAACACGCTACCCTGTTTATCCGCCGTTTCGATGGGGATAGGTTTCCAACTCCTCAAATCATCGGGGATGTTTAGACTGCTAAAATCGATGTATTGTACCGCACTCGGGTTATCGAAGAGTCGGACTACCACAGCTACAGAGGAAGGTGTGCAGTTTGTGCTCGTGTAGAATGCGAGGCCGCGGACTTGGAGAGATCCTTTGAAGTTTACGATCCCCAGTTGATCGATATTTTTGAAGCCGGCGAGTTGTTCGGATTTACTGCGGCAGAGGTTAGATTCGAGGGTTGAGGAGTAGGCTTTTGTTTTGGGGGCGTTTGCTTTTAATGCGTAAGCGAAGGCAGTCGTTTGTTTGATGTGAAATAGGAGGATTGTGAGGCTTATGATGAAGAAGGAGAGGGAGTATCGTGACGAAGATTTAAACATTGTTAGATAATAGCCGTAGATGCACAGTCGACTATAGTCTGCTGTCTAAATTTTGATACCTTAGTCCAAATTAACCGGTATAAGAATACATAGTACTATAGCGCAGCCTGAATGCTCGGTATTGAATCGGTATTATCATAAGAACGTGCCTACCTTTATGCGATATGTTTATTCACATAACCTTTTGCCTATCCACATTTCTGCCTCATAATGTAAGAAAGCCCTCAAATATGCTCGAAGAATAATTCTGTAATCCAGTACAATAATATTATACCAAGGAGGTTACCAGTTCATTTCTATTTAGCAAGACATGTCGAGATGTTTCCGAGATATCAGGCTGTTGATTAGAAATTTCCCAAGTTCCGAAATCAAGCTAGTTAGACCAACATGGAAGATATTCCAAAGTACGATTTCCCTAGTATTAGATTAATTCCTGTGATGTGTATAATCAGACTATATCCTGCCCCGGCTGCTGATCATACCAATTCTCCAACATCTCCACAATCCCAAGATAATCCTCCGCCCGCGCCGTCCCTTCTTGAAGCTGCTGTTGAAACTCCTCATCACTAGGCTCGGTCTCTTTATAAACATCGGTCAAAAGATTCTGCACACCCTGGATTTCCTTCAATCTCCTCTCCTCATCCGTCACCTGTTTATATTCCTCCAAATCCCTCAAAAATTCCGCTTCGATATCAGGAACTTGCGACCCATCCTCCGGTATCTCAGATATATAATTCGCCAAAAAGTCATCTATAACCGGTCCCTCATCATTGAAGGGCGGATAGTTTGCATTGATAAATTCCATTTCCTCCTTTGTGAACTCCGGCTTGGGGAATATTTCGTCTCTGTCTTCGTCAGGATGGGGGCCTAGATACTTCCCGCTCAAACGATCCCTCGTTTCCCGTATATTATTCAAAAACTCTCTAGCACGATCAGATACTTCAAATTCTTTAGATTTCGGATCGTACACGAACCCTTTACTCCGATCTATCCCCTCGGGATCGTCTAAGAGCGGGTACCCCCGCATGTTACGGGTGAGCCGCGGATTGGCAAACATTTGACTCCAAGCCCCCGACCGGGTGTTGATATTCATACTCCGCCACGCAGGATGGGCCATGAGCTGCTGGGCGTTCGGGTAGCGGAGAAGATTGGGTAATCGCTGCATCATGGAATTGTAATTCTGCATTTCTCGACCCCAGGGTTCGGTTGGAGTCTGCTCGATTCTGGCCTGCTGCGGCGGTTGCGAGTCGGATTCTTCTGGCCGAAGGACCTGTCGTTGTGCGCGCATGTAGTTTTCCCATGCTATTTGCGCAGCTTTCAGTCGCGGATCTTGAAGCTGCGGGTTTTCTTCTGGTGCTCGGGGACCGGGACGGTTCGGCGGAGGTCGACTCGGGTGTTTCTGCGGTACGGTTACCCGATTCGCCGGGGTGGGCAGTTCCATTGTCGATTCTAGCAGTTTTCTCCGCTCTGCGGCGAGTCGAGCGTCTTCGTTCTGTTTTCGGGCGCTGCCCAGAGCTATGAAAAACAGCTTCATCCGTTCCTTCAGTAGCTCCTGCGCCCATTCCAATTCTCCAGATGTCAGCTCTCTATCCGGTAGCAAAGGGTCCCCGTTATCATCCCTCGGGGCATAAATCGTATCATCTATCGTTGCGTAGTCGCTCGTCCCCACGAGTTTATACTTGATCGAACCGGGCGGGACGGTTTCCATCACGTTGGCGTAAAACTGTCCGATCGGGGTTCGACCGTTGGGGCCGGGTATATACCGCCCCTTGTGCGAATTCTGATAATCGACCCACTCCGGCGCATCGGGGTCGATAGCTCGATAACTACGCCAGTGACGTTTCAATCCTGGCATGTTTAAGTTGAGCAGCTGTATTCCCGAGGGATAATCAAGCCAGTGCACGAATAAGGAAAAATATTCGGGCCTGCTTCTGTCGCAGCCGCTGCTCTCGTAGAAGACCATGGCTTTGACTTGTTTGGAGTTTCTGGTGTTTAGGATGCCGAGGATGGCTTCATCGTTCGGGTTTCTTGCAATACATTCGTTATCCTCGATGGTGGTGATTTTGAGGTGGATTTCGGTGGCGCTGTTGGAGAGGATGGATTGGTACCAGGCGTGGGCGGAACTGAACAGGGTCAGGAGACAGGCACATGTCGTGCTGACTGATGAAAGAGACCAAACCATCTTTAATCAGTACTTGATAGTTTGGTTCTTTAAATTTTGATTTCATCAATATATCATATTGATATCTCGAGGATGATGCGTGGTCTTGCACATGGTATCCTCGAGAGTCTCGATGCTCATGCGAGTATAGGAATACTCTCATTCTGGCGCAAAACGGGCACACTATGGTGTTAAATCCGAACTGGATATCTCAAACTTTATTTGTCACTAGAGATTAAATTATTACTCAGTCTACTAGGTAATTAAATAACTAGGAATTCAATATCACGACAGAACCAAGCTGTCCGAACGCTATATTGACACGTTGTCTTTTTGAAAGCCGCGTGTTGTAAGGCTGAATTCGGCTGTCTCCACGGCGCATTGCACTTCAGGAACCAAGCCAAACTGTGACTCAATCATCATAGCCTCATGCACTTCCCCACAAGTCCGATTGAATCCTTATCAGTAGTACTGATTTCCATGTAAATATAAATATCCTATCGGATCCCAAAATGAACAGGCCATAGTCGTCCCTCTTCTCCTTCTTGCAACGTAGATTCTTAATCCTTAAACAGCTAAATTCACAATGGCAGCGATACTCAACAGCATTATTAGCCTCGTGTCCGGAGGCAGCAGCACCGGCGAAGGTAAAGAACCTCTTGACCTCCTCGCCGCGCCCGAAGAAGTAGATCCTGAACTGTACACCAAGATCGAGCCCATATTCCCGCATCTGCACCAACCCGGTGATGAAGTTGCCCGTCCTGTTCTGCGTCGGGTCGATTTTAAAGTACATTTATCCCTGACCTGGTAGGTATTTCCCAATCGAGAAATCCAACCCTGACAACGCAAAACTTCCACGCAGAACTCCCCGCTTTCCAAATACGACGATCTGTCAGCCTACGCCTGCGTGATAGATAACGCCTTCACCCTAAAAGAATGCGACGAACTCCTTCGCGTCGCCGAAGCCTCCTCCCCGGACGGTTGGCCGATAGCACAAGTAAACATCGGCGTCAACCGTCAAGTCCTCGACACCAGCTACCGTAAATCCGATCGAATCCTCTACGACGACCAACCGTTGGCGGATAAACTTTTAGCAAGGATAAATCCTTTCCTAGCGAAGGATATAGCGTACCTCGACCCTGTGGACGCAGGGCCGGGGATGGGTCCGTTGGCGTGGAAAGGGACAGGTGCGAAACGACGGGGGGATAAATTCCGTATGACGAGGTTGAACGAACGGTTGAGGTATTTACGGTATCCCGTTAGCGGGTTTTTCAAAAGTAAGTCATAATATCCTCGCGCATATATTCCATCATTAAGATATGATGCTATTTTAAGTATTAAGATATGGTGCTAATAATCGTGAATTATGCAGTGCACTGCGACGGCGCCTACACAACCCCAGACCACCGCGAATCCTCCCTCTTCACCTTCCACCTCTACCTGAACGACAACACTGGCTCCGTCCCACTCCAAGGCGGCGCCACCCGCTTCTGGGACTACGGCGCCCACGTAAAACAAGATCTACCCGCCTCCGTCAGGAAAAAGCGAGGGATCCCCCCGCCGGAATTCTACGATGTGGCACCGGTACCCGGTCGCGTGTTGGTATTTCAGCACGCGTTCCTGACGCACAGCGGGGAACCGATCACCGCGGGTGTGAAGTTGACTATTAGAACGGATTTTATGTTTGAGAGGATACCCGAAGAGGACAGCGAGATTGAGTATCGGAAGCATTTGCAGCGGAATGGATTGTTGGCTGATGAGATTCCTGTGGATCCGAGGGATGATCCGGCTGAGAGTGCTGTTTAAGTTGGATTCATAACATAGTTATCATTTGTATTGGTGGAAGGGTATGTGGTTTCTCTCTACATTATAGCGTGTATATTATCGTTTGTCTCGCGACTCAGCATTTTATAAGTTCAATTCAGGTCATAGGTATCTAGCTAGGGGTATAATGAGCGTCCATATCTGTCATCTACAATGTCATTACTCCATAAAAAACGAAAATAAAGCATATCCGTATCAGAAAGGTAACGGAAATCAGTCAAATTAATCAAATAAACGCCGAACGATGTAACTATACCAATTAATCCGAGTATACACCAGCCCAGCCTACCACAAATTAGCATCGCCAAACTCTCGAAATCTAGAAAAGAAACTCACCAATATAACACTGTGATCCCGGCTGATACGTAAACTGCCCGAAAAATGTACACTGCTCGCTCAACGTGAATCCACTACAATTCACACAACATTAGCCCTCACGAACCCAAGCATAAAATCCAACAATCCCAAATAACTACCCAAGCTACCTAGGTGGTCACGAGATCAACCAAACGAGAGAAGAGAAGAGAAAGAAAGGAAAACATACTTAGCCCAAATAGCCTTCCCATTCTCCGCCAATCCGATCCCATACCCCGCCGAAACAGCGCAATCCCCCAAATTTGTACTCCCGGAAACCTCAAACTGCCACAACTCGACCGAATCCGTCGTTTCAGCGGGTGCCCCCGTCGCAGTGAACGTACCGGGATTGCCGCTCTCTTTCCAATAAGCGGTATAATAATCGTCCACGTTACCCGCAATACTGAGGATTATCGTCGCCGTGGCGGGCAGGTTTGTCGTGAAGAAATCGCAGAGATCACCTTGGGTTAATGTAGGGGTGACGTATAGCGTGTTTAACCCGTTTTCGAGAGCGAAAAAGGTGGGTTCGGGCTCTGGGGTTGTTTCTGGTTCCGGGGAGGTGAAGGGGTCTGGTTCGGGTGTTGTGAGGATGTGGAAATCTGGCGTGGTTGTTGGGGGTGGGGTTGTAGGTCTTGGGGTTGTTCTGGGTTCTGGAACTGGTTCCGGCGTGGTTATGGGAGGGTCGGTTGGGGTATATGGTTCTGGAGTCGTGGTATCAGGTTCGGGCTCCGGTGTGGTATCCGGAGCGATATACTCTGATGTTGACGACGACGTTTCAGGTTCCGGTTCCGGTGTAGGAGAGGGCGATGGAGATGGTGACGGTGACGGTGAGGGAGTAGAAATTACAACAGGAGTAGACACCGGCGTAGGACTGCTATACCTCGAACTCGAAGAAGTCTGAACCGACGAAGTCGAAGTGGTAGCTTCCGACGTTGAAAAAACCGCATCAGAACTGGAAGTGCTCGTTTCCATAACCGCAATCGAGGAAGACGATATCGTACCTCTAGACACGTTATCAATAGTCGCGTTTCCCGAGTTATTATTATTTTTCTTGATCATAGTTATCGCCACCGCGGCACCGATACCGCCTAACACTAACAATATAGCAATAATAACCAGTATCCAGAACACTACCGGTCGTAATCCGCATATTCGCTTCTTCGCGGGCGGGGGCATACCGTACACGGCCCCCTCCATACCGTATTTATCCGGCGCTGAAACGAACACGGGTGGCTTCTCGGGTTCTTGACCGTACGCGTTATTATGGCCGTACACTGGCTGCGGCTGGTGGTTGTAGTTTGGAGTCTGGTACGGTGGGACGGGCGAATGTGGCGGTTCGTAGCCGCCATTGTTATTGTTACCGTTGAAGCCATATCCTACCGGTGCGGGTTGACGATAGCCGCCGTGGTCACTGTTGAATCCCGCTGGATTCTGCTGCCCGTTGTTACCGAAATAGTCGGCTGGCGCGGGGGCGGGGACAGGCGCTGGAGGCGGTTGAGGTAGAGGAGCGGCGTGGTTGTATTTGTGACCGTATGCGTTACGGCCTGTATCCATTTCCACGGGCATGATTCCTTCGTAGTGGCTCATTTTGATACGGAATTAACTTTAAACCGCACGAACATCTTAGAAAATTATAATAGCGATTTTATAGCTGAGAGATGGATTGAGAGTATAGAGTATAGAATGGGAATCTACTTACCGACTCCAGCCAGTCTTGATATCGCGAAAAGAACGTCTACCGATCAAAGTAGGCAGTACACTTGCAGCTGTAATCCTTCTCAGACCGGAAACAAAAACGTCAAGTACGAAAAAGAATCAACGGCGCCCACCCAGACAAGGAAAGGACCAGCAGTCCCTCCTTCTTATACGACCGTCGCGCCCATTGCATTGCATTCTCCTTCCACCAAGTGGCGACATATCCCAAACAGACGCATATATAACGCCCCCACCAGCTATTTACCCTCCACAAATCCCAATTCATTCGCCATTTCAGCTCACAGAAAAAAAAAAAAAAAACTCTTTCGCAAAAGAGTCCCACAGCTTACTCCGCTAGTCCGCCGAATGCGCGATCTCCTCTTATCTTCCTACCTATCCTGCGACTGATAGAACAAAAAACCGCCACCGGCAGTCACACCTTGCGGCTCCACTGCATAAAAGAAAATGGCGAGACCGTCAAGTATTTGATATACGAGCATCCACATGGCGTTCGCGCCGAGAAAAACGTGTTGATAGTTCTTTGCGAGTAGTATATGCGATAACTTGGCGCATAGGTGCATATGCGGGCGAAATCCCGCCAAAATGTTTTTTTGCCACCCCGCCGCTCGATGTCAGCCGCACTAGATTGCCCGTTTGAGAAGAAATTTTTCACGAGTCTGCCGAATATCCAGCCGTGGAGAGGGCGATGAATATGTGGGAAGTCGTGCGGACCCGAGGAGTGATGTCTGTGAACTAATTATTGCAATTGCATGCACTATTCAGAGGTCCGGGAGGTGAGTGAGGTGGTGAGTTTGTGCAGCGGCAAGTCGGGTTACACGAACTAGCTAGCCTCTATTCACCTTCGGATCAGAGCATGTCCACGAGACTGCCAATCCCGGATCCATGTGAGAACCAGACTTCTCGTGGCGGGAACTTTTGTACAAAAGTTTCCCTTGGCGGGGTGGATACCCGGTGATTCGGGGTCTCGATACGTTCCGCAGTATACTCAAGAAGTACCTCGTTGATATATGGGATTAATCGGTCTTTCGAGGAGCCGTTGTAGCTATCAAAATCACAATATAAGCCCGGCCCTCACCAGAGAGAACAAGAAGCTCCCATATATGCATGTTACAAAACCCTGATTAAATAACTCCCCGGATAACATTGAATTATACCGCACGTGCACATCATCCTCCCGTGATCAAGCCCTTGCTCCGGGCCCAGCCGGATATTCAATCAGGCCGCGGCATATAAAACCCAGCTTGTATCCATATATAAACCCGTAGACGCAACTTCGGAATAAAAACTACATCATATCCATTTTTTCCCCATCTCTTAGATTACACAAAAAGTAAATACACTCGAAACATAAAAAAATTTCAATTTTAACAGAAAAAAAGTCCAAAAAAATGCAAACCAGTACCGGCTAGAACATAAGCAAGAAGCGGAACAAACACGCATTCAACATGAACAAATTATACCGGCAGTACTTCACTCATAATTTAGATCGACCAGTCGAATACCAGCAGATACAAGGTAACAGCTCGTAAGACATCAACATGCAGCAAACATGCATATGCATATGTACCATGCGAACCTCCATCGAAAGTGTTTAAGATAGACCAATAGTATCCTGCCTACTAACTACAAAAATATACCAACTTTCATCTTCACTTAATCTACCCGTAGACATAAATTCAATGATCTAACAACCTCAGATCGAACGGCACGCTACTCCCCCGTCCGCTCTTATACCGCCACCCGGCACCAGGCGGCCCGTACCAATCCCTCGGCTTCGGTAGCTCCTCCTCCCGTTTCCAGCGGAAGCGCATATCGTCCACTACGATTCTACCCCCGTTGCCACCGTTGAGTTTCCCGCTGGAGGAAGACGTGCTCGCCACGCTGTCCGGTCTGCTCGTTGAGCTTGCTGCTGATAGTCTGCCGCGGCCGACTGCGGAGTTGATGTTGGATGAGAGGGTGAAGTTTGAGATGTCCCGGCGGGATGGGATGCGGCTTTGCGGTGGGGCGGGAGGTGGTGCCGGTGGTGCTGCTGAAGGAGCGACGAACGAGGATGGGGTTTGCGGCGTTGGTGGGCCGTGGTTCGGTGGTCCTGGTGTGAACGTTGTAGCTGCTTTCGCGGCTGCTAGGGCGAAGTTCGGTTGGGTGTGCGGTGGGGTCAATGGTAGCTGTGTGGGTGGTGGTGGTGGGCTGTACCGTGCTGGCGGTGGTGCAGCGGCTCTCGTCGGTGCTGGTGGTGGAGGCGGTGGTGGTGCCGAAGGTGCGGAGAAGGACGTTGATTGTACAGGTGGATGTGATCGGCCTGGAGGTTGTCGCCCGCCGAAGGGGATTGGTGGTGCTGCGTTCATCGGCGGAGGGGGTGGAGGTGCAGACGGCGCGGATGAGAGTCTACGGGCTACGGAAGGAGGTGCGGGAGGCGGTAGCGTGGGTGCTTCGGAGAACGGACGCGGAGGGGCTATGCCCGGACGTGGTAGGAGCGCAGGTGGTTTCCGGGACGGGACGGTTGGAGCTGAGGGAGCGAATCCGGTCGGCAGCGACGGTCTCCCACCGTTGGGTCTTGCCGGTGTCGGACGAGGTGGTGCGGGTGCTCTGGGTTTCGCTATCGTTTCGCTATCGGAGAGATACGGCGAGCTGTCCGATGCTGCGCGATAATGTCAGCACATACGTAGATGACTTTTATAGATAGTATCCAGGACAGTAATTACCTCCTGTGTCTACACCCCCGGACTTTCTCAGCTTGGGGATCCCACCAGCGAACAGTCCAGCGAGCTGCGGAGGCGCATCAGCACCACCTCCAGCTCCGAATCCGCCGCCACCACCCGAGTCGCTCGAGCTTCTGGGTCGATTTGCGCTGCTGCCACCGCCAGGAACAGGAGGCACTCCTAGCGATGGGCGTCCGGGTACGGCGGGTACGGCGCCCAGCGTGGGGAGGGCAGGACCGGATGGTTTGTTTACGACGGCGGGTGCGGAACGATCATTCGTGACAGCCTTTTTCAGCTTGATTCCTTTGGAGATGTCGCCCAGTAGAGCTCCCTGTAGATGTCACCGTCAGCAAGATACGGAATAATAAGAAATCAAACCAGATAGAAGCTTACTCTTCCAGCACTACCACCACCAGCAGGCGGTCCACCTGGAGGAGGCGGCGGAGGAGGAGGACCACCGCCAAAGCCAAAGCCCGGTGGTGGAGGAGGTGGAGGAGGAGGCGGTGGAGGAGGTGCCGGCATTGTCGGGACAGCTGCAGCCAGCAAAGGAGGAATATGTTATAGCGTCGACAGCCCTGCTTCTTCTCCTTCTGTTTGTAAAGTCGTGAGAGTCTTTTTATCGGTGTAACTCGTGTGTCCGTCGGTTGGTAGATTGGTTTGGATGATGAAGATGTGATGAAGTGACGTCGTGCAGTAAGCGAACAGCAGCGACCGACAGCAGCGCCCGGGCTTATAAAGGCGGACCCGGTGGGAGAGCTTGAGGGAGCTAGGCTGAGATGGAGAGGTGTACGCGGCCAGGGGAGGCGGTGGTCAGGAGGAGGTTGAAGTCGAGAATGTTGAGAATGCCGGGCTGTTGTCGATGGTTGGTTTTGGATTGACGTGTTTTGGGAGGCAGCCTGACAGCAGACAAAGACGAAGCAGAAAGGCAGCCAAGAAAAGAAGCTCGGCCGTTTCAGCCGGTTTGACGACTCAAAGTGGCTGAGCACAAACATCATCTCGAAGTATTATCGAATTTATAAATTATATATATACGAATTATAGGAAGTATAGAAATAATAGAAATTAGAGAGATTATAAGTAGATTGATTGATTATACGCCGACAATGATTCTTTTATAACGCCAACCGGCACAAATACAAATGCTCAAATACCAAATACCAAATACCCAAATGCCAATATATGTATGAATATAAATAAAACTAAACATGCTTCCACCCGTTCTCCACGAGAACGTGCATCTCATCCACCAAACAGAAATCCCCAGGCTCCTCCCGTCCCCCGATATCCTTCTCCCAAGCCTTCACCCTCCTCTCCACCTGTCTCTTCCTCCACGGCAGTCCCAACAAGCTCGTCCCGATCCTCACCGGAATCGACATTATATACTCCGGCCACCGGTACATATGCACCTTCTGGTAGTGGTAAGCCGGGAAATTATACCCGACCCTCACCAGCGGATTAATCCACACACCGCTCTTCTCCGACGATTTACTCTTCGCATTATCCGCGTGTATAAGACAGCATTCGGACCCTTCAACGTGCGTGACAGCGAGCGAATCGTCCACCCCGCGGAATCGCAGCGGGTTACCGTGTCGGAAGAACGGGACGGCGTCGAAAGCGACCATGCCGTTCCAGCAGCTCTTGACGGGTACCGCACGACCCTGCATCATCGCGTCACGGCTCTCGCCGCCCGCGAAAAAGGGAAACCGCTGGGACGCGGCCTCGCGACCGTTGATATCGCGTAGGGCGAAAGTGTCGTAGTAGTATTGCGGTTTGTTGAAGTCCATGGAACAAGCAGCGGAGTAGTTCCCACCCCTGGTTTTGAGCAACCGGATCGCATCTTGTGCCTGAAATTAAATTAGCATCCAATTCCTCGATTCAAGTATAAGGAGACAATAGTGCAGAGTAGAGTAGAGTAGAGCGTAGCATACCGTAAAAACCACATCGTTAAGAAAGAGAACTCTATCGAAACTCTCCCCTTCCCTGACCAAATCTTCCAACGGCTCGAGCAGTCGGTTCCGCAGCTTCGCGAGCATGGGTATTCGCCTCAACTCCTTCTTCCCCCTCGAAGTCATCACCCACCCCGGTTTGTCGTCCCCGAGCTTGACCACCTCCTCAACCTGTTCCCGATGCGTGATAGCTTCGATGAGCACTCTCCGTCTGACCAGCATCCGTCCGAGCTCCTGATCCAATTCCCTTAATAACGCGGGGGTATCATCCCACGATCCGTTCTCGTAAATACTGACAAAGACGTTCTCCGGGCCCAATTGCTGAATGAGCATGAGCAGAGCGTTGATCCAGTACGGTTTCAGGACTTTTCCGGAAATCCAATGGTTGGCGGCGATGTAGACCTTGCCGACGCCGTGGACGCGGGGGATTGTGATTTCTGGATTGTAGTCCCATAACGCGGAGATGTCGACCGAGGAAGCGGCATCGTTGTGGAGGAAATAGATGAAGATGTGGGCGTTGAGGAGGAAGAAGATGACGGCGAAGAGGGTGCGGCGGCACAGGCGGTTTTGTGGGGTGCGGCGGCGGAGGAGCATCATAATATAACCTTACGTACAGTACACCGTCTTATCACCAACGAACAACCATCAAAAAGATATTAAAAATATTTTAAAGAAAGACGAGAAGCAGACGGTCGACAGTGGTGATAGTGTTTCAATCGTTCATGACGGTGGAATAAAGGAGAAAGAGAGGGAGAGTCGGTCAGGCCATTCGTTCGATATTCTGTTGTGGTCTTCAGGGATGAAGAAAGGCACGGCAATCTCTCGGGTTCTTCAGCCGGCGCTGAATTCGCTTGCTAGTTTCTTGGCGCGGTCCACCCGCTCGGGTCCACCCCGACGTCACCGGAATGTTGATCTATATTCTATTGGATTCGAGTTCAGTTATTATCTTTATAAAGCTTATAATCGATATTTGTATCGACGTAAACTTTATATGGTTTAAATTTGGTGTATTAAACTTCATTTCGTATGTGTCGATATCAAAATCATGGCCAGCTGTAGACATAGACGTAGACGTAGACACCGGCAGTATCTCCTGTGAATAGAACGCGCAAATACCCGTCGGCCTACGGGGTTCCGTATCCGTATCATCAATAAGGGGTATTACTCTAAAATATTAATATTTTTATATTTTTATTATTTTGTTTTCTGGTTCCTTAATACAATCAAAATATTAAATCTTAATTTCTGCCATTTTGTACGCCTGTCCAGACTCGATAAAAGCTGGGTAATGTCCGTGCGCCAGATCAGGAACAACTCACAAGGATCAATAACTCATTCGATCTGATAAGAATTCGCATCTTATAGATCATTGCATCCTTTCCGAACACTCAAATGATCTATATCTCAGCACCTCGAGTCTCAAACTATCAACAAGGTCCTCCCCGCTGTCATATTCACGCCGCCAATTAACCTCCACATGCCGTCTAGCACAATATAATATACCATCGATCGATCTTACATTATAATATCATCCCAGAATTAAATCCGTCCATGTCGGTTCGACTACCAAAGAAATAAATTGAAGCCGAACAGCCGTCCGTCTGATCCTGCCGTCGCATTTGGCGCCCATAACCTGGACGCCATCTGCACACTCTCGCTTCGAGCACCACTCCGAACAGGCCCATTCCATGCACTCCCAATCCCTGCTCGTCCAGATATTCCCAAAATAGGCTTCCACGGATTGACTTTTCTATAGTACAAACCTCGTTTTTCCCGTTGGAACGTTCTACCGACGTTGACATATATTTTCTGTTTTAATTTAAAATACTAACTTCAAAGCCGCCGAGTTTATCAGCGCTTTACAGGCATATATATAATTTATACTATACAGGCATATACAATTCATCTGTTATAATAGATTCAGAAACGTAACCAACAGTCTGCAGCTTCCAACGTACAGCCCTTTGCGAATATATTTTCTGTTGTCTGAGGGGAAAAAGTATTCCGCACTATCAGCCAAGAATATCAAGACTGACTAAAAAAACACAAGACCGCCCAAGGGCGACAGCACCGTCCAGTTATGACTATTTTCAACCACGGACCGACCAATGGTGTCAAAATGTCTATTTGTGTAGATTCTTCAATAAAGAATAACCAACAGTTGTTTCGTTCCCGCTGTTCCAACATCCCAGGCATGCGCACGCGCATGCGTCCTTCTGTTGCATGTTGCACCTGTGCGATACATACCGGACCGGTGAGCTCACCGTTCAATTTTCCAATTTCCAACTTTTCTTCGCTCTTTCCTCGGAATTCAGAAGAAGAAGTTACCAGCATATTCTGAAATCTTAGTCGGCAGGGTTATGGTGTACCCTGATTATACCCGTTCACCTTAATTTCCTTCCCAAGGAACACACGTACATCCATCCTCTACATCGTTACTCACGAGCGTTTTCTTTTCTTCCGTGTTGTTCGTTTTATTTTAATTTTTGTTTCGAGAAGCTCTATCTATACATACACACAAGACAGAAAATTTGCAACCGCAATAAATACCTACCTGATCGCATATCTATATCCAAGCTATAATACAAATATACTATTTGTTAGTAAAATTCCATATATAACTCTGCTGCCGCTTCCCTTTTTTTAGCCTGTATATTTAATTCCCATCGTGGAAGTTTCTTTTTATGTGCATGCGTGGACTAGCTTCGCATTAAACGCTTCTTTTCCAGGACGTTGAACCCGAGGCTCTGCGGGTGTGCTTTCCCTTACCGCGAATTTCTTCCAAAACTCCCACACACGAATAACCACCTGGCAGCTGCTTTTCTTCTATTTTATAAAATAGATCGGGTTTCTATTCACTTTTCTTTTCGTTTTGTTTCCTTCCCTTTCTTTACTCTACGTATCTACTCGACGGGTTGATAGGGTTTGCGAATCAATTTTTGGTGGGAATTATTATTTTTCGTATACGTTTGAGCGGTTAGACGTGTTCGAATTCTTGCTGCACTCCGCGACAGCTGGCAACGTAGATACACGGCACAGTTTCATCTATATCGACGCCGTCCTCGACTCGACTGAATTGATTTCGTATCACTTCGGATAAAATAAATAGTGCGATTCATCGTACAAATATCAGATCACCATTTCAACAAACGAAATATTCTTCCGCCGACAATACCGATATTTTCAAATCAACGATGAAGTTCTCAATCCTCAGTCTTCTCCTCCTCGCATCTATATCGACCGCCTCACCCGTTCCGACGAACTATAACACCTTCGCGGATAATAACGTCAATCTCCTCCTGGTAGCGCACAAATCCATCGACGAAGTCGCCTGCGCGGAAGCATGTCTGTTCGATGATGGCGAGAAGACTCCCTGTAAGGATGAGCACTGTACGTATACACCCATTAACATCCCATTCATCTAATATCTATCACCGCAAGAAAGAGCAGTATGAATCAATCAAACAAGAGAAAGAAAAAAAGCTAATATCAATAATTAATAATCATTAGGCACAACATCCTGCACGGCCTTCACCCAAGCCTACTGGAACCGCATCTCCTCATGCATCCGATCATCCTGTTCTGCGAAATCCGCCGCGGCAGAAGAATACGCCAAATCCATGAAACAAGCCGTCGACCAACACTGTCTTATTCTCGAGGCTTTGTTCACCGTGTTCGGACCGGATAGCAGACCATCGGTTAGAGTTGAAGATAAACCCAAGCCTAAACCGAAGCCAAGCCCGAAGAAGGAGTACGGTGGGTATGGGTACTAATGTATTATGCATAATTGTTGTGAGGAGAGTTTATGCCTGGGATTCGTGAGGTCTCGGATATGCTCTCGTTTTGTATATTGTGTGCATAAACGATGGTTGTTCTTTTTTCTTTTACTTGACTTGACATTTCTTATTCGCCTGGTTGTTTATTTATGCATAGATCTTTTAGTACCGATTTTCTTTGGAGAGTATTCGAGGTATTCGGAAACGCTTTACTTCTTTTTCTTCACACCTAATGGTGTTCGGCGTCTTTTGTTTGTTTCCCCCTCTTGGCTAATATTAACTTCATACCCCTTCCATCGCCGTATTCCTTTATTTCGTTTTTTCTCGTTTACTTCTTTTCTTTTGTAAAAGCTCGATGTGTTTTGTATCTAGAGTGCCGTAATAACCTGTATGGTTTTACTGTTTAATATTTATCGGCGAGGCCGGTATATGGAGCGCGAGCGAGGAGTTTTCCGAGAACGGCTGTGGAGATGGCGTTGTAGGCGGCGATATCTACTTTCTTTCTAGGTAGATGTACAGTTAAAAGTATCATAATGGCTAATACTAGTCCGGTGAATAAAAATCTGGATATATATATCTCGAATTTCATCTGCATACAGACAGTTGCCTGAAACCCAACGCTCAAAACTAAATATCCTCGAATCAAGTAAGTTCACCAACTAAGTATACATACAAAGAAAGGGTATAACACCCTAAACAGAGTCCATCTGCAGGTACAGATGCCTAAACTATACTTTAGGAAGTATTCCGACTCCGTCAAGTTTACCTCGCGAGGGGCAGATATCGATTGTCGCTATGCAACAACCGGCTGTAACCCCTCCTTGGAATTTTCGAATAAAATTGAAAAGCGACTTATCATGTGTCCCCATGCAAAGAAAAGCGAGAGTGAGTGTGAGAGGAATACCACGATAACGCCCAAACCGACCGGAATAGCGATTGTTTTCGATTGTAATTATCACGCACATGTTCAGCTAACGCCGTGGCGCTGGTTCGTAATATAAACATGCGAGAGAGAACAACACTTAAGCACTTTTAGCATCAGGCGTATGCTGTATGTGCAGGTAACCCCTTGCTGCGAGGTTCGCGAGCTGAATGCAAAAATGCAAGACAAAAGAAGCGAAATAACGGTGGCAATGGACGAGTCGACTTTAGTATTTTTTGAATTCCCAAGCGCTGAATCAAAATTGTTATAATTTTACTAGTGTTATTCTAGACACTCTGACATCATGTGTCCCTTACTTTCCTGTCATTGTAGTGTCGCAGAAAAGAACATTCGAAGCCCTTCTGTACTACATTCCTGCACGTAAAAATCGTTTGAAAAGTCCGTTTTCTAACGGCCGTGTTCAATGCGAAGGGAAGTACCTGTGGATATGTATGCATGCAGGCAAGATCTTATGACATTTCTCTATGATCACACGTGAAATATTAATGTTTATTCTTTTTTGTGAAATTTGACAGCTCTGAAATTTCTCCATCCGCATGCCTTTTGTCCGTCAAGCAACAGTGGCGGGACCCCACATTGCATCGCATCACAAATATCGTACCCACAAAATACACCCCTTTTATTCGCGTCCCGCCGAGTCTCGTCTCGTCTCCCTTATCACAACCAAATTTCGTTTGCGCTGTTACTAACATTTCTCATGATACAGGATTGTGGAGCCCGCCACGCGCGCACAACCGAGGAATCCGGTCTGGATTAAATGAACTCGGGTGGATGCCCTCAGATCAGACTGCACTGCTGAAGTGGGATGTTCAAGATCAAACTGATGCAGCGAGTGGGAATACATTCGAACCGCACGCGGGGAGAGAGGGAAAACAACTCGGGTTGTTATCACGACTATTTCGTCATGGAAATAATAGAAAGCGGCCAAAATATAATTCAAATTCTCTTGACCACGAAGGCTTTAAGATTCAATTAAAAGAAGAAGAAGTTTAGCCCCGCTGTCTAGAAATGATCGATCAATTGCATTGTCTGATCCGCGCTTGCTCTTTTCTTTGACAATTGTAGTTCAGGGTCCAAATAGGATGATCTGAAGAACATGGCGGAAATTGAAGACGACCAGCGTACGTTGCGCAATCTGGAAGAAGTCACCAGGGCAGGTGTGGCTCGTGCGACCGGCCGTCTCTTCTTTCTGCCGGTTGACTTGCTTGCTTGACGTTTGCCTGCTCTTCTCCACGTAAAGGGGCTTGCGAGATCGTATCCTTAATCTATCTAGAACACAGGCCGTTCCACCAGCGAGCACGGCAGCATTCATTCCACAGAAAAATAGGAGGAAAAAAATCGAAAATTAAAAATTAAAAATACAATATAACATTTTGTATTTACAACTGCAGGTCGTTCAGCTGTCGACAACCGTCGCTGTCTTACCTAACCTCGTCGAGTCCAATCGTTCGCGGCCGCCAACATGTCTACGAAAGGCAGTTCGACCAATGACATCCGCATCCGCTAAAACTCAGAACCTCACTGATCTGGCGCACTTGCCCAACAGGATCGATTCTAACACACCAGGCCGGCACAAAGATCGATTCAAGACAGGGCATTTTTCTTTCTCGCGGCAGGTTTTGCAAATATCAATTCAACGCCAAGGGTCGCCCGAATGTTTAATTTCCCACTTGCCTATCCCCCCGAATCCAGCCAATCATGACCAAATATCTCACCGCGATCCCTGCAATCTCTGCCTCCAGAACGAGCAACTGGTGCGACCGGGGTGCACCCATGTTTAACCCTCTTGTCCTGAATTCTTGAGTCGCTTATTCAGGAATTCTCCCTCTCTTCTGGCCGAAAGGTTAATAATGCGAAATAAATGGTGTTTTCCTAAGCTCCACCGAAATTAACCTCGCACTAGCGCCATGCAAATCAGAAAGACCCGCAAAGGTTAATGGTTGCCACTGAAACACTGGCCCCCCAGGTCGAACATGAGATGAAAGGGTCGTTCGCCCAACCACGGTCTTGTGGGAGCAGCGCTGGTTCCAGAGCAAGCAGATCCGTATAAGTGTCTTTCGTTCCCCTGCACCCTCTTTTTCATCTTCTTTCTCTTTTTTTCCCCTCTCGAGATACTCATCGGTTATCCTTTTCCTGTCTTTTTTGGTTTGCTTCCAGCCCATTCGAAAGATAAGCGTCCAGCACGTTTTCTTCATCCACGCTCGTTAATACATCGAACCTCAGTCGCTCGTTCTCGCAATCGTACAACATCCAAATAAAATAAAATAACCTACAAAAGATCCATCAAAGACGGTTCTTATCAGTCATAAATCAACCGAAACCTTTTCAATCTCAACAAATAATCCGACATATCAAAATGAAGGTCACACACCTCGCCACCGTCCTCTTCTCCTCCCTCGCCCTCGCTCTCGCCGCGCCCAAGGAAAAAGGCTTCCAAGTCGTAATCCACTACGTCGACGCTCCGGACTGCGATGTCCAGTGCGGCGTTAACACCACCTCTACCTCACTCTCGTCGACGTCCGAACCAATCACCACCCTCACCTCGACGTCGACCAAATACGTCATCGTAACGTTGCAGACCGGATACGGCTCCACCCTCACATTAGGATACGAAACCGCAACCGTAAAACCAACAATCACCACTGCCGCGGCACCAACTTATTAGTTATTGTCAAACAAAATAAACTATCGCGCCGAACAGGAATGACGGCCATGGCGGGCAGGATACAGGAAAAGCCTTAGATTGGCGTGTTTCCTCGATCGACGACAACAAGACACCGTTTTAAATTCTTCTGGGAGGATACCTTTTATTTACTTTTATTGTGGCTTTGTTTCATTTGTACGACTGTTTCTACCTTCGCACCGTTGCTCGGCGACGTCGGTATTGAGCGACCTCTTTTTTATGGGAGTTGTTGGGGATTTTGGAAATTCTTTTAGGACTTTTCTATTTTATTTTATTTCTCTTTTGGATGGATATTGTCGTTTATCTTTTGGACAATTCCTATTTGGACAGGACCCTTTTCTCTCTTTCTGTGGATTGGAAATCTTTTGGGGAAGCAGTTTTTTCCTATCTCCGACACTTCTATACTCTCATCACTCGTCATATCTATCTCTCTATCTACTCTATCCTTGAATCATCATGCCATTATTAGCCAACTTAGCCGGGAAACCTTACTTCGATACCCCACTCCTTTTCACCTTTTACATCCCAGTTTATGACAATGAAAATATCAATCATCTCAGATACCTCTTTTTGAACCTTTTACTCATCTGGTTTATGAGATTCCGCTCGCTGTCGTTGATCGATTCTGCTTGCCTGTTTTGAGTATTTGTTAGATTATAACTTCGACCGCGGCTACGTCTTGTGCATACTCTTAGTATCGTACTGGATGCGGATTGTTATACTTATCGTTCTTGTTTCTCCTGGTGCGGAATTTTGTGGTTATCCTTTCTCTTCTTTGCCTAGTAGTGTTTTGGTCTCTGATCAGGATGTAGGCAGTTGTATTATTATTTTACCTTCTTATTTCTTTAGCTCAGTTCTATCTAGTAGTGATTATATGGTATTATTGCATGCACATGGTGTAAAGTGCCTGAAAATTTATTCCGTCCGTGAAAGATAAGTCTCACAACTACCCCCTCATCTTAACATAAATGTTCGTAGAATCCCCACGATAATACAGTATAGGTATATCAAGCTACAACCACGCATGAAGTTAAATGTAACTACGCGGTAACAGCGCTAATTTTGTATTCCACCGTAACCGCGTCCTCTTTAACATGGAACCTTCCGACGGCTACGAAAACTTCATCTTCGAGCTTCTTGTATTTTTCCGTACCGGTTTGGATGAATTTGTGGGTTACTATCCGTATCGACGGTTAGATATTTCAATCTTTTCATCTGCACGATTGCCTAGCGGGTGAAGGAATTCAAATACATACCAGCACGCCATTTAGTGACTAATCCGGCTTCCGCGGTTCCCTGGAAGATACTCGCGATTTCACTATCCATATCGATTAAACCGAGATAGGAGAAGTTGAGGAGCTGTCGGATATATATTTATATTAACAAACAATGATCGCGGAATATTTATGTATTTTGCAGAGAAGATCTCGAGTGGAAAACTTACCGCATCGTCATCAGTCTTGAATACACTCCTGACGTCGAGCCGTTGGATTTGACCGCTGGGATCGCCGTGAATCCAATCGGCGCCAGAGACGAGGGTGGCTTTAACATCGACTGGGTACGATGGGTGGGAGACTAGACTGCCTGATAAGATTTTCTAGCAGGATGTAAGAAATCGAGGTAATTAGATCTCTATATGCTTTGACCGGATTGGCGCAGTTCAATTTTGTAGAGGGTACTTACCACCCAGACAAGGGTTGGACCACTGTTTAAAGTCCCTAATTGGTAATAATTGCGTTAGTTTGTGTTGGATATAAAAACGGCGAACTAGCCGGTGCTACTAAATGAACCGGTGAGCATCGGAGGCATACCGATTGGCTGACCGGGCGCGATATTAAGCTGTAAATGATAATCGGCATCTATTAGCATAGATTTTATATTTATTTACTCTGTCCCAAGGATACTCTCATGAGCTTAAGGCTCCGGCTTCGATAACCAAGCTCCTATGGCAGGGCAACAATTTGTTGTGCCCCGCGGCATTGGACACATGTGCACGCGGGGACGATGACGAGAAAATAGACCCGAAACTAGTCTAGAATTTCGTGGAAGCAAGATAGCGATTCGGAATAATATTTTACGTTCCGTAGAGATCCAATGCAATGTTAAACTGAAGGGCGGGCTTATCCACATACCAAAGCGGTAAACGCAGGCTTGAGCTTTGGGAATGCAGCGTCGGAACTCATGGTGAAGAATGCAGTTATTAGGAAAAATTCTAGGAGGAGTTTGGAGATGGAGAGATTCGGACTGGGAGATTGAGAGAAGATGGAGGGGTAGTGGCGGGTGAATGGAAGCTTCATATTGTGGGGAATCCAGCAGGGGATCTGAAGATATACGAGGGTCAACACATCCAGGTGGGACGATTGGGGTTGTTAGACTTGCACTTGTAGAACGGAGACAAAGCTTCGGGTAACAAAATATATTCTGGATACCTGGTATTTAGTCGCAATTGGAAGGTCATGGGAGGTATTTATCTTACACTTTGGAAAGATTCCATTGGAGTGGGATAGCTTGACCATAGAGTAGAGTAACCCAATACGAATGTTTTAGAGCGTGAAAGTATACTTTGTGTATATATCGCGCAGATGGGTATATCTTTGTGTAACCACCAGATATTAAGTGACCAATAGAAGCCGCTTCGAATATAGAGAATCAAAGCGGCATTTTATTATACTTTTGGTTTTATTTCTTGTTTTTGGTTTGCATAGAGATGTTGTGACACATATTTGTAGGTTCGGCGGATCGATCGAGATTTAATTTATACTTACCCGGTTTTCATACCGCCTCTTGTCCGGATCTAGACCACCGTCCACAGCTTTCAGCTTTGATGAAGACCTTGTGACAAATTCCCTGTCAGTTCGTTACTTTTAATCTATTAAGTGAACAATTGGTTTTGAAAAGTCAACCGGAGTATTTAACTGAGGTATGATCTATTATCTAGTTCTCGAGACTGGCTCTTCAATGATCGTCACCTGGTTTTCTCTCGGGTTTTTGTTCTTTCAAAGCGTCAAGCCGTGCCTTACTGGCTCTGCTTGGATAGGTTGCATACTCCCCATCCTCCAAGCGGCACCAATACAAACGCCTCAAACTAGACGTGATGACATATTTCCAAATCGTAGCTTGCCATGCGTTCCGCGCCGGCAGCTCCCGAAAGATGACAATGTTCTCCGTAACCTCAGTTGCGGAAACATTCAGCTCCTTAGCCTTTGGCTGCGTTTTCTCCAATAACATCTTCGTCAACTCTATCACCGTCGCGCCCTCTCGCACTGTGATCGTGTCTTCCCACTCTCTTGTCTGGAAAGAGGTGTCTTTTAGCTGTGTGACGGATAGTTCGAATTCCACACACAGTTCCGTGGGGACTGCGTCCGCGCCCGCCGTGATCGCAAAGGGTTCGTCCATGAAGTAGTTTTTCGATATATTGAAAGTATTGAACCTGAACAACATGTTGCCGTGACCTATCACAACCGTGTTCTCGTCCGCCTCTTCATCTAATTCATCATCGGAGTGGACGTCGTTATCATCAGATTTGAAATGCCCCCTTTCCAGGTGTTTGGCGTTAAATTCCTCGTCGAAGCCTTGCGCGTAGATATGTCTTGTTACCTCGCCTCCCCGTGCGGTACACAAAACCCCCCCGAAGGCGTCAGAGCGATTCGAACCCCAGTCGATGAGTCTGTGGCAGAAAATTGGCGAGTCCTTTCGGCGTGTGTATCTGAGATGTTTGAAGGATTGGGTGTATAGTAAGATATCCCTGAAGAGTGTGCAGACTTGATTGAGGTTGACATGGTCATCGAAAGCTAGGTGGGAGATGATTTCGATTTGGAGTTCTCGGGGGAGAGTTAGGATGGTTGACATGGCTGTTTACGGTCGAAGTGGAGTGGCAGGTTCACGAGACCAGCTGCTTATGGATTGGAGCTTACAGAGTTCGAGTTGAAACCCGGATTCTGAAGCTATTCATGCCACAAGCAAATTGCTCGCTTGCGTGGCCCGTTGTCCGCGTCTGCGCAGACACCGACCTCGATGTTGGGATCCCGAAGCAGAATACAACATGACAAACACATCTGTACATACGAAGGTTCGCACAACGGTCTTTCAACCCAGTTTATGAAGATACGGTCTTGGTATTAGAGCAATGACAAATTAATTGCGTTTCTTCCTTTGATCAAATATATTTCGTAAATAGTTAAGTTTAGTTACAAGGCCGAATATTTGAATGCTGGTCTCGAAATTTCTCCCAACTCGAACCCTAATCTCCCAGTCTCAATTTGGTGTGACAGAATCCGAAGTAACCGTACGTAAAGGATTACCTGACCCCGGGAGGTTCTTGAAATGTATCTCTAAAATGGAAACAATTCATTCTGATATCGAATCAAGTCAACGCCCGTGGTTTTATTATGTTCATCCTCAGTTCTAGCTGCCAATCGGAATTTTCGCCGCGCTTAATCACCAGAATAGTGTTCGAGTTTTCGCTCAAAGGTGCGGATTTATCGTTTTTAGAAGTTTCTCTAGTGTCTTGCGCCAATATTGCTATTTTCATGACTTCATCCACCAGCCTTCTAACGGGTGTGTTCTCCTTCAGTATCAACAGTCTCGGTTGTACGGCGCTGGTACCGAGGCCTGCCTGACTGAAAAACTGAAGGAGCTTGACAGCTGCGTAGCCACTGGGTACAATATAGTCCTCGGTGGTCCAGGTGGTGGGGCGGTTTAAATAGAAAATACTTTCGCCATCCGATCCGTCCGGTGTGTAAGCCAAATCTTGGGTCAAAATTGGTACCTCGACGTTTGATCTCTGGGAAAACCTCTGGATAAAGGGATCGTCGAGTACGCTGGAGCTAGATATGTCCAGCATATTAAGGTAATAGGACTTGTATTTCTCCGCGATCGCCTGGCTTAGTTCTTCTTCGTCCGGGGTTCTAGGTTCTGGAATGTACTCGAGCAGATAATTGAATATAACGTGCGCCCGTCCGAAGCAACACCCTTGGAGAAACGAATACCGATTAGGTGCCCCGTCTCTAAGTGAGCAAACCAGCATTCTACATAGAGAAGTTTGGGGATTCGGGAATTCCCAATCGAAGAGCTGGTGACAAAGTGGATTTGAGTTGTCCGTTGTCCATTCGGCTTTCGTATATCTGGTTCTAGCGAGGGACTTTGTGGATAACAAGATATCACTTAGCGACGCAGAAGTTAGGCTAAGTCTTAAGTGGTCTTCGAAGGATAGGTACGAAAACATCTCGGATAGTAGCTCCCGAGGAAGCGAGAGGAGTGTCGTCATGCTAAGTCCGTGCTGCGCCTGATGCTTTGCAAATTTGACGCTTCGTGGAGCCCCGAGGGTAAAATTCCAACTGAAATCTATCGCTCACACTAAAAAGATCTTAATTACGTATTGAGGTCGGTACGGTACTCGGAAAGTCTGAGCTGAGCTACCTGGCTGTTCCTGAATCTGGCAGGATATTTGAAGTCTGGTATCACGTGATGTTCAACTTGCAACAGTTCAGTTTGCGTTGATCAAGCGATTTATAAATGCGCTTTTCCCCAGTCCTATCTTTCAAACACATCATCAGATCCTATCTGGTCCAGAACGACCTCATCGGCATATTTGCATCTTGTTTTTCTTGCTTCAAACATAGACCAATAGAACCGTCACATGCTTCAGAGATGGCAGCCAAGACCGCCGATATCGATTCCAGCGAACCGCTTCCTCCGATCCTCCAGTTGCCTCAAGAACTAGTGCTCGCGATTTTCGAGCTTCTTCCCATGCGTGACCAGATATGTGCTGTCGAAAGCTGCATCATCTTCCGAAATTTGCTACTACACACTCCCCTCCTTCAAAAGACTCGGTATATACCCGACCCGGCCAACGAACGAGGGTCTGAATGGCCACTCTGCACACTCACGCAAACGCACCAGCTACTCCAACCGATCCCTTCGACCCCGTTTTCAAACCTATTCATCGCATCAATGGGGGATACCGTGCACGATACGCATACCGGAGGACTTTTGGGATGGGAGGAGTCATAGATCCAGATGTCAAATCTTTATTTACCAACAAAGAGCCCGAAGACGAAGCGACTACGGTTATAACCGCGCATTTAACGAAGGTGTACAAATACAAAACTTTGAACATCACCGACTGTCCGTTCTTAGACGAACCTTTTCTATCTCCGTTTGCCGATCCCGAGCCGGTACAGGAAGATGGGGACACGACAGCGGCGGTCGGATCAGGTCTTGTTATGGTTGAATGTTTGATTGTCGTCAGCAACCATCAATTCGTAACGAGGACCAGAAGAGAACCGTTCGATCGGACCGGCTGGATAGCGCTTACCAGAGACACCACGGTTCGCCAATTAACCGCTACGATTTTAAAGCTGGCACGGGATAAGTTGGTTCCGAGGGGCTTGCCTGTGGATGAGAGGGTAGAAACTGTGATCCGGTTCGAGAAGGTACAGGAAGCTAGAGTCTGGTCGTTGAGAGCTGTACATTACAGAACTTCGCCGGATATTAAAAGTATGGTTTGGGAATGGAACAACCAGTATCCTGATTGCAATTATGTTGTGAAGAGGCCGTGTCGGGATGAGCAGCGTGAGCTGGAGAAAAGCGATCGAACCCCTTCCTTAGATTGAACATTATAAAACGTGAATTCATAGAGTTCACATAATTTTCAACTTTTATTTTTTATCGACGTTATTCCATTGCGTTCTTGATCTGATCTCGTGAGCAGTCGAGTCTAAACATCTATCAGCCGAATTCTCGACCCGAGCCAAGGCCAACGCAACGCTGACCGGATTAACCCAACGTTACAGTGGCTTTAATTCCACCTCCAGTCGAGCTGACGGAGAATTAATCGGGCTGAATCGAGTATCTCGAAGCGGCCCCGCAGTTAAAGGTTTAATTTAGTTTAGCCAACTAGCTCGAAGTTCTGCAACCCCGGACCTGGATCGATCGCAAACCATCCGAGACACCATTGCATCGATCTAGATCCCGTATAAGCTATATTAGCGCCGCCAGACTAGCGACACTGTATCTCAGACTACCTCAAAGTCAATGACAAGATAAATCGAAATCTAAAAAGTCCCATTACAACTCGAATATCGCAATCAAAAATGTCAACTCAGGAGCAAAGTCCTCCGCCTCTCCTACGTCTTCCTAACGAACTACAAATTGAAATTCTTCTAAATATATCGTTCGAAGACCAGGTTTCTGTCAGTCTGACGTGTACTGCTCTTCAAAATATCCTCCGACATACCGCATCGCTGCGAAAGTGTAGATACGCGGATACGAAGCTCCATTGGGTACATTTGCCCGGCGCATATACGAGCCGGGATGTCAAGTGGGAGCCCGCGTGCGGGACGACGCATGCGCTGCTGAAACCTTGTCCGGGCGGATACGGTCTGGGACGGTTCGGGTGTATTGTTAAATCTGGTGTTATAAAACGGTGTTTTTTGAGGTTCAGGACTGCGCAGGATGGAGGGGTTGCTGAAGCGTATTTCTGTAATGATGCGGACAAAAGTAATATCGCATCTATGAATGTAAGTTTTCTTTTTTGGGACCATAATCTAAAGAATCAAGGAAGATATTCAGAAGCTGAGATAATAGACACAGACAAGCCTCAACGAACACGACAGAAGACGGAATCCAAACGACATAACAGAAGATATAATCCTCGCCTACGGAAAGAAAATGTATAAACTAAAAGTCTACAACGTCACCAACTCGACATTCCTTCACGAACCCTACTTCTTCTCACCCTTCCCACACCAAAAACCTGAAAACGAAAACGAAAACCCAACATTCACAGTCCAAGTCCTCATACACGTCTTCGTCGTAAGCGACATGTACATGTCCAAACCCCTCTCCTCGGACCACCTCTGGGTGGAATGGCTGCCACTAAAACGAAACTCGACCGTCAAAGAATGGATCGATAGCGTGATCGAAGCCTTATACCGGTGTCCTGAGATCGAGAAGATGGGACTCTCGATCGACGAGGAGGTGAAGATGACAATGTACGTTTGTAAAGGTCAGAGTTTGAGATTGAACGGGGATCTGTTGGCGGTTTTTGTGGATATTTGGAGGTCGTCACCTACGGCGCCCGTTGAGTTGGAGGATATGGTTTGGGTGCCTAGGGAGCAGATTGTGTGGGAGGCACCGAAGACTTTGAAGGCCAGGTTTAGGTATTTGGTTATGGAGACGGAATTTCGGGGAAAAAGTTGACGTTTTGTAATCGTGTAGTATTATATAGCCTTGGAGTCGATGGTTTGGGACTTGGGTTCATTTTATATATATCCTGAATATCCATAAAGTGTTATCCTTAATTACAACTTAATATACATATCATTGAGACTACTACGTTGGTCCTAGTTACTGGCTAGCATGCAGGCCTAGGGATGACATTCTCTTCAAGAGCTCGATTGAAAATCTGTATAGTTCAATCCCTGCGTTTCAGGTTTCGGGATACATTTTTGCTGGTATAGATACAACGGTAGTTTGCAAGTGTGTTCGCATTGCTGTATGATGGCCCAGCCGTTGGAACTTTATCACGGTTTTAAAAGATGTTGGTATCTCGAGATATGAGCAAATATTATAGAGAGATCCAACCAAGACCACACTGTACGTGGGGTGACTAAGACAGGCGTATATGAATACACAGTACATTCTACTCCACAAACACCCAGCTCTATATCTTGCGCTCAAACGACACCCTCAAGAGAAACCGTACAATATATGGTAATGCAAAAATGACAAGTTACATAAAAGCTGCACCCGCACTAATTGGATAAAATCCGGGGCCGCCGATATCGTCCTTGCTCAGCTTAGCGAGCTCAGTCGGAGCTGCAGGCACCAGCAACAAAACCCTGTCCGATCCTGTCGCAACAAGTCGACAGCAGCTGCACGCTCCACCAGCAAATTTTTTACATAATAAAAACCACCCTCTATGATATTATCATTTAATCTTCAAGCTTCGGATTTCGATTTCAAACCACTCTTCATATAACCACATCTAACTCAAATCGCAATTATGGAACCCAAACTCGATCATTGCGCATCAACCTCCTCTCTAACACCCCAAGCATCCCTCACCGGTCTCCCACGGGAACTACAAATCGAAATCCTCTCCTACGTCCTCTTCGAAGACCAGATCTCCGTCGCAAAGGCCAGTCTCTCGCTGCACTCCCTCCTCCTGCAAACCCCATCCCTCAAAAGAACCAGATACACAGCAACCAAACTCTCCGAAGCAGAGCCACCGCTGGAATCCGTCCCCCCTCCCGCCTTCCACGCTCCTTACGCAAAATCTCACATCTTGCTCCAACACGAGTATTTTCGGGCAGGCGGGCAATTAATGTGTACCGTTCGCGGTGGGAAGGTGGATAAATACCACTTAACCCGCTACGGGAACGACGCGATCACCAACGCGAGATTATACTGTGGCAGCGGCGGGGAGAAGGGGGACTACGATAGCGATAATCGGTGTTTGGTGGTGTCTAATTCGCCGGATTTGACAGTAGAGGCGGAAGAGTTGGTTGAGGATGAGGATTCTGGGACGATTATTACCGCGCATGCGAGTTTGGTGCATAAATTCCGGGTGTGTGATGTTTCGCGGATGGGGTTTTTGGATGAACTTTATATACTTCCGTCGACACTTCAGATTGATGGAAGCGGCTTCGTAAATAATAATCGGAATGGGGTGAGAGAAGGTCTTGGTATGGATTCTGAAGAGGAGATGACGGTGGATATCAGATTATTCGTTCTAGGGTATAGAGCCGCGTCTAAACCTTCCTTGCCGAATAAAACGTGGGATCGGATGATGTTGAACAGGAGGAGTACGGTTAGAGAGGTGGTTCGTTCCGTCGTGGAGAAGGTATGGCCGAGGGTTCGAGAGTTCGATGTCCCAGATGACGAAACGACGGGGTTTATGATGCTACTTTCGAGGGTTTGGGAAAGGGATCTGTGGAGTTGTTGGGTGACGGTTTGGACCACCTCGCCGGATTTGAAGAAGGATATGGTCTGGGTGAAGGGGAAGAAGCCGGGGTATGTCGTGCTCAAAAGGGGTGAGTGGGACCAGATGCGGACGCAAGTTTCAAGTTCGGCCGGGTAGATTAGACTACAATTCTTGCTAGAGAAATTGAAAGGTTCGAAGAGATATCAAAAAAAACATCGGTTTAGAAAAACCCGCAAAATATAACAAGAGCTGAAATACAGAAAAATAATCATAAAAAGTTTTCGTTAATGGCGTAAACAGTTAAAAATGTCGTTTACCCACGCTTTTTCTCCGACCAGCTGCCCCGGTCCGTCCAATTCATCGTAAAGAATCCTACCTCGTCGTCTCTCTCGTCTCGTTTCGCCCATGCCGTATTCACCAGTGAACGCCAAGCACTTCGCCGGAGTGTATCTTTCTTCTCTCAAGAAATCACGTAGCATGCTTAACCGTCCCGAACGGCTGCGCCCGCACTTTCGTCCAATCTATTTCCCCATCCATCTTCTCATCCACGAGTCCGCAAACGAGCACGTTATCCCCCCTAATAAGATATAACCCGTGCTCGATAATCTCGCTAGGCGTGCTCTCGACGTCGGTGTCAAGGGTTTGGAATATACGTTCCCGGGTGTGCTGGAGTATCAGGTTTGTGGTTTGATCGTGGCCGAGGAGGGTGCCCTAGGTTGGAGGCTTAGGATTTGGGCGGGTTTCAATATTTCGGTAGGATATAGAAACGGAATTTTGGGGGGGTTTTTTATTTTGAGTGATTGTGGTGGTGGTGGTGTAAACGGGGGGGAACTTACGATGAGGGTACGGCCGTCGGATGTGATTACCGTGACGGTTTCTGGATTGTAAATGTTAGTGGTTGGTGGGATAAAAGGTGGGAAGGAGGAGGGGCTTACTGTCAATGTAGGCTGTTAGTTGTGACATTGTGATGGATGTGAAGAGGAGAGACACGTGAAGGAGCACGACAGGGACTACCCTCGGCAGAACGAAGACTTGTAGACGGTACAGAGAGACGATTGCTGGATTCTGTAATACTCGACAGGTTAAAGCTGAATGATTGCGATCGTTCGGTGTAGTCCGGACTGTATGTTTTGTGATTGCGGGGTTTCCGACGCCGTGATGATGAAGTTTTGCAAAGAATGACCGTTGCAGTGGTAGTCAACCATGCGGCTCAAAAAAACACCGGAAGCGAAAGAAGCTGTGTTTTCGTACCCCTGTCGTGCTGCTTAAACCTCCAAGCTGGCTACTTCTCCTTTGAACGTACCTCCACACGACCATCACGACAAAACCTCAACCCTTCCCACGCAATCTCGGTTCTCCCCGTCGTGTAGATTACACCCGATAGAACATCCACAATGCGGTCGATACAAGCCATCACGACGGCGGTATTATCGCTGTCCTCCCTCGTCGTGGCACATAATATCCAACTGCACAGCCATTCGCGCGAGTGCTTCCACGAGAACCTCCACCGCGACGACAAGATGACCGTTACCTTCCAAGTCGGCGACCGCGAATTCGGAGGTGCCGGCAATCTCGAGATTGACTTTTGGGTATTCACATCTCCCACATTCCCACCAACATCAGTATCAATACAATGGCTAATCGATGAAAATACTACAGGTCCAAGACCCATCCGGCAACCTCAAAATAAACGAACCCCACACCTCCGTCGGCGACCACTCCTTCACCGCCCTCGACGACGGCAAATACACCTATTGCTTCTCAAACGAAGGTTCCTCCGTCTCCTCCAAGGAAGTCTCCTTCAACGTGCACGGCGTCGTCTACGTCGCCGAAGAAGAACACCCGTCCGATCCGTTGGAAAAGGAAGTCCGCACCCTCGCCGAACTGCTGAACCAGGTCAAGGACGAGCAGGAGTATATCGTTCTCCGCGAACGGGTGCACCGCAACACGGCGGAGAGTACTAACGATCGGGTTAAATGGTGGAGTATCTTTCAGTTACTCGTTTTGGTGGGGAATTGCGTTTTTCAGGTGTTTTATTTGAAGAGGTTTTTTGAGATTAAGCGGGTGGTTTGAATTTTTATTTCTTCTTTTATTTCTAATGTTGGGGCGGTGGGGGATGTATAGATATAAAAGTTCCTTGATGGTGGTGGGGGAAGATATCTAATTTTGCTTGGATGTATTCAAGTATCAAATTTAGTCGTAATCTAGCTAGTTCATATTCTTGCGCAGTAGAACGCTTGATCTGATATATTTCTTGTATGGTAGAGTTGTGAAGTAAGAAATTTGACTCAAGAAGGCAAGATGCACACTTGATAATGTACTAATACCACAAGGTGGTCATCCACCTTCGTATCGAGTTTGTTCTTCGATTGCTCAAAAATTCGCACAAAGATATCATGCGAAGACAATTCAAACGTCGCCGTGTAAAGATATTATCTCCAGATTTCGCTAGAAAGAAGCGATATTAATAAGTAATTCATAATAGTCCCCTGAAAATACAGGACCATCGATTGCCATTCAGTTATCTTCCAGTCTCTAGGTCATCGCCCTCCCGTCCAAACGAACTATAAAGAGGAGCGGCCCGTCTAAAGCACGAGACGCAATAAATGTACAGGAAACAGCTCGAATAGAATGAAACCCCGCTTCCTGATGCTAAAATAAGTCCAAAAAAAAAAAAAGATGAACAAAAAGAAACCCCCATTGCGAATATAAAAAAAAGGATCGTGAGTCGTGAGTCGAAATTAGGTTGGAAATATGGAGACGATCAATCAAGGCGGAGAGAATCAATAAGTTGCTCAGGAGCATCGTGGTGATCTTGAGCTTGACCTTCTTGAGGTTGGCCTTGTTGAGTTTGATCTTGCTGAGCTTGATCCTGCTGAGCTTGGTCCTGTCCACGATTGTTGTGGTGATCACGGCCATGTGGTCTGGCAGACCTGTGAGTATCATCCGTACGACTTTCATCGTTGTCGTGTCCTCGTCTGGATCTGTGCGAATGATGGTGTCCGTGATTGTGTCCGTGACGGTGCCCATGACGGTGCCTGTGGGTTGAGGAAGTCTGCCCGCTTTGAACGCTAGCTTGATCGGAGATGACAGAAACGTCTGGGGTCTGGCTTCCAGAGTTGTCTCCACCGTCACGGTGACCGTGTCGGTGGCGATGGCGGCGGTGTCGGTGGCGATGTCCGCTCTTGTGAGTGCCCTCGCTGGTGGAACGTTCTTGTTGTTCTTGACTTCCTTGCTGCTGTTGTTCTTGACGTTCTGGTTGTTGGCGCTCTTGACGTTCTTTGGCACGACGTTCACGGTGAATCTTGCTGTCGACCCAATCTTGGAGCCAAGTCGACTTCTTCTTCGGCGTTTCACCGGTCTTTTGATTGCCTGCAAGCTTCT
The DNA here is from genome assembly GCA_036971405.1 of Orbilia quercus. NCBI lineage: Eukaryota > Fungi > Ascomycota > Orbiliomycetes > Orbiliales > Orbiliaceae > Orbilia > Orbilia quercus. Next base: position 3,033,810 of record JAJTUE010000002.1, on the reverse strand, counting down.
TGGTGTCCAGTTTGTCAAGCGGATCCGGTTCAGCTTTCTCCGTCATAACCCTGTTGAACCCTTCACTGACGCGAGGTTCGTCCCAATAGATGTTGATAGTTTCTGGGATGGCAAACTCGAGACCTAGCTTTTTCATGTTTCGTTGTGTTCTCCCATGATATTGACCGAATCCATTATTCCCAACCCAATCCGCGACTCCCTCGTCCTGTCCAGCTCCTTCGTTTTGGTTCTCCTCCTTACCTTCTTCCTTGGTTTCCTCCTTGGCTCCTTCTTCGGCTTTCTAAGTCGAGGATTTAAGGCCCTGGAAGACACCCTTTTCATCAAAGGCGTCAATGAGCTGCTTGAGAGGGTCGAGATCACGAGGATCGAGCAAGTCGAATTCCTAACAAAAGATAGTTAACACCTTTGGTCGAAAGATTCAAATGGGTAAACGGCTTACTCGAGCAAACATGATGAAATGAGCGAAGAACGAGTTGAGGTGGGCCTCCAAGCTCAAGTGAACGATGGTGGAAAAGTGAGTGTGGTAAATATGAGCAAAGATGCGGAACATCTGTTTGAAAATGGCCTGGCAGCTGGCATAAAAGGTGGGTGGGAATCCAGAGTCCTTGCCGATCCAGGTTTGACCGGGTTGTCCAACTTGTGGGGAAGCAATGATCTGTGTTTGGCCGGCAGCGTTGACACCATATTGAGAACGAGTGGGGAACACGGATTCATCTGACAGGCGATTGTTAATCCAGGTCAGGACGTATTCTACGTAGGTAAGGGCTGGAAGCGGTCGAGGTTTGCGATCGGAGCCCAACCAATAATAATCGGTCCTGTTGGAGTTAGCTGAAGTTCGTCTGGAGGAAAATAATGGATTTTGAGCTTACCCAGGTCCAGCGGACATTGTAGGACATGCCTTGCACACTTCCTGGCATGTATTGAAAAACAGTTTTATGTATTCATAGAATTCGAAAGCTGGAAGAGTTTGTTAATTTGAAGGATATTACTAATTGGAAGAAGAGGTCGGACTTACTGTTCAAGGCAATCCATTCTCCACTGTCCACATGCTTGGGAAGGATGACAATGGTCTTGAAGTTACCCTTGAGGAGGTGGTTGTTGATGTACGGCTTCGATAAAAAGAGAAGACGGACTCCACTTGGGACCGGGCGACTGACGACCGAGCTCGTGCTAGAGCCAGGAGTTTCGGGGCCGCCAGGACCACCAAAGGAGCCTGTTGAACCCGGCATGTTTGGCAGAGGCGGGGCCTTACCCCCCTTGCGCTTCGAGTCCGGGTTGAACTTTCGTCTGGAAGGAAAGAACGAGGTAAGAATCCGTAGGTAATCCATTTTAGGTGGAAGAAAGAAAGAAAGAAAGAAAGAAGAAAAAGGACAGGAGCGGGAGATTCAGGGAGGATAGGAAGATTGGACAGACAGGATATAGTTCAACATGCTGGCGAAGTGATGTAGTGATAGGTGGATGGAATGGCGTTTTGGTGATAAGGATGAAGGAGAGAGAAATAATGAAAAGGGTTCAAAAGCAGGGGAAATTGAGACCAAGCTTCAAGGTATACAGGTGTGCATCCCGCGGTGTATAAGATTTACAGTTGATTTGGATGAGTACTTACCCAAGGGAACCTAGAAAGCTCATGTTGCAGAAGAATTCACGCCAGCGGCGACTAAAAAGAGCAGTATCCTGGGAAGCAGGGATGGCAGACAGTCGCTAGCACCAAGAGAATCCGGATGACCTTTTTGGAATCCAGGGGCCGGGTCTGGGTAACCAGAGAAGTTCCACGGGGAGAAGAAATATTAAAACTTAACCGAGCTTGCTGAGCTGAGCTGAGCTGAGTGGAGGGAGAGACGATGTTGATGGTAACAGATGAGAGAAGGTTGTGATGATGGTCGGCGTGACGATGATGATAGATGGTGATGATGACGGGTCAACGCGTTCTGATGATTGTTATTGTTTTGTGTGTGTGCGTGGAAGGGAGGAAGAGAGGGTGAAGTTGGGAAGAGACGTTGTCAACAGTGGATGTCAACAATTTATACGGCGCCGACACAACAGCAAAGAATAACAGCAGCTTTTGCACTCTAAACCACTACCCATTAATAAACAAGACTTCCTATAGCAAAACAAAAATACCATGAAAGCCATAGCACTATAACGCTGTGCCGTATTGTATGACTGTGCTGTGAAGTGGAAGCAGCTGGACACAACTGACCTGGTAAAGCGGAGTCAATGCTGTCGACACCCTTACTGATCTATCGACGGGTAGCTATAGCTCTCGGTACTGTAATACGGAACAGAAGACAAGATCCACTCGAAGCTGGGGGAGGGGGCGGGGGTTGGTAAGCTCAGACAACAGCTATTGACAATCGAAGGCAGGCAGGAGGGAGAGACAGGACGGTGAAGAGGAGCAGCAAGGAGACAATATCCCTCGTCTAACGATATTATTTAAGCTCGACGCATGTTTAAGCCGCATTGGCCCCTTTCTGTCTCTCGCTGCGTTGCGTGGGTCTTGGCATCCCGTCGCCAAACAGAAGAACAAGAACACCATCTCGACCTCTCTCGACCTTGTTGACCTCTAATCTTCAACTCCATCGACCTTTGTCCACCCGATTGCCTCGCTCCACAGCGAGATATCGCTGGCCAAAATGTCATCTCCCATATCAGGTACGCGTCTTCATCGCAGTTCATCGCAGTTCTTCATAAACAACAACTGATCTTCTTGGTTTCCTTTCTCTCAGATATGTCGGATGCACCCTCGCCGCCTCGTGGGCGAGCCGCTGCTGCCTCCGACGATGAGGATGACGCCCTCTCGGACTCCCCCGCTCCCACCTCGAAACCCGCCGCAAAACCCCTGGACGACATGTTTTCCGATGAAGACGAAGACGAAGCTCCCAAATCACGTCCTCAACGCCAAGCCTCGCCAAAGGACAGCGATGATGAATTGAAGGACGACGCATCAGACCTCGGAGACGACCTGTTCGGTGACGGCAGCGACCAAGATATGAATGATGCTGCACCATCTAAGAAGTATGAATTACTAGTTTTCGATCACACCAGGGAAATCGAAGAGGCCTAACCAATCGCTTATAGAGTACGAACTTTGGACGACGAAGATCTCGATTCCGGTGATGATATGGATGCAGACCCTCGTCGACGCACCATACCCGGTCTGGACGACGACATGAGCGAGGAGGAACGCGACGAAACGTCTTACGAAGTCGATATCGGCCTGCACAGACTCCCCCAGTCACACGACGAAGAGGTACCCCTTCTCCAAATCTTTGATCTACGCTTGCCTCATGCTAACAATACGATTTATTTTCAGCTTTACATTCTCAAAATTCCCGATTTCATCTCTATCGCACCCCAGATCTTCAAACCCGAAGCTTTCCAAGCCCCGAAGCTACCCCCCGATGCAGCCATCACACCCTACACATTCGCAACCACCGCAATCCGCTGGCGAAAATCCTCCACCGACCCCTCAAAACTCGAAAGCAACAGCCGCATCATCGAATGGGACAACGGAACCTTCTCTTTACAAATAGGAAGCTCCAAAGAAGGCCTCTACGATCTTCCCTGCCACCCACTGCTCCCCGAAAAGGACCGCCAGTACAAGGCAGGTCAGGACAGTTTCACATTCCTTGCCGAGCCGCTGGCCAACTCCAGACTCGTCCGATTCTTCACGCACGCCACCCATAGCATGGGTGTAGTCCCGGCTAGCGATGCTATCATCACCGATGACATCAAGCAGATGGTCGCCGCCCGCTATAAGGCTACCCAGAAGCGACACAACAACGATACCATGAAGCAGATGGAGCTATCCTACAAAATCGAGGATCCCGAGGCTGCCAGACGTGCGGCCGAGGCGCTCGAGAAGGAAGCCGAAAAACATCGCAAAAGACTCGAAGCGCAGAGATCTAAGGAGGCCGAGAGTGGCGCTCACGGGTTCAGGAGACGGGCCAGGAGAGAGCCCGGTGGCGGTCTCAACATTGACGACCTCGAAGAGGAGAGACTCGAACGCAGAGCTAGAGGCGGTGGCGGCGGGTACGGAAAACGAGCAAAGGAGGATGAATACGATGAAGACGACGGGTTTATCGAAGCCGATCCGGACAGCGATGAGGAGGAGGAGATTGTCGAGGACTCTGAAGAAGAGGAGGAGGAATATGAGAGAAGTCGCAGAAAGGAGAAGAAGAAGAAGCACAAGGGCAAAAAGAAGGAGAAGCGGCGACAACGAGACGAAGAAGATGAGGACGAAGAACCTGAGGCGGAATTCACAGATAAAGAGGAAGAACCGAGAGAACGAGCCCATTCACCGAGCAAACCTAAGGCTAGGTCGGCGTCCGAGGCGGATGAGGACGACGACGAAGCCGACCATTCAAAGGCACCGGAGAGAAAGAGGCGAAAGGTTGTCATTGATGACAGTGAAGAGGAGTAACCTTGTCACCTTTTGCTCTCTTATTTATCCCGCCATTATTCCTGTACTTTTACAAGTGACTTTCCTCAAACAGTCGTATCAAGACCGTTTGAAAACACGAATACTATGAACATTTATAATATTCCCTTTAAAAATCGTTGCCTTAAAAAATTCCAACAAACCTCGACGCATAAATTCTCAGGGATACAAAAACCGCCACCCATTTATTTCTAAACCCAAATTATATGATAAAAATATATAGAAAAAGCATTTACAGAAAACCGATTAAGATATATAAAATATAAAAGCAGAATATATACTCGCAGCCAAAAAAACCGTTCACAACTAAACACCATCCCGATTATCCTTATCCTTATCCTCCCCCACCGCTTCCAACGGCACACTCGCCCCATCGATCCTCAACGTCTCCAAATCAACCGTACCATCAACCAACTCCTGACTACCCGCGCTCTTCCGCTTACTCCCCACGGCGGAACTCCGACTCCCGTACCCGGAGGAGCTATTCGTCGTCATCTTCCACCGGCGTCTGTAGACCCAAAACGTTTTGAAGGCTGGAAGACAGCAGAACGTGATCCCGAAGCATTGTTCGAGGCGGGAGAGGAAGTTGATTACGCCGAGGATGGCGGAGGCGCGGAGGTAGTGAAACATGTAGGCGAGTCTGAGGACGGAGAGCATGACGCCAAAAAAGCCGATGGCGAACATTGACGTTGCCGCGTAGAATTGTTTCTTGTTGTGGCGGCGGAGGATGTGCAGGAAGGTGAAGGGGAGGGAGAAGACTATAAAATGCATTTAAATTATATTAGCCGCTTTATTCTTTTTTCTACACGCTGTACAGGACGCCGTGAGGTTCGGTTTACGAGACTGTATATATATCTTTTATATAAAAGTTTTCGATGCGGGTATGGGATTATAGGGTGGCTTAACGTACGTAAAACTTCCGTCCCGATATGCGACGATACCGTGACGATATGTAACCTGAATGTAATGTACGTGATGCACACCCCGTTCGGGTACTCGTCCGTCCAGTTGCGACTCATCGGGCGACAGCTGAACAGGATGATGAACGTCGTTATCCAGAACGTAGATATCACCAGCGCGGCGATAATGTGGAGCGCTATTCGCTGATACGGCATTGTGGCCGGTGATATTATCTTGTAATATAGCACCAGAAGGTAGCATTTCACCCCCCACAGGGATATGATATACAGGAATGTTGAGCTGTATAGTAACTACAATTATTGTTTCCATCCGTTAGCTATTGATATGTACAGCTCCAGATATATGTCTGGGAACATCACCAGAAAATGATGATGTGGGATTTAATTGTGCTCTACGTACTTTTAATATCACTTTTAAAGTATCAGGAGGTAATCGGGTGAACATACTCCACGGACTGCGCCGGGTGTAATCGAAATTGAGTCTCGGGTCGCGCAGCCCGAGGCGGCACATCACCGTGTCGAACGCCGCGTTTCCAGCCGTAGCCAGTAATGCGAGGACTATGATCCCATCGCTGGGAGTTAAAGCGAGTGGAAACCGGCCGTTACTCTTGTTTAGTATTACGATGCGGAGGATCACGCAGACGGTTGTGACGCTAACTATTGCCCATGATGCGATCTATATAGTTCTCCGATAATGGGTTAGAAGCTGTGTTTGTAGTGTGTGTTCTTTGAAGGTCTACCGTCTATATTGCTATATGATATCTCCTTAAGATGTATCGGTATTATTGAATAATTACTTACAACCTCTGCCTCCGGCGACATTCGCCAAGTCATCCCGCCTCAACTTTGGTCCACGCCGGTGGATCTCCCCGAGATGATAGGCGAAATGCTTAAAGTATCAGGGGCAGCATTGGCGCTGTCGCTTTATTCCGAGTATCTGAACCTGTCCGCAGTGTACTATTATGAAGTAACGATCTTTTTTTCGAATCTGATTTTCTCAAGTCGCGTGGTACCGGTACATGCACATGGGTGTATGCAAAACTAACGTGGTAGTAGTTATGTGCCTGATCGCTTGTCAAGTCGATGTTGCGATATATCGATATTGGGTAAAATAGCTCAAAAGCTAAAAAAAGGATGGGGAAATCGAACTCTATTGTGATCAAGGAGTAAAGTAAACGGGTTCAAGGGGGTAGGTTAATCGATTCGACCGATATTCGAATTCATAATAGAGTTTTTTCTTTGGTTGATCGGATTCCAAGTTTAGTGGATGGATCTAAGCTAACCTTTCAGAGCCATTCGAGCCCAGACTCGACTTCCTTTCCCCCTCCCCTTCAAAATTGAAAAGGAATCGGCCATTACGGAGGTGTGTCGAATTCGATTAATTACGTTTCGGGAAGCAGGATTCTAGAATCAGGTATTTCAATCGTTTATCGTATCATATGTGGTATGTCTCAGATCTCGATCAGGAATATTCGAATCGGACGTGTGCGAATTCCTTTGTCTTTGCGAATCCCACTCGATGCGATCTGAATCTCATTTGTACATGTATCCGGCCCCCGAAATTGATTTAGAATGCTGTAGCGATTTTCCAGCGCCGAGGATCCAGTGTCCTAGGCGATAGAGTCAAAGCGTCCTTACGTACGAAGTTATGCTAAGTGTATATACGCAATTATAGAATTGCGTTTGATCAAGAGATCGAATTGTTTACCTTTCCGCTTCCCCAGACTTGCAGCTCGGGCTTCGGTTCTTTGGGCACGTTTCGAATAAGTGTGCTGGACTTTACGGTTGCACAATGATGGCGCCCTCTTTGGAAAACGCAGGCATGCAAATCGACATGTTGCGGTTCCGTTTTGAAATTGCCCACTGACAGTCAGTCAAATTTTCTAGTCTCGAGTCAAATTTCGGACCAATCGAAGTTGCAGCTTGCCGGTTTCTTTTTGGGAGGCGGCCTACATTCCGCGGGAATCGTGTGCGACGCCGGCTTTTGAAGCGTGCTAACCGGTTCCGGAAGAGTCTCGCTCGTCTACGGGAACACCGAGGACCTCCTGTCGAGAAAAAACAGGTAATTGTCACCAGTAGCGGATACATTCTATTCCGCAGGCGGAGAGTCTAGTGTACTTGCGGCGTGTCCGATCACACGGCCGGCAGTCTGGGAATCTGGGGTTTCTCGGCGAGACTTTGTAAGGCAAATAGAAAAAAACGTGGTTTTGGACTGTTTCCGGGGAAAAAGGCTAGTACCTTAGATCTTTAAACAGAATATGTTCGAATCATATATATTCGATCGATCTCGATTTATATAGTCTCAACATATAGTTTTTCAGATTGGACTCTTTGCGAATCATGAGTTGCCCTGACCGAAACAACGCGAAGCGAAATCAAATATTTTTTAATTTTTACAGAAATAAATAAACTTTCTGTGGTTAACAATTAACGTAATTAATGTCAACTAAAATAAATGATGTCAAATTTATCAAAGTAAACTTCAACGGAGATATCGGCGTAACATCTTCTATAAATCCACCGACGGCCAAGCATAACCCGATAATACGTTTCCTCCGAAGCCCGTCGAAATAAATACGAGGTCTGGCCGCGGCCCATCATCATGATCACAACAGCTGTACAGCCACCGAAAATCGTGTTGTCCGTGTCATTTGTTCACTGCCAACACAAATCTCGACATGTGCTCATGCACGAACGGCCACCGCTGCCAGTTTGGACCTCGGATGACTGCCCAGCTTGCTGGGTTACTAAACATCTGCCTACATGTTGACTTCGCTTAGCGTATAGAGAGCCTAGCTATAAAGGTCGTGAGTATATCGGTTTTTCCTTTGTAGCCAAGATGAGTATTAGAGGCACTGCGAGCCACGCGACATAGCTGCTATGCTGCCATGCTACGTCCAAGCTTCGTGCGTGTGAATGCGAATATTCGCCCTGGTCGATCATTCTTTGTTAGGCTAGCCATTCTAAAATCCCTGCTGAGATGATACGATTTGTGCGTACTCCGAATTATATTCAATGTTCCTGTGGCCTGTAATTGATTAATTTATCCGCGGTCCGCCCGTCTTACATGGAGCTTCATTTCGTTTAGCTTCAGACTTCAAAGGTCAAACCTGGGAGCTGGGAGCTATATATAATCATCAGGATCCGGCTTTCAGGCTTGCTATGGTAGACTACTCGGATATCTGCAAGCTTAAGATTTTCGATCGTGTAAATTTCTATCCATATTCCTCTATATATCAGATTTGGCATTTAGTGAACGAGATATCGTTTTTCTCTCGAGCTCTCTTTCTTTCATTAAATATTTATATTCGGACGATATCATACAACATGTCGTCAAACGTGACTCACGGAAAGGATACCGCGAACATCAAATCTCTCCCAGCCGAAGTTCTCGAGAACATATCTCTACTCGTCAGCAGAAATCGCCTCTGCGACTCTTGGAATCTAGCTTCGGTCTGCCGTCTATTCTATAACATCCTCGGCCCTTCAAACAATTTCCTCTGGTACAGAATTCTCGGCCGTTTCCCAATAGGACAGAACCGAGTCTTCATTAAATATCGTCGTCATTTCCATTATTTCACGTTAGCAAGACGAGCTTCCGGTTGGCGGCGGACACGGTGCTGCCGGTGCCACGCTCATGGTCCGAAGCTTAAAATGACAATGTGCCCTCGATATACCTACGATTCGTTGACATATCTCTTATACTGTGATCCGTGTCACGAAGTAACCAGCATCGGTAAGTTGATATCTCACAAATGTCCGAAATATTTCCCCTAAAATAATAAAATTTGAGACATTCGCTGAGTACTGGATCCGAAACCTAGCCACGGAATCGTTTAAGATGACAGATCCAATGATTCACGACGAAACCATACAAGAACCCTCTGCTCATGGTCTGGCAAACTTATTTTGGACGGCTGATGCACAATTTATCCAACGAGAACTCTTTCAACAATTACAGAACGCACCAAATACCGACGCGATAGAGTATAAAGAGTCGCCAGCTGAGGTTCTGAGATCGATAACCCGAAACTTCGTTCCGAGTTTTATCCCCAGCGATATTGACAGACATACGCACAAACCTCGATACTCAGAGGCCATATGTAGGATCTACCGTCGGGAATACACGAGATTACACAGTCTCTGCTCCCCGACTACTTTTGAAAACCTCTGGAGGAGATGTGACGAGATTACAGCTCAATGTTCTGACTTTCGGTACTTTGCGTTTACTAAGAATGTGGGCGGTGAACGCAACGGGGCGAAAGCTGCGGACCCGGTTCTTGCTCTGGTGAATTTTCGGTACTGCTATGCGAGATATTTTCGGGGGTCGCGGTGGAATTTCATCTCGCATCGAGAGTACGAATCGCTTTTGAGTCGGTATCAGGGAGAAGAGGCTCTAGAGGTACATCACAAATATTGTCAAGAAGTTCTATATTCCCTACTGGGGCCTGGGGATGGGATTCCGTTGCAACTGGCGACTGTAAAGTGGCCTGAATTTCTTTCGGCTTTGTTTCACAAATGGTATCTGGATTACTTTGGCGTAGGGGTTTGGTTGCCGGCTAATCCTATAGCAAAATGTCCGTTTTGCAATATGTTTTTCAGAGAGTCTCAGAAATATAAGGGGGGCGTGTCATATATCTGTCACCAGAATATTTTGGAGCACATTCTAAATGGGCATTCTAAAATTATACCAGGAGCGATCGATATAGATATTTGAATTCACAGTTGTCCAGTGGTATAGCATTTGTAAGTAATTCAGAATCGATTAGGATATCATATTAACCTTCGTCCTCAACGTCGGAAACTCTGATACCAAATATTCCCCAGCCGATACAACTCCAAGCATACCGGACCGTAAATAAGAACGGCAACAACCTGCCCGAACCCCCATTCTGTCATCGTAACCCTGTTACCCGTATTACTGGCTATATCTTCCTGATAACTCTGAAATCTAAAAATCGACCACACGTTCACTCCCACAATCGCTGGACTGACAATCCCAAGCGCAATCCACATGACTACCGGGCGAGTCGTCAACCCGTCTTGCTGTATCGGTATCGGGTTTAGATATCTCACAAGCTTAGCGAGGACCTTGGCTTTTGGATGCTGTCGATGTAAGTATATCACGACCAAACCGGTTATAGTAAACCCCGTGCACCAGAGCCATCCGAGTATTCCGAACGCGATGACGACTTTATGCGACATTTCGTCGATTCCTTCCACCCCGTCGAGACACAACGCCGATATTTTCGCCCATTCGTCGTTAGAAAGTAAACTGTCGGCGCTATCACCAATCTTGCTCGGGCCGAAGGTTTCCAGCATGCGGCTTAGGAAAGGGTACGCTGATAGCAGCCAGCATACGGCAAGAGCGTTGAGTCGGAATACGGTGACCTTGGAAAGCTCGGTTTCTCGCTGCTTTTCTTCTAGCGAGTTGAAATAGTCGGGATGGTGTCTGAACAGATCCGTATTCTCGTACCGGATCACGATGGGGAGGAACGTCAGATATAACAACGGGAGTAAGGTGATAACTGAGACGGCCCAGGTGATCTCCATCGTGGGGAATTCCATTCCAGAGGCCCCTAGGCCGAAGTCCACCTTAACGAGGAGGATAATACTGGCTATCTGGATCGATACGCATAGCCAGAGTATACACACGTGCAGAGCCTCGATGTATTTAGATATCTGTGTTTCCGCGCGAAAGCTCAAGATGTTTCTCCGAAAATGGCGAGAGGTCTCCCAGTATATTACAAATCCGATCACCGATACCAGGGCTAGTGAATTACCGATTATATAACTTGCATTTACCTATGTATTTTTTTTGTATTTTAGATCGGGATAGCTTAGCCACCGCTTCAGAAATACGAGAGTCGCTTACACCGGGTCCTGCGATATCTCCATTGACCGATCCCCATAGTGCCTCGCAAATCTCAGTCCTGCACGTGTCGAGTTGGCTGAAATCCCCAGTTCCGCTCGTGAAGTTTCTTAATTTGAGGATATAATCTTCGAAGTTCGTACGCACGCCTAGTTCAAAGCAACTGACTAACTGATCCGTCATTTTTTATATATATCGAATTCGCATGGCTTCGTCTTGGTTAGAAAGTGATAGTTAACAAAAAGTCACTTGATTATAACTCTGCCGCCGGCCTGCAGCTCGTATCTTTAAATTAAACGTTCACTCTGTATAGAATATGTGTAGCTACAGATGGAAGGCTGTACACGGCTGGAAGGAATGGCATGAGGATCCGGATCTGCCCCTCAGTTGCCCAAGCGCCGCGTTCTTGCATGCCCAGAAAAAATACAGAGTTGTTTTGGCGCGGTGCTCCTGCGAGTTAAGGTTAGCTATCACAACTCAGCCCTCGAGTGGAACCTGGCTTAGACCCCTCGATCTAGAGGCCGATGTCTCCTGTCCAAGAAAAAGCTCTGGCCTTTTGTAGCTTGCGGCTCCTCGGTTCGCAAGTTTTATCAAGTGGTGGTTTCCAGTTATCGAAAGTAATTCTTTTGTACTTACTCGCGATATCGATCCCCGACCAATGTCTTGATCTCGGAAAGACGAACCAAAAGTGCCTGGAGGTTTCTCAGACCTAAAAAATCCATAAGCATAATATATTACAATCGCATTCACCGTATTATTTTATGATGGTTCAACTGTTATTTTGCAATTAGAGTGGTTTTCCAAACTGGTCTCGATTACGAAGCGATATCAACAGAGTCTCGAGACTACGGGTACTCAACACATATTGGGATCAAATCTGGTGAGCGAGTAAGCGAGCGAGGCCTCGAGGTCGAGTCAGCTCAAGTATCAAAAGCAGTCTTCCAAACGGCGGGGATGGGGCGAGCTTTTGCTTTTGACCTCTTACCGAAAGGTATCCTTGCCGTGGTTTTAACTTTTCTGGTTACAGTCTCGGCTGCTGTGGAGTTGCCGGTAAGTTCTACAAAACAAATAGTCTCGCGGAACCTGCGTTCTTTGAATCTAGCTTTGCGTTACGTTTAGCGAAGTATCGACTCACAGATCTCGAGACAAATCTACAAGATTATATCTAGCCCTGAGTGTTAAGCTTGTTATAGAATCACCTCACTCGCTAACATTGAATAGAGTAACTAAATCTGATATTTCTTATGAATCGGCCCAGTCTGAACTAGGAAGCTTAAGCAAACCCGAAGTACTACAAGCAAGACAACCGGAACCTCAATTGCAAACGGTTTCAAAAACCTTTCTAACGACATTCGTAACTCGGACATCGACATCGGCCAAGAATCGAGGATCTGATAACTTGTCTTCGTTCAGCTCTAATGAATTGAAATCGAGGCAAACGACGTCTTCATATGAATCTTCCGGGATAACGTTCGAGGAGACAGTTACCGGGCCGGAAGGGAGCGCAGCTTTTACAATCGAAACTGTAACGCGTATAACTCGTACTACACCCGGGCAATACACGAGTGGCATTATTGTTACTTTCCCGCCGTCACCGTCGCCGACAGGGGCAGAACCCTCGACTACGTCATCCAGCCCTCCGGGTAGTAATAGCGCAAAACCACCTACAGGTAAATACACCATGCTCAATTGAAAGGCGTCTGTCTATGCTTATAAACAATGCATTAATTACAATTATGTTAACACTGAGCTTCATAATGTTTTAATATATAGGATTTCAGTCCTGGGCCCTTGGAGTAATTATCCCTGCTCTGGCGATTATGGCAGGTGGTATCCTAGCGGTGTAAGTAAAATTAAAAATGACGATTTATTCCTTGGATCAATTGGAAAAAGAAGAAGAACTATATACTGGATCGAATTTTCCTAGGGTTCAAGTTAACTAAAATCTGTTAACGTATATGTACAGATCTTGTAGGAAGAAACGGAGAAGAAAAGAATTAGAGCCGATGCCGTCACCTCCTGTTGCTCAGAGAGAGGTTTCTCAGATAGAGGTTCACCATAAGTTATTAGTATATTGAAGTTAAGCCTTATAGATGATATATATCAATTGACGCACGCGTGCACGTGCGATGATTGAAGGATCAGTATTTAATTCATAATATCTATTTCCTGCTCTTGATTTTCTGGAGCTTTGCTAGCTAGATATATAACTCATCTACCGAGATACAACACCATATTTCTAAGAAATAGAAATAGGAATAATATAATATAACAAAGAAACATCGATAACTTGAAATTTTGGTACTGACATAATTTGATCAGACATCCATTCCGTAACTCGCCACACTGTTGGAAAAAATGACTGTTGAGGTATGGACATGCTCCAGTCACATGTCCGGGTTTAATTCGTCGAAATTTAAGTGCGCAGGCGTGAAGATGGTGTTTGTGGCTGAGAATATTTCCGTAAGCGGACTGGAAGAGATTTGAATTTGGCAAACTCAACTGATCATGTCCCCGAAATTGCAAATAACCACAATTGCGCCGCCACTTTCCTCATTTATTTCCTCCTTTCCATTTTCATACATGTCTTCTTTCTCTTCTCTTCCTTTGATTCTTCAACTTTATTTATTCTATTATTACATGCCTTGATACCAGTCTCCCCACAGTTTTTCCGATGCGTCGACGATAGAATGCCACTGACCGGAAGATGACGACGGAAGGACAGGCCTAACTCCCCAAGCGACCAGCCTGGCTGCATTTCAATCCCCGTATCGCGGTGGAGCCCTTCGTCCAGATTCACACACCGAGTTAGTATTCCCAGTCTGGAAGCCTCCTCCTCGTCGGCCCCGCTAGTCTGCTTGAGTGTACTTGCCTTTTTCGTGGGCGCGGGACAGTCTTCGACAGAACGAAAGCGGACTGCCCACCATTTTATATCTTCTCTTCCTTCCCGTCGTCGTCTTTCTGCTGCCCCAGACGCCGGAGCCGACCAACAGGATAAATTCTTGCTGACGTGCTTTCTCCTCCTTTGTCACAGGTCTTCGTCCAAACGCACGTTTCTTTTCTTTTCTTATTCCTCGCCTGACTCTTTAACCATTCGCCGCCGCGCCCTGCCACCTTTTATCCCTCTTTTCTTTCGAAATATTTCGATTCTTCACACTCTCTGGTCCCAACAAATCTGTTTTCTCCGATTCTATTCGTCGTGACGGCATATCACCTGCTTGCGTTTGTTGACCAAACTGCAGCGCGGGGGTATTTCACCACTGTCTTTACGTCGACCAAATCTACTGCCACACGACCGTATTATATTGGTTAACTGATTGCTCAGCCAAACCGACAATTCGCACACGTATACACTTCCTATTTCAACATGTTATCGATAACTTCTCTTAAATTCATTGTCGCTATCATAAGTATCGACTAGCACCGGGACTTTTCCATCCAAATTCGATACTATTCTTCTAAATATCACCTATTCTGTCTTCGACTTTCCGTCCACAACCGGCACCCCACCATGGACCCCTCCAACAGACTCAGTACCACTACCAGCGCTGCGGCGGGCACCGCTGTTGCCGTTAGCATTCCCTTCGTTGCACCTCTACTACCATACATTGTTTACAACGTCTACCACCTTCTTATCAACCGGACTTTGACCCGACACCTCCTGCGTGCGATCAAACTTACGCAATTCTTCTCCCGTATCGCCCCGTACGTCTCGTCGGTTATCGATCCTACTAGTGCCGACACTCTTTCTACCGTTCTACACGCATACCTCGTCGACGCCTACAACAGATGGATGTCCCATTCTTGGCTTTGGTTGGCAGGCAGAGCAAGTAAGGAACTCATGAAATGGGGCGGCGTGCCACAAGAGTTATTTGACGTTGTGGAGGAATGCGCATGGGGAGGATGGTGTCTCGGTGTTCAAACATTCCAGCACACACCATCCTCAACTATTGATTACAACATCCTCGCGAGAGTTCAGGCTGTTACTTGGGCCAGTGCTGAAGCAACGGCCACTCTCTTCAACGAAGCTTTCGGGAAGAACTCGACAGTTATGGCGTATGGTGGTATGATGGGAAGTCTGGTTGACGAGACGCAGTAGTCGCAACATATCAGCGTTCACACTCCAGAACATCCGATGGGCATTCAATACCTTAATGTCTTAAAACTTTGCCTTCTGGCCTACCAATAATCCTTTTTCGGATCGTTTGAAATGTCTCACCACTTTGCCAAAAGAGACTTTTGCGTAACTGAAACCAACACGTCGCAACGCGGCATGCAGCCATTTACTTTTTATCCTCTTAAGCTTCACCAAGCCTTTCAATCATTTTTCTTTTCTTTTCTTATTGGAATTTTCCTTTCTTTTGTACCTATTGAACCTGTTTTCCTTAGGCGTATCTGTGCAGATGTCTTTACAACATAGTCAGGCGTTAGTGGATCGGTGGATCGGGCGGCTTACCGGCAGCATACAGGAGTTTATCTCGTTCTCTTCTTGATTCTTATATTCGAAGCTTTCCTTTCAAATACTATACTCTTCCGGACCCTCTGTCATTGTCTTTATGGTGTTTTATTTGGTTCTTTTGTCCTAACTTTACTGGGGTTGGTTTCGCTGTAGTTCGTTTTTGCGGCAATAGTGTGTAAATAATTCTAAGAATCAAACAAAAAGATAGAAAATGTATACACATAGTACATAGCTGTTCAGCTTGATATACCAAGTGTATTCTCCCATCTAGATGGTTACACCAGGACACTTTCCGTCCCATTGCCATGTTGGATCATTCGCTTGCTCGAATACAAAACGTGAACCCCCGAAATTAGCTCTCACTCTGTCCTCCGGATGACCGAGCCGCGCGACAGGATGATACAGGCCCGGTAACATCTTATACGGATACGGCGACATGATCCCGTTGACTGTTATAAAAACCATGCGCTCAAGAGGGTTGATTCCAAATCCGACAACATAATTCTGTTTGGGGTTTGATGTTGAATTTTGCTCCTCGGTTTCTAATGAATCCGTCTGGATAGGACCTTGGTTGATCTCTAGAGAATAATATAGTCCATCTGGCGGTTCTACGCTCTCTCTTGGGTGGGATTGGTCGTGTTTCAAGATGTTTCCCGTGTATTTATTTTCGTCGCCCCAAAGTGCCTCTTCGTATTTACTGTACACATAATCGTGCCGTTTGAACAGTCGGTCGATACCAACACCACACGTACCCTCTGGCTGCCCGGAGATGATTTCCATTTCGAAATAGAAAGTCTTCTCAACGAAGGGGATGGGATGGTCCGCGAATATAAATGGGTCTGGTCTTGCCTTACTCTTGGGCATGGACCACTTCTTTGCGTTCGAAACCCCAAGGCAATCATCTGACATGGTTGCGGTTCCAAATATAACGTCGTGGAATTTCGAAGGCAGCTGCTGCGTCTCATCAGAGTCTTGATGGCCAGCGAAATCGTCCGGAAGCAAGTAATTTGTGTCCCTTGCGTTAAGAATTTCAGGCAAGGACCAACCGTGGGCATCTTTCAATCGAAGCTTGAGGACGTTGGCAACGTATGACTTTTGATCCTCCACGGTTATCGAATTGGTAGTAGGTTGAAATAAATCTGTGGTAAAAATACTAAGCAATGCGGGAGATGCTTGCTTGATAAGTATTTGGGTAACATCCTGGAGTAACTCGCGATATTGGAAAGTAAAGTAGGCATAAGCCCCCGGATTACCTGATCCAGCTGTCCGCACGTTGGATTCAAACCTCTTGCAACAAAATTCTAATTCCGTGCAACCGGAAAGATCTCTGACGGGATTATACGGTGTGCGCTCGAGGATGTATCTTGTAACCGGAAAATTGACATTGTGAACAGCGCTGTGAAGAATTGTCCCACCTGAAGAGTCGAGCATTGGAGAAAGCGTTTCAAATAGGGTAGCATTGGTGCCCTCGATGACCGTGTCCGAGAGCATTTCAAAAATTTCCATAGATTTATTTGTCAAATCATCAATGGAGCTGCGATAGGAGTACGAAGCTTTAGTAGCAAGATGAAGGAAATTCTGGCCCTTGATCGTTCTAAGAAGCGGATGGTTATCTGTGTCGATATGAATCTTGGCGTATTCGCCGGAAATAAACCGCGAGAATACCACATGTCCAGCTTGGATGGCCTTATGAAGTGGAGTACGGTCTTCCTTATCAACTGCCGCAAAGTCTAGATTGGACTTTAGAAGAGATTTTGCCACAGCAACAATCACATCGGGTTCATTGGAACGAGAACCTGCGAGATGATGAAAGCAATTTTCCCCTCGCCAGTTATCATCAAGGATGTCGCCTCCCAATTCAATCAAAAGGTCAACCCCTTCTTTGAACCCCATTTTAACGGCGTAAGCTAGGGGACCTTCGCTATGGAGATCCTGAGCGTTCACAATACCCTTAGTGTCCTCGTTTTGATCCATCTTAACCAGGATTTCGCATATCTCTAACACTTCCGCTACGTCACTACCTTCTTTCGATGGCCGAGATGAGAATAAGTAATGCATTGGTGTTCTCCCGATGAAATCTTCTGCGTGGACATTCCATTTTTCTGAATTCGAATGTCGGATGAATCTAAAAAAGTCCAGGTCACCGATTTTAGCAGCGTAATGAAGGGCTGTGGCCTGGCTGAAGCTTTTACCCTCCAGGCTAGCGCCTTTGGAAAGCAAGTACCGTATCATTGTGAGCATATCGGGATCCTTAACGAAGTCAGGTCGAGGTCGTCCAACCTCGAGGCCGGCCATCTCGTGGAATAATACAAAGATGAGTGGATCTCCCTTTGGATTTGCATCCCTTGGTGTATTGCAAAATTTAAAGGCAATGCCATTCACATCGGCTCCATGTCTTACTAAGCATTTTACGGTATCTGGATATTGTGCGGCGAGATAAAGCGGGCTCATCCTAGCCAGGTTCGCTTGCTCGAGAAGTGGTATTTCCTCCTTTTTGTCCAAACCGACGAAAATTGACGCATCGTGGAGACGTCGTTTGATCTCTTCTTGCCAGGTAAGAGACTCTCCGTTTTTTAAACAATGACTTTTAGTTTGTTCTACCAGCAACTCCATATATTTTTTCAGTCGAGCTGCGGAATCCGAAGGAAGGCCGTGTTTGGTTTCCAAAATGTCGGGCCAGTTACGAGATGTGGAAAAACTTTGCTCGACTAGCCATGTATTCCATAATTTGGGATATTCTTTCACCATGAACTCAACCAAGTAAGTTGTGAACTTGTCATTCCCGCTAAATCCATCGAAGTCCTCCGGTTTGAAAATGTAATTGAGGAATTCAACCACTTCATCATCATTGATAATTGAAAAGCAAGCTTTACCTCCAGTAATCGCCATGTTAACAGGAGCAGCGTAAGGGCCACATCTTACAATTGCTTGCAACTTAGCCAAGAGAAGAGGGTTCATCGCCGTAGCCTCGGCCTTAGGTTCTGGCCTGGGTTTTGCCGGTCGCATCAATTGATGGTCAATTATCAGCGGGAGCGCAAAAAGAGACGCAAAGTGGATTGGTGTCTCGGAAAACCGGTGTAGAAACCTAGCGGAGCCTTGGGCTTTCATACCGCCGATAAAATCGTTATTGACAGCACCGCATGCTCCACGCAGGTGGGCCCACGACAGATAATCTAATAGGCCGGAGAACCGGGCTATTGGGTCTGGGGTATACTGGATATTCCAGCGGTACCAATTTTCAGGTTGCATAAATATGTCAAGTTGGTTCAAAAGCTCTGACCACCAGACGTCGTGTATACTGTCCGGCGTCCACCATTGTTGCAGCACTGCTATATGGTCATGCCAGTACTCAATTTCGTACCGTGAATGCGTATTCTCAGCAGACTTTCCGTCGAAAACGTTGTCGACCCAGCTTGGCATCCATGGCATGTATTGTTCCTGGAACTCTTTATTGTTCAAAGTACGCACTGGCCATTGATATCTGATTAGTTGAAATTACGAACCCTTTATTTTGGAGGGCTGGATTTTCTTACACGTATCTAGAGCGATTGCCATGTGGGCGTCACGCTCGCTGAACAAACCAGATAAACTATCCCCGTATTTAACAAATGCGGCTGTCGATAAGATTGAAAGTTGTTAGCTATCATTATCACTTGGATTAAACAAACTTTTTTGGTATCACGACTGGATGAAACCCATGCATCTAGCTGCTGGGAATAGTGCACAGGGTATCTTACGAGTTAGTGTAATTTGAAAGACCGTGTTTCCCTTTTCGTCTCGATATTTGCTGACACCGCGACTCTCCCTGGTGGCGACAGAAGATCCTGCCGCCTTCTTTGTTTCGCCGCGTATCCACTCCCGCATCGATATGTCGACATTCACAAACCCAGTGTTCGGGTCTATTCTGAAAAAGTCCCGACCGGAGTTTTCAAGGTGGTGAATAATTTCTTTGACTTCTGGGTCTTCACTTCGGTCATATATGGCCTGGATTTTAGGAATTTTATCTAAAGCTAGAACTGAGTCGTCGCTCTGAGTTAAAGTTTGATATGTCTCTGCTGATCCATAGTAAATTTCTCGATAGTAGTCGGATATTTCGACGACACTGATCCCAGAGAAGCCCCATACTATCCATCTCAGTGCAGTGACGGTCAATTCCTGTTCGTCAGGTGTGAGAGCTTCCAGACTCGCCATGTATATCTCCCCGATGGCGTCAGGTAGTCGCTCTATCTTCTTTTCAAGTGGCAGTTTCGACGGCTGTTTCAAATTAGCGACAATCAGACGGGCCATAGTAAAATCTCCCCCGGCTTTGCCGTAGATTATCAGTGCGATCGGGCCAACTTTTTCTGCCCGGTCCGCGCGCCAGCTAATTGCTTCGTTAATGGCAAATGTAAGGTACTCTTTGAGATCTTTTGAGTTCTCAGCTGCCGTGATTTGAATGATATTGATATATGCTGGCAAGGGTGGAATTTCGTCTTTCGGTTGTTTGACGACAGGGTCAATCAGCTCGTCTCGAATTTTGATGCTATCTCGGGCGGAAATTATGATCCGAACGTTGGCGGTCTTGTTGTTAGCGACCGATTTGAGGAGTTTGACAATTTCTTTATCTTTGCGGTCCTGACATTCATCTAAGGCATCCACCATGAGATAGACACGGTTCGGGGTGATCTCTGCAATACTTTGAATAGTGTGACAAATGCTGCGAGGGCTGTTCAAATAATACTCCCCCGGTTTACTATCTCCCGATTCTTTCTCAGCTGCTGGAAAAAGACTGGGATCGAGTATTTCTACGATCTTTGCTAGACTATTAACATCTCGGCGTATCTTCTCGCTGCTCAATAGCTGGTAGAGTATTGACTCGAGTGCTATCTGAGTATGCTGTATATCCTGGTCACCTTTCTTGAAAAAGAATCGTAGAAGGATGGAATGTCGCTCTTCTTCTTCTAATTGCTTGCGCAATCTCATCATAGCTATTGATTTTCCATGACCTCGGGGCGCCTCAATGCACAGCATCCTGGTGTCGGAATTCTCTTTCTTCCATTCTTGATAGACTTTATGTTCAAGAAGCCATTTTACTATTTCCCGTTTTTGGATAATGTCTTCTAGACGGCCCCGTAGCTGATTGAAGTGGCGGTCATGCGCACTTGAGATGCTGATTTTTTCCTTGTGGCGATCCAGCTCGTATAGAAGTACGGGGAGCTGAATAGCCTCTAGTATTTTAGGGCTGACCGAGATAATTCCTGTCATCGATGAATCAACTTGTTGCTCCAATCTGAATTTACCAGTACTGTGCTCTGTATCAAACCTTTCAAATCTTGGCTCAGTTGGTCGAGCTTTATATTTATGTCTGTTATGTAACCATACTGTGTCAGTCATGTTTTGTCAGATGTGTATATATACTAGAAAAAGGTGAATAAGTGATACCTTCGTTCCGGGAGAGCATGGTATCTTCAAAGTGTTCTTGGCCCCTTTTAACTATCTCTTGATATTTCTCATTAAGATTTTCAACTTTTTCTTTTAGTTCATTCGTGAACATGTCTTTTATAGCATCTCCAATCCCTAATATTCAGTTTTACTTCATTAGCATGGCATTCTTGGTTAGCTTTGCTAAGAAAATATCCCGTAAGAAATAACTAACAAAGACAGAAATCCATAAAGAATCTATTCAATAGTCATTACTAACCCTTTAATATTCTGCTTTTACCAAGAATAGGTTTTGTATGCCATAAGAAATCAAGAATATAGTAAACTAGATCTGGTACGCGGGTGTCCCAAATTTCTAGCTCAGGGGGACCATTTTCGCCCTTTTTCACCGTGGAACTCTCTGGCAAATGCGATGATAGCATTCGGGCCCGCTGTTCTAATCTAAGACAGTACTCCATCATACTCACAATGCTGTTCGAAGTTGCACATATGAGCTGGCGAGTTTCAATCTTCGTGGTGCCGATCTATGGTACGATCCAATCAATTATAATATGAGTTTTGGGTATACTTTTCTCCGAGACCACATTGAAGCTTCCACATCATTCTTAAAATGTAAAGAAAATAGACAAAATATATAGCTTACCGATAGAAGACAGCTGACCCCGAACCAAACTATCGAGATGGTTTCAGGCGCACATGATATCAGCGCATCACCGGCAGCCTGGATCCTCCCAAGTGTAACCAGCAGCTTGTCAGAACTGCTAGATTTGGCTTCTGCGTCCGCATTCAATTTACTACAAGCATCGAACAGCTCGACGAAGTCCTTTTTCTCTCCCAAGAATAAAGTCAACTCCTCATATCGTTTGCGTTCCTTTGGCTTTTTGGATTCTTTAATCTCCGATCGTAGTTTCTCACAGGCGTCATTGAAGCAGTCTTCGAGTGTTTTTCGTCCCGAGACGCGAGGAGCGTTTATCGCTGCACCGGAATCTTCGTTGTGATCCGGCATTTCGAATAGATTTTGTGGTATATGACGCTGAACACGATATTATTCTGAATTTACCAATTGTAGTATTGATGGTGTTGCCTTTCGGATCTATATTTTAATTTTCCGAACCAGCGCTGCGAGAAATTTTATGACTCGGGTGGTGTTTGAACCTGTCAGCCGCACTTGAAATATCGAGATAAACATTCAAACTGTGCAGTTGTGCCGCCTTCCAGCTTAGTTTCAGTGCAATGTCGGGGATTTAAAGGCTCCGATGCTGCGCTTAACTTGGCGGATCTGGGGAATAAGCCTCCGACGGGGGGCTTTGTGGCTCAGCATTCATGAGACTACATGCACTTAAGCATTGAGGTATATAGCCAAAGCACGTAGTCTCGGGAGGTTGATGGTCATCCGAGAGATCCCTGTCCTGTGTGCAGTATTTCGGCTAACTTCTTTTACCTATTGAGGATCGATTAAGCGCCCTCCAGCGTTCGCACTTGGCCAAGCCTAACGTTATGTTGACTTTTATTTAAGTGATATCGTGATTAGTGATCCGCATAAAAATAGCGAACCCTGCACTGCGTGCAAATATCAAATTTAGTGGTTTGGCTTGCCTCCTTCACGCTTCATCGAAAACACCAATATACTGCTCAAGTATATATCTATAATCTACCTGACTGGTCTAATTGATCGCATTTGCTGTAGCTACAAACAACCGGTTGCTCTGTATCCCTGTATTTATGCACAATCTCCACATTGCGGCGCCTTAACTTTCTTGACCTAGCCAGAGTTGAGTTCTGATTCACGATACAGATCCCTGATGTACAATAAATAACAGCCAAGCATCAAGCCTCCGGTTTTTTGTATCACTAATCACAAATTTGTCGGAAGTTGCCACTGGTCGAACCAGAAACTTTTCAAGATACATGAGCAAATTTTCAACAACCTGGCTAGCTGGGCTGAGTATTAGTTTCGGCGCTAACCAGTTGTAAAATTGCAACATTGAAGCAATGAAACGCATAAAAGAATCGAAATTTTGTTTCTCGAGATCTATCGAAAAGATACACATGCGGACTCGAGAATAGGAAGCATCCAAGTCATGACGTCAGGGCGCATTCACAAATGGAAACTGGACAAGAACCGGCTACAGCTCAGCCAGAAATTCTTTGACGGGGAGCGACTAGGTAGGAAGCATGCTTTGAAAGACAAACTATGATCTGTAGTTGAAATACCGTTTCAAATTTCTCGGTGAGCTGAGATTGTGGATTTCGCGTTGGTCAGTGATTCGTTTACGACACTCGTAGTTAAGATTTGTGTGGCCATGTGGATATACGGAGCAAAGACCCAAGATCTTAAGAAACTTAGCGTCCGAGACGAAAGAAACGTCAAGTTGCCAGCCCGCGCATATGCGCTAGCGCTTGTTTATGCATTAGTAGTATACCGGTACTAGTCTTGGCTGATGCCCTTGTTAAAATTGGTTAAACGTAATTAGGAGGCTTAGTCTTCAATTGGTTATCCGCATGTTTTCCCATTTCCCCGACAAGGCCCACTGACAGTTTTCGAAGAGTCTCTACGCTTTGAATCCATAGGAGTTGTATTTTGATATATAGATATATAATATTATGGTCGTATGGCTATTTTTTAATAGGAATGACCAAAGTCAACCAATTAAACGATTGCCGCAATTGAATTAACGAATCTAGCGCAGATGAAATAATGACTACGCTAGCTTCAGATACCCCTATTCCCATCATAGGCGAATTGAAATAGTCTTCCAGGCAGTGGCCCTCCTAGTTACGCGGAGAACTCGAGGACGAACCCAGCACCCTGGTGTAGCATCTGACGCACATGTGCAAGGACTTCCGACCAGTGTGCTGTTTGGGCCGCTCGTCGCTGAATTCTCCCGGTAGACTTTGGGACGCATGTACTACCTCGGACAGGAATACTGAATAGCAGATCAAGTCCCTGTGTCGAATCCTTCACGATCGCACCCAGCGAATGCCGAACTTCACCCAGCCCCACGGATCCCGCGGTTGAAAGACAAGAGCAATATCATATTTCGTCTTGGCTAATGAATTCTGGCGGACTTCAACCCGAAAAGTTCATACACAATTTTGCCAACGCCGGGCCTTTGCGCGGTCTCGTTTAATTTTGAGATTACCAATTGCTGGATCTCATAGATTCTTAGTCTCGCAGACCAGCCGTCACTCAATTGATGAAGATATCATGGTTCCAAAAAAGTATATAAACCTAGGTATTTGCCAACAAGAGAGGTTTCAAAATCACACAGTCTTCAAAACATCAAAACATCAAAACATCAAAACAGCAGATACAGACTATCGATCCTCAATACTATATTTTCCTTCCTGTGAAACAGAAGAAAAGCCATTCAACAAAACCATCATGCAGCTCTTCTCTAAGATTCTGTTGATTGGCCTCGGCCTCGCTGGCAGTATTAATGCCATTCCAGCTCCTACGGAGACCGTTGAAATCACTACTGGCTTTGTATTGCTCACAGAATCCACTCAAAGTACTGTACACCTGCTAACCCTCCTCAGGATGCTCCTCCACCAGGTCTCGATACTTCCAAGCACAAGACTCCTCCAAAGGGGTTCAAGATCCCAGGCTTCGTCACCAAATCAACCCCATTCGAACCGAGTAATTTACATAAACGACAAGATGATACTTACGTCCACGTCGTCTTATGCGATAACTGGTACTATCAAGGCCAGTGCGAAGATTACCAAGTTACCCCGAATGGACAGTACTGGCTTGTGAACTGGTTCGCGGGGGGTATGAACGATCGTGCAAGCAGCTTTATTGTTTACAGTCTTGGTTGGCCTGGCAAACGCTGCCGCTTGGTAGGTTACCTTGGATACCTTCCCACTTAATCTGATTTGCATTAATGCGTATTCTCATCATAGTATTTGGACTACTACTACTCGGGAAACACTCTGGTATGCAGTGGTCGCTATTGGGAGACGACCGCTAGCCCCAACGGTGGTGGTGCAAAGGATGCCCTTCAAGGAATCGACAATGATAACATCAGCTGCGGTATCTGCTGGAATTATTGAGGTATCCGCCTACCGGATATTCTTTAGACAGCGCAAGCGGTGTCAACCAAAGATACTGTTCCAGCAGCCAATGTCAATTCACAGTCAGGGCGCCATTTTCCATATGCTATGCGAACGGGCGCGTTCTAGACGAGCGGGTGCCTACAACTGTTTCGAAAACCATTCACTCAACACGAAAACCTAAAATCACTGATATAAAACATACATCAAAATTTGATTCATAGAATAGTTAATAGTTACATTGCTAAATAGAATTCAACTTTGATTGTCTACTATGTCCTCATTCACCAAACTAAATGTTAAGACGCCCCAAAAGACTAGAATATGTTATATTTGACGATCGACTGAAAAAGAAAATCAAATCTGCATGACGAGGGCGGTTTTCTGCTTTCCATAAAGTAAATCGCAAGCATAACGTTTTTTCCAAAATAAGATTACAGCCCTTGCTGCGCATATCAGACGCAAGTGGTTCATCAAATGAAAAGTGAACATTTAGAAGGCCGAAGAATAAGGATAATAATAGCAATGGGAGTAGTATTGATAGAAACAGTAGCGGACGCAACAATGGACTGGAATCGCTCCCTCTTCCAGTCGGAGTTTCAATGCCGCGACAGCAGTTGTCCATGTTTAATATTTAATAAATATAAAGGAGCTCATGGTCATTTGGGAAAGCCTGTCTGGGTACGAAACTAATGGCCATATTTCCTTTTTCCAACTTAAAAAGGACTCAAGACCATTTTCTTGAATGTTTCTTAGCAAAATTATTGTGTTGTTGTAGTATCACCACCGCACCCGTCTCGTCGTCGGACAGCTCCACTTTTGGACCACACCGCACCGTCGACACACTTGCAAGCCTTGTATAGAAACAAGAACCGTCTCCCATTGATATGTCAATATATCGACATATATGTTAGTATGTCGAGTCGTGCTTTAGTCCAGATACAATAAAAAGCGAATTTAGAAGAGAACTTTCAGCAAGTTGCGAGCAAGTATCCACGATTGCGACGCTATGGATTCGCATCTTTTAGTATTTATACATTCCTTAGCTTCGTTGCGCGTTTAAAAAATTCTTTATATACAAAATGTACACACCTGTACTTATGAAACGCCGTACTAGCTTTAATTATACAAAACCCATTAATTTATAATTTAGGAAAGTTTTTAAGGAAGGAACCAGAAGGCTCCAACATAGTTAAGCCAAGATTGCCTGTTCTCCTACGCCCAAATCGAGCAGTTTAACGCCAGCAGGGCCATTCCACATTTTTTCGCCATCCTTTCCCTCTTCCTTGGAAATAATATTCTCGTCACCATCTACGGTACTCCCACCTTCTTCCTTGACTTCTCTGCTCTCTTTCCTTTCCGCTTCCTCACCAGCAATTCCTTTCAAATCTCCAATAACGTCCTCAGAATTCCACTTGCCCTTCTTTACAAAGTGGCTACAGAATCCTTCCATCTCCACTTCCTCGTCATGAGTTGAAACCAAGTATTTCACCCCAAGCGCAAACTCATGAGAGCAGCTACTCCGCGGGCTAATCGGTTGGTCTGAACGTCGTGCCTGATCCACTTTTAAAGCTTTCAAAGATGAGATGATACGTAAGGCGTTGGGTAGGCCGGAAGATATAGTGCCACCGAGCCATTTCGGGTTATCGACTTTAACGAAACAATGCAGGAAGGCTGTTAATGGGAGTGGGAGTGAGTTGAGATACTGCGTGACAGCTGAAGCGGGGACTCCATGTGGAGTGTAGAGGATCGATTCCGTGAGATCTGATTTTCGCCCTGGGAATTTGAGGTTTTTGCTTTTTGAGGCTTTGTAGGAAGCTGACAGTGGTGGCTTCTGGATTGAGAAGCGATTTGGCAAGGATGTTTGGCTTTTGGTAGGTGTTGGAATGGGTGATATGTTTGATGATTGATTTGAAGGGACGGTGGAGAGAGTACTTGTACTCAGCGAGGCTCCCGTCATGGGGCCATTCGGGTGGAGGAGGGAGTTTGAAGGTGGGGTGAGTGGTGGTGAAGGCGGTAAGCTGCTGCTGTCTGTGTATTCCTCCAGAGGGGTATATGTTATCCCAATGCCGATATGGATGCTAGGTATCTCCCAAGCCCTCAAAGCTGGCAGGAAAGCTAGTTCAACGATTGCAGCAACATCTTGGTCGTTTTCGAACTTGTACTTTTCGTCACAACTCTCGATGTTTGGTGATTTGCTTGCGGCAGTCTTTGCGTCCTTGTATACTGGAATACGGGACACACGGCCTTTCTTATGACTTGTGAATGGGCGTAATCGATGCACATTTGATGCGTCGAAGTGTTTCCAGCTTTTCACGATATTGTCCGCCCCGGGAACGGCGTAGATTTTTATGCCATCTTTTGGAAGTTGACGACATGTCGCCTCGTTGCAGTGATCGGTTTTGGTTTGTGAGATCAAAAGGAGATCTGGCTGAGGATTCAGCTCGGAAAGGTTGGATATTGAAGACGGAATTGTAAGATGGTTTTGCGCGAACTTTGGGTGCCAGACTGGGGAAGGTCCTTCGATCCAGGGGTCCAAGAGAATGTTATACGGTGGGTGAGAAGGGGGTTTATGAGGGCATGCTAGAGTAATTAGCCATGTTGAGTCGGCTGTGATATGCCGAAGGGTGATAGGCATGGTTCACTGGTGGGATGCTGCTTAACGCTTATTTCGCGAGAAGCAAAGTACGGATTCGATAATAAGCGCAACTATTCAAGTGCCTAAATCTGCAGCTGGAGACCCTTGATATCGCGTATGCTTGCGAGTTGTGGTACAGATTGGAGCTACGGGGGGTTGAATTGCAGGTTTTGTCGAGCACGTAAGGCAATGAGAGACTGAAATGGCCACAGGAGTATGATGACAAGTGCAAGTTTGGATGTCCGAAATGGGAGAGATAACGAAGAGGGGACTGTAAGAAGGGGAAATGTTCCTTTTTTCAACGCCCGAAGCTCCCTTATCCTCTAGAAGCCGGGCTTTTGATCGGAGATGGAACAAGGTTAAAGTTGGGACTTTTAGGCTTGTCCCGCAGCACAGTTAAAACCTCCGGCCTTTGGTCGAAGAGAGGCCTGGACTCTCCAAACCAAGAAATATATAGGATCTGTTTCGACTTGAGTTTCCCAGCTGACAAGGTTCATCCCGATGTGGAAGTGCCGGAAGATGCCATCAGGTCACCCTTTCGGCTGGTGGCATTTTGAAACGAACAGAGCAACATCTGGCGAGCCATGCTTGTGCAGAGCCTGCTAGTGCCTCCCGATCCCGATTCTCGATTTTTGCCTTTAACTCCCAAATTGTCGGTGGCTTTTGCAGGGGCGAGTAAACCTGCCTTTGGAACCATTTCAAAGGCAAGGTGGACCGATCGAAAGCACGCCGCTACCGCTTAGGCTAGTAGCCTGTATCATGGGCGAAGGACTACGGGCTGTAAGCACATGAGCACGACGTCGTCGGTAGTAAACCTATTAGCCGTTAGGCCGTGCCTTGAAAAGACAATAATATGTATTCAATGCGTCGGGAAGTACGTACACAGGCTCGAGGACGCGAGTGGAGGATCTTAATCGGATTTCGATTCCGAGGGATGAAGCTGGTGGCGATCGCGAGGCGGCGCAAGTGAGCGATTCGACTCTTCGCCCCAAATTAATATTGAAGCGGGGTCTGAAAGAACAACACACATATGAATTCAATTACCATTACAGAATAGTTACCATTATTTGGCTTAACGTAGTCTCAAGGGCCTTAGTTTATAATAGCATCCTTCTCGAGACTACGAATATGATTTCTACGAATACCTGATCGTATCAAACATGAATGATCCACTATATAGGTATCTTAGCTAACCTGCGCAATTTGCTGCCATTGCCCTTGGCGCCACATCTTCGCGAGGCCAAGCAGTTCTAACCCGAAGAGCCTGCCTGCATCAAGCGCCTGTGTGGGACAGACGGCTTCCTGGTGTGCATCTGCATGTTATCGTATCTGCCTTTGCAATTAATGCAATGGTCAAGCAAGTTCGTTACCCCGCGCAATTTTTCGATTTTCTTAGCTTGCTTGAAGGAAAAGATTTGAGCCTTCCCAGGTTGCCTCGCATGGATCCTGAGATCTCCAGGTCAAGTGCAGGTGTAAACATAGATAAACTGAGCTCATAGCTTAGCTGGCCACTGTACGAATTGACATATAAGAATACAGCTTCTACCTGTCACTCGGAGAGCGCAATCCAATTATTTGCATAATTCAGCGATATTTACGGTATACTAGCTTGCGGATAAAATATTTTAGTGGAACGGTGAAGACTCAGAAACCATATAACTTAGCACAAGCAGATCAGTACCCCGCAATGCCACGGGTACCAGAAGTACCACAAGCCCCGGCAGGAATATTTGGCAATGATTCCGACTCCGACTCCGATTCTGAAATTACTCATCAATCACGCCAAACTCCTTTCTATAAGAGACCCGATGACCATTTAGATCGGCATGCTCGGGCTACGACTCTAGCTCGCCAGCTTCGAGAGCAGGCTGGATTCCATGCTCGAACTCGAGCCAGTACACATAATGCTCAATCGCCACGTTCTCGAACGAGTCCAGAGAAGCATTCTGTGGGGGTGGAACAAGTAGACTCTGGTAGCCACTCTCATTCCTAAATCCGAATTCGAGTCATCATCTCTAAAGTAACCTGAATTTGCTTACTGATGCTCGCAATGTTTGTTAGATGACGAATTCCAAGTACCACCACCCTCAACCCCGAGCACTAGCTCGGAGGATGATATTGATGACGGCGACGATTGGATTACTTCAGCCAGAGGTATCATTCCGATTCCTCGCAAGCTGAGAATTGATCACTGCGCTTGGTGGATGGATATTCCGCTAGGAGGACCTCGAGGCGAATCTTCTTTTTCATATCAACCAAAGATGTTCCAAGACGGGACTACCTATGTTGATGGAAATACATTACAAAACTTAGCGGCGACCCAGTCAGGATCTAAAGCTCATAAATCGACCAAGTTTGAGATTTTGCACGTCGCTTCATCCAGGAGATCTTTAGCGGCAGAGCCTAAAGATGACACCATCCGGCTCTTTACAATAAATCCCGACCCGTCTAAAAAACAGTCAGGAAGAAATGACTTGCAGTTTCGTTGGATGTAAGCTTATTATGTCAGATTGCTAGTGAATACTTACATACTGACAATGATAAATCTGGTAGCCATTTCCAAAATGACGTTTTGAACCTTGAAGAATTAAAGGTTAGTTAAGTTTTGGTTTCGACCTGCCTCGTAATCTTATTGGACACTAAAATCAAACTGTATGTTCGATACGAGCATAGCAAAGGGTCTTGAAAATTCCGGGCCTTGACGATAATGATATCACGATTCTCTGCAGTCTCTTTAACAACGTTAAAGAATTGCTGGAGCGATCATTCATTCACGGAAAATATCTAAAAGAAGGTGCTATTCGATGTGATGGGAACCGGTCGCAAGAGCGAAAAGCTGCTACTTTTCTTGCGGTCCCTATGCTAAGACTGCGGGAACTCGATACGGGTCTATTTAGGCAAACCCAAAAGATAGCAGACCGTGCCGACCACCCCATCCGCCCGTTGATGCAAACTGGATTCTACCAAGTATCTGCATTACAGATGGACAAGGAACAAGCTGCGTTCAAGAGCAAACTTCTACCGAGGACAGAGGCACTACATGCACCCCAGACTTGGATATTAACTATCAACGATAGTAAGGGCCCCACCAAACTGTATTCTTGAAACTCCTTGTATGTGGGCGAACAAGCGGCTGACACGTACTCTGCGCAGATATAATCGTGACATATTCTTCCGCAAGCCTAAATGAAGTCGCTGGTCCGCAGATTCAGCTCGAGGAACAGAGATTTCAACATCGTTGCACAATAGTGGTAATGCCGGACGCAGAAAACTATTCCTCCTATTATTTTGATGCCGAAAAATGTAAAACTTGGTTTGTAAGTAGATCAAACTCTTGGAGGGGTTTTTTTTACCCCTTCAACCACCACCAGCGTTCACTTGGTTATGATAAGCTAACTTTTTTTCTAAAATTAGGAATTTCAAAAACAATTGACAAAGGTAGTCCGTTGGGAATATGTCCGCGAAGGCGTTCAAACCGCTCTTCGCTACAACGAAAAACAATTCTGTCTGAAATCGGTCGATGAAGTTGTTTTAACTCCACAGAATTGGGCCAGTCATCTTGCGGAACACCAATCCAGAATCTTTCGCGTCAAGCTGGAAATTAATAAAGACCCTATAACTAGCAAACAAAATGCTCCAGCTGTGCCGACTGATGCAGATCACACCAATGGCGGATCTAGACTACCTGCTGACTTTTCACCCGTAAAGTACTCTGGAGGTCGTCGGCGACGACCTACGCGTGAAGACACAAGTTTCCAAAAATCGCGGAAAGAGAATAGCCCAGGAGAAGGAAGACCCGGATACTTTGAAGAGGTGAATAACAGACTTGATCTCAGGGTTTGAAAAACAAACGAGACTAGCCAACCCATGGTATTCAAATTAAAGTGCATCAGTATATTAATTATGAGTATTTATTTTTAGAGAAAGAAGTATACTGAAGCGGCCATCAGAGGCGCAGTTCTAGGACTACCTAGCAAAGTACAACCACGAGAACGGGACGACACAGATCAAGAAGATTCAGAAGGTTCGCTAACCGAAGAAGGGTTGCCTGCCTCTCACAGATCGAGACAACCACCCCTCCAACTCCCTTCCACTCGGTCAAGGAAAGTGACAGTAGAAGACACCACTGATACTGAGTTTGCGCCAAGCTCTTATCATGGGCTACCAACCGATGGGCGGGGACCTCGTCGGAAAAAAACTGCACCAGCATTACTTGGAGACTCGGGAAATTATGAATCTTTCATGAAGGGGGAACAAAAAGAAAGAGAGAAACGAACAGACGACGAGAAGCCTATCCAGGAACGTCAATTGGCTTACGAGAAAAAGCCCCAAGATGAAAGAATAGTTTCCGTGTATAGCGGTAACCAGAGAAGACAAGCTTTAAGAAGGGCGGAGGCTCGACTTGTTAGATTTGAAGAAAACCCGCAAGAGGCGGAAGATGCGGATTATCAGGTTAACCCGATGTTTGAGCGAACCAGACGCCCTTACGGTCTTGGGATTTCACAACCTCAGGTGGAATCTAGAGAGACCACAAGTACTAGTACCGCTCTCGTGATACCCAAGCCGCAACCAAAGACAAAACCAGAAGATATATTTTACTTACTTCCTTCCGAACGTGCCGTTAAGGCGGAGAAAGATCTAGAGAAAAAGAAAGAAGCCGAATCAAAAGAGGCTGTCAAGAGTGCTGTCAAATTGCCAAAGGTGCTTCCGGTATTTCAATGGCCGACCGATTCGACAATGGAGGCAAAAGTCATCGAGAAGAAAATACAAAATGGAAGGAGATCTATGGCCTACTCTCCACGTGTACGCGGCCCACCCCGTAAGGAAGTGACCTTCACAGCAGAGGAAAGTGATGAGAGTTACCATACCCTCGCGAGTATTCTTGACGATATCCAGCAAAGCATATCAAACGGACAAACATCAGTGTCGAAAGACTGGTATGAAACAGTTGGTAGCAGTGACTTTTCTCAAGTGCAGGAAGTGTTTCAACACTATGATGATGTCAACATTCTTTCCGCCGACTCTCCGGATAAAGACAGATATGTTGCACGACTTAACCAGAGAAGACGACTTGTTGAGTTGTCAAAGAACATATTTTCATTCTTCGTACCGCTCTACTGGAAAGACTGCAAGCTCGTAGACAGTTTCTGGTATTGCGTTCACGAGGTAGTACTCGTAAGTATAACTGAAATTTCCTTTCGGTAGGACACTTTAAAAAATTTCCGAACAGTATCACTTACATCAAAGTGCTTTTCACTTATAGGCGGAAATCGACAAATTCCCAGGAGTACCCAGTTTATTCTATAAAACACTTCACTCGAAACTGGAGGCGATCAATCGTGGGATCCAAGTAATCACTGCTGGTGTGGCAGGGGACGACAAAGATAAACCGAGATATCGTATTCCGAGAGCATTGGTAGAAGCATTCCAGGATCTTATGGAAGGATATTTCGTATGCCTGTCTATGGTTCAGGACTTGAAGAGCTGGAAACCAAAAAGTGAGGGAAATCCCGACCGGGTTGAGCCTGGACAACATTTCACCGACTTATATCGTCGTGTCGGAACCACATTCGACAGATGCAGAACAAAGCTGAGAGAGGGTAAATACCAACTTACCTGCATGATTCTGACCGGGAGCAATAAAGACCAAGCACGGTATGAAGAGAGCTGTACGGAGGCTGTCATATCTCTTGTGCTTTACCAACTCGTGCTTGCTCCCATTTCGAAGTTTCCGCAAATCAAGCAACCGTGTGGGATATATAGTGAAAGGTTATCAAATCTGGTAAGTGACAATCTCCTATCTTGAGTACATAATTTTGTTCTTTCTTTGTTATGTCTAACTGTCTGTTGGGCCATCTAGTTTCTTACAGCAAGAAATCGTCCGACACAAAAAATTATCCGAGAAGTTTCCAACGTTAGCTTTGAAATACAAACACTGAATCAAGTGCTCCAAGCCCAATCCAATGTCCTCTTTGCTGCGGATATTCTACTTCATCCAAAAGGGTCTCTGGAAGTCATCGGCCCCGCAAATATTAGAGCGCTAGAGTTTGCGGAACCACGAAGTAGAATGAGCAGCACAATGAGGCCAAGTCTCGGCGACGAAATGTCAGCAACCAACGAATTAGTAGAGAAATGTTCACTGTTACAAGATTCAGTAAGTCACAATCTGCTGTAATCACACCAGATTCTTTGTTTGGGAGAGTCCTTCGAAGTTCCGTGAATGTTCTAACAAAGTTTCGATGCTTAGGTTAAAGAAGACTTGAATCTCAGGGACGAAGATCACGGGAAAGCTATTATGGTTTTCACCATTGTTACGACCATCTTCCTCCCTCTGAACTTCGTCACGAGTTACTTCGGCATGAATACTCTAGGTATCAGAGATATCGAAAGGAACCAAGGCATATTCTGGATGACGGCTGTTCCCATCACAATCGTCATTTTAGGCTTTGCACTAATTTGGGCGTACTACGGCGACGTGATACAAGACCGAATACTCGAGCCATACCGACGCCGAGGAGTGAAAAGTACGAAACCACGAGATAAAAACAGAAGGACATTGCAAATTCTCGCGAAAAAGGGCAACTATGAAGCCTCAGATGACGAAAATTACGAGGCGGATGTCGAGCTCGCCGGTCGGAGTCAACCCCAAGTAGGACACAATTATTACGGTCCCGGTGGGCCGCCTCTAGCTCATGGCTACCCTGATAGAGTATCGTCTTACATGCGTGGTCGGGGCAGACCTCCGCCACCTGCATCAACCTTTAGGCCAGCTTTTGCACCGATGCCATTTGATTATGAACGTGATAGGACTAATGGTTTTAGCCCCCTCCCGCTTCCTACGGGATTTCGTCGACCAGTTCATGCAGCTAGAACCCGCACTAGTGGATGGATCTAAGGATGTATAATATGAATTCTACAGTTTCTACGAAATCGGGATTGTGAGAATAATGTAAATTTGTATTTGCACATACATCTGCGATGCTATTCTATGTTTAAACTTAGTCTAATGTAAAATTAATTCGAGATATATATGGAGTGTATGTTTATATCTGCTATCGCTTTGTGGTACTAGCAGGCCCCTCAATAAAACTAAATCACGCATGATATAGTGTCGCGGTGGCTACTACAAAGCTGAGATCACAACAGCAAACACAGCGGCCGGCTGGCACTGGACTCGAGACCAAACAGCTAGCATCGAGGTGTTGCATTGTCTGGCCAATCAGAAAGACGATGGACTTGGCGGCAACACTTTCGAATTCTTAGGCAATATCGACATTTCGATAATGTGAAATTTAAGACAATTTGTACTTCTACGCGCACGAGACCATACGAAGAATTGATAAGGTTCTGCTATGCTGTTTCGGAATGCTCGAGACTCGGTTGCTTCAAATTTAAAGCTCGAGCCGCCTTCCATGGCCAGAATGTCTTATAGACGAGTTCCTTTCCTTAATCTGGATTAGGCGGTTCCAGCATAAAACTTCCAAGCTAGTTTCAGACACCACAACTTGCAACTGCAGAACGTCCAACCGCGCACAAATGTATTTCCTTGGTAATATGTGCCTCGTATATTAGCCATCTCGGATTTTAATGTGTTAAAGGATTGCTTTTAGACTATCTGTTGAGGTACTTGTACGGATTCACCTCGCTTCAGACCCATGATCATTGTGTTTTAAATTCCATAAGCCGTAGCTCCCGGTTAGGCTACAGCAGTGCATCATTTGGAAACTGGGCGCCATTAATCAATTGAGGGCATACGTATATATAGAGATGGTTAGCATTTTCGTTCGTGAACTCGGCCTCTAGATATTCATCTATATATTGTTGGGCAAGCATACAACCTCCAGCTCTGTAGCTTCTTCACTTCACAATTTAAGGCTGGGCCTAAAACATTTCGATTTTCGACTCGGCCTGTTCTCTCGAGATATAATGAAATCGATAGCTGTATTTCTTTCCGTTGGCATTCCAACCGTGCTTGCCATTCCTTTTTCCAGTTTTTCCATCAATGCCACCAAAATAAGAAATAATGAAGCAATCAAGGTGCTCACACAAACTGACGCTCACTGGGCTCTCCAACGAATCTCAAATCCGAACAGAATTACGGAAGCATCATCTCCAGATAAACTAGGAAAGCTAAACTTCACATATACATATGACGAATTATCAGGCAAAGGCGTAGACGTCTACGTTGTAGAAAGGGGAATAAACCTTCAACTCGACGAGTTTGGTGCACGAGCAAAGACTCTTTTCAACGATATCAAGCCAGGCGAAGCCCACGACGAAGGTCATGGAACCCTAGTTTCCGGAGTAATCGGCGGTACAAAGTACGGAGTTGCTAAGAATGTCAATATCTGGGGTTTGGGATGCGAGACTGGAAGCGGAATGAGGACTAGTATATGCCTACAGGCGATTCTCAGAAGCCATGAAAAACGCCAAAATGAGCTGGGTAAGAATTTTAAAGGATCTATAATCAACATGTCCTTCGGATCTTTCAGGCCTCACCGTGACGCTCTTGAAACCGGTAATCTCACAGCACTAACACAAGCGGGTGTGCATATTGTCGTATCGGCAGGTAACAATAACAAAGAGGGCTGTGGGAATGCGCCGGGGGAACCTAAAGGCCATTGGCCGTCTGTTGCCAATCAGGACCCGAAAACGAGGAGTATCATCAACGTAGGTTCTCTTCGGGCGTCTGATGCAAAGGCACCCTATTCAAACTGGGGCCCCTGTGTCGACCTGTGGGCTCCCGGTTATGTTACTAGTATACGGAAGGATGGTAAAGTTGGGACACAAGTTCAAGGAACATCCTTTGCAGCACCAATAGTCGCTGGCGTTATTGCCTCCGAGCTTTCTCGTAGTTCTGAGTTTGCCGTCAATCCTATGGGAATGAAGCAATATCTCAAAGACAGAGGTGTCAAGATCCAAGATCCCACTATCGGAAGTGGAGTTTTGGTAAATACCAGAATGAGCCAAAGAAAATGAAGAAAAATGGGATCATGCCTTTCCATACATCTGTAAATATAGACCATAATTAAACGGACTCGAATAGGTTGTTAATAGACTTAATAAATTATCTTTTATTCAATGTTCTACTACAAGATCTTCTGCGAATGGCTGTAAATGTATACACCCAAGAATGTACTTGATATCCGTAACAAAATGACATGTTACACAAATACTAAATAGCTAGGACACGCATGCACAAGGGATGCTTCCCTGGTATCACGTAGAACTTTGTACCCATCTCTGTCATATGCATGCCACCTCATGAAAAGAATTTCCAACTGATCCGCTTCAAAGATTATACTGCAAAGTCAATTGTTACTAAGCAGGTGGCTGGATAGGGTAAATTTTTATTTTATATGTAACGTCGCAGTATATCAGATATCCAGGCTGCGATAAACAAATTTACCAGTTACTTCGTGGCCATTCTTTTACCTATACGTTACTATGCAAGTTATCCATAAAGCTAGATCGGTAGTATGGACCATATATCTGAGATATATGCTGACATGTGTCTATCAGGGAAACGATGGACGAGCCGTCTTGGGAACCTATATATCATGGAGACATAGTCTTTATTTACAGCGTTATTTTTGATTCTGCATAAATACACAAACTTTCGTTGACGAGAAAACATGAATATATTTCATAAACACTGAAATTTAAATCGAATACTTGTAAGAGGAAAAAGGGTTCTTTGGTTAAACTCATCATTCTCATTCACCTACAAACTCAAACGTACCTTTGCTTAAATCATCAATCGTCATTCAGCTACAAAGTCGAACGAGCTCGAAACCAATCAATAATATTCAAGATGAGATTCTTCAGCCCCCAAGTTCTTATTTCTATCTTCGCGGTACTTCAAGCTTCGGCAACTCCGATACCTCAGGGGTACGAGTATCCAGACAAATCGATAAATGGAGCTCCACCAGAGGCAATGACTCTTGTGGCCGATTACGGCAGTCCCATGGCTACTGGGCCCTTACTGAGCAAGCCTATCAACGCCTCCGGTGGTAGATTCTGGGTCGGAAAGAATACCACAAGCCGCTGTCCACAACCGAATCCAATTGGCTGCCCCACAGGCAATATCACCGCGATCAATGTCTGGAAAACAACTACTGTCTCGATGTCAGTTCACGCACCAAGAGACCAGCAAGTCTATATTGGCCCCGATGGCGCCCTTTCCTACAGTGGAGTAAATTCTACGTCTATTCCAGATGGCTCGATCACCAACGGCTTCGAGATAGGTCGCGACATGTGGGGCGGTTTCATCCTTGGGAGCGATGGGAGAACATGGAGAGCATGCCCTATCAACAATTCTGGAAACGGTCCATGGCAGATTTTTTCGGGTATTGCTCGGGATGCTGATGTCCCCAGCGGGAGTAAGGATGATTGTCTCTATCTTCTTATAGACTGTCGACCTGATGGAGTCGGGCCACATGCTTGGGAATATAATTAAGCTATCGACGCACTTGACCACGGGGTGTTTCATTTTCTTATTAGGGGTTTGTTACTATTATGGGTTTTCGTATTATTCTGGATTAGTCTTGAGTCTTGTAACTAAATTATGGATCTTAAGGGAATTGGGACTTAAGAGTCAATGGATTGATTTTTCAGAGGAAACCGCCGCGTAAAACACCAGCAACTAAACATCTTGTGTTCATAGTAGATGTAGGTTGCTTAGGAACTGCCAAGAATAATAATAATACACTTCATTCTTTCTTCCTAATCATAGCTTTATGGAGGAAGTCACCTAGGCCTGCTTTCTGTAAAATCTCACTCATTTCTTTCGAAGTTTCGACTTCCACGACAGTAGCAGAGCCGCCAAGACCTTGAAATTTGGTGTCACTGATAGAGGAGGCGCCTTCCAGATTCTCAGTCTCCTTTCTTCTAACTTCGACGGATTGCCATTTCATTCGTTTGATTTCTTTGGTGTATTCTCGAACCGAGGCATCTTCGCCTTCAACGTAAAGAAAACCTGGATAGCCGTGCTTGCAGACACCCCGGATATCCATTGATTCTGCGAGAGACCGGATTAATTCTCGCTTTCGACGAGCCCGAATATGGTGGAACATGAAGAAGATCCGACTTAGGATTATAGCAACTGTCGGATATGCATGGCAGTCGGGTAGGATTGTGGTGGTTTCGGGTAGGTTTTGATGTCGTAGTGGGAGTTGCATGTTGACGTTGACGGTTTAAATTAAATTTCCATGTTCAGCCGAAACCTCAATTACTCAACACCGCACCTTACCTAGCGCCAGGAGATCGATTATCAATAGCGCCAAGGGGAGATTCGGTGTGGGGATAGTTGGAATACTTGACTTCAACTTACATCTTGTCTCGTGAACCAGACTTATATCGAAAATCGACTGTTTTAAGCAAAAGAAGTGCTCGATATCGGATACACGTACTCTTTTCTGCTAGTTTGTCTGAAGGCTAGCAAGAGCCACCGACACGTTCGCGCTTGCCCTGCAAGCCAAGCCCTCTTTACGTATACCTACCTCTGCATCCGCCGAGGTTAGCTTCGCAGTCCGCGGGACAGGCCTAACTGGGAACCATCGAGAATCCAACCTCCTAACGATGTAGTCCACCTGTCCTCCTACGAAAAACAGTTCTCCAATACCTCTCCCGAGCTCGAGGTCAATTGCAATGGACGAGTCTTTCATTACCGCGCCAGCTTGCGCAGCTGGTCCTGCTCGCAACCTCCGTAGCCACCCCAGGCTGGACTCTTTCCAGGACAAACACGGACGGCATATCTTATTGCGTGGGTTCAATGTCGAGGCTACTGCAAAAACGCCAGCCCACGCGCCAGTCGTTGGGACCGCCGACTTTTACGATACCGATAAGGTCAGCTATGTCGGACGGCCGTTTCAGACCATTGAGAAAGCAGACGAATGGTTCAGGCGAATGTCAAAATGGGGTGTCAACGTCGTGAGATTCCTCGTTGTATGGGAAGCATTAGAGCCAAAAAAGCTGTACGTCTAATACTCTTGATGCACGTTCAGAACGTGGGCGTATCTAGGCTAATTTGAATTGTTTTTAGCGGCGAATATGACGAAGAATATGTGCGGTATGTGGTTGCGGTGATCGAAAAAGCTCGCGAACATGGCGTTTCGGTTTGTATCGACGGTCACCAGGATACCGTACGCTTATCTGACCCCATCTTGTAGTTCCAGGCTAATAGCATCTTTCGGGTCCAGTGGTCACGATTCACTGGCGGCTCTGGTGCCCCGCAATGGACTTTTCACCTCGCCGGACTCGATCCAAAGAAGTTCAAGGCAACAGGCGCTGCTGCTCTTTATACCCCAGAATCTGAAACTGCTCCCAAGGAAGAGAAACCCTTCAAGTCACCCTCGGATAGATTATGGCCCACAAACTACGCTAAGTTCGCGGTGCTCACCATGTTCACACTCTTTTTCGGAGGCGAAAAATGGGCTCCAAACTGCGTTACACCAGATGGGAGGAATGTGGGAGCTATCTTACGACAGGCGTATTGTGACGCGTACGCTCATTTGGCGTCAAGGTTAAAGCATCTTGATAACGTAATTGGATTCGATCCTATGAACGAGCCGGTCCCGGGGTACCTTGGGCTCTTTGCTCTCACGGAGTTCAATGAGAACGTTTATCTGCATCTGGGATATATGCCAAGCGCTATCCAAGGGATGGCATTGGCAGGCGGGGCAAAGGTCGACGATGTATACATCTACAGGCGGTCGTGGCCAGGTCCTTCCGTTCGACCAATGCATCCTGAGGTTACGTTAAACGCAAAACATCACAAAGCTTGGGTCGGACCTGATATTTGGAAGGAACTTGGAGTTTACAAATTGAGTGAAAAGGGAAATCCCCAATTAGGAGAGAAGGGATACACTTACTTCAGAAACGAACATGACACCGGAGAGCCCGTAAACTTTGAAAAAGGTAAGAACCTTATCGCGCGCAGCGTTTTGATCAATTAAGATGCGGGAAAGCAGGCTAATTGCTACAGATTATTATGTTCCGTTCATACGACAATACCAAGCTGCTATAAAAATGGCACTAGAAGGAGGCAAAGCGGCCGACTGGATGTTTGTCGAGCCAATTCCAAATTTGGATCCACCGTCTTTCAAAGCGCCAGTTGCCCTTTCATCGGTAAGGGAAAGTAACTGGCCATCATCAACGGGGCTGTCAGATGAGATCGCAACTCACGACAACCTGGTTTACGCCCCGCATTGGTACGATATCCGCGTTCTTTACGAAAAGGCATTATGGTACACTGTGAATTTCAACGTCACAGAGTTAGCAAAGGTATGAGTAGGTCCCTCTCTTCGTGTAGCTCCTCGTCTAACAGCTGCCTATAGGGTTCCCGTGAGATGGGTAACTTGACTTTCTATGGCAAATCCGGACTTCTTGATAACTATACCGCACAATTTGCAACTCGTGTGGAGCAACTAGCGATTTTTCGTCCCCCGCACCCGGAAACCCAGACTCTTGATACAGCAGTGAATAAGATCAAAAATACCCCGACACCGCTGTTAATAGGGGAAACTGGTATCCCTTTCGACATGAACAACCAGTCCGCATACGAGGACGGAAACGTGCACACCCAGCTGGTCATGATGAATGCCATTTGCGGCGCTATGGAAAGATTGATGATGAACTGGACCCTATGGACGCTCTCACTTGAAACCGACTGCCTTCGCAACGCAGACGGTACCCTCGGCGCCCCATTTGCTTGCGGCGAAGGTTGGAATAGCGAAGATTTCTCGGTCGTCTCGCGAGATCCAGCGATGACGGAGGTACCGTTTGACTCCTCGCGCAAGAACACAACGCCAAGGGTTAACGACAACGGACACATTCTCACACGCGGACGGCTGTTCGGAGATCTGTATAGGGGATGTAGAGTAACCGGGGCATGGGTACGACCGTACGCACCAAAAACCGCAGGTGATCCACAGAATGCGGAGTTTGATGCCCATAAGGCGGTTTATAGAATGACTTATAAAGCGTCGAATGGGGACTCCGATATATCGAGGACGACGGAGATATTCGTTCCTGTTTATCATTACATGAGGCGGGAGGTCACATTAGTCTGGTCTGTGAAGGATGCGAATTCTGAGACTATCTTGGAAGGGAAAACACACAAGTTTAGTGCGGCGGATGACGCCCCTTTCAAGTATAAAGGCGATGACGGGTATGTTGAATTGGAATATGATATCAAGCGGCAGCAGATGAAGATCAGACATGAAAAGAAAGCGGCAGAACATTTGGTGATGGTCGAACTGAAGGCACAGCTAGAGCCAAGCACGGCGCCATGGTGGGGATGGAAGCTGGGAAGGGTCTTCTTCTCTAGCTTTGTATAACTGTATGAGAACTATATTTCGATTGATTCATATACATTCCGATATTTCTTCAGGTATACTGTTTAGGACTGGACATTTGAGGATCGAGTGCGGATAAATCTATTATTGTATATCATAGAAACCATACATCCTTGATGTGGGTCGTCTTTCAGCTTCTCATAACTTAACCATTTTACGCCAAGTCTGAAATTGTACTTTCTTTATATAGTGGCGTAATTAGCTAAGAGAAACTATTTCCAGAGTAGAAGTCAGTTTAGTTTTGCAGTGCTCCATAATTATATAAAGCCTTCGATAGCTTGATAGCGAAACTCATATATTGAAGATCATCGAATTCGAACTTAAGTGATCAGATTTTCCAACATCTTGCAACGCAGTCAATCAGTAATATAGCTCGACAGACACTACTTTAAAAGGGGCATCTATCAGAGCTGTGACTATAATCTTACACCGTCTCACATATCGACAATCTGAAAACTCAAATATAGTATTCCTCACTCGCTTCTGCCTCCGCTTGCACCTGTTTCTCCAAACACTCATCACAAAGCCCCTCGATCCTCTGCCACGCCGGAACCCACTTATAAACCTTCACCTTCTTCTTTTCCTCCTTCTCCCTCTCCTTCCGATCACCCATTACCTGTTTCCTAAAAATCCTAACCGGCTCCCTATCCGGCGTCATCGCATTCTTCACCTTCTCTTTCACCGTCTCGACCATACTATCGTAAACCCCCCTGTGATCCTTCTTCAACCACGCCATCAACATACCGTCCTCCTTATTCCCCTTCGAATTCTCATGATCACGCACAAATCCCCAGAACGCCTCTACCGCATGCTGTTCGACGTACCCGCAGTCTTTAGTCGCCACTTCCATTTCCTCGTCGACCAGTTCGTGGTAATAGACGCTCGGGTCGTCGCACATGCACAGTTTGTGGTTGTTCGTCGGGTTGTCGGCGCTGTTTCTTTCGCCGCGGACGGCGAATGCGATCCGGACTGAAGGTTGGCGATGGTGGCAGTCTCTGTGCCAGAGTTTGTGGAAGTGTGGCATCGGACGGGTGGGGTCTGTTGGGGTTGCTAGAGTTTCGGGGATCTTGCTTGCTCTGGGTCGTGGGAGTGGGATGTGAGGTGGTCTGATGCGACGTTTTAGGCTGGATGACTTTGATGCTAGAGATGGGGTGGGTTCCTGCTCTTCGATTTCGCGGGTGAGGCTGGGCATTGGTGGGAGGTAGTCATCGTCGATATCTTGAGAGAAGGAGTAGTGTGACATTTTTTTCGATTGGAGGGTCAACTCCTTGGAACGATAGGTTAATATTCTTATTGGCGTTTTTGGAATATTAAAATCTAGGTTTCTGTCAGTTCCTGGCGATTGTATTTTCGGTGAGTAT
This sequence comes from Orbilia quercus, assembly GCA_036971405.1. Taxonomy (NCBI): domain Eukaryota; kingdom Fungi; phylum Ascomycota; class Orbiliomycetes; order Orbiliales; family Orbiliaceae; genus Orbilia; species Orbilia quercus. Next base: position 2,990,285 of record JAJTUE010000002.1, on the reverse strand, counting down.
GGTGTAATGGTGGTGTCTGTGGGTAGATGTATATGTTTACCCAGATCAGATATATCATCGGTATTGTCACATTCTCGATATTCTGTTACGAATTCGAAGTATAAATCGCCAGCTTGTTCGCCTCTATCAATTACTCTCGAGTCAATACTCAAATATGTGTAAATTTACTGCTACGTAATACGTTTTCTCTAATATAAAACTATGAAACGGGAAAAAAGCAAGACTCGTTCAATTATACCCGAAACCAAAAAAACCACGAGAACGCCTGTAGTGTGCATGTCTGACTTCAAACCGTAAGAACGAATGTATCCCAAGAAAAGAAAAAAAGGCCAAAATAACAAGACCTCACCCAAATGCAATACAATCCGCTAAAGGAATCAATAATCCCACAAAAAAGAATGGAAACCTCCAGTACTCCTCTTAATCCCAAACCGTACAACGTCTATTCCATGTCCTCACCACCATGAAAAACCTTATGCGTATCCTCATCTGACACAGCGCCCACAAACGCCCTCTTGACAAACAAATGCCACAGTCTATCCTTCTTCTTCTGCGCCTTCTTGTGATGGTTTTTATGCTTCCTTCCCTTCTTCTTCTTTTTCTTCCCATCTCCCTTCCCATCCTTCAATACATCCGTCTGCTCAAACTCGTACCCTTTTTCTCCATCGCAAATATACGATTCTCCGACGGTTAAACACTTAGCTTTAACATCCATGTCTCGCATCCGATCCGCAAGTTTGACAAAACTCCGCACCGACATATCCTTCAGTTTGTAACCCTTTGTATCGTTTGATGTAGCGTACTCGAGTTCAAACTTGAACGGTAGCGGGGGTTGTCGTGGCTTTTTCGGTTTCTTGGGTTTACCCCCCGAAGGCGGGATCGCGTCGTCGTCTTCCTCGTCGTCTTCTTTGGGAACCCATCCGTTCAACTTTGTCAGGTTGGCAAAGTACTGCGTAATACCCGTCAGAGATAGCGTTTGCGGCGAGTATGCTGGACCGGGTGCTGATCCTGTTGGCGGTGGTACAGGCTTATTCGGGTCCGGGGAGGGTTTCGTGGGTGGCGAAGGGGGTGTGAGATCGTTGGCGCCCATTGCTGGTGGGAGTTTGATGAGGTATCCATCGTCGTCTACTAGTCCTGTGATATTGTACTCGATAATCCTCAAGGAAGGAAAGTAGTTTGGTACGACGGACGGCCCTACGAGGATCGGGATATAACGTTCCGCGTATTTCCCACCGAGCTTTTTGATATACTTTCTGTGCTCTTTCTTTGGGTCCTTCTTGGGCTTCTTCTTCTTCCCGTCCTTGCCTCCTTTACCCTTTTTGCCCTTCTTTCCCTTCTTTCCCTTCTTAGATGGTTGAGTTTTCTTTCCTTTATCATCCTTGGTTTTCTCTGGCGGTTCTGGGATCTCCGAGAGGACTTCGCGGAGTTCGCTGAGGTAGGGTCCGGAAGCTTCAATGTGGGCAGTTTCCTGCCAAGTTGAAACTTTGTTTGTGGATTTCGTCCGAGGAGTTTCCAGAATCTTATTACCAACGTGGCTATCCAGCAGCATAAAATGGTCGAGATTCATATGCCTATTAATTCCGAAATAATATTAGTTTCTATGGTATCTTCACCGAAAGAATAGTCCTCGTATCAATGAAGATGCCATGAAGAAATGTATCTTACCCGTAGATATTCCCAACAACCACATCCCGATAATTCCACAGCCAGACAACATACTTACCCCAACAACTATCATCCCACGCCTGCTTATTCTTCGTTCTCGCCGGCGGCACGTGTCCGATAAGCATAACCTTCATACCCCTCAACCGCATCAGATCCAATTGCACCTTCAACCAAGTGAACTGTTGAAACCCCGGTTCTTTCGGATCATCGCACCCGTCGACGGCCGCATTACTGTCGAAAAAGTACAGTGTGTTTAACGAGAATACGGCGAGCTTCGAGGGGATGACTTCGACCCAAAAGTACGCGCCGTGTTCGAATACGTGTTTTTGGGCTTCGGGGACAAAGTTGCGCCAGATGTCGAGGTAAGTCCTAGTAGTGGATGAGGGGCCGGGGAGCATGATATTGTGCGGCATGATGTCATTGTTACCAAGGGTTGGGATGCTGTTGTTTCTTATATCAGCCTGATATTTCTCTCCGGATATGTGATCACGATCGCGTACATTGGTATAATTAGATCATTGTTCGGATTATCGTCGTTGTCGGGTATTGGCTATATCGTTTCACAATAATCAGTATCAATTTCCGGGTGTCCATCTGCATTTCAAGACGAGAGAATTAAAGTAAGTGCAATACCTTCTTGAACACATCATACATCATAGTCACAGCCATCCGATTCAAATCATAAATCTGACTCTCGCTTCTCGGATGGTTTATATCATTATCGTGCCGTGCATTATCGCCTGTCCAGACGACAAAATCGACCTGGTCTCTCAAATTTTTTCGAATCCATTCAAACGTGGCGTTGGCCAGCGAGAACGGCGAATCGCAGTCGGAGCGTTCAGCTCCCCAATGCCCAGCACGCCCGTGATCGCTGTGGCATTCGTGGGCTTTCGAGGCAGATGAGTTGCGAGTGTAGAAGGGGTCCGGGTGGAGATCTGTCATTAAATAATAAAACACACCAATGTTAGTCAAAATCTACTAATGTCACTATCAATCCAAAAATCGTGAAATGACTGTATTCACAAAAATTGTAAATATGTGCATACCGGTAATATGTAAAAACCGCCCGTGCAGCTTCCTCCTCGCTGGATCATCAGGCTGTCGTACGGGCTTTATAACCAATGGTTTCTGTTCGCCAGCGATTGGTGTCGCGGACGCGAGGAATGACGTCTGAAAGCTGATTGCTGCGAGCAGCAAGGACACCGGGCAGATGCACCGCATCCTGAATTTTTAATATGTTCCGCAGCGAAAACCCCAAAACGAAGGCCGAAATATAAAGAAAGAACTAAAAGAAACAGAACTCTAAAAGACGGAGGAGAGGAAGAGAGGAAGTGAAGAATTAGGTGGCCTTAAGCTTATAACATTCCGCTGATGAGGCATGTTAATTAATTAACGTGTCAGCTGTGTAGCGAAACAGGCAGACGATCACAAAACTACACCGCAGGCAAGAGTATTATTATGTTATTCCTTTTTCTTCCAACTTATAAAATATACTTAAATCATTATCATCATACCCCTCATCAGTACTACTTATTCTCACCATCGCCCATCTCGACCCAGCTGATATGTATCCCTCGCTTCTTTCCTCTCCGTGTCGAAAACATACGAAAAGACCATGGCAGGTACTATGATCGCATTTCGCAGCTCTCCCACGGAGTTTTGCCCGGACCCACACCAACACAGGCGAATCCGATCCACAATTCAATAAACAGGAGCACAGGAAAGCCGGAAGATGCTGGGGTAAACCACGCACATGCACAGGACACCCACTCTTGTTCGTCCAATGTTTTTCTTCGCCCCTTCTCCGCTGCCTGCTCACACTCAGGCTCCCAACTTTGTTTTTTAAGTTGTGTGCGTGTGAGTGTGGCCTTGGTTTCATGGAAATTGGTGCTTCCTGTCCACTGGTTCAGAGCACGAGGGCTGGTATAGTTGAGCAGGGATGAGCAAGCCTTCGGTAGTCCTTGCAGCGTCTACTTGCTGCTTTGAGACTAGACTCACCGTCTTCTCTGTTGACATAGTAGACCCTCTTCGATGCGGGGTTCGGAGGGAAGAAAATCTTGGCTTTTCTTTCGAGCGGAGTTGGGGAATTTTGTCTGTAGGTTTGTTTCTACGGGCTGGGCAGGGTAGATCTGCGATCCGATGCATCGCCCGGCATTAGATTTACAGACGAATGAGATGATGGCATCTGATTTAGTTAAGTTTATTGCTACCCTGAATCACATTTCTCAAACACATGCCTTAGCATGCTTATCTTTCGAACGAGCTCGAGGTTATTTACATGTACATGAGATTGAAACGGAATTTCATGGAATCCGTCCGTTGATCAAGCTAAGGGATCTTTTCTAGCTGTCAAATGGCAGGCTAGTCGTATAAAGCGGGGTATCCGAGGAAATTCCTTCGAACCCGATGCTTATTTCTGGGCAAGTGGTCTCGTGAGCCGCTGCATTCGCACAATCTTTGAGCTCACGCACTAAAGTAGCGTTTCCGACATCATATCACAAGAAACTTGTTAACAACTACCTGACCGTCAGCATAAGCACACGAGGGTTTACATTGGTTGTCTCGTGTATTCTGAGCTTGTCTCGTAAACCAGTTCTGAGCTAAAGACCCTATTGTCAACTAAGTGGAAATACCAAAGCAAACAATGTGAATCATATTTTCTTCAATAAAAGAGATTATCATAGAGCTTGGGGTGTTATGAACATAAATTTCCTTTAAGCTAGAGTACTATTAACTTAAGTAGTAGTAAATACTTAGGTATATATATATAATTTGATGTTAGATCATACTTGCATTCAGCTTCTTCAACACTTTAAACTTAGGTGTGTAACTATATCACACGATAAACCTAAGATCTTATGGTTAGGAATTGTTAATAGTATATAGTATGGATATAACAGTGTAGTACTATCCTATAAGTCCACACTGCACTCTGTCTTCAGCGCCTGGACTTGAGGCTGATTACTAACATACTTGATAGGTATACTATACCCTCTTGACTGATATTATATTAACAATAACATATTTTTGCTTCCATGATCTACATACAATCTTCAAACTCTATACGTCGACTTGTAAGCTAGGAATACACAACATCTTGCAGTTGTGGTTCGTGAGATCAACAACCCCTATACATAGGTACACACGAACTCATAATTCATGACATAAATAGTTTCGGGCATAAATCATATAATCTAGATCTATAAAAGTAGCCTCGGACCAGGCAACGCCCAGGAATCTTGTATAAATACAGGAACGTAAATTGAGCAGTTAGCGTCTGCGCATCGTTGGCGCAAGTTTTTTGTATTTATTCAAAAAAATTTCTGCACTCGACTGGTACATGTCAGGCTACCTGGAGATTACCACATATATAGAATGAGGGGTTTATGTTATCTTAGCATATATAGATAAAAAAGAAACCTGTAATTAAAACATCACCAAATCAAATCTTTCCAATACCGATACCAAGTTGTTTATAGCCTCACGGGTTATGCATTTCTCGTACCAACACCCAAACCACGTAAGTTATCTTTGGATCAAAGGTAGTTTGGATCTGGCGGTTAGATGTATTAATGGTATGTATCTATAGAAGATATCCTTGATATCAAAGGCAATTCAGATGTTTGCGGCTAAAGGACTGCAGCAGACCTCTAGGCTCTGGGTTTCCAATCGAGGGGTCCAGACTGCAAGTTTGCCTAGTACCACCCAGTCGGTTCCTCCGAGAAAGCGACGACACCAAAAAGGTTTACAGCGGGAAAGCTGCTGGGCCGAGTTTTGCTAGACACAAATATAATATCGCCGATTCTCGACTGGAAGCCCATCAATAAATGGCTCGCAGAAGTGCTTAAAATGTCAATGACCGCAACCTGTCAACATAATGTCATTGAGTACCTGGCAGGTACGCCGGTTGGTACGAAGATGGTACCAGAGAGGATCATGGGACACTTAGAATCCCAAAAAATCAAGATCTTAAAACGTCTTCAAAAACAGCCGGGTTAACAATGAACCTCATGGCTCAGTGCCACAAAGCAACATTCACCACACCGCAAAACTCGCCCCGGTACAAAGAGGCCAGAAACAAGGGCCAGAAGCGTACGTAATCACTTGATCGCCTTGATTAAAATTCTACTTGCAGCTAGAAAAGAACAATTGGCTGTTCAAAACGTTGTCTTGCACAACATAAAAGTCTTGCCTGCTAATAGATCTTATACTTCTGACTTTAAAGTGCAGTGCACACGATGACACGCACCGAGACCTCGCATTTGTACGCGAGGGCCACGCTAAAAAATACGCCTTCCTGACGGCAGACGAAAAGTTTTTCGGCTTTTATGAACGCCAACTAAGCAAGGTCGGGGTGACCGTTTACTGTGGAAGAAGGACCTCGTTGATTCAGAAGTTCGGAGGTATAGATACTTAGTAGTATTCACTAAAGCCATCGGGTTTCAAACTGCTTTAATGGAATTTCAAATTACAACTATACCACTTGAACTCCTCTAATATAATATTATATATGGCCCCAGGCCCTTGGTGCTGCCAACTAAAATTATATTGATGCCGTAAACTCGTGCGATATCGCGATAAGATCATAAGATCATATTAAAATTATTTATGGAAATATAATCATCCGGATGATTAAAATGTATACCTCATTGCAAAACATTATACAGTTATCTTAGCTCGATCAATAGATCCATCGAATATTCATCCCAAAACGCTAAAAAACAAAAGATAAACCCCACCGAGAACGCCCCTCCCGAAGTAAACATACCAACTGGTCTAACGCTAGTGAGACGAGTATACTGACCTTCGCTTCCCCGTCTACGTAAATGCATCACACCACATACGCAGCTGATTCAATCAAAGGTCCTTAACAGGATGCAACAACATTCCAGGCAAACACATCCGTCCATGCACCTCCTCCCACTCTTCCCCTCCCCTCCCCTCCCAAACCTGCCCCAGCCAAGTCCTATACAACGCCTTTGGCCAATAACTCCCGTAATAAAACCCGCTACCCATAAAATGATGCTCCCGATCTCCAAACACACTCCTAGCCCTGCCGCCGGAACTTCCAAACTTGCCGTTATTCAACACGCTGGCCAGATATTTCCCGGGCCATCTGCGATCCATAAATACCGGATGTGGGACGTACACCGCCTTCAAGCCATGATGTAATGCCGCCGTCGCCGGCCACATCTCGGAAAACATCGTGTGGCCCATAAACGTATTCTCATCGTGCATGGTCTCCAGTAAACGCCGCGAGAATCGGTACACCGCTACTATGGACGCCCGGCGCGGAGGACCCGTCCAGAAGGGATTCACATCTGTATCTGCGGGCCGTTCTTGACCGTATCCCGTGAAATCGTCGCGAGGACCCCATGTGGTATTCTTGGGATCGAACAGCGGGTTCATGGTTATCAGGTCTGCTTCCTCGCCGACACCCCAGGTGTAGTCGACATCTTCTTCCGGTGTTTCGAACGGTGGAGTTGGCGTGCGCTGTGTGAGGTTCACACCATCAACGGCAACAGGTCCCCATACCCTCTCGCTGACGTCTGCCTCCTTCTCCACCGTTGACACGAAATCCGACCATGAGCCGTGAACGGAAGGGACATAGAACCGACTGTTGCGCTCCCATAGACCTCTCCGCGGTTGAGCCTTGGCAAACTTTGTGACCTTTTCGAAAAAATGGTACCAGTGGCCGGTATACTTGATATCGAGCTCCAGGTTCCAAAAATATTCGTACTCGGGATGTTCTCGGGCAAAATACTGCATTGGGAACCATAACGATCGGTACGCGCTGTATCAACCAGTTAGCGATCATAATAGATAAGAGGTGGTTAAGTAAAAAATCACATACCCGTGCATCGACAGTTCCCTCCAGTCCACGCTTAAATTCGGATAGAAAGCCGACATCATCCTCTCGTTCCATAAAGTCACCAGACCTTGAAATTCTTCGATAATACTCTCCCTAACCACGCGATTATACTCCGACTTCTCCGTCCATATCGGAATACTCTGGTCCTGCACATGCATCAACAGATGCACATCATACTCTCCGCCAGAGTTGACGTTTAACTCGGTAATCAGACTCCGAAGATTAACATAATCCAGTCGCGTCCATTCAAACGAATGCCACACTCTAAGAACCAGTGCTGTTCTCGCCTTTTTCTTCTCTACTTCTCTCTTCGTAGTAGTTGCAGTTGTAGTTCCCTTCTCGGTAGAATACCGCCCCTGGTTCAAACTCACACACTCATCCTGCACGCTTTTCCAATCGACCCCTTTCCACTCGAGATCGTACTGTACCCCTTCATCCGTCGCGTTCTTCGGAATCTCATCGCGGTCTTTATATCCGTAAACCCCGAGTCTCGTACGACGCTCGAAGCATACATCTGCATCTAACCCGAGTAGCTCGTATGATCCGTAGAATGGGTCTGGCAGTCCTCGGGGTACACCCTTGTAGACTCTTATCTCCGGTGCTTCGACTGTGAAGTTGGAGATGAGCGGGGAGCAGTCGACGTGGGTGCCGGAGTAGGTGTTTCGGTACGCGTCAGATTCGTAATCAGGGTATGGATTGTATGGAACGGTTGGTGGTAAGGGCCTTGGTTTTCGCTTTGCTTTGGTCTTTTGCTTCGATTTGGAGTTTTTGCTGGATTTCTTCTTTTGGTTCTTTTTGAGGGGTTCGGGTTGGTCGTCATTTGTTTTGTCGTTTACTTGAGCTTCAGAGTGGTCTTCTTCTTTGGTTTCCGGTTTGATTTCCGGTTGAGGTTTAACGTTTTTCGGTTGTTCGGCTGGTTTAGGCGCCTTCGGAGTATTCATCGGACCAGTATTCTCCGGCACGTTTTTCGATTGGGGAGTTAGTTCGTAGAGACCTCTATAGTAGCTGTGCATTCTGCACCACCAATAAAAATTAGCATCAATACCAGCTATCCGCATTCACCAACTCAAAATCAATCAATTGTGCTACTCACATAGGAAAACTCTCCCAAATAGCACTACTATCCAAATGCTTCGATAGCTTCCTCGTAGTATGATTATTCATCCCACTAAGAGCGAACACCATCGTAACAACAGTAAGCACGACACACCCGCATAGTATCCGAATAAACAGAGTCTTCACTCTGTGTATCCGAATCGCATAAGCAGCCGACGATACATGCCGTTTCGGTTTCGGCCGCGCGGGTTTCTCGTCTGCTATCGATATCGGACGAAGAAGTGGCGATGATGGTGATATTGGTGATGACGAAGATGAAGATGAAGGACTTTCGAGGTCAGATGAGGATCGCGGGAGGTATGAGTAGCTCGGTGACGAGGATTTGGAAAAATATCGCGAAATATCGACAATGGTGGATGTGAAGGTTTGTTGGATCGCTTTTGTCGGCTGAGGTCTATTAGAGGAGAACATTTTGAATTTTAGTGTAGTTCCATAGACGGGAAACTCCAGAAAACAGCGGAAGTAACTTGTTTCGCCGGTCTCGTGATGTTAATGGGGAGTTAGAAGATCCGTCTTTGAACGAAGCGACAGGCATATGATTTTTGTTCCGCGCATTGTTGTCGTGATGTGTTGACGGTGTTGTTTACCCGATTCCCCTTCCAAAGTCTTGGCGGCAACGGTGTCTCACCGGCTCCGTTGGGTGGGTCCGGCTTCCGTGGTCGGGTCTCGGAAAGCAAATATTAGGACCGAAGCGCGCGAAGGGCTAGCTTAAATATCACTCAAGATGCATATACGTCAATGCGCAATCGAATCATGCAATGTCGGAACTCAAATCCTTCGAATTTCTCGACGACGATCCTACACCTCACACCGGTATCGGGTAACAACGGCTAATATTGATAATCCGTTTGCGCAAGCATGTATAGCTAGTCGTTTAAGATTAGTAATTCAATTTTGTGGCGCCTTCGAGCTGCAGGTTGATATAGACATGGTATACGGGTGTACTAAGGTTTCGTTATAAGGCTTAAGCGCTTCCTCGTGCGGTATCTTATTATATCCGCAAACTCCATGGGGTATATGGTAAACGTGATGCATTTTGGCCGATTAGAATCCCCGCCTCGAGACTAATATTTCCCCGCTTTGAATACGAAGGCTGCATTCGGCTCCATCAGGGTTAAAGGAGCTGGCGTGTGGTACAATATCATGCCGTCTTCCGTCAGTTTCAAGTCCAGCTGGCCAAGAGTCGTTGTTGTACAAAGCTTCGAAGTATTTAAAGTATCTTGGGATGCCTTATCGATTAAAGCTACAGAGTTTCCATCCAGCCATTGAATCTCAATATCCAACCCAGCAATATCTGAAACAAACATCTTTTATCAATTATATCATCCGATACTCCGATAATTACCAAAATGCCAAAGTACATCAACAAGCTCCAAGGCAAGCGTGTGCTCGTCGTCGGCGGTACCTCAGGCATCGGTTTCGCCGTCGTCGAAGCCACAATCGAATACGGCGCCATCGTGACCGTCGCCAGTTCCACGCAATCCAAAGTCGACAAGGCCATCGAGCGCATCAAGACAGCCTACCCAGAAGCCGCGGACCGCATCAACGGTATAACCTGCGATCTCGCAGCGGACGACGCAGAAGCCGAGATCGTAAAGACCTACGAGTTCGCATCGAACAAGGGCGCGAACAAGCTCGACCACGTCGTCAACACCTCGGGCGACGGTCTATCGCTGACCAAGCTCGCTGAGGCAACCTTAGAAGGGGGTATTAAAGCTGCCAAGGTCCGTTACTTTGGAAGCTTGCTTCTAGCGAAGCACGTCGGTGCGTATATCAACAACTCTGTCGAGTCGTCGTTCACCCTCACCGGTGGTGTGCTCGCCAAGAGGCCCATCGAGGGTATGAGCCCCAATGCTGGATTCGCAGCAGCAAAAGAGGGTCTGATGAGAGGGTTGGCATTGGATCTCAAGCCTATCCGGGTGAATCTCGTGTCGCCGGGTGTCGTCAAGACGGAACTGTTCGATAATCTTCCTGGAGGCCTGGGGGATAAGATGATCGCGCAGTGGGCTGAGAAGACGTTGACGAAGACGTATGGATTGCCAGAGGATTTGGCGGAGTCTTATCTCAGTATTATGAAGAATAAGTTTCTGACGGGACAGAGTTTGGAGGTCGAGGGCGGGTATTTCCTTGTCTAAGTTAATCTAGAATTGATGTCGTGTGAGGACGTGGCTTGAACCTATGTATCTACAAGTGTCTTTCACAGAAGATGTTTAGCTAACGAATTTCAATTCCGAAAGAAAATATAAATAAATAATAATAATTCGGATCAGGTCTAGTTACGTAAGATCTCAGGTAGCTGCAGGAAGGGGTTTAAAAAATTAAGGATACACGGGAGCTCTAGCGATATAGTTTGGGGGTATCAGTTGGTCAACGTTGGTGCTGCGAACAGGAAGGACGCAAAAGGGGGAGTAATTTTTATTTTATTTTATTTTTTCGAGGCGGAGGCAAACGAGCGGAAAGTTAAACCAGAAACCTTCTCTGTTTGTCATGATACTCTGATCACACGACACAAAAGAAATACGTAGGCCCCCATTGTATGCAGGTAGGATCGAAGGTGTATCAATGTCGATACGCTCGAAGGTTTGCGTCTGTGGTCGCGGTCAGTGGCCGGTGTCACAATGAAAAGTCGTGAGGTCTGTTTGTCAGAGCACCTCCATAGTTTAGCTGCTTGTGTACCACGGTAGCTCCCAGCTCTGAGCTTGGAGCTGATGGAGCTTGCCTGGTAGAGGAACAGGTTAGTTGGCAACTAGCCTGGGCAGCAAGACCACTCAGACCCCCTCATCCCGGGGAAGAAGGAAGAAGGAAGAATCCAGATGCATGATCTGATAAATATCCCAACCACTCAAGCGGTTCCGACTCCCCTTGCCTGCACTGCAGCCTGCGCGCATTGGCGACCTCTATCCGGGTGATAGCGTAATGGACAAAAAACAAAAAATAAAATAAAATTTTTTTGAATGCATTTGGCATGTGCTTGAGCACACAACCCCCAACAAAAAATTGAAGGCAGATCTGGGCTAGGAGCAAAATAAAAAGCGATATCGCAGAGTAGACCCTGTCGTCTACCCTCCGCAGGCAGTGCCAGATGTTATTGTCGTCTGTCTTCATTTGCCTGCCATGTCGGTCAAATGAAATGCACCGGATCGCCGTATCCTGGTGAACTAACGGTGTTCCAGAGCCTCGTCAGCTCGTCCGATCTGGTCTCGTGCGTCGTCGTCGGCAGGCGTGGAGGCAACGGCTATCAAATCTGAACATCGACGGCGGACTTCTTCTGCATGGACGCCCGGATGGAAACCGGGGTAGAAGAGTGACGGTTATACGGGGAGTACGGATTATAGTACTCGAGAGTACCTGGGGCAGGCAGTATTAGAGAGCTGTGGTGATGTGAATGTTATCTCTCTGTGTGCAGGAACCCCTAAACCACCGCAATAAATATTTAGCCACAAGTTTCCCTCTCACCTTTATCTTTCTCTCTCTCCGTCTTGCAATTGAAAATAAATTTTCTTAAAAATAAAATAGAAAGTCCCGACCTTCCCTCTGCCATTCCTTTTACTTCCATCTCATCTACCATAGAACGAAAAGACCGTGTCGGTAAACTCAAACCATGTCAATGTTAAACTCGCCGGAGGAAGGCCTCACCTTCCTGCCCTTAACCTTTTTGCAGGCCGACGCAAACGCCTGCGCAACTCATCTCATCTTGACGTTATTCCCGGACTGGGATCCCGCCCATCTCGACTTCATCCGCTTCACTGATGGCATCACAAACACCCTTCTCAAATGCGTCCACAAGAAATTCTCCGTCGACCCAGCCAATGGGCAGGAGAAGGTCTCCTTCGACGAGATGGAATCCGCCCTTCTCAGAGCCTACGGCAAGGGAACTAATGTGCTCATCGACCGAGGAAGTACGTCACCACCCTCCCACTTCCTTTTTACATCTGTTTCTTGTTTTCGGTACTGATGCTAATGGAACGGAATTAGGAGAATGTCAGAACCATTTTTACCTCGCACAGCACTCCCTGGCTCCTCCGCTGCTCGCACGCTTCAACAACGGCCTTATCTACCGCTTCGTCCCCGGACGCGTGACCTCCCCCCCGGACCTCTCCACGCCGAAAGTCTACACCGCCGTTGCGAAGAGACTGGGCCAATGGCATGCCAATATCGATACGAAAGGCTTGATGGATGCTCTGGACGCCATGGGTCCTCGACGACGGATTTCTCCGGATAGCGGAGTCCCCGAATTAATTGATGATGGGGATTCGGACGACGATATCCTAGGATTCGAGCGAGACGAGCAGAACGGCAATGCTGCGGATACTGATGTGGTAGCTGCTGAGAAGACGCTACAACCCGGCGAGAGTGAGCTGTGGCTCACGCTTGACAAGTGGATTTCCGCATTACCAGAGCATACCGTTGAGAAGAAGGAGAAGAAGGAAGAGCTGAAGAGGGAGCTGGAGTGGATTGTGGAGGATACGGGATTGGATGGGCTCGGGGAGATTGTATTCGGTCATTGTGATCTTTTGAGTGGGAACGTGATCGTGCTGCCGAAGAAGGAGAAGAGGACGGGCTTTTGTCCGGCGGATATTGGTTCGAGCGAGGAGACGCAGGTCACATTTATCGATTACGAGTGAGTGAACCGAAAGATTTTACTAGCAGGACACCGGGGCGATGACGGTGGTATTTATAAAGGACTGGCTGACAGAGATGATGTAGATACGCTATTCCCACGGAAAGAGCCTTCGATATCGCCAACCATTTCTCAGAATGGACGGGGTTCGACTGTGACTACAATTTCATCCCCACGTCGGATGCGAGGAGAGCATTCATCGAGGCGTACCTCAAGTCCTTCCACAGCTTCAAGGACAAGCAGGCCCTCGAAACCGTCACGGTGGACGAGACGGAGATCCAGCAGCTCATGGACGAGGTGGACAGCTTTAGAGGTATACCTGGCTTCTACTGGGGCATCTGGGCGCTCATTCAGGCCACGATTTCACAGATTGATTTCGACTATGCTGCCTACGCTGAGCTAAGGCTGGCAGAGTATTTTGACTGGAAGGCGGCGTTTCTGGGGACGGCTGAAGAGGCCAGTTTGAGGGAGCGCAGGTGGTTGAGTCAGTAGGCTGTCTCGATCGAATGCTGAGCTTACACCTGGATTTTCGGGAGTACCGGATGGCTATGGCATTTGAGAGACATTTGAGATGGATGTGCGCTTTGGTAGTCACAGAACATACTCTACCGAACGCGCGGATATCAGGATGGTCATCGGGAATGTCGATGGTGGTTCTTTTTCTTCTTCTACTCTGGATTCTTTTCGAGGCGTCTGGAAACGTGCTGTTTTCAACAACATCATTTTAATGCTTAAGATACCCTTTTTCACATGCAATGTAGTTTTTGTTTTTACGCATTTTGCATATTATTTTGCGAGAAATTCACTGTCTACTTTTTATTTGATTATGTTTAGCTGTTTCCATGCAGCGGCTACATCTGTCTAGAGGCTGAGCGAGCGAAGGATGGAATTCGAAGGATTGTGATTTGTTTTGGTGTTCAACAGACCGGATTATGTCTTGCCATTAGTGTTTCCACTGGAATTAATTTCTTCATTGGATATATATATCTCCATGTTTTGATAGATGAGAAGGGGCAAAGATGATGGCACTGTAGCATGATGAGTAGCAGTTTTATATGGCCAAGACGATTGTGTTGCGCGTAGAATGCAGGGATCCAAGGCGTGTGACAGTGTTTGGGAAGAGCTACTGTGGCCTCAATAATTTGACGCCGATAACACTTAGCTTGAGAACGAGCATCGGCGGACAAAAATTGATACAAAAGATATATATGCAATGACGTTGGCTGTTAGGCGGTTCGGGAATTGACGTCTATGTTTGATCCATTGCATCGTCAGCCCTGAGATGGATGAGTCAAGCACTGCGATCCATCTCTTGGACGTTTTGAGCTCGCTGGCCTCTTTTACGGTGCTGCACTGTGGCAGGCAATGGATTCTGGCTCAGGGGGTTCGTTTGTATGGTGTGATAGAGACGTGCAGGAGGACATCAGAGCCAGAAGTGCAACCCGGTTCCAGAAAGCAGACCAGCTCGCAATTTAGCTTTGTCTACTCTGCTTTCTTCAGGATACTTGTTCATTTCGAATTTCAGTCGATCAAGTCAGCTTCGTTGAATGTGAGAGGTTTACGCAGATGGTTGATAATATAATAGAATCTATGATTGTGCTACACATGTATATAAGAGCTTGCCGTAGTTACTCCCCTGGTTATTCATTCGTTCTTCTATTCCGCCACAGCAAGAAGTATACAACAAGCCACAGATAGCTAGAATACAATAATATTTTTTCGTCCTGCACGAGACCGTATTCAGTCCTGCAGAAACTAGGCTCTAAAATAAGCAGCGTCGACCAGTTATCAGCATCTCTTTTTCCCTGCTGGGAAGCACTAAAGTAGGCCCGTCCCCAGAACCAATCACACTATTCGCAGAAGGCCATTGCTCCGATATCCCATTTTTTCCCTCTCTCTCTCTCTCTATTTGAATTTTTCCTTTTTGCCAGCTCGTTAGGAGGCGGAAGTATAGTAGCAGTAATAGTCGTTGGCCTCCGAGCTGTTGTTTGTCGGGTGGTCTGGAGCTGACAGGCAGGTGAGAAGAAGAAGTGCAGCAAATCTTTTTCGGCTGCATTTTAACCTCCTTTCTTTTTGCCCAGCTAAAAAGCCAGCCAACGCTGCGTTTAAACTGGAAACGCACACCTTTCCATCTTTCCTCCTTCTCTCCATCCATCTTCCCATCAAACCACACCCATAATCGTCACCATCACCACATCCGTCGACGCCTGTTACGACCGATCTCACGAACGTACTTTTCTCGCAGCTTTGGTCCGTAGACTTCCTTCTTCCTTTCCTTCCTTCCTACCTACCTTCCTTTCCTCCCTAGTTTAAATTCGCTCGTTTGTCCTTCCTGTCGTCATAGACGCTCTTCTCGGGTCATCCATTGGGCTGCTTCTCTCTCCCATCAGCTCTGCAGAACCGCATCCATCGATCTCTCGATCTCCTCAATATGTATCCCGCGATAGCTGTCCCGTCATCAAAATCACTCGCTTGTTTCGTGATCCGTCGGTTCCTTCCGCCGATTCCCCGGTCACTCTCATGTTGCCGACAGCTTGCCGCCAGTCGCATTATTTTGAACATTTTTTACCCCCTTCCATTTATTCGTTCTCTGCCCCCCTGTCTCCTTGGGAGTTGGCTCAAGCTAACTTGTTCTTTTGATAAACCACAGACTTAGACTTCTTTTTTTCCAAACCATTTTTAAAAAATCGCCAGCCTGTCCGTTCTTGGATAATCCGACAAGATGGGTATGACAATTTCGAAATTGTTCACCAGCCTCATTGGCAAGAAGGAGATGCGTATTCTCATGGTCGGATTGGTGAGTACTATTTGTTTATCTCTGCTCGCCCCCTGGGCGTTCGATGAGTGGTCGCTCTGTAGGCTTTTTGGAGCTTCAGGGTGATAGCTTGAGAGATGTGAGGCTGCATATGTTGAAAGCTATGCGTCTCGCCATCTTCTCTTAGCTATCACTCATTCGCACAACAGGGCCATACCACCATATAACATTGTTTATGGCCTTGAAAACGCTGACTCCTATCTACTATAGGATGCCGCTGGTAAAACGACTATTCTGTACAAGCTGAAATTGGGTGAAATTGTTACTACCATCCCAACCATCGGTATGCGCTGTTCGAAGCAATCTTCATTATACAATACCCAGTTTAGTAATACTTACTACGTTTCCATCTTCTCGCAGGATTTAATGTTGAAACCGTCGAATACAAGAACATCTCCTTCACCGTGTGGGACGTCGGTGGGCAGGACAAGATCCGCCCACTTTGGAGACATTATTTCCAGAACACCCAGGGCATCATTTTCGTCGTCGACTCCAACGACAGAGAGCGTGTTACCGAAGCCCGTGAGGAGCTTCAGAGGATGTTGAACGAGGATGAACTCCGAGACGCTCTTCTTTTGGTCTTCGCCAACAAACAGGATTTGCCCGTACGTGATTGCCGTCCTCCTCGCTGATATAACTCCGAGAGAGGCAAGTATCAGCAGGCTAATGTTATAATTATTAGAACGCGATGAATGCTGCCGAAATCACCGACAAGCTCGGACTACATAGCTTGAGACAGCGTACATGGGTAAGTCACACGACCACCAGGGAATCCACGATCTATAACAGTAGAGATGAGACGTTGCTAACACGACTTTCCTCCAAACTTAGTTCATCCAAGCAACTTGCGCAACTTCCGGAGATGGTCTCTACGAAGGATTGGAATGGCTCTCTGCGAACATCAAGAAGAGGGGCCAGTAAATTTCTTCAACACTTCTCCAGCTTTGCGGTCCTTTTCTTCTTTTCATTCCTCGAGCCATCGAGCATAACTCCTCTTCCTTGCCCACGCTCCCCGTTTCTTCAGTTTCCCCCTCTTCTACTTTCGAAAACCGCCCGAACCGAACGACATACACGATGACAAACGACAAGATGTATTCAACAATAAAATAAAACGCGTCAATTACAGTTACAACTGCAGAAAAAAGATTCAAGAGAGAGGGAAAGAACGTTACCAAGATCCATGTCGTTACATGTTATTTTTTAGTTAATATGTTCTTGTATTTCTTTCCTTTTCTTTCCTGGTTCTTTATCCCGTTTTTCACCTTGCGAATTCTTGACTAGAAGGAAACAGGGGGAAAACAGAACTGAAAAAAAGCCGTCTCTTGACTTCTTTAACCCTCTACATCTTTTTCCTACACTCCAATTTTATGACGCATTTTGCTTATATCCTCTCCTTTTTTGAATATACATAAACGTGTGTCTTGCTCCTCCTGGAAGAAGAGAGACAAAGAGAGAAAGCGAGAGAGGAGGAAAAGAATGGAAAACCTCCGGGCCCCTTTTTTTAGCTTTATTTTTATTGGTTCTTTTTTTGGAAACCTCGAGAGCTGGTCTATACGCTTTCTTCATTCTGTATTTTTTTCTTTACTTTTTTCCTACGTCTGGACTTTAATGATATCTATATACTCCTCTTTTTTTCTTTTTCTCCTCCTCGTCCCGTATTGTTTGGTAACTGGTCTGGTAGTATAGTTGCAGTGGCTTCGCTTTTTGTTTTTCGCTGATAAGGTATGTTGTATTAAATTACATTTTATGAATGTGAAGTGTGGGTTTTTACCTTAAAGAAGATGTCCGTGATATAATTTTCCTGGCATAATTTCCCGACATAGAGACCTTTGTGATGTATAATGATGACGAGATAGTATATTATCGATGGATCTATCGTGCGTCTTTCCTTGATCAATTGAGGTATGGTACATAAGTCAAAGAGATCTGGATGTATACTGTACTGCCTAGTCATGGATCGAGTGAGGTTTTGTCATTCGAGCTTATATTCGAGTACTCTTTATCCTAGTGTCTGAGGAGTATATGCATGGTCTCTCTTTTTAAATATCCTAGGTGGCAATTATATCAGGTCATCAGATATCCGAATTTTCTATGTTGTAAATCAATCTCAAGTTCAGTTCAGGTTCAGATTTATCAAGGCTGTTAATCGGTCAAGGCCAGGCGTCACTAGTTTTTGGGTTTGGGCTGGGTATACCAATGCGCACACGATTATCAGTGACTGTATTTTTGTGATCTTCCCACAACGGTAACCATGCCATCAATAATTCTAGAAATGCCATCTATATTAAAGCCACAACACTTAAATGATTAATAAATAGTTCCCAGGATATATCTAGGCGGGTTCTTTATAGGTGTCCTCGTTCTTGTTCCATCATCTTTTCTTTCAGGATACCATTCACAAACATCACCTCCCTTCGGATACCTGGGACAGAAATAGATTCGATTTTGAGATACACTGGATCCTACAGTTTTTTTTTACTATTAAACATGGCTACTCACGGTACCGCGATGGTTCAATACTCTACTCGGTCGAAGGACAAGAACAACATACTGAATTTAAATTTACGGTCCTTTCAGGATGCTTACCGGAGTTCAACCAAAATGGAGTCTCAAACACTCAACTTCGCAAAGGAGATAAAACGCTCAGCTCGAAGCGTTTCGGATATGTCCCTTCGAACATCCGGCGGAGATCGAGCACGAGAAGAAGAAGATACCTCTGGGTTCTCGGCTCCGGGGGCGTGGAGATACGACATGGCGGATAGGGGGGAGCATATCACCGTTATAACGGCGCTCAAACCGGGACAATTCTTGGGGGAAGCTCTCCGCCTGATTCTATTCCAAGTTATGGAGTTTTTGGTGAAGGCCCGCGTGGATCTTGCGGCCGTGGATGTTATCGGGGTAGATGGGTGCCTACTCTTCAAATTGTGGGATCTGCAGAGCCCCACAACTTCGAGCTTGAGATAGTGCCGGTCCTCCGTGAGATGCTTGCTATCAGCAAAGAGTATGACATCTTGTTCGCAGTCGGGACAGTACACCGAGGGAGCAGTTTATCTATGAGCTACTATCGGCGGGCTAGTCGTCCGGGTCAAATTGTGGGTATTCAGGGGATCGGCTGGTCGAGTGGAACCCTAGGCGGCTTTTTGATGTCAACCGACCCTGAAATAAGACCATATTGTTTCGGCATTTCGTGTCACCATGTTCTCCAACCGACGAACAGTCCTCAAAGTCGGAAGAACAAGAGGGTATTCTGATTCTACCACATCTCAAAGTCCTACACAAACCGCATAAAGCGGTTGATTGGTAGCTTGATGGCGAGATCGCAGTAGAGTCGCCATCTATTGGCGACCATATCGAAACAGTTTCCACGTTGGAAGCCCTTATAAAAAGGCAGGAGAGCAATTGGAGAAATTGAAAACACGGTATTCGCAAACGAATGACCGAGGAGTGCGAAAACAAGTCTTAAAATGGGAAAAGATAGTGGCCGGCTATCAGCAGCGACTGAAACAGTTGACTGCTTTCGACCGGAGAACCGGTTTCTTGGTCGCCACGTCCGGGCTATAGGGTTGATCCGGGAACTCGGATGGCATTAGACTGGGGCCTGATCAGAATGTCGGACGGCCGGGCAGGAAAAAACATGGTAAGGATCACAACCTCAGATGAAGAAGTCTAACAATGTCCAGATAAATTAAAATATTAACTAATCAATTACCTTCGCTCTCACTATAGCCAAGCCCGCCAGCGAAGTCAAAACCGCAATGGCAAATCGATGATCTGGTGGTTGATACTGCCTGGGAAATCACCAGCATCAGTGACCCGGTAGTGGGTGAGGTGTTCAAAGTGGGCAAGTAGACGGGAGAAACCTTTGGAGTGATCAGTTGTATCGCCACGGTGTGAGGCTCCCAGAGCATCGGGAGGAGACTTCTTCGGAGTGGACGATTGTTGGTAGTCGGAACCGAGAGTTCTCGGAGGCTGGGGATTCTGGGAGCTGGGTTGTTAATCGTCACGGGGAGTTGTTAGGGATGACATTTAGGGGCCGATGTAATCTATCTTACTTTACACATATGAGGCTCATCCTTGAGGATATCCACCGTTAAACTGGTCAGAAGTTTGTCCTTGAAGGTGATCTCTTATAGTGAAAATTAAAATCCTGTAACTATGGGCGAGGAGTGTGTTGTGGCGTGTTATTTTGGAACCAAGAATTACTTGTTGAACGACGGGATCGGCGGGAATGTTCGTGCCGGAATGCCAAAATCAGAATCCGCGACCAGTCCGAAGGCACGCTAAACAAACTGCCATACCTGGCTTCTCAGCTTGGCCCGCCCTGCTTCGACCATTATCTTCCTCCCGATCATTCTCTTCAACCGAATCTCTTCGTTTCTTTCTTGGCTGTTTACCCTTCGTTCTTCACTTGCATTTAGTACCTTGAACCCATATCATTCAGGTTGGTCCGTTATATCGTTGTCCCTGGTTCACCAAAACAACACCGACGATATCCCTAAGTTTTCGCGATGACGGCCGTCCGCCGAGTCAAGGTGCTGGGTATCGCCGCCTTCACCCTTCTTATCATCTTACTGTTCTACGGCGTACGTTTTTCCAATCCGTGGATATTGTGGGATTTGGAAAGTAAATACTAACCTACCCCTTTCTATGCAGTCCCAAACCCGCACCGACCGCCGCATCGATCGAAACAGATTCAACGAGGAACGTCATCGCCAGAAGGAAGCCGCCAAAGTCGGTCTTGATGTCGAAGATCTCGCGATCGAGAAGCAACTTAAATCGCAACGGTTGAAGGATGCCGAGGAGGCTGCGAAGGCGAAAGCGAACGCTAAGGCGCCGAATCCGCCTGCTGGGTTTGAACCTGCTCCTCAGGCGAAGGCTACGTCGAAGGGATGGGATGTTGCGGCGGAGATTGATGGGATTTTGAAGATGAGTCCTGGTATGAAAATATATATCCCCATCCCTTTCTTTTGATGTTATTGTTTGGGTTTAACTAATATCTTTGGGTTTATTTTGGGGTAGTTATAATATTCTCGAAATCATACTGTCCGTATTCGAAGAAGGCGAAGAAGTTATTACTCGGGACTTATAAGATTACCCCGGCTCCATATGTACGTCTTGTCATACTTTCTTCACCTATCGTATACTTCGACTAACATGAATGGCCGGTACAGGTGGTTGAATTGGACGTACACGAACACGGTTCCGAGATACAAGACGAACTGCTAAAGATAACGGGGCGGAGAACAGTTCCGAATATTCTGGTGAAAGGACAATCGATAGGTGGTAGTGATGATATCGCTGCCTTGGAGTCAAAGGGAGAATTAGTCGCGAAGATTAAGAAGATCGGAGGGACGAATTTGCAGGATATGGTGAAGACGTAGCGGGAGAGCGTTTGGAACATGAATATATATATAAAAACAGGAACACTACAGCGCAGCCTGGGGGTTTTTGACTTTTTTCTTGATCAATCAATCATTGGGAGGCGTTTGTTTTTCTTTTCTCTTCCTCTTCGTCATTGTGTTTGTATAACATTATGGATAATACTATCGGGTTGGGTTTGGAGCTGCAGTTTCGTTATTGGGAGTTGTGCTACTGGGATGGGACGAATCGTAAGAATAGAGTGCTGGAGTAATTTTTGCCCTGTCTGACAGGTATCTTGGAGTGTCATTCTAACCGCCAGCTGGCTACCCGTAAGGTAGAGAAGAAGATCCCTAGTCTATAGAAGCCAAGGATTTTGAGCGATAACGCGGTTGATAAGCTATAGCCCATTATATCTGTAGCTATATGTCATACTTCTGGGTTCAATGTGACCAGCAAGCCGATTATACATCATCTTTACAATTTTTCATATCCATCCAGATAAAGCCCAGATTAGTTGTAATTGGTGGTTTAAATTTTCCCACAATGATCATCTGATACCGGGTCATTGCATAAAAAGATGGCAGCGAGAGATAAGGTGTGTGATCTTTTATGAAACTTGCATCAATATCTTTGAACTTCACAGCGACATTTCGCAAATTCTCCCCGCGTTGAGTAAGTTGGCGGCGGTGAACTAGCCTTGTGGGATGCCTCGCAGCAGTTCAAACACGAGACATCGTGCTTGGCCTCCGCGCCCAGCGTTTACCAGTTTTCTTGGCTTCGTATGCATATATGGTGGACATGCATGGTTTCGGGCTTATAATCGTAATTTTTTTGTCACTGGATGCACATTTGACTTCAGCCATCGGTCTTTCTATTCTTTTAATTCATGTTTTATGTAACTTTTTGGAGCTCACGGAGCTCTAGTCTAGGCATCCAAGGCAAGAGGTCTTCACGGCATCATGAATCCGATTTGCTATAGCGCTGCTAAGCCATGCATAGCACTAACGTTGCTAACAAGCCTAACTCAATCAAAGAAACTGCGGAAACGTTGAAGATTCTGGTATGAAGCTCGAGTTTCGCAATTGCTTAATGTTATGCGGGCTACACTAGTCTCAATATACATTCGATTGATCGCGAGGCTTGACTAGTCTAGTCGGAACAAGCTCGCTACCTGTCCAGGTACTGCCGTGTAACCAACGTCGAGACTGGAAACCAGGTAGTTAAAGGCTAGGTGCATGCCGAATAACCGCCCAAGGGTCCCTGGGGCAGCTGCGCAGTCGATTTCCGTCCGTGGGGCGCAGCAGGCTCCGTTGATAGCTAACAAACTTGGCTTTGAGCTTCGAAGCTTATTTCTTGTTGTAACGTTAGATACGCGTATACGCACACTATATGATGGATATAAAGATGTCTTGAACCCGAGTTGGCCTCCAGGCATTAGCGCAATTTACCCTCCAGGCTTTTTGATCTTTGGCTTTCTATATTTGAGATATTATCTGCCATCATAGATTTATATATTTAAGTCTTAAATTATATATATATGAAGACCGCAAATATAGGACTAAATTCAGATGGCTAAGCATGGCGCCAGCTCAAGGTCGCAGCCTCCCGAGCAAATACACACTGGCCCACCGACAGCTAGAGTTTTCTTGATCCCTGAGCTCTTGACGCAAATCCTACTAGAGACTCCAGCACTCGACGTCCTCGCCAAATGCCGCCGAGTCTGCAAAGGCTGGAGATACCTTATTGACAACTCCCTCGAGCTCACACATTACTCCACAACTGGCCTCAAACACTCATCCCATAAAACGGACAAGAGGAAAAATACAACTCTACCAACTCAAATTCTCACCCCAGCAGCTATCGGCGTCCTTTCTTGTTTCTGGAAGAAGCTGGCTCGTACAGCAATTAGTCCGGATAATGCCATCCAAAATGACGAACCGCAATTCTTCCCAAAATATCGTAAACCACCACTACCACAATTCGTCGCCGAAACGGCTGTGTTGGGGGTTGCGGCGCCCTATCTAGCTTTCAAAGCGGTCAGGAGACGAATGGACGTTTCGGCCGAAGATAAAGATCGCAAGAAGGTCCAACCGCGTATTAAATCGCTGTACAAGCAATTCGGCCCGGTTACTGGAAAGATACCATTATTCGACCCGGATATCGATATAAGTCTAACCAGTAGCAATACTGCTGGTCCTTCGACCGGCGCGGGCTCGTCGAATACCAGCGGGGTTAATGTTGACGAGGTGTGCGATTGGCCGTACGTACGACGGAGAACGATGAATGATGTGCTCTTGGAGACTCCGAAGATTCAGCCTCCGAAGAAGGGGATGCCGCAGGCTTGGTTGGATGTTATTGGTAAGCTTGTTACGTTGGTTTATGTTCGATCGCCGAACCAGGTTGCGATGCTTGAGGGTCAGATGGTGGTTGAAGGGTTGCCGGGGATGTTGCTGGCTTATGATTTTACGTATCAGACGGTTACTGCGCCGAGGGGTGGGTATCCTTTTAGGGAGAGACTAGTGTTTGGGAGTTATCCGCCGTATACTGTTTTCCTAGTTTCTCCAACTTACTTGAGTACCAGGTAGGTAGGTATTCGAGGGGCATGTGTGGGTCTTGAACATGAGCTCTGTGGATGGATAATCTGTGACAAAATTCAATCGTTGCTCATTCTTTCAATTCGCAAAACAAAAGGCTGTAATTACACATCATTATACATATCCTCAATGAGAGGGAAGATACCATCCTCCATCTCAAAAGCTATTCGTTATTTCGTTATATATCAATGTCCCGCTACCTCGTACTCTACTTCCCACGAGTCGATGTCCATTCGTCGATGCGTCCCGATAACTGAAATCGAGCTATGCTTCATTATTGCTATAGCAGTGTGTTGGTAATAAATATTTTATGTTGAATGACAATTGGCGAATCAATCACCACTTACCGAGATATCACGGATCAACCGTGGAATAGAAGGACCCAAATCTATAATCCCAGTCGACATGATAAGCGCCAACAATCCCGCGAGCCCCGAACACCCGGTCGCCAACCACCCAACAGCGGGCACATACGCGGTCACGGCTAACGAAATGAGCATAAACGCCAGCGTCGGTAGCATATTAAGCAAGAATAGCACAACCCCCAACTGAATCTGAAAAAGGCTCGACTTCATATTCTTCTCCAAATTCCGTTGCGCGATGGGGTCAATGAACAGAATCTTGGCGAATATAGCGATACCCACCGCTATCGTGAAGACGCACCAGCCCAGCGAGATGATCAGACGGACCTGGTCGAGGTTGAACACTGCGCCGGGTTTCAGGCCTGTCGCGGTCCCGCTGAGGGCTTCCGGGTCGACGATTTCGGAGACGATTATGGAGAAGGTGATTGAGCTGCCTAGGCCGGCGATTAGGGCGATTGTATCGAGGTAGCCCTTTAGCCATTCGATGAAGGCTTTTTCGCGGGCTTTACTTTCCGTGTAGCGTTCTATTTGGCTGGCTGTTTCGGCCTCTGATGTCATGTTTTTGGACATCTTGGGGGTCGCTATCGTTGGGTCTGGGGAAGAGCTCGGTAAAACTTATAATATAAATACAGGGTATTAAGTATAATATATATTGGTATGTGCCTGCTACGGGAAAGGTGAGCTGTTAAGATGTGAAGAGAATAGAAAGACTCCAAGTTAGATCGTGAGGGTATATATGTGGGCCCAAACGGCGGACTATCAAACAAATGAGTGAGAACTATATTTCCAGCCGCCTTGCGAGTGCATATGGAAATGAACTGCATGTTTGGACCGAAGTTCAATTTGTAAAGGGTGGTTTCGCGCAAGATATATCGAATGCCTCCGTTCACAGACGGAGAGAAGTGATGAAGATCCTTGCACCGAGAACGCCAGTTGTGCGCACTGAGCTGTGTTTTATTCTCGTCCAGCCAACCGTTTGTCCGGTGCGATCGGGTCGCATTCGCGAGTTTTGTGTCGCCTAATAAGGTCCCCACTTGCACCCCGGGGTGGGTGCGTTTCTGGAAAATAAACGGCTTTTGAAACGAGGATTGTGATACCATGCCGCACAGAATAGATCCTTGCTTTCGAGCTCACGATATGCAAGAATTCTGGCGTGCAGATGCATATATCCCTCGAAACTTGGTGACTGAGTGATTGTCAAACGCAAGGCAGCCTGTCAATTTTAGGTATTTAATTTGAAGTCAAGGTAATTTTTGGTAATGGACTTTGAATGTTGGCAAGCTGTTGCGAAAATCTGAAATTCGAATCTTGCTGTGAAGCTCAACGAGGCAAGCTAAATCGATAAGCTGATATCTTGATATAAGGTCACCTCTCATTCTCGGTCTCGCCACCAAGCACGGTAAGTCATTTAGTTAGACCCTTCGAAAACTGATGGTGAATGGTATAGGCAACCGTCTTAGAAATTCACATATACATGGAGACACAGGCAACTAGAAGGTCTTTGTAATGCACGATATATCCAGGAAGATATTAGAAATAACTTAGGGTAAGCTAGCTAGTTGGGCCGTAGGTTATGTAACCGATTGGATACCATCATAGTGGGGAACTTTAAATTTTACAGATAATATCTGTCACCGTCCGAGTATTAACGCCTCACTTAGCCTTATAAGGAATTATTAGAGGCTTGGCTATGGACGAGACTCAATATGAATGTGCAGGCATGTCGAGCCTGTCCTTTAAATTAGTGGCTATAACGTTGTCTCATAAACGAGTCGCTCATCGCGAGGCTATAATGGGTAGCTAAATTATGCGATTTCTTGGCGCTGGGGGTTCTTCAAATCCCTGGATGGTCATTATTTGGGTCAATAAATACTACTAATGGTCTGGAAACTATGTTTTTATTTGCACATATATATATGCAATCCAATATGCCTTGCTAGTTATAGATGGAGTCTATATGTTAATGTAATAATATGATGCAACATGCCCATCATTTGAAGATGAAGACTAGCAAAACGGTTACAGCTCCGTTCTAGGAACTTAATGAAAAGACGCAATAGACAGATATGTTACCATTTTGAGAGCTTGTGGAAGCACTTGTCAATAAGTTCATAGATAAATATAATTGAATCCAATACAGGAAAGATACAGTAGTAATTAATGCTATCAAATACTTAAGGTGTAGATGGGAACGTAAAATAGTTAGTTAACTACGAACCAATTGATCTGCTAGGTGGAGTTGACTAGTACTATTTATAGGACTAAAGCGAATTTACTTCAAGGTGACGGATCGGATCGGATATTAGCTCCAGGATGTGTGCGTTTTCCAACTGAACTGTTTTGTCAATGCGAATACATACACACCTTGTCTCGTAAATCAGTCGCTCGACACGAATGCCCACGTTTTTGTTTTTATTTTTATTTTTTTTTTTTTTGACCAAAAAGGCGCATTTTTGATGCAAAAGAGGTACCTACACATAATGATCTTGGGCCTCCGGTACATAAGTTTGATGAGTGTCGGTACTTTCCTGCTTCCGATAGTTTACGTAATGCAGAAGCAAGCTCTGATGGTTTTTGAATGTGAGCTGGTCTGCAACCAAGTTTTCTTTGGGAAAGCTAACACCTTGTCCGTTTAACCGAACCGGTAACGGAGCATCTGTCGACCCGGCACCGACGTGATAGCTCGGATCCACCAGCAGAAGACTATAAGCTGACTCAGGCGGATGGGTAAATGTAAACAGGATCCGAAAATGCCATTTACCAACATATCAACATATATCCCCATGGGCATGAGACTGCAAGCTTAGAAGAGTATAAGCAACTTTTGTAGCTATAATAAGTACGAATTACAAAACTTAGTAGTATTGTAATCTTAGCTGAGTTTGGCAAACTTTATAGCTCGAAATTTAATGTTTTCCGGAACTGGCGGAGCACCAGCTGTTGGATATACTGTGTTGCTGCAGATAACCGATAATTAAAATTAAAAGCAAATAACGAGGGGCGTATTTCCAGAACGGCCGTGCTGAATTCAAAGTTCGAGAGCAGTGCGCAACTGTGGAATGCGAATGGCTCTCCCGCCATGATCGGATGTCTCGATATCCCAAACGGCGAAGTATCGATACCGGCATGCATTAACGGCCGTGCTCGTAGTTGCGCCGGCCGATATTCCGTCGCTTGGAGCACCAGTGACTAAGTTCAGGGTCGATGGTCCAATTAGCGGCGGAAGACCCGGCCAAAATGTCAAAGTATTCGTAATTGCTGCTGCTGGCTGAGCCGGCCTGCCGCCGAAGCAGCAGCAGAAGCAGAAGCATGACAAGAAGCAACAGCATGAGCAGAAGCAGGTACACGAACCGTACGTACTGTTACATTGCTGTCTGCAAGCAGGCAAGGAAGGGCGACGGCCAATTTCATTCCTCCTTTTCTTATAACAAGAATAATAATCTTCTAGACGAGTTCTGGATCTTTTGGGGGCTAAGCTTTTGTTTCATCCCGTTCGCTGGAAAGGATAACACTGGCCATTTCGCATCCCGGTCGTTGGTTGCAGCAACGATACAGCAGATTAATCTTAAATGTCTGCAGCTTCAAACTGGTAATTAAAATCGGTTTAGATTCTATTTTATTATTTTTACTACTTTTCTTATTATTTCTTTCTATTTTTCTCCTTATTTCGGTATCTTTCGATACCAATAATAATAATATTGGTCCGGGCTGCGGTGCGTTTACCCCATACAGCCAGGCCAGGCTCTCTCATTTCCAACTTGCGTCACATCATCATCTCTTTCTCTTTCTCTCTTCTTCCTCTCATCCCTCAGCTCCCTCTCACCCACCTCATCTCATCGAACATTC
Organism: Orbilia quercus; assembly: GCA_036971405.1. Lineage (NCBI taxonomy): Eukaryota > Fungi > Ascomycota > Orbiliomycetes > Orbiliales > Orbiliaceae > Orbilia > Orbilia quercus. The sequence goes on along the minus strand of JAJTUE010000002.1, from coordinate 2,962,033 downwards.
TTGCCTCGAGAGATTCGGACTCCCTTTCTACGACTGCATCTATCTCCAAAACTCGCCTTTCTGACCTTCCGCCGGAGCATTCACGAACCATCTGTCTATCATTTAATCCCGGGTCATCTCACCTAACACGTCCCTCTCGACTATACCTTCCCGTATAATCGTTGCCGTTACAGCACTCACCGAACCCCCCTGAGCTATTTCACCGACTCGTATAACACTCGAACACCCTCTGCGACTCCCGCCACGCCTTCAAACACTCCAGAAACCCGTAAAATACGGTTGATTCTCCCCTGCCGACAGTAAATTGTCCCCGACAAAATCCGCAACCCTGGCTTCCAAGACAACCACGCTGCTTTCGCCGATGAATATGCCCGACGGCGGTCCCTCCAGGCTGCATTCTGGCTCCGTTTCCAAAGGTCGACGGAGGCGATCTAGTAGTATCATCTACGTCGAACCGCCGGAGACGATCGAGCAGCTATCGGATCAGGTCGCGTTGCCGAACCTGAATGCGAATTGGGTGAATAACAAAGGTCAGTCGAATAAATTTCTAGAACCTTGGAACCGGCCGGAGTAGAAGACGGGAGAATTAACTGGGAGTTTGTACCTATCAGCTCCTTGACAGGGAGATGTGCAGTGACCCCAGCTGCTCCGAAAGCTTGTAGTTAGAATAGAGCTTGAAGAGGATGACATTTAAAGCGGTATGCTGACAGGCTGAAACCTGATGAAATAGGAGCCTGGCTGATACACCCGATATGTATTGCTGGTCTGAAGATATTCTACGACACAATACCTGGCGTCTCGCAGGAAACCAGCTGGACGCTCACCAACATCACTTATATGTTTGTATGTAGCTTCCGGAGCCTGGTCAGTACGTCGTGAAACCTCAAACTAACTGCTTTTACTTCAACTTAGGCAACCTACCTCATGTTTCACTATGTTCAAGGTATCCCGTTTGAATTTAACTCTGGTGCTTATGATAACCTGAATATGTGGGAACAAATGGACAACGGAGACCAGTATACCCCATCGAAGAAGTTTCTCACCTCAGTTCCGATATTATTATTTCTCCTCTCCACACATTACACGCACTACGATCTTACATACTTCGCGGTAAATTGCATGGCATTGATGAGTGTTATTATACCCAAGCTACCGAGTGTAAGTTTCTGAATTCAAACCTATAGTAGAAATAACTAGAGAGCAAAAGCTAACCTGGGTCATTATAGTTCCACCGAATGCGCGTAGTTATGCCTTGGACTCAAACTATCGAAGAAGTTGACGGCGAGGAACCATCTTAAATCACGACCCTTTTTCCGTGTCTTTTTCATTACCGTTTCATTCGCCTTTTTGCACCGTTGGGCTGGAGAGCATCTGTGAAAGGTTTCCCGTTTTCCCGGTCCGCACAATAGAGTCCGTGATACCTCCGCCAGACACATATTTTTCTTTTTATTCCTGTTACTATTGTGCTTTATCATTGTATTGCTCCCCGTTTCATTTGTTTCCACAAAATCGGCGTATCGTATGATCCCTGTTTCGTTCTCCTTTATTTGATCGTTTGAATATTGTTTAAAAAGGATTAGTTTCATTTGTTTTTTGCTGTCTTTCTAGGTACCGGCATGGATGAGAGTTTTGATAAAGGGAGAGTTTGGCGGAGAAATCTTTTAGAACGAGGTGCGGAATATCCGGGGTCGCGGAAGAAGAAGAATCAAGGCGGTGATGCAGATGGCGATTGATTGATTAATTGATCGTTTGAGTTTATAGTGACGATGATAGAATGTTGCCAGCTTTCAGCTGGTTGCTGATCTGTGCGGATGAGGTCGGGCGACAAGTATGCTTACCTATTTTTCGTACCGTCATCTTACCGTTACTATGTCATATTATTGAAGAACTAGGGGCGAAGCATACCGTATCCACTACTGAACTCCCCTCTCTGTAGCTATTAGTCTTTTAACTACAATCTTGTCTTAACATACTCTACTGCCTCGAATCTTGATAAGCACCTAATTAATTACACAATCTATCAATATAGCTTTTAATTACGGCACGAGCATCATAATTTTTTAATAAAGATCCCAAATATTAGCAAAATTATTATAAAAAACGTGCCGTAAACAAATGACGCCATGGGGTATCGATAAAAACGCCAAAAGAGTAGTCTCAGAGGTAGTCTCCAGTTTTGCTTACAACACTAATTTTACTCCACGAGACAAACCCAGCTCCCACGAAAGGATGGGCACATCATCCGGGCTGGAAATAGCGTCAAGAGGCCGAGCGTGGTCGAAGAGCAGCCAATTCTACTCGACCATCCCATCGCCACCATTCACGGCCTCGACACTATTTGTACCCGCCTGCTTCTTAATCCATTCTACTAAAATTCCAACGTCCTCTGTCACCTCGACCACTTTCTTGACACCCTCCCCATCGTGCGTGGCAGCTCCTCCTGTTACTGCTAGTATTTGCAGATCGGCATTGTTCATAATGTTGACCTCTACCTGGCTGATGTTTAGTGAGTCGAAGGGGAATAGTAACGAGAGGCCTAGTGGTAGGGTATTAATTGATACATCCACTGGCGTCGACTTGGGTTGCGCTTCGTCTGCGAGGAAGTCATCGATGTCCATCTTATCCTCTTTTGGTGGTTGGGATGCGGGGGCGATCGAAAGGTCTTCAGGAAAGGCACTGTGGAATATTGTGGTGAAGCAGGCGTATTTTCGGAGGATCTATCATAGTTGTTAGCACCAAAGCCTGCTTTTGAAGAGAAACATTAGGGGCAGAGATAGAGCTAACACACCTGAAAGATAATCGCTAGCTGTCGTGGATGGGAGAACGGAATCTCTTCCAGGACCCGCCCAAACGCTGGTCGTAAGGTGTTCAGGTTATACGTATGTTCGGCATCTTCACCCTTTTCTGTTCGAACTGTTCTGTTGCTCGTGAATGCATCTTTGGAGATTTTGGTTTTCGGACATAGCACCGTTTCGAGCGCTCCGGGCATCACTTGAGACATCGTCGAGGCACCAGCGGCATTGAGAACCTCTACTTCGTCTTCTATGCTGATAACCACGGGAGGGTCGAGTTTAGCTATGAAGCGTGTATTGTTGAGACGGTTGAGCACTTCCGCTTTTGTAGCTGGTTCATAACTGTTCAGAGGTGGTTCAATCCAATCGATTTCGTGAGAGTCTGTTCCGAACAGTCCATCCGGGCTGCATTACCGTTAGCCATAACTGATACTTTTGCGTGTGAAAATATCACCAGCTTACCCTTTCAGAACATTGTCTGATACCCAATCTTCGGAATTCCTGACAGGTGTGATATAACTCTCGTTCGGTAACTCGTCAACATCCACCACCACCCTCCAATATTTCCCACTCTCATCGTCGCCTTTCCCCTTGCCCTTTCCTTCACTCGAAGAAATTAATCTCCTCTCCTTCCAGTAGTCGATACAGAACCCGACTTTGCCTCTCAGATGCATCCCGGGTCGTCCCATACCCTTACACATAGCCTCCACTTCACCCATACTAGCAGTCTCTTTCTCCCAAATCTTCATCATGCTAACGTATAAACCCGTAACCGCACTGAAGCAGTTCAACGACGGCAGATGACTCAATCGATCAGACCTGGCGAATCGCTCGAGATTATCGGCGAATTGCGCAAGGGACGAAGTAATACTGTAGCCATCCGGTGTTAACGTCTTTTCGAGAATCTTCGCGGCTCTATCGGAAAATTCGGCGGTGGGTCCAGAGGTTTCGGCGAAGGAGAGGGCGACGCGGGAAACTGCGCCGTCTTTAAAGTCGATCTATAGTAACGATCACGATTAGTCTGCTGACTCTTGTAGAGTATTGTAGAGGATGGGGTATAAGCATACGTCGACCACCACTATAATACCTGATATTATCAGTGTGTGAACGCCTTTCACAACTCCAGTACTATCAGTGTGATACTGCATCCTAAATCGTTACATACGAATCAGTAACCAAAATTTACTCGAGCCTTGACAATTCTTATGCGGCAGAGTAATAAAGCGCATTAACGAACCCTGCTCTCCTCGCTACCCTCTTGATCCCTTCCTCGGATATCCTCCCAGGCCGACTCTTTAAGATCTTGAGCACTCCCTTAAGCTTGCTCCGTTCTTTATCCTCCCCACCGCCACCGGCCACACCCGTCCCATCGCCATTGACACCCAGTAGTGAATTTAAAGAGTTGAGATACTTTGTTCCAGCTGCTGAGCTTGCCGGGGAGCCAAAGTGGATGCCGCTGCTGGATAACGAGGGCGCGAGAGCGGAGCTGTGTGGTGACTTCTTGAGATTTGGGTGTGGTGAGGAACCGGCGAGGGCTTGCGAGACTGCTGGCGAGAAAGGGAAGGTAGGGAGGTTGCCTGGTGTCATCGCATTATGCGGCGGAGGCGCCGCCATCGGGGTGTGAGTGTTCATCTTGCGATGAGGATGTTGGATCTGTCCGATCCGATCGTGGGGATGCTGGGGTTTGGAGCCTTGTTCTTGATGTTCGGAAAAGTCGCGACTCGCGAGCGGCTTATCACGTGACTGTTGTATTTCAGTCCTTCAACACAATCAAATTTGCCAAGAGGAAGTGGATTGCAGAGCAGAGTTAATTCCTAGGATATATCGTATTTTTTTAATAATAATATAGTTGCCCCACTATATATAGGGAATTATTGCATTTGAGCTCAGATTCTAGCGACCTAAATTATTTTATGATGACGCGAGGGCTCGAGGGGGCTGGACTTACATATTTATATACTACATTAAAATGGAAATTAGTCTATATTTAAGCCTCCATAAGGCTCCATTTCGAAAAAAAATTCTCTTAAAAAGAGGGACATACTTTAAAGCAGCACTATCTTTAGAGTTTCTAGTCACATTGAAAATAGTGATATCGTCTAGTCGCGACTCTTTCCGAAGTTCGAGACTGTCTTTCCGTGCTCTTTAATAGCCTCTAGTTCCACATTTTTGTCCTGGCCCAGCCAAGCACATTTGGTTCATGGGACACTCTAGTTCCAACACGGGTTGTTTGTCAAATCGTAGCACTGGCAGGGCTAGCTAATAAAGTCGGCCGGGCCGACCCAGGTGCCGCTCAACTATAGTCAGGCTAAAGGTCCAGCCAGTCTCAAGCTAAGTTGAGTATGGATTTTGGAGACTGTAGTCCCTCCGCAGTTCACTCTAAATATTGGCTAGCTGGAATTTCGAAACTACTGATATCTCGGAATATCCATACGATCGAAGCCAATGGATCGGAATTACGACGGCAATTCAATTCTGAGGGACGTTCGGGTAGAGGTGGCATATGATGCAATATGCACTACATAAGCGCTGAAACTATAAGTACCCACTCATGTACTTTTGTGCAGCACCCACCAATGGATGTACGAGATGCTGTTGTTAAATACCGAAATATTTCGGCGAATTTTTACAGTTGCATGAGCCAACTATTTTCAGTTTTTCGTGACAGATAGCAAACCTAGGGATTTAAGTTAAGATTTACGAAGAATATGTCGAGATCGCATTATTCTGAGATGAGATCGATCTTCACGTCTTAGTCTTTATCTGGAAAATTATTCATCGTATTGAGATAAAGAATGAGGAGATGGAGGTAGCTTTTTATCTTGACTGTTGATTGTGTAGTGAATCCCCGCCTACGTATTCAGGCGCTTACCTGCAAGAAGACACCCTTGATTCTTTATCGGGAAGTATGGATATCATGTTGGCCTAATAATTGGGCTTAAGAGTCGCTTGTTATGCGCTAGAGTTCCAGGTCTATAGACTGGTTTCCGATCAATCATTCCCCACCTTCTTAGGGCCTACGAGTCAGAAACGGCCTCGTGACATTAAGAATACTTCATATTTTCAGACCATGGAAGGCCAGCTGTTAACCAGGGCTTTTTTCACTTCTCGTTGTGGTGTCGATCTGCCAACGCCATCGAGCGTGCAGGCTTGAACTTGTTGGTAGCCAAACTCCCCTACGACAAGGCTAGATTCTGATTTATCACCTACATCCCATCACTCTGCTAAGAGCGTAGTTAGACTTCAACATACCCCTCGCTCATCAGGACGCGCTGCTAAGCCCCTAGTCTCATCTTTTTGTGCAAACCGATATACTTATTTAAACATTCTATATTTGTTTCGTACCCTATATCTCCAATCTTGAAAATGCCCTCTAACACAGAGAAGCTCTTGCCTACTGTTTTCGAAGAACGGGCAAGGAAGGATCCTCAGGGCATATACGCAATTGTTCCTATCTCCCCAGCCAGCTATAGCTCCGGTTCTCGTTCCATAACTCGTCGAGAGGTCTGGAATGCAGTCAATCATGTGGCATGGCTTATTGAAAACAACATGGGCAGGAGCTCAACCTTTGAGCCAATCACTTATATCGGTCACAGTGACCCTCGATACCACATTGTGATGTTGGCTGCTATGAAGACCGGATACAAGGTAAGTACAGTTTGCATATATTTGTTTTGGAACTAAAGTAAACGTAGCTTGGGCGAGCTATTTGAAGCTAACTATATCCTTGTCAGACATTTCTCCCCTCCCCGAGAAATAGCAAAGCTGCCCATTTGTCGCTTGTGGAACGAATAAAATGCACAAAGCTCATCTGCACGGAACCCGAGCTGCCCTGTGTCGGGATGATCCTGGAGAACTATCCAATGAAGAAACTACGCCTCCCATCACTCCAAGAACTGCTTGATCAGAAGGAGGGACCGGATTATACCTACAACCCTATTTTCGAGAAAGAGCTAGGCAACCCAGCCTGTGTCGTACACACTTCAGGATCCACAGGTATTGCTAGCTTTCTGGCTTCTGTATATTACAGTTATCTAGAGCTAATATGAGTACAGGCCTCCCAAAGCCACTGACCTACACACACGAGTTTATTTTGCGTGTTTTCAGGTTGAACGCTATATTACCCCCAGAAGGATTCCTCAACGTATGTGACTACATTAAATCGGGGCATTTTTTCCTCGGAATGCCATGCTTTCACGTAAGTATAACATCTTCTGTGCGCATTCAATGTGTATATTCGTGTAACATAGCAAAATCATCAATATTATGAATGTTAATCAACATTGCTAGATTGCGGGATTGTTGATCGGTATGGTAATGCCACTTTACTTTGGGTCCATTCCAGTATTTCCGCCACCAGCTGCTCCACCCGTCACCAGTGTATTTATTGACACTATCAAGAACATTAAGCTCGAGTGGGCATGCGTGGCTCCAGCAATCATCGATGAGATTGGCCAGAACAAATTTTTGGCAGATACAATAGCTTCAAGGCTCGAATATCTCACTTTCGCCGGTGGAAGCATCCCCCAAAAGACTGGGGACGTTGTTAATTCCAAAACCCCAATTCATCACGTCATAGGTTCCACAGAATGGGGAAATTTTCCCCTCATCCGACCAATCAATCTTCCTTGGTCAGATTGGAACTACATACAACTCCACCCCGTCGCACAAGCCGATTTTCAGCACCGCTCCGGCGGCTTATATGAGCTTGTTCTTGCTAAGAAACCTGAGTCAGAAAAATACCAACCAGGCTTCGAAACATTTCCTGACCAAGATCACTACGAGACGAAGGATTTGTTCTCAGCACACCCCACTCAACCCGGAATGTGGCAGCATAAAGCTCGTATAGATGACATGATTGTTTTTCTCAACGGGGAGAAGACGAATCCTGTATCTTTTGAACAGGAAGTCGGTCAACATCCTGAAATTTGCGCTGCATTGGTCGTGGGTCAGCAACGACTCGAGGCCGCTTTGCTAGTCGAACTCATCGACAAGAAGGAACTTAACTCACTTGAACGCCAGCAGGTTATTGAGAGAATATGGCCGGCAGTCTCAAACGCAAATAAGACGTGTTCCGCACACGCCAGAGTTTCTAAAAATAGAATAATGCTATTAGACCCTGCGAAACCAATGATGCGAGCCGGGAAGGGAACTGTCCAGAGACAAGCGACTCTAAATTCGTATGCGAAAGAAATAGACCGTTTCTTTGACGAAACAGACTCTAGTTCAAACAAGAGGGGATCAAACCAATCGACAACTCTTAGCCATGAGGATGTTGTTGAAATTCTCCGAGTCGCAGTAGTAGATATTACTGAAGACCTTGAAATCAAGGATACAGACGACTTTTTTGCTTCAGGTATGGATTCTCTGCAAGTAATACAGCTGGTGAGAGAGCTTAAACTCAAGTTTCCATTTGAAACATTGGTTCCAAGCACAATCTACGAAAATCCTTCTATTGTATCATTGGCAAACGAGATAGTCAGACTATCTAGTCCCATCAAAGAGCCGATTTCTTCTGCCGAGAACCATAAAGAAGTTTTGGCTAGGCTGCGAGAGCACTACGAAGCTTTCATAGACGGGTTCGAGAGAGGAGCCGTATTTCTCCGGAAAGCTAAAATACCTACGAAGTCTAAGACGATTCTGCTCACCGGCTCGACTGGTGCTTTGGGATCTCATCTTCTTGGAACACTTCTTTCGGATCGATCTGTTGCACATATTTATTGCCTAAATCGATCTCTCAATTCCAAATCAGTCCAAATTTCTCGGAACCGTGAACGAAACATGCGCCAATTGAAAACAAGCTTCCCGTCTTCTCGTGTCACGTTCCTCGCTACAGATCTGTCAAACCCGCACTTTGGCCTTGAGATGTCAATTTACGAGAAACTAATGTCAACAGTCACCCATATCATCCATAATGCCTGGCCAGTTGACTTTAACAGAACCGTCCAGTCTTTTCGGCCAAGTTTGGATGGAGTTCTGAACCTAATTTGTTTCTCGGTCCTCGCCAAAACATCGCCTGTTCTATTGTTCGTTTCATCAATAAGCTCGTCGACCAACTATGTCGGATTTTCTGACAAGACCGACAGGATTCCGGAGACTGTGTTGAAAGACGATGCTGCACCAGCTCACACTGGCTACGCCGAAAGCAAATATCTCGCAGAGAGGATGCTAGACTATGCCGCACAGAAACTTTATCTTGCCGTTGGAATTGTCCGAGTTACCCAAGCTACAGGCACGTCTATCAAGCCTGGAGGCTGGAACCGCCAAGAATGGTTCCCTACTCTAGTGCTTAGTTCCCGCCATATCGGTGCTCTCCCGGAGTCTCTAGGCATCCAGATTGCTTCCAATCCAGGAACATCCGAAAGAACCATAGATTGGTTGCCGATTGACCAGCTATCCAAAATTATTGCTGAACTCACTTTTGCCGTTCCGCAACAATCCTCAACCTCTTCAGCAAGTGTGTACCACGCAGTGAACCCTCAACGAATTTCTTGGAGCGACCTCCTACCAACCGTAAAATCTACTTTAGAGAAGACCTTGATCAATTTGCCCGGCTGTATATTCACAGAACTTGACGTCGTCCCGTTTACAGAGTGGGTCAAGCGTCTCAAAAACGAAGATATCTCGCGATACGGAGATCAGACACTAGAGACTAGTCTGGATGCGGTATACGAGAACCCAGGTCTAAAACTCCTCAGATTCTATGAATCACTCCTCGACAAAGACGAACAAAGTCTCTATGCGAAATTCGAAATTAACAAGACATCGCAAGTTTGTCGATCACTACGAAACTTAGAGCCCATCAAGGCTGAATGGATGGCAGGTTGGATCGAGGACTGGACTTCCACTTAAGGCACCGAAACTACAAGCAAAGGACCCCTCCCCTGGAATTGAATGACAGAGGCTAAATATTGTGTTTACTTGCGACTATCTGGCGATAAAGCGAACAGGAAGAAGCGTTTGATATTGTTAGATGAAAAATCTTGTATTATTACTAGATTAAGTGTCTTCATGACCGTAAGCGGTCATCGGCGGATTAATGAATCCATGAGGCTGGTGGACGCTAGTCACATAATCAAATCGACGATATGTTGCGCTAAATGCTAATGGTTTCCAACAGATATAATCGATTTTTTCGATACAGTGTCTTTATTTTTCTCGATTTTTTGGAACCATGCGGGCTTGCTGAGCTGAAATACCTTCATGACGGCCGATGCTATTACTGCAAGATAAATTACAACATGAAAGCACATGTGAATTTCCACCAGCACTGCCGCAGCATTGGAAGACCAGCCGACCCGCTAGCACGACTATTATTGTTGCTATTGCTGCTATTGCTATTATATTCTTATCGCTCCCCGGTTGTTACTCCTACCTGACCGCGAGCTCATTTTTAACTACTTTTGTTATCAATATTGCTGCTGATACATTGCATTGCTAGCTATCAACCTTGCCGCTGTGCTTGATATCAGTGCTGCACTGACGCTCTGATATATCAGAATTGCTGGAAAAATGCCATGTATATTAAAGAGAGCACTAGCCTAACTTCCGTGTAGATACAGTAGTCTTATAGAGGATCGCACATGTAGCTGAAAACACCAAAGCTGCTCTCTTTGCACTTAGTTATTTAGTCTTGTAACCAGGCCCCAGATCACCTCGAAGAATTATGCGTTGGTGTGGTATTTTATAATGTCACGTGTAGACCCTTGTCGAGATAGTCTTCACAACGCAAACGCAAAAGTTCGCGAAGTTTCTCGTAGATACGATTCTGATATTATTTCATCCCATACTATGTAGATGGCCATGATGGCCTGACAGGCCTCGCATCGATCTATATATTCCGCTCCACTTATTCATATCTCTTCTTTGAAACTTCTGGGTCTCTTTTTCCGTGTACATAGACGTTAACAAAAACACCACCAGAATGCTATCAAGAACTGCTGCGCGGCTGTCCTCGACGACAGCTAGAAATCTATCCAACTCTCTCCGTTCCCAATCGATACGGACCGCTCGAAGTATAAACGTCGTCCGTACGGTTCTCCCGGCTCTTTCTACCCAATCTCTACGCCATGCACAGCCGTTCATTCCTCTTCGATCATATGCCACCCATCGAGGACCGGTTCCACCTGGTAATACCCACCAGATGAACCTTGGTGGCGAGCCCGAGAAATCTGCATTGGAAACATACGGCATGGATCTCACAGCTCGGGCGAAAGAAGGCAAACTCGATCCCGTTATCGGACGTGAAGGCGAAATCCGACGGTGTATTCAGGTTCTTTCTCGGCGTTCGAAGAACAATCCGGTAATCGTGGGACCTGCAGGTGTGGGGAAGACCGCGATTATTGAAGGATTGGCGCAAAGGATTGTGCAGGGTGATGTCCCTTCGTCAATGTTGAATAAAAGGGTTATTTCTTTGGATTTGGGATTGCTGGTCGGTGGAGCGAAGTTCCGAGGTGAGTTTGAGGAACGGTTGAAGAATGTTATGAAGGAGGTGGAAGGGTCGAATGGGGAAGTGATATTGTTCATCGACGAGTTGCATAACCTGCTTGGACTGGGTAAAGCGGAAGGTAGCATCGACGCTTCGAACCTGCTGAAGCCGGCTCTGAGCAGAGGATCCTTCCAGTGCTGTGGCGCAACGACGTTGAACGAATATAGGGCGATCGAGAAAGATGTGGCCCTGGCGAGGCGATTTCAAAGTGTGCAAGTGACCGAACCGACGGTCCAGGATACAATTAGTATCTTGCGAGGAATCAAAGAGAAATATGAAGTTCACCACGGCGTCCGGATTACGGATGGTGCTTTGGTGACTGCTGCCACCTACGGAAACCGGTATATCACAGACAGATTCTTACCCGATAAAGCAATCGACTTGGTGGACGAAGCTTGTTCAGCTCTGAGATTACAGCAAGAATCGAAACCGGAGCCAATACAGGTTCTCGATCGGGAGATTTTAACAATCCAAATTGAACTCGAATCGCTCAAGAAGGAAACTGATGTTATGAGTATCGACAGGCGGCAAAAGTTGCAAGACCAGTTGAAGGAAAAACAAGAGGAAGCCGCAAGATTGACTCAAATCTGGGACTCAGAGAAAGCCGAAATTGCAAGCATCAAATCGACTCAAGAACAGCTGGAGGCAGCGAGGACAGAGCTAGATGTTGCACAGCGAACAGGCGACTTTGCTCAAGCTAGCGAGCTACGATATTCCACCATCCCTCGTCTCGAACGGGCTCTTAAACAGATATCCGAGAAACAGAAGGAAGGCGGACTCCTCCATGACTCCGTCACATCAGACGATATCGCTCGTGTTGTTTCCCGTGCTACCGGAATCCCCACGGAGAAGATGATGGCTGGTGAGGTCGAGAAACTTGTGCAAATGGAAGCTACGATTGGCAAACAAGTCAAGGGACAACCAGAAGCGCTCAAAGCTGTTGCCGATGCCATCAGGCTTCAACGCGCAGGACTCACCAGCTCTAATCGGCCCACAGGATCTTTCATGTTCCTTGGGCCCACTGGTGTCGGCAAGACTCTGCTCGTCAAACAACTCGCAAACTTCCTGTTCAGCTCAGAAGAGTCGGTCATCCGCTTCGACATGAGCGAGTTTATGGAGAAACACACCGTTAGCAGGCTCATCGGTGCGCCAGCGGGTTATGTCGGCTACGAGGACGCAGGACAACTCACCGAGGCAGTTAGGAGACGACCGTACTCTGTCGTCCTCTTCGACGAGTTTGAAAAGGCGCACAAAGACGTCGCACTACTACTGCTCCAGGTTCTCGACGCTGGCCATTTGACGGATAGTCAGGGGAGGAAAGTAGATTTTAGGAACACCATCATCGTCTTCACATCGAACTTAGGACAAGATATCCTTGTCAATGCGGCGGCAGGAGACGAAAGCGGAGCTATCCCGCAAGAAATCAAGAATGCGATTACCGAAGAGGTTGCGCACCATTATCCCCCCGAATTCCTAAACCGAATCGACGAGTTTATCGTTTTCCAACGACTCTCAAAGAGCACTATTCACGATATTGTGGATTTGCGACTTCAGGAAGTACAAGACAAACTGGATGAGAGGCGGATAACATTGGATCTGGATGATGGCGTCAAGCAGTACCTGGCGGATAAGGGTTACAGCGTGAAGTATGGCGCAAGACCGCTACAGCGGCTGGTGATGAAGCAGTTGTTGAATCCGTTAGCGATGAGGTTGATACAAGGCCAAATCCTGGCGGGTGAGAATGCAAAGGTGAAGGTGAAGGGGGACGGCGAAGGATTGGAAGTTCTTGCCAATCACAAAGCTGTGAGGCGTCATGATCCTGAGGTGGAGGATGAGGAACTGCTTGAGGCCGCGCGTGGTTAGTCTCCATTTGGAGATATTATACGTCAGTTCTCGCAGATCGATAAGTTGGAGCTGGAGGCGATATGCATCATTAGTGTTTAAAACGGTGGAGTTAGTCCCTTTTGTTTTCGAAAGAATGGCGTATTAGTCCTTTTCACTGAGCACATGTCTCGACTCTAAATAATAATACTCTAATTTGTATAAAAACACTCTACACAAAGTATATAGATTAGATACCTCCTCTTCGATAGAGCATGTATATAGAAAAAAAACCATCCTCCTAGCATTCAGACCTATATTTCATTCTCACTAAAACTATACCAAGCACAATGAATGGAAAGAAAAGCAAAGAGCGTTTATTGATGTTTCTAAAGTAGGTATTATGATGATCCGTGCGTAGTAAAGAAGGTAAAGTACAATTGAAAGGAAAGTGGTATCTTAGTATACTGTACACAAAGCTAAATATGAAGGAAGCAAGACCTGGTCCTTTGGTATGATATCCAATGCGCGCCTGAAAATAAAAGTCCCAAAAATAAATAAAAATGTAAAGGATTGCGGAAGCATCGATGAAACTTCACACCCAAAAATAATGCAGAAGAGCGCCGCCCGGTTACCACCTAGGTGGTGGTATCCGACAGGTTGCGTCTATGCAGGTAGAAAAGAAAAGAAAAAAGGTATTTTATCCGAAGAAAAAGAAGAAGAAAGGGTATTAGAAAAGAGAAGGCCTGTCCCAGAACAATAAAACAAATCCTCGAAAGCTGCCCCTTCCATATGCGTAATAATAGTAAAAACAGTGCAAAATGGCGATCATATGGTTATTTAAATCATCATGACGCTGCTAGAGTTACTTCCTCGTCTGCTATTCCGTCGTGGTGTTCGCGGAATACCATCAATCTGGTTGTAACTCAAGCTGTTCTGCCTCGCCCTATACCCGCCAAGACTCGAACTTCGCCTAGCGTAGCCACTGGTTCCGTTTGACCGTCTGCTACTCGGGCTACGGCTGGCACCAATGCTTCCACTTCGAGAGTTATCGGCCTTGGATGGTGTGCCCTTGAAGACGTTGCTGCCTTGCGATTGGTTCCTCTTCTTGCGCCGGCCACGTCCGTCTTCCATGGTGTTTGGCAATTCGGATTTGGTCAGACGTTCCTCTTCCTCGGGTACCTGTTCGAAGCCCGAGTTTGATGAAGTGGCATGAGAGGCTGCGCTGCGAACTTTGTCCATCGCCTTATCTGCTGCACGCTCGACGGAAAGACGCCAGGCGTGAGAGTTGGCGCGATTGATAGTTACAGGCATGGCAGAGAGGTCAGCCATTTCTGGGGTCTTCGAAGTTGGCTCGGATGGGACGGGCGGTGGCGGCGTTGTGCCAGATTTCGTTATCGCATTGTAGGGCGTGTAGCGGGGTGGCATGTGCAGGCCTGCTCCCGGTTGAGGTGACGGTGAGGACATGCGGGAACTGGCGTCAGTGGAGATGTCATAACCTGGAGTGGTGTTTCTTGGTTCTGGTAACCGGCCATATGTATTGTAGGGTGATGCAATGGAGGCATTGGCCTGATAAGGACTTGGAGTGCGGGCGTGGTCGTTATTAGTGGGATCGTAAGGTTGAGGGGATGAATTTGCGCGTTCATCGATGCTTGTTTGGGCGATTCCGATACCATGTTCGAGGCCCGCAGAGTCTCTGCTGTAATATCCGTAGATATCTCCGTTTTGACTTACGGGGCTGGTTGGGGAAACGTTGACTTGAGGCGTGGCAGGAGTGAAGAACATCAATGGAATGTTGATGTTGGGACCTGGTTTTTGGTGTAGACTTTGGACAGATACTCTGATACTATTTCTGGGCGTGTATTCTTCGATGGTGGCTTGCGGGAATACAGCGGTTGAGGGGCTGAGCGTGAGAGATGGTCGCTGGGCCGCCTGAACACTACCCAGTGACATTGTTCGTTTAGGGCTGTTGAGTGGCGGGCTCATTGGGTTCCTGTGGGGAAACACGGCCGGTGGGGGAGCTCGGGGCAGCGTGTGCTCGCTCTCTGGGATATCTACTGTTTGTATTTTAGTCGTCGTGTACTTACGAGGGTTTGAAGGGGCCGAGATCATCAGGCCTAGTTCTTTATCAAGTCCGTACCCCAGCTCATGACTATCATTCGTGGCTCCACGTGAATGAGATTTAAATCCAGTGGAGGTGGTGAACCACGAATTCTGCGTTCCTTTGTCGTTATTATCAACTGGATATGGCGTCGTAGGTGAGTTCTGGATGCCGCGGTTGACCTTCTTGATAACATGGTTTTTGTAGTGATAAACGCCACAACAGAACAGGAGGAACGCAACTATCAGGAATCCAATAATGGACCCGATGGCGATACCTGCCTTCTGACCCGTGGTCAATCTGAACGGTTTTTCGTTTATCAGAGCGGAGGCGCTGGCTCCCAGGCGACCTTCGGCTTCCTCCAAGCTTGTAGGCTCTGGCATGGTAGTTGGAGCTGGGGTATTGCCGCCGTTATTCGTCGGTTTGGCTCCGCCCGTTGCTGATGGTTGTGCGGCTGCAATAATAACATCATCGCAAACATCTTGGATTTTTGTGAGCGTATCCGTTCTGTCCCTATCAGTGCCGCAGTCGTTGGTACGGTTAAGACAGTTTTGCATAGAGTCCAGGATAGCGTATTCGCCGCAGAGACAAAGAACATCTGATTTATCGCATTTCGACAGCCCAGGATCCCCAATAACGTCCTTATAACAGGAATCGGCACAGTCTGCTATTATTTGACCACCAAAGTTGACGGAAGCCTGGACGGAGAAGGCGCCCAATAGAGCGCAAAATATTATCGTGGAACGCATGTTGACTGGAGAAATCCTCCTGTTAGCTGCCTCTAGCCACATCGGTTATTGAAATGGGTGTACCTTTTTTATATAAAACAAAAGGAAGAAAGAAAGAGAGAGAAATGATAAGGTGACAAACAGTCCAGATAATATCGGTGAATGAGAACCACCGAACCTGGCCAGTCAAAAGGAAGGCGAAATTTCTAAGTTGCTCTACCGATCCAGCGACAGACACCACTTAAGACGGGGACTTTTCAGATTCGAATCAGATGTCCTAATGGAAACGTTGTTTGTTCTCCGGTGGCAAAATCCGCTTCTCGTAAATCGAATCGAGTCGACAAAGATGCTGCCAACATTAAACGTCCAACATCTATAACCTTTCCTGCAGGAGAATCGAAGTATCAAAGGGAAAAGAATATAGGGAGAAGGAAACTCGTCCAAATCGTCTTCGACGTTAGAAAAAAAACCAACTCCTTCGGAACTAATGAGAATACAAGTCAAAAAACACCATTAGTCGGACCTAGTGTGGGTTATAAGAGCTTGCATTGCATGAGCGCACCGTGAAGCAGCCCAGCTCCAGGCGTCGATTGGACAACGGCTTCTGATTCGTTGGGAGGCAGGAAATTTTTTGGAATAAGCAGTGTGCTGGCAGGGCAGTTCCAGAAAAAAAGGAATATTGGTCGAAAGCAAGCTCTCCTTGTGTAAATTACGGGCGCGTATATCGCCTTGAGAAATCGGAAGGGCGTCCTCTTCTCTTCGTGGTTGTGCTGAGAAGCGAGTCTCTAACTCCCCGACCTCATACGCAAACTTGACAATTTTTCCTGGCCCCTTCGAATGATAAGGAGCAGCAATCGAGTTGATTCGCTGAGGGGCAACCAACCATCCCTCCATTGCGACCGGGGTGCCGATTCAAGATCTGGGGCCAGAGACGGCTCGTGAGTGGCTAGCTGAGCAGCTTGGCTTCAAGTTTGTTGATCAGCCTGGGCGGTGACAGCCAATTAGAAATCCGCTAGCTAGATTTTGTGCGTACGCGCCCACACCACCATTTTTCTCGGGCAGATGCAAGGGCAGGTGCCATCCCGGCGGCCCACTTCCCTTGATTTCAATTCTATTTTTAACAAAGGCATCTCGCGTTGAACGGTCACTGTTGGAGGCCGACACACCGAGACCGCGAACAGATTGGGCTGATAATGACAGCTCAAGGACTGAGAGCTTCAAGATCACTTTAGCGCTCGGGTTTCCCAGGAACAGACTCGTCATCTCATCTGGACGTCATATATAGAAGCGGGAAGCCGGAAGGGCCCATATCGTCTGCACACTTGGACCACTGCACACTTGGACCACTGCGACGTCACTTTCGGGACCTATTTAGGAGAAACGGTCAATTCATCTGAGATATCTCAACGAAGAGCCTCATGCACCACCACCACCACCACCACGTCTCAATATTTGGGACACTCTTTGGCGGCTGGAGGTTGCTCTGGCCATAACCGAACCACGGCAGAGAGCCCAGCCCGTTTTTGTGTATTTCTGCGCTTTGAATCGTAAGTACCCGTGTTCTGATGTTGTGTCCGATTATATTTAGAGCGATGTGATGTTGAAGTTGTTTCGATATGACCCCGCAACGGGCATATTTAACATCGATATCCACAACAGATAAAACATATCATCCAGCGACCGAATTGGTGGGGTTGGCAATAGCTTTTAGGATCAGTCGACTGGCGAAGACTTACAGGATAGGTACACAATTGTGTTGAAAACTTAATCCGTGCCGTTCGAAGTTTCAGTTCCTATCTGGCGCTCCCGCTTGGTCCCGGAAATTGACTGGCGAGCCGTGCGAACATGCGCCTAACGCATCTATCTGCAGGAACTCGATGCATTCAGACCAGCAATGTTAGAGATATTCTTTCGAACTTCTAAGGATAAAAGGAAATTACCCATCCTTCCCTTATTGCTGGGCGCTACACCTCCATGATCAATATCTGGCATGTTAATCTGGATTGGCGGTTCCATTGGTAGCTCAATACCCCTCATGCAGATAACGCCTCCATGTCTCTGACCAACTAGTAGACGAACCATAATTTCGTTTCTAGAAACTTGCCAACAAAATCTCAAGACAACTGGTACCCGTTAAGACTTGGTCATGTAGTGAGCGAGTCTTGTGTAATAAGGGTACCGAGATTGAATACCATGCCTACTGGCGCTCAAAGAAGTTCACCCGTTTATGTGAACCAGGTATTTCCCGGAGTTCGTCGCAATATGCCATATGCCAAGCAGTGAGATCTTTCTTGTCAAGAACCAGTATCCGAGTCAGGATTTTAGCCTAACAGGTTGCGCCATTTGGCGGTTTTGTGTACCTGAACAGTGCGGATGACCATCCAGGCACACTTTTTTTTACTAACTCATACTCCATTTTACGAAAGCTCTAATATATATTTGACATTTGCCATTCAATTTTACTCCTGGTTTCCCGAGTTGCTATCATATTATTCTGTGCTTCTCATGACTACGGCGTAAAACTTAGGCTTATTCTCATGATACAATATTGTCTAAATCCAGATATTTTAATACGAAACCGGTCAACACCACGAGACCAGTGTTAACTGGTCTCGTAGCAAGAGTAACGCTCTCTACATAGCTACATAATTGATCTACTTGAAATATATTAATTGGCGACCACATGCGCAGTAGCAAAGACATCCATTAGAAGTACCTTTATACGGGCCAGATATATTACCAAAAGGCAGGGTCAATGCTCCCTGCAGCTGTCGCAACCAGCACGGCACTGATGGCTACATAACCTAAAGTTTTGAAATGCATTAATGGTGAAAGATAGGAAATATACATTTTATTCATGGTAGTGTGATGAACTCGGCGGCCGGACAAGCTAGGAGGACTCTAGTTGAATGTCAGCCGGCTAACAGTGTGTCATAGCATAATTATCGATATGATAATCTTCCTGATAGTGCTAGACGGAATTTCGACTTCATTTAGATGTTAAATCTACAGTATTGACATTCTCATTATAGTAGAAATACCTTTCTAAACGGATGATTAGCATTGGAGCATCTATATGTCCACCAGCTTTCATATTTCAATTTCTCGAATCTAAGTCATCGGTTGCCCAGGATCCACTCGTATTATGCCATATTTTCGCGAGCTATGACCCACACCTCAACTGAATAGGTGCTGTCAGCAAAACCAACTTCATTCAGTATCATGTTCTGTCAGAAGTATGGAAAACTCAATTGTAGAAAACATGCAACGTCGGGCTTTAAAGAACATCGTCAAGTCCAGTTCCCGGCTGCAGCCAGGTATATACAAATGTAGCTTACCGTAAAGATAACACCATCTGCCTAAGACTCTCTGTACATCATTTGATGACCAAATCAGCGAATAGTGTCGGAAGAGGTATTTCAGATCATGTAGAGGAAAATTTATCATTCGTTCGTAGGTCCGCACTATAACCAAGAACTTGAACCAGCTGCCAAATTCAAGCGTGACGATTGGAAGAACGTACGTATTGGTGACTGGGCTCCCATCTACAATAACGAGGAAGTCCCCGCGGATTTTGTCATTATGGCATGCATAAATATTTTTAGAATTTCGTTAATTAAGTATACATTCGGTACGCTAGAAGAACATAAAGCTATCAGGTCGTGCTCGAGCATTGAGCCTCAAGTCCCTAATCACAGCAATGTAAAATACTAATCAATTGAACCAAGCAAAAGTGGATCATGGGTCATCAAGGTCTACCAAATAGCTTGCATATATGATCATATAGCCCGAAAGTATCGAAGGTATCTGTCTCGTAATTTTTAATATATTAGATCATTCGAATAATACGCAGCATGGTTCCGAGACCACGCAACATGGAAAACATAATCTTTTTATATCATATTTCCAACTACTTCCTTCGTGTAGCCCCGAATCTCAGAACACGGCATGGCTACGAGATTGAGTCGAATCTCCCCTTTTAAGGCGAGGTTCTGTGTTGTAAGCGTTATATTTCCAAATAAAGCAATACGCTATTATCACGTGTAAATACTGTCATTTATAATTCACGTGACGTTGCAAACGCGCCTCCCAACACATCTAAGGCCACAGGCGTTGTGCGGCTCAGACTTCATTGCATCCCATCGAAGCCTAATATAACAAACAGCATTCAGTTAAGAAACCCCCAATACGATGCTTAAAAAACCACTCAGATATTAGTGTATTTCTCGTCCGAGAATAGTGCGGTGAGAGGAAGCCAGATTTTAACCCTTTTTCTAGGTTCCTAGCCGCAAAAGGGTCGCTTGATCCCACGACAAATCCCACGACAAAACAGTCCGCATATGAGGCTGTACGTATGCAGATATCGCCCTACCAGGACCTGAATACACCCTCTCCAACTAGATGTCTGAGATAATAGTGACGGGGTCAATTCGCCAAGCCTCTGAACTAAGGAAAGTGCGTCTTAGCATAGTTGGCCGGTGAGTTTGCGTCATCTGTTATTTATTCTTAACTGTTGGGCTGGCCATCAGGGTGTTTGGATGAGTCAAAACTCTGCGCCCCATAATCAAACAGAACATGCACCTGGATGCCTGGAAATCTATTTACGTCAACTGCAAAAATCCGCATACTGATCCGTGCTGGGTCGGGATATCAGCAAATCCCCAATCAGACCCACCTTGGCCAGATCAATAATGTTCCATGAGTGTTCTCGCAGGATTTATGTCCCCACAGCATCGGATCTAAGTTTGCTCCAGTCTTCCCTACGAGGAGTGGAGGGATTCCGACTAACCCATTCACAGAGGTTCGAGCCCTCCCCATTACGCAGAGTCGGCGGGCGAGATTAAGCCACAAACCAATTTTGTCACCGTGTCTTACATTCTTGAATATAACTTGCTCCTCATTGGGGAGAATGGCAGGATTTTCCAACATCTTAAATGAGAATGGGATAGTGCAATATGCAGGAAAAGCTTGTCCTTTTCGCCGAGTTTGCACTTCTTGGAACAAAAGAGAGGCGATGCAAAATACTCAGATGACGACGACAGACGGAACTATTACCGGTGGACCCTCGTATCTGCAAGCACTATCGAGGGAAGAATAAACGGACTGTTCTGAAACGTATTCTATTTTCGTCTGAAAATACCTGCAATCCCCAAAAAGTGCGTCGACGATATGTTTTTGCCGAATGTGGTGTGAGGGCTCAATACGAAATCCTGGCCTGACCATCATGCTCGCCTGTCGAACATCGCGAAGGTCCGACAGCATGCCCAGCCGGTCGAAACCCTTCGCTTGACGAGTTTTTGGTCCAACTAATGCATTACTCAGCCTCTCACATGGCCTTCACTGCATTTCCCCGCTTAACCCTGAGGAACTATCTCAAATCATGAGGCACCTCCCCAGTCTATTCTGGCCCGGGAAGTCCTCGCCGAATAAAGCCAGCCTCGAAGTGTTGGGTGACTAAGTCACGCCAAGGTTATTTGACCCACAACGAGGCGGCTTTGCTCCATTCCTGGACAAGCGTTTGCTCTGCGAATGAAACCACATGGGAGTTACACAAACGGCAAAAGACACTGGCCCAATAGCAAGACGAGCTGTGCGCACAGGCATTTCCCACATTCCAACTCGGTAATCCCATGAACACAGCAATTTTAGCTCCACCACACGATAGCGATAAGGAATGGCCGGGTACTTCCAGAGAGTCACGGTACACCGCATGCAGGCAAAATTTACTATTACCAAGTCCGTACCAAGGTCTTGGGACACCTCTGCCTTTGCGGCTGAGCTCCCGAAGATTTGTCAAATTAACAACCACCCAAAGCGACGGCAACCGCCTCTCATTCACCAGGCCCTGCACACTTTTTAGTGAATGCTCCCGTCAACGATCCCTCGGTTGTGCTTTTTCGTCGCTACTGGACCAACCAGATTGCGCGGTGCATTTCAGACTAGCATTTTTCGAAGGATCAAAAAGCCCTTTTGAAGATGTAGGGGACTCGAGGCTTTTTAGCTAATTTCTTTTTTCCTCCGGTGTTGAAAGAAAGCCTGCATTCGTGCATGGGATCTCTTTTTTCGAAACTTGAGACTAGGGGTCTTGGATGGTCTTGTCTTTGAGTCCCTCAGAGTCTCTGGATGAGCCTAGGCGGTTACATGTACAAGCAAGATTAATCCCGTTGGAAAGCTGAACATGAAGAAAAAAGGAAAAAGACACTAAATTGAGCTCCAGCAATCGCATCTGCGAGGGAGGTGTGGGAAAGAGAAAGCGATCCGAGCAAAGAAATATATAAAAGATCAGGAATCTGTCTCGAGAGTTCCGAACTATCTTTCGCATTCTCATCACATAAGCATATTTGACACTTAGTAGCTAGTAGTCGCACAGAAAAAAAAAGCTAGGACACCAAATCCTCAAGCATATTCCTATACCGAGGACACATTAAAACTTCTTTCGACACGATCAACCTTTCCGACTATCAATAGCCATGGAAGCCAAACAGACTGGTGCGCATGCTCCTGCCTCGCGCGGAGTTGGTTCAATGGGCAATGAAGTCCCACAGGTCCCACATTGGTTCATCTTTATCAGATACGCCCAAATCGTCATGACATTGATCGTCTTCATCTGCTCGTGTGTCGCTCTCTCGCAAATTAACGGATACTATCTCGGATGGGGTGCAGGCTTCTCTCTGTTCACTGTATGTTCTGCTCTTCCCAATTACCAATAACGTTCGAAACCTTACTAACAATCGTTTGAATGCAGGCAATCTACACTGCATTCTTCCTCGCTGGAGTTATGCTAGTCCCCGTCTTCGCCCCACAATTCTATTTTAAATGGTTCTGCCTCGGCGCTGAGGCCTTCGCAGTCCTCTGGTGGCTCATCGCCTTCGCCGGTCTCGCGACCTGGGCTAGCTGGCTCGGAACTTGGAGTAGCGCCCTCGTTGGCCCAAGCAAGACCGTCTACGGTGCCTGCGCTGCCGGTGCCGCATTTGGTGCTTTCAACTGGATCTCTTTCTGCGTCACCCTCGTCTTCTACGCTCTCGGCTGCCACCGCCACCGCGTCGGCAAGTCTGGCTGGAACAATGGCGGTGTCGAAGCCGGTGGTGCCTCTCTTGGTCCAATTGGAGTCCAGAACACTGGAGCCTCGCAGCCAGCCTACGATCCTACCCCAGTTCCAGCTGGATACGGATACCAGGAACAACAGCAGTACCCAACAGTTCCCACCCCAGCTCCTTCGCAAGGATATCATTAAACATCACGAACAAAACTAGCAAGACTATGAACTGAAAATCTTACGAATTATCGGGGAGGATGGATTGGTCACGACGGGGGGTTTTTTTTTTCGGGAACTTATATATTTTTCCTTTGTACAAACATATTTTTTCTTGACCTCGAATTGAGAAAACTGTGGATGCAATAATTATCACTAGCACTATCGATCTTGTGTTTATTCCTTTTTTCACGGGCGTTTTTGTATATTCTTTTCATATTTCGTACCCTGGAGTCTTTCGAATGGGATGTTTCATCTTCTTTGACGAGTCTTAAAAAAAATCTACATGCTAGGATCTTCCTAGCATTGAACTCATCGCGCACTTTATTCTAAATATATTCCGTTTCGTAGCCTCGTAGCCTCGCCGGTTGTGTATCAATGTCGTTATCACCGCGGGTTCCTACAGCTTTGCGGATCGGAAAGCCGTGAAATTCAGTTTGAAACTTGCAGCCATCCGTTCATCAACAAAAATTCAGAGCCTCGCGCAAATTCCTGTTGCAAAAGATAGAAAAAACCAGTTTGCGTAACGTTATCGCCCTGCAGGGACGCGGACATGCACATGAACCCCCTCGTGTAATTAGGAGAAAAGTTGCAGGCAAAAAAAGTCCATTTTCTGAATTAATATACCGATTCGAGCCCAGAGCGAACTTTTGCCCCAGTTCTTTCGATCTCGTTTTCCGTGCTTGCATGCAGAGTTCAGCACCTCGCCCCACTCACCAAAATCGCCATCAAGCGCAAGTTTGCAGTTTCTTGCTCGGTTTATGCGCCGAAACATACAAAAAGAAGAAGCCGTGTTTCCCGTCCGGCATTACTCCCACGGGATATAATACCAGAATATTATTGCGTTATGTAGAAAGCTTGTCTGTTTCCGAAATGTTAAGGTCCCCAGTCTTGACTCTTTGCTTCTGAATTCTCAAGTTACGTCGGACAAGCCCCTCGAGTTCGGAGAGGTAGTGTAATATAATTATAATATACCTCGTCCGATAATATTTGATCCTTCGAAAAAAAAAGTTCTGTTGCCGGTTATGGTTCAATACATTAATGGTATACCGCAGTCCGGAATATCTTACCCCTAGTCCGATCCTGACATGATGAATATCGGTTGGGGTTACACTCGACATGTTGGTTAACTGCTCAAGTGGACATGAAGGAGCAAGATGTGTCCGCGCGCGAGTCCATCTCTACTCGTGAATTCTGCGGCTGAAAAAACTGAAAAACTTTTTGATGGCGGTGTAATTTCAACCCCGATAACAATTCTCGCCATTCAGGTTCCCTGGTTTGAAATTCCAGCGCAGGTATTCTGTAGGAACCCTGACCCTTTCCATCGCGAGCAAGAGAGCAAAAAAAAAGGAAGAAAGAAAGAAAGCAAAGATGTGAACTAATCCCAATGTTCTCGCCCACCAGCCAACCAACACGACTTCCATCCAACAGCCTGTGGTCATTTCGCGAAGAAAATACTTCGTAAAGCCAGCGAAAGTGGGCATAGTCTCGGGTAGTGGGCACTTTCAAGTAAAAAACCCATGGAGTTAAGATTAAAGATCTAGATCAGCAGGTCGCACAGGGTATTTCCTTACTACTGTGGACTTTTTGGCTATCGATCGACCCGCGTGGCGAGGTAGCTAGCGAGTGGCAAATTCCATCGAGAGAAAGGGAGATCAGCTGAAGTGTTTCCTCTGGGAGGAAGTCCAGCCGCCACCTGGTGAGATGCTCTTGACGAAGGGGGTTTGTACGAAGGACAACCTAATACTTTTATGCTTGTGTCAAAAATTAAAAATAAATATAAAGGAAAGGAAAATTCCGGGGTGCATTGTGATTCGAAGCTAATGAGGCAGCGGTTTCCCCCAAAAACCCAAAACATCCTGTGAAGCAACCTGAAAGGTAGTCTCGGGGAACGCAACCCTACAAGCTTGGCTGAAAAGGCGGGAGGGAACTTGAATTCATGACGGATATATCGATACTGCATCACCTATCTTGAGACAAGCATGTCCGCACGCGCACACATATGCGATACTTGCGTCAAACACGCAGATAAATCGTACCCCCAAGAAATAACAAGGTTTCAAAAATCTCACCTAGCTAGTCTCTTAGCAAGGCTATTTACGGCAATTTAACTTTTTCTCTTGGAAAAAAACCCATGCCGAGAAAGCCTCGTATACTTATCATGATGTGTGAGTACCTCCTATATACGGCGATATATATATATATATGGCCGGTAAACTTAGTTGGCTTTCGCAATCGATATCTCGAGATTCAAGCTCGCAGGGGCGTCCAGATTTTCTCATTCTACGATCTGAAGAAGTCATAGCAGATGTTCAGAAAATGAAATTAAAATGCTATTCTGACAATGTGCATCGCAGCAGCGACAAACCGTTAATTAAATCTAGCTTTCGTAATCACCAGCTGTGGTCTAACAAGCAGTCTCAAATCTCAGATAATCGATTGGTTCGCGGGGATTTTGAAGCCATCGTCTTTGTATGATTTGATTCGCCAAGTTTCGCTGTGACGATGAGGATGATGCAAATAGGTATCTGTACAAATGCAAGATACCACACCTTCGTAGCTACCAAGTTCCTAGGTACCTGGGTACTTACCAGGTCGGTAGGTGTACCTCAACAACTGTAGCTCAAACACTACTATTCAGACTTCCCTCGAATAATCTTCAGAAACCCATTGATTTCTCAAAGAATAAATAACACCTCTAGATTGAAAGCTACCTAGCCGCCATACCATACCGATATCATCATATGACAACTAATGCTAACAAAAATATGAAATGGTGGTATACCGTATTAAAATGCCCAGTAATAATAATAAAAAAACCAAAATTGCAGGCCTTTTATTTCAATCAACGAGAGTATCCAAAATGAATAGAAACTTGTAAAGCAATAGCAAAATAAGGGAAAAGCTAAAACAGAGAAAACGAATTCTCACTTCGTAGGAGATAAAAAACGACTGCGCGCAATCAAGTGGTACTCAACGCCAAACATGCATCAACAGCTAACCCGACCCTGTATCAAACGCATTAGCATCGTCTCTTTTTAAAGTAATGACTGGGGTAGAAACAGAAATATATAGCAATGCGGCGAAAAGATCCGTACATTGATTTTTAAATAAATTAAAACCGAAACGGATTGAACGAATGTACTAACCTCCCTTCCTTCATCCGCACCACGTCATCTATAATATCTTTGTCCAGATCCGGGAACATCGACGCCAGTATCCTGAACCACACCCGGTTAGTATTATCCTGCTAAATAATTCTCAACGGGAGAGTAACTACTAACCCGACGGTATTCTCGTGTTCTGCCCGTTGTATCCTTATCGCCTCTGCCGTTTCCGCACTCGCTTGTCTAGCTGCACTCTCCGCAGCCTCTAGCGCGTCGGCCTGCAGATGACCCGCACCAGGGAACCCATTCGCCGGCGGCTGTCCCTGTGTTTGAGGTCCGGGACTAGTTCTCGGTGTGTTCCCCGGTAACGGCGTGCCAACAGGTCCAGCGTCCACCGTCACTGGTAGTAATTGCTGTTGCAGGTGATTCTGCTGCTGCTGCTGCTGCTGCTGATTAGACGAATCGTCGCCAAATATCCGTCCGATCGTGCTCAGCGGCTTCTGTATCGTCCGTAACAGTCCCGCAACAGCAGCCTTCTCTTCATCCCCGCTATTTGTGGGCGCCGAACTAGCCTCCGCTCTGGAGTCCATACTTCTCCGTCTTTCCGTGTTGCCTCTCTCCTCTGACGGACCCATAGCGCCCGCAACGGCAGCAGATAGTGATAAGCTTCTCTGTTGCACCCCTTCGACGTTTACATTCCCCTTATTCGATCCCACGACCGGACTGATCGGTTCCTTGACTTCAGCTATCCGCCGTACCGCCTCCTCAACGTTTTTTTCGAATTCCTCGTCGTTGATTGTCAAACTACTCCTATCCAGTCCCTCTATGAACTGTATAGCCCCGCTTAACGATGATAAGTAGTATCCGGCTTCACCGCCTAGCTTGTCCGGATTGCGGAAACGTAGAATATACTGAATATTGCTGACGAGGTGTTCTGGGTTTGCGCGAAGGACAACGTAGATTAATAAAGGGACAAACTCGTCGGCTGACTGGGTCGTGTTTGCGTGTCGTAGCAGTCCTAGAAAGTGTATCTGTCAGTATTGTTTCTAGTATTCTTGCCTCAATCCAGGGTAAAGAGAAGCATACCAAAGATAACTTTACAGCAGTTAAGTACGCAAATAACTTTATCTCTGGGAGCTCTATAGTTATTGATCTTTAAAAGCTCCTGGCACGCTAAACTCAAAAACTTCCGCCCGCTTTCTCCTACGGGCTGGATATCTAAATGTTCTTCCCGTACCCATCCGTATATTGCCACTTTTTGAGCTAGAATCTCGTCCCGTTCGACGTCTTCCTGATGCTGTCCTCGTCGTCCGGGCATATTGGGATTCTGCTTCCGTTTACCCCGACGGTCGAGATGTGACGGTGCGGCTGGTTGAATCGCGGGACTGAAGGTTTGAGTGTATAATCTGTTCATGACGAGTTTTTCCATTCCTTCCTTGGCGTTATCGAATTCTGCATCCGAGACTTCACGCCAGACTTCGCAGAGAGCCATTTTGCCGTGGATAAAATCTAAGAAATCCGATATAATCTTGACCTGCTCGTGGACGAGCCATTGTCGTTTGCCAAATTCGTTGAGAAAGGAACGGAGGAAGCGGGCGACAGGGTCAGCGGTACGATGGCGTAGCTGTTCGAGGAAGCGGTGAAAATCGAAAGGTTGAGGCGGTTCCGGGTCCGGTGCGGGTGGTGGAGGGGCGGGCTCGGCTGGGGAGTGGGGATCGAGGGTTGTGGAGAAGCGACGGTTGAGTTGAGGAGTGGGGAGGGGTTTCTCGGTGACGGGAGACCGGCTGGAGTTGGGATTCGAGTGGTCGACGGCCATGAGGTTCTCAAGACTAGAGGTGCGAGGTGGAATCGGGGAGAGAGGTGGTTTTTCTAACGAGGACGAATCGTAGGTGGGAGGTTTTTCGCTGTGGGTATCGGATTGAGGTGACAACTTTGGGGAGAATTGCGACATGATACTTCGAATCTCGCCCTTGGTGTCCTGGCTTTCTTCCTCTTCGCCGTCCAGTATCGAAGATCCTGACATCGAACGGTTATGCGATTTGCCGTAGCCCGGATGGAGTCTGCCATTTTCAGAACGAGGTAATGCAGGCAATGCAGAGGGTTTCTGATGAGCTGTCTCAGCTTTTGAAAGCACGTCTTCCGGATTGGGTAGGGGTTTGTCTTTCGGGGGGGGTGCGGGAGCAGGTGGAGAGTTGGGAAGATTTTGATAGAGGGAGTCTTGTAGAGGTTTCGAGGTGGTGACAGGTGATGTGGAGGCGGCGATGTCGAGCTTGCCGAGCGATGTGGAGAGCTCTGATTCGGTATTATCGGTGGGAACCGTAGGTGTCCCTGCATCTGCTAGGAACGTGGGGGCAGGAGCAGTAGTTGACACTGAGGTAGAAGCTGCTGGCATCGCAGTCGGGTTTGTAGAAGACTCTTCCCATTCTTTGGCATCGTTCATGGTCATCGTGGGCGATGGAGGTTCCGGAGGCAAGGCATGTCGGCTGGCGAGGGAGGCCGCCTCGAGACGGTCTTGCATGCTCTGAGTAGCTAACCTTGCAGCCGGCAAGTGCTCGAGAGATTCCAATAAAAAAAGAGCTCCCCGGATGGACTGCGTGTCGATAGGAGAAGTGAAGGAGCGAGACAGCGAAGAAGCGAGAGAGTTCGGAGGGTTGAGATTGGTTTTCGTGCTGATATGTTTGAAGCGAGCGGGTTTGTATGGGGCGGGGCGTTTGTCGAGCTGTTTGTTTTGAAGGCGACAACTTTTGATATTCGATAGGTCCGCTCGGAACGGAGTGTACGTCAACCACCTCGACGGATTCCCTCCGACTGATCACAGCTTCCAGAAGGACTGAACTGAAGCCGGAGATGGCGAGAAGGGACGTTGAATCTGAACGGTGGCGGGCAGTTGGCAGAGAAGTGGGACTTGGTCAGGGTTTAGGCGAGCGAGTCAGTTGACCGCGGCACAACTGCGAACTGCGTGAACGATCGTGATCTTGATATAATCGAATGCCGGAAAGACAAGTGAAGTATCTTTATATCTTTATAGTCTAGCAAAGTTAATCCGAATGCAAGCTGGCACTATCAAAGACGACTGTTAGTTCGAGCGGCTATAACATCCTGTTCGAATATTCTATTTGAAGAAGAAGCTTGGAGGTTCGAAGACGCTGATTGGCCGGCTGTTCTTGAATTGGCGTTGGACTCGCTTGGGGAAAAATTTCAACTTCAAAATTCTTCCAACTTGAAAAACCTCATCCGGCACGACGGAACATCTTTGTAATCCCCTCAACCATGGCGCCGCCGCCAAAAAAGCTCAAGATCGTGCATTCGGCACCTCCTGCCACCGGCGACCAAAAATCTACCCAAAAATCCGCCGATGAACCCGATATCTTTGGGCAGCGGACCGTCTTCGTCCGCTCGCTCAACTACTCTACCACCACAGACGCCCTCTCCGCACACTTCTCCTTCATCGCACCGTTAAAACATGCCACCGTCGTCATAGATCCCGCGACCAAGACCTCTCGAGGCTTCGGTTTTGTCACTTTCACCGATCCAGCTGATGCTCTGAAGGCGGTCCAGGAATACAATGGCAAGCTCTTCGACGGACGGCACATCAAAGTCGAAGTCGCCCAGGCCAGACACAGAGACGGCGGTGAAGCCACCTCTGCTGCACCCGCGCACCGTCCGGCCTCCAAACCTAAGGATGAAGAGGTGAAGAAGAGGAATCCGAGGTTGATCGTGCGCAATCTGCCGTGGTCGGTCAAAAAGCCGGAACAATTGACCCCGTTGTTCGCAAAGTTCGGCAAGGTCAAGGAGGTCATCATACCGCGAAAGGGAGGGAACAAGAACGGTCCTATGGCTGGCTTTGCATTCGTCACTCTACGGAAGGAAGAAAGTGCTAGAAAAGCTATTGAAGCTGTTAACGGCACTGAGATCGAGGGACGCACTGTCGCTGTCGATTGGGCTGTTGAGAAGGATGAGTACCAGCAAAAGATTGGCGAGGAGCAGGATGACGATGAGGATGATGATAGCAGTGATGGAGGGGTAAAAGTAGATGCGATGGACCTAGACGAGGAAGCCAACGGCCACGATCTCGACTCGGACGACGATTCCGCCGCTGACGATTCAGACGAAGAAAACCTCGACTCGGACGATGATGAATTAATGCCTGATGTCGACGAACCTCCCGCCTCCACAAATGATACGGTGGTCTTCATTCGCAATATCGCCTTCACAACCGACGAAGATGGCCTTTACGAACACTTCAAAGAGAATTTTGGCCCTATTCGATACGCTCGGGTGGTCTTGGAACCAGATACCGGCCGACCCCGTGGCACCGCCTTTGTCTCTTTCTACAAAGAAGAAGATTTCGAGGAATGTCTAACATCCGCACCGAGAAATACAGTCCAAGCCATTCCTTCTTCCGGTCGCGGAGGTACCAAACAATCCGTCCTGCAGTCCGAAAGTCTAGACCCCACAGGAAAATACACCCTCGACGGGCGAATCCTCGGAATCACGCGTGCAGTATCAAAGGAGGAAGCTGGCCGACTAACCGCCGTCGGCACCGCGAGTCGAGAAAAAGTCAAGAGCGAAAAACGAAGACTCTACCTCCTCAACGAGGGACAGATAACTCCCAATAATCCGATGTACGGGAAATTGTCACAAGGGGAACTTAAAATGCGCGAGGAGAGCTATAAACAACGTAAAGGGTTCTTGGAGAAGAACACGAGTTTGCATTTGAGTTTGGTCCGGTTGAGCGTGAGGAATATTCCTCGAAATATTACGGATAAAGATCTTAAATTCTTGGCGAGGAAGGCGGTGGTAGGGTTCGCGACTGAAGTGAAAGAGGGCAAGCGAGTCGCGGTGAGCAAAGAAGAGTCGAACCGGGGTGGTGAAGAAGCACAGGAGGAAGAAGCAAACAGAAGGGCTAAGGGGAAAGGTATAGTGCGACAGGCCAAGATTGTGAGGGAGAAGACAGGTGGAGGGAGAAGCATGGGATACGGTTTTGTCGAGTACATTGGGCATCGGTGGGCACTTATGGGTCTCAGATGGTTGAATGGTAGAGAGGTTGCGCACTTACCAACCTCCGAGGGAGCGAAGGACAGTGACAAGAAAGAGTTGCTTGATGTCTTGCCGGAGGATAGAAAGCGGAGACTCATTGTCGAGTTTGCATTGGAGAACGTACAGGTGGTGCAGAGGAGAAGAGAGAAGGAAGATGCTTCGAAGGGAAGGAAGCCACGAGTCAGAGGCGAAGGGGAGGATAGAGATCGCAGAAGGGATAGGGATGATAGGAAAGGAAAGGACGGCAAGGAAAAGTGGAAGAGGAAGAGACAAGACGGTGAAAACGATGTCAAGGCGGAAACGAAAGAGATCCCTGTTGACGCAGAAAGGATTAAAGATAATCCGGAAAAATGGAACAAGCAGAAGAGGGCGTCTCGTATAATTGCCAGGAAAAGGCAGAAGCGTCGGATGAGAAAGGGAGAATAGCCTTTCGAAGATCAATTGTGTAAAAGTATATAGACTCAACTGTACAGTAATCTTATTTCCATTTCTCAAAGAAATTACTAAAATATGCATCCAATGTATTGAAGACAACTCGTAGCAGCGAATAACGATTGTGATGCGTGGTATTTTTTGCGTTGTCATGGTGGTGGGTTGAAAGACGCGCGCAAAAGATGGAATATTAAATTGGCGGCTTCATTGACACCAAGTTCCATCAACACCACTAACACCATCAACACCATCACCGCCAGCTTCCATCAGCTTCGATACTCTTCAGCGCCTCCTCCTTCAGCCACATACACACCGCCTTACACACCGCACGCTCCAACGCACCACCTTCACCGCCACCTCTTTCGTTCTCCGATTGTCAATCCCAGCTTCTCGGCCAGCAAATCTGTTCTCCTCCAACCGAACAGCTGTGATAGCTATCGCAACAAAACGCGAAAAAGCCTCACTGGTCATTACCGGCATCCCTTGTCGTGCAGAGGGGCTTGATATATCATTACCTGTTGAACAGGGGAGGGCACTGGCTTAGTTAGCAATCATAAAGAAAGCTCCAGTGCCGGAACCTTTCGACATGACTTCCACACCAGCCCATTCTTACCTGTCGCGAAGCAACTCCACCATCCGCGGAGCATCCTCCACCCCACAGCCCAATGGCATCGTCGGACCACCCGCCTCGGTTCCCGTCTCGTCGCTGGAATACAATTCCTTTGAAGTCTGTCCTGCTTTGTCGACAAACTATGCCAT
The DNA here is from genome assembly GCA_036971405.1 of Orbilia quercus. Classification (NCBI taxonomy): domain Eukaryota; kingdom Fungi; phylum Ascomycota; class Orbiliomycetes; order Orbiliales; family Orbiliaceae; genus Orbilia; species Orbilia quercus. The sequence continues at coordinate 2,929,513 of JAJTUE010000002.1, read as the reverse complement.
CCGAATAAAAACCAGTTTCCAGACCATGCTGGTCGTCCCTGCCGTCCAGGCATCTAATTCGACCTTACCGCCTCGTTCCGCGAGGAGAGGCCAAACGGCCGTTAATTACGCTGAAGATGACGACGACGAGTACGGCGACAGAGGTGGTGGAGCAAGAGGGGGGGCTTCGGCCGCACTGGTCATTCCTGAGGAAGTGACCGAACCTGTCTCCGTGCCTGGGAAACCTCCCGTAAAGTCTCTCCCCTGGCGACGACACGCGGATCAAGTAGCAGGGCCGCTGGAGCTGCCAGAAATCCTCATCCCGGTAAACTACGAGCGCGATATCGACCAGGCGAGGAAGATCCGCGAAAGATTTACATGGAACCTCAACGAAGCCGATATCACCTTTGAGCGCTTTGCCCGCCAGCTGTGCATCGACCTTGACCTCGACCCCCGAGGCTTTGTCGAAGACATTGTTAATACCATTCGTACTGCATGCCAGGAATGGGCACCAGTTGCTATACAACCGCTCCCCAGGGACTTCAAGGACCCCATAAGCGGCAGCGAAGGCTACTATCTCGTCAACATCAAACTAAACGTCCAGTGCGGCGTCGACACTCTAACGGATCAATTCATGTTCAATCTCTTCGAAGAAGACATCACCCCTGAAGAATTCGCCTCTCAGATCTGTCGCGATATCGGCTACCACGGCGAATACCGCAATGCTGTTGCAAGCGCTATCCGCGAGGAACTCTTGAAAGCTAAGAAAGAAATCATCTTCCCCTCGGGTCAGAACGCGCCGCCGTACAACTGGAAAGCCGACTCTCAACCTAACCACCCGGGACTACGCTACGACCCCGAGAATCTCGGACGCGACTGGAGCCCCAACATTGAAAAATTGACCCGAGAGGAAGTCGAACGCAAGGAAATCGACCGCGAAAGGGAAACTAGGCGATTACGCCGTGAGAACACGAGATTCAACCCGTCCAACACCGCTTCCCTGATGACCTACGGCGCGGGCGTCGATACCGCCTCCGGCCCCGGCACACCTACACATGACGCCCTTTCCAGAAGGAAACGAGGCCGGCTCTTTCGTGAAGATTCCTTCATACGTAAGGGTAGTGTGGTGTCCAACTCCGCGAACAGTGTTGTCGACGAGATTCTAGCCAAAGAAGCCGTTTTCCTTCCCGAGTCTATGGCTGATTGGAAATGCCACCACTGCGGCCTCAAAGCATCCAATACGTGGGGCGTCCGAGACGGACCGGAAGGACAGCAGACTTTATGCGCGGTTTGTGGGATCCACTATTATGAGCTTAGACAACTGCCATTGTGGAGACAGAATCTGTTCTTGGGTGAATTGGATTTTTACCCGGAAGCCGGTTGAGATAGATTTAAAAGTCATTTATTATTCATACTTTTTATTCTTCATTTTTTCGTCTGTAGGACGTTGCGGGGGTGTCTGGTTTCTTATGCATATGGCTTTGAGGATATTTAAAAATTTTGGTTCTTCTGTACCATACTGCTCTGTGGCGAGGAACTGATGGCGACTTGGTTCTATTCTAAATGTGTATTCTATATATTAATTTTTCCTTGAGTGAGATTAGTGGTTTGCGTGTTGACGGAATTGTAGCAGCCTGTTTGAGCCAATGAGTCCTGGATATATATACATGTTCAGTTCTGGCTCTCGACAAAAATGTTGTTATTCGTTGAGGTATTTATTAGATGGTTATGTAATTAGACTTTCGAGAGTGTATGTATAGTCAAAGGGTACTGCTATGCATATATGTCCAATTCAATGAGATCAATGAAAAGAAGTTCATCATGTTATTTAACTTCCTAGGATCTCGTAAATCTCGTAATCAGGACTGTTAAGCGACCTGATAAGCGTCTTACAGTCATGCGCCTGACGAGATCAATAACAACAACCCGCAGAAAACTCCCCTAATGCTAGAGATACAGGCTTTATTTATGATAAATTTACAACTTTGATCCTCTGCTTGCTTCCAGTTCTGCCGTCTTGGCCTTATATATCTTGACCAGCTGTCGGACTCCCAGGTCTAATAAAACGTCCTCTGCTCCGCCGGGAATACGAGTAACAACCACCTCTCTTAGAATATCTATTCGGTAAGTTAGCAATCTGTACCTTATCTTTTACTTCTCAGGGACGAGTCTGTTCTCAGGGATAGAAATGTTGGAAATAGAAGCTCACGTTCAACAGTCTCCCCCTCACCGCTCTTCGTCAACCCCTTCCCGCCAAACAACAAAACAGCACACTGCGCGCACTCATTGAGCACCATCCCCGAATTCGCCTTCACCATAGCCGTCACCCCGCCCAACTCTCTATCCGCCACTTTCTTCCCCAGCTTGCCAATCTGGTACATCACCTGCTCGATCCACGCCCACTGACTCTCCAGCATAACCCCACACTTGGCCAACCGATGCCTGACCACCGCCTGATCGATCAATGGTTTTCCGAACGCCTCCCGTTTCATAACGTACTCCACGGCGGAACTCAACGCAACCCGTGCGGTTCTCGTGGCGCTGATGGCGACGCTTAATCGTTCCGCGTTGAAGTTGTTCATGATGTACTTCATCCCCATGCCTTCCTCGCCGATTAGATTCTCCACGGGGACCTTTACTTCGTCCAGATCTAGGAATGCCGTGCCGCTGCTGCTACCGCCTGAGATGAATATTCTGCGGCGTTCGAGTCCCTTGCCGTCGTTTTCGGTGAGGGGGACCCAGAGGAGGGATAGACCTCCCGGACCGTGTCCACCCGTGCGGACGGCCATGGTGGCATATTCAGCCCAGACGCCGTTTGTGATCCATTTCTTCTGGCCAGTTACAATGTAGAATTTACCGCAGGGGGATTTCTTGGCTGTTGTGGTGATGTTTGCTACGTCGGAGCCGGTGTCGGGTTCGGTTATTGCTAGGCAGGAGATGATTTCGCCGTGGAAGAGGGGGGCGAGCCATTTCTTCTGGAAGGCAGGGGAGCCGTAGGAGTACAGTGGTGGGATGGCAAAGTTGACTCCGGTGGTGATGGATGCTGGGGGGCCGCTGAGTCCGTGACGGAGCATCTGTTGTGTCTTGGTATTAGCTTTTAACTCTATTTACTATGCTCCCTTTAGACTACAACTGTTTCTAGTCTGAAGGGATATAGTGCGAGTTGTATACGTACCTCATCACCATAAATCAAGCGGTGGAAAGCGTCAAATTCTTCAATCTTCAACACGCCGAGTAACTCGTGGATCCCGGCTTCCTTTAACTGCTTAATAGGCAGGGGGAAAGGTAAAGCGGGAATCAGCATGTTTGCTTTTGAAAAGTTCTTGAACAAGCTCGTGGGGACGACACCTTGAGCTTCCCAGGCTAGAACGTCGCGGAACTCTCTATCCATGAATTCGCGGCAGGCTTTCTGCCAGGTGTAGTGGGAGGCATTGTAGTACGGCGAGGGGAGGCCGGAGAGGTAAGGTGGTTCGGAGAAGGGGATTGTGGGTTTTGAGAGGAACGGGGATGTCATTTTTGGTGGATTTGATTATATTTGATGTTGTCGGGGTATATATATTATGGGGTGAAACCGAGGTGACGGGTTGGCTTCGATCGTGATGGCTGGAGGAAGGCGGTTTTGTTGGATTTTACGCGTTGCAGATAATCCGATGCGACAGCTTATCGAGGGAATATTAATATTAGCTAATCCACTGGCTGCCGATTGCAAGGAAACAATATAGACACCCACGTCGGTTTTCAGGAAAGAAGACAAGTAGAAATCTAAAAAAAATACGGGGTACCACGGAGTTTTAAAAAGTCACAAGCAATCGCATGTGGAAATACAAATGGAAGGTGTAACAGGGCCCAGTTGCCCAAACGTCATCCGAGGTTCGATTTTCTTTTAACCCCAGCAACAGACGTGAGACGGACACCTGGTATATATACCTTGCTAGCTAGAAATACTGGGTTCGTGCGCCTGCACAAAGTACCTAGGTAGCTGGCTATTTTCATTTATCAAACGGTCGACTTGATTATGCGATTGGTATAGCAGCGGTCTGATATAGGCCTCGTCCACGGCTGAATGCGGCTTGCTTTCCTGCACGAGACTCAGACCGGGGTTGGTTTAGTCTGGTGGGGCGGTTGCTGCATGGATTCTCCCATTCATGAATTTCACGCTGACCGGATGCGGTCGTCTTCATACGTCGGCCAACACTTCAGCTTGACTGAGACTGTGGCGAAGGGATGCAAAGCAAAGAAGTACTTTTCCGGTCTTCATATGGTTTTTTTTTTTTGATCAGTTGACGACGGTTTCTAACTTTATTCAGGTCAGCTATTGAAAGGTCCAGTAATTAAATTTCCTAGGTACGAATAATTAAGATTTTCAATTTTCAGTAGTATTATATGCTGCAGCTAGCTAGCGAACATGAGGTTGGCCGTACTGTCTCGCCTCGAAATCCGGCTCAGGACAGTACTTGATGTTTGTGATAGTAAGATACAGACAATTATCAATTATCAACGTCATAGTACAACTTCTGAAGAATAACAACAACCGAAGTAAAAAACCAACCGCCTCGAGTTCCATCCATCCATCCATTCGCAGGCGCTGGAATAGTAAAAAGAGCTTTGCAACCTTAGTATAAGAACGAAACAATCCCGCCATCTACATGAAAAACACCTAATGTCCGTGAAGAAAGAAATAGAGAAAAAATAGTCGTGCGGAATATCAAAGAAGACCCCATAATTAGTTGCTTTTTGTAGTTGACGCGAGGGTAAAGTTTGGAACGGCGACGTGGGTGGATCGAGTTAAGCTGTTCGTCTGTATTAGTAAGAGAAATAAAATATCTAATGTGTGAATCTTGTAAACTTACCTCTGTGGTATGGTTAGGGGAGATCAGGAACCAAAGAGTTTTTGAGACTTAACCGTCGAATGAGTCGGGATATGTCCGCCGCTGAGAATAGCGTGATAAATAGAAAATCATGTAGAACGATAGCCCGGATGCCAGCTCATAGAGTGCTGGATAAACATGAGGGTGTAAAACAAGCCAGAAGGGAAAAAAGTAAAATAGAAGCGAAAGTAGAGGGTTTCTAGAATAGGAAACCCAAATTTGCCGAGATCGTATGAAAAAAACTTGTAGGTTGGTGTATCAGTCACCTGAGGGGATAGTATGCTTTTTGATAAGCAATGAATACATGCTTATGCATGATCTGGCTTCTTAAAGAATGCCATTTTCGATTTGTGGGGGGGAGTTCAAATCAGAGTAGGAGATTGTTGGGTCAGACAATCGTAAAATGGAGAGTAGAAAAGTAGAAATCACGATTTAAATGCAAATAGCAGAAACAAAAACTTCCATAGAAGAAAACGAAAACCATTGATCCTAGGAACAGATACAACTAGCAGAAGAAAAACTGCGGAGATTGCATGCATAGCAGAAGGGGGACTGAAGGGAAGAGTTTGGATAGGGTATGATAAAGGTATAAATGCCAAAACGGGCCGAGGTGATAGAGTAAATAAGAAAAACGCATTAAACCGAATAAAAGAAAGAAAAGAAACTGTATCGATCGCGGATAAGAGTTGGTACCGAAGCGTCGCTGTTGTTCGTTTTGTCGACGGGGTGCTGAAATGTTTAGGGGATTTTGAAGTGAAAGCAAAAAGACAAAATGCTGAACAAGGATTTGTGTTCACTGGAGGTAAGGAACAGCGACTCCTCCTCCGCCATATCCAAGTCCAATGCGATACTTCTGCGTTTCGTAGTCGGCATCATCTCCCAAATGGATAAGTTCGTATTCGTAGTTAACCGGAGTACCACCACCGGTACTGACAGAATCTTGTTGGTACATGATTGGGCCGGTATGAGTGGGAATTTGTAACTGCTGAAGAGTAGTTCGAGGATTGATACCTGGTGGCATGTTCTGAACGCTTTGGGTGCTCTTGCGCCATTTTCCCTGCGACATCGGAGGCTCATTGATCACTGGACGCCAGTTGAAGTTGAGAGCCGATCGAACTGGTTGCTGAGATGTAGTCTCCTTGGGAGAAGCCTGGGGAGTTGGCATCTGGAAGACAGTGGGCATCTGCGACATGGTATGCATCTGGGACATGGTGGCCATCTGGTGGCCAGCTGGTACCTGGATGGGAGCTGGAACTTGAGTGGTATGTTGCATCTTGGTGGTAGCTGGCATTTGCATCTGGGGAACTACTTGCTTGTTGGGGACTCCGGCTTGTTGGGTTTGAGCTCCGGATGGCTTGCTTGGGACACGCCAGTTTGCGGCATCTGTTCGTTTGGGGTCAGGTTGGCAGAACAGAGTGCATTTACCCTGCGAAGCGGCTCCGAGCAGATGCTCATTGCTAGTTAGGACCTGGACGGATTGGCGTTGTGGGCGAGCTTGGCCGGGGGCAATCGTGGTGCCGGACCACTGGGGCACACTGGTGCTTTGCTGGGGCATAGTGGTGCCAGGGTTAACAACCGATTGAGACATCAAGGCTTGAACTTGGGCTTGGGCCAGAGCAAGCGGCTGGCTTATAGCGTATCCTGTGTCGAAGGTTGGCAATTCATCCTGGACCGGGGACGGGGTGTTGGAGATGTTAATACTTAAACCGTTATTGTAGGTGTCCTCCAGCTCCGGGATAAGTTCCGGTGGTGGTGAAATGTGCTGGTTCCAGCATCGATCTCCATGAATGCACCAACCCTTGCGGGCGAAGGTGAAACAGATAACATCCTGGCTACCTGTGTGTCCGGATAGACTTGTTAGAAACTCTTCATATTCAATGATGGTGAGTTATAGATGTAGAAAAGTTTTCCCAAACTGTAGAGATGAAAAGGTGATGTGATATTCAAACTGGAATGACGGAAAACTTACTAGGCAGATATGTCTGGAGAGTTTCTGGTCGATAGTACTTTTTCCTGCGGAGACCTTGTTCGGAGTCCATGATCAAGTTCCTCTCGTCACCGGGCTTCAAGTGAGAGTATTTGCAATCGTTGCCGGACCTACAGTTTCCCTTCTCAAAGAAGTCGAAACAGCAGCTGAAGAACACTTACGTTAGAATACCATGTAGTTAAGATGGAATTATATTTCAAAGAATCAACATACCCATGAGCCATCCTAAGAAGTAAATTAGTATGTGAAAGTTTGGACGGAAAAGATTCAGACGTTCATGAGGGTAATGTATACTTACAGCATAGAGCGGACGGGAGTCTGTTTCATGCGAGAACAGAAGCTGTAGAGATTACTATCCGTGGGGATGGTAATATCAAAATTAACATTTGGCCTGATAGTTTTGGGGTGGCAGGGGCCATGGTGATGTCCATGATGGTGGCGATGTGGTCGAGTCATCTTATCAAGTATAAGATGCCGAAGAAATTGGAAGATGAGATTACGGAAATGAAGTTTCCAATTTGAATAGAGTGAGTTCAAAGTCCAAAGATGAACAAGAAGTAAGGGTACTGTAGAGGTGTGAGCAGGAAGATGAGAAGTCGATAATAGATGAGAAGATGAAGATATGATGGAGAAGAAGTTTGAAAAGCGAAGACTGTTAAGATTGCCAATTTGTAATAATTCTTGCTTGTTTGTTCTCAGGAAGTTGTAATTTTGTGCGTGTTCGAAGTAGGGAAAAGTTGAGGAGTGTATAGTAGGAAGAGTCGGGAATGGCAGGGGGGCCTCAGGTTTAAGTAGTTTGACCACAGTCGACACCGAGGGAAATTCCAGGTGAGCTTTCTGTCAAAAAGCGTGAAATATCTGAGGGAAAGTTACAGCTCTGATTGTATTTGGCAATTGTGGCAACCACAATCCCTCACTCTCAGTTCCCTCACCCTCTGTGACCAACAGAATCTTGGATCCGACGAATAAAACAAAGACCGCACAGGCTTATATTTATACAAGAATTGGTAACAAATATCGCGTATGATATAGAGTATCTAGGGTCCAGATAACGTGATTGTATTAACCGGTCTCCGGACGAGATTTGGCGCTTTCCGAAGAATCGAAGTATTGTTTGTTAGACCCCAGATGCGAAGACAAACTGCTCAAGCTCGGTGGAAAGTATCGGATCGCACGTTTCGATCGAGGCGTCGTCGAAGTCAAGAGTGTCCGACTCAGCAAATGGAAAAGTAAACATCTACCAACTGGTCGGTAAAATCGAAATCGAGAGCACCGCAAATTCGGATAGCGACAACTATATATAATAAAGGTATTCTCGCAACGGAATCAAATATAAATCACCAACTGCCAGCAGAGAGTCGAGTTACTGCGTTGCAGCTACGCAGCATCGGCAAGCTGTCAAGACACGTCGAAATGGGTATTACAGCAGTGCTCGAGCTTGCAGGCACTGTAGCACAAAAACGGAAGCGAACCGCAGGACAGGTAAGAAAACTGACGCAAAGGAGCTGGGATCCGAGGAAAGGGAAAACAAGAAAATGTGGCAAAAAGGGTATAATTAATAAGTCGCTAGATAAAAAAGTATTTGGGGTAGGTGACGGAAAGGAAAAATCTCTAGAATCAATTGGTCGGGTACGTGAACTTTGCGTCGAGGAGACACGACCCCGGGGGCGGGACGAAGGATTATATAAAATTCTGACATGGCTTTCTTTTATGCGAAAACAATTTGTTTCAACTCTGCCTAGGATCTATAGATTCTGGAAATTTGAGCCCCGCAGTTTTATTACCATGCCGGATGGGAGGCTCATTGAATTGAATTTGGACCCATCTTTTGACAGTCACCTAGGACACCTTGTTGGATCTTGCAAGGTTTGTCGTCGACTTTGTGTTGTCGTAGCACGGAAATGCCAATCTAGGTGGCCCAACGACAGCTTAATTAGGATGGGACGCACAGCTCAATTGATAAACCACCTGTAGAGCGCTGTCTCGCTGATGAATAGCATGCAACAATGCAATGGAGACGGTAGATTTCTCTAGTCTTAAGGGCCCCTAGTCTTGAAGGTGTTTAATTTGGTGATACACCTATTTCCCACACCGCGTACCGTTCTCTTTGAAAACCTTAGCTAACAGCTCGACGTCTCAAGGCCAACTAGCAACTTTCACTGTTCCTCAATGAATCCGTACACATCTTATGATCAACAGGCTGGTCAGCACTGGTTGTATGCAGTCCGAAGCAACCTCACATATCTAAATGGATCTGTGGACCCCTCTTGCTCAAATCCGAGACCGGAACTTGCCTTATCCTGACTCGGTAATTCGCTCAACTGATCAATCTCTATAGAAAACGAACTGTAGATGCGGTTCACCTTCAATGAAAGTCAGCAACGGCAGCCACAGCATCTGCACCACCTGCACCACCTGCGGGTGGTGGGTGTGCAAATTAATATTGCTACGACCATCCAATCTGCGTGGACCATGGCATACTATCGCCCTAGCCAAGTTTCATGTCTTTGTTTGAAGCACGTTAATCCCTCGCCGCCTGGTTCGAAATGTTGGATTCTGATATGGGTCGACAGAGACGGTTATTCTGTCTGGCGAATAGCTAGCCATGGATTGAATCCAACAATCTCTGAAGACACCCTTGCGCTGGTACCGCTACGGAGATGGCATCGCATTGGTCTCGAAAACAGAACCTACTAGCCAGATTCAAAAGACGTAAGGAGCACGCGATGCAACCCTGTGCACACATCTCCACGAAACAGGACTGGTACTGCCAGTGTCCCAAGTTGTCAAAGCAAATCTGGTCACGGATCTCATAGCGTATACACGTGAAAAGAATCAATTTAAAACCTTCGGACTATTCAATGTTGCGAGCTTTGAACTTTTTGCGACTTGAATTAAGCTTTAATTATTTTAGGAGGTCGTTGGCTATAGGTATCGGTCGTATATGTACAAAAGAAAAATTTTTAAGAAAATGCTCGCTCCTGTTATACTCGCAGCGTCACCTCGAGGGTATATCCTGACTCGTCGTTGAATAGAAAGACAGAAAAAAGAACAAACATCGTTTCCAAGTAAATCATTCATCCCGGTTCAATTATCGTTTTTTTTTTTTTTGATTGTTGGATGGCGCACATTCGAATTTTCTCGAAGGCTCAGATCGAAGACTTTGCCATGCAACTGTAACATGCAGGTGCTATTCCAAAAAATCCACGTTTTAGCTCCTGTGTGCCCAAGGGTTCAATTCGCTCTGCAAGACACCCGTCTTCACTTGGCCGAATGGTCTCTTAAACTTGTTAGTGCCTGCCTCAGAGATCCACGTGGCTGCGAGAATTTCATCCTCATTTCTGGTACCGACGTCTACACTGAAGAAGTCGGCTTTCATCTCTTGAGGGGTGAACTCGACAACAAAGTAGCCACGGTAGTACCCTTCTGCCCACCTATTTGTTTTCAAGAAAATATTTGCAGTTAGCGGGAAAAGATAAGATGGGGGTGCATGTGCATGCATCCATGCAGGTGTAGATGTTGATGTTGGAGAGAGAAAAAGGACTAGGGGTCTTTTCTGAGGGGTCGTTGATTCAATTTGACTTACTTGACCTGATCGTTGTCCGCGACAACTTTCTGCGAAATATCCTGGCAAGCATCCAGACTTTTCAAGAGTCCATAGCCGCTATAGCTGGAGACGGCGGTGGTGGCAAGCTCCACGCCAAAGGCACCGTTGCCGTTTTCGTGATTGTATTTCATCTTTTCCGGGTAGGTCAACTCCGCAGCCCAAAGAGCATGGTAATCTCCGGTCAAGATGACAGTGTTCATGAGCTTCCTATCGATAATATTATCCATAACACGATTCCTCTGTGCCTGGTAGTCCATCCAGCCATCATAGTACAATGCCTCTCCGCTGACGGCAGTCTCGTTCATGTTAGAGAACTGGACTTGGTTGCCCATCACGTTCCAGATAGCACCACGTTGCTTGCTCGTGTCAAATTGCTCGTACAGCCACTTCTCCTGGTTGGCACCAAGCATGGTTCTTGTCGGAGATGCGGCATCGGGGATATCGTCACCCTGGTCACGGGCGTAGTATCGAGTGTCAAGCATGTTGAGGTCAACCAACTTTCCAATCTTGAAGTTGCGCCAGATACGGAAGTAGTCATCTGAGTCGACCTGACGGATTGGCATCCACTATAAAGCAACAAAACAAAAGACATGGAAAATGCGGGGTTAGCAAGTGTCTTTTTTCTCACTCTCCGTCTTTATCTCTCGATCTGAGACAAAGGATAATAAATCCCGATTAGGCGGAAAGTCTGTACCTCAAAGTGAGCTCTAATTCCGTTGTGCTTCCGCTGGTCCCATGTTACTCCTTCTTCGATCATGTTTGACTCTTCGGCACTGCCATCTTTCCAACCATTGTTTGCAACCTCCTGTACAAGATGTTAGCTCATTTCCATCAGCACCATGCAAGTTGTCAAAACAAACAACTACATGTAGAAACAGGAGCGTTTGTGGGGGGAAGAGGAGGTGAACCGACATGGTCATCCCAGACGCTGAACCAGGCAAAGTTGGCATGGTTGAGGGAAAGATCCGGATCCCGTCTTTGCATGGCAATTCTTATTCTATAGTCGACCAATTGAATGGTCTCCTTGAACGGCATGGGCGTTCTTCCCGGGAGGAAAGACGGTTCCTGGTATTCATACGAGTAGTCTGTATTTGTCAGGTTAGATGAAATTAAACCGATGATAACGGCAGCGAATGCACTGATACAATCAGATGATATGAATTCCGTTCTTACCTCCCAAGAAGATCACATAGTCCATTTTGTCCTTCCTGGCTGGGGTTCCGTAGGCATTGTAAAACCCCTTGAACGCAAATCAAACAAGTCAGTTATTACCAGCTTCCCAAATAGATAATATAATATCCGGGGCGGATATCGCAATATCGATAATAGTGATAAGAAAGAATATAATAAAACTACCAACCTCTGCAAAATTAGCGCAAGAGTAAACGGCAAAGGAGACCTTATCGATCCAAGCATCCGCCTCAGGAATAGTCTTTGTCCTTCCTGGTGAACTTTCCGAGCTTCCGTCGCAGGAGATGAACTTGTAGTAGTATGTCTGGAACGGCTCCAACCCAGTCGCCTCGACCTTGACAGTGTAGTCAACGTCACCAGATGTCTCGGTTTTCCCGCTGCTGAAAACCTTCCTCGGCCGCTCCTCGCACTCGTAGTCCTGCCAGACCTCCCATGCTACACAGACCGGTGTCTTGTCCTCGTACAAATGTGTTGTTTCGTTGACATCCAACGGAACAGCGCGAGTCCAGATGATAACAGAGTCCGCATAAGGGTCGCCGCTGGCGATTCCGTGAGAGAAGAACAGCGGGCCGGAGTACACTGTACGCTTATCCATAGGACCGCGTCTGGGTACCGCAAGAAACGGGTGGTTAATTGACGGTGAGTCGAAAGCGATGTTTCTGGCAAATGCTACTGCTGCTGCGATATCTGCTGCGAACAGCATCGCGGCCGTGGCCACGGCGGATGCGCTCACACGGCCAAACATATTATCATAAAAAAACATTATTAAGATTAAAGAAATCGAATGAAAGATTGGCAACCGATAAAAGAAGCAGACTTCCACCAATTGTGACAAGTAGGGAGGCTCCCCGACTGTTATATATACAATTGTATCATGTCTCGCATTACCCATTGAAATCATTTCGAACTTCCCGTAGCGGGAACATAAGAGAAATGCTCTGCCTTCAATCTTGGCCCGATCCCCCGCACGCTCGCTTTCGCCCTATCCTCTTCTCGTCGGTTGTAATTGTTTCTCACCCCGTATTCCAAGCTTGATACTTCGATTCCCAGTTTTGCTGCCGCTGCAAGGCTACAAGTGCGGAACCTTAAGATGGCTTTCCCCGGGTTCTGGAACTGAGACAGAACCAGGCAGGGATCAATTCTCAGACATGCGCCTGAATCCCTGTCGTGGATCAACTTTTTCTTTTAGGAAACTTTCCGCAAAACTCGCCCACATGTACTAAGTGCTGTCATGCTACAAGTCGTCAAACCCTACCGAGGCGTCGGCTTTGGGAAGGAGGTGAAATCCGCTTGAGCTTTATCGCATAGAGGTGGATACCTGTCATAATAACAGAGGGAGGAGAGAAAATTAGTCAAAGCTAAAATGAAACTCCTTGGGGGTACACGAGAGTGTTTAATTTGCCGTGGGCTCGGGCATAAAGATGCATAATGACGGTATGCACAATATCCGAGAGCAAAAGGTTAGAAGAAAGAGAGGTCCATTTCGTGCCTGTACGACCTTAAAGGTTAGAAATACTACTCTGTCATCGTCCAATGCCTTTTTCGTAAGGCCCCACTCGTTTAAGCAAACTGACCTGTATGGAACAACCAGCGGCTGGGAACAGATGCAGTTGTTGGTCTCTCAAGCGTGCATTCCAGATACAGCAAACGAAAAAAGATTGAGGGAGATCAGCGTCAAGGGTATTCCGCAAAGATTAGTATCCGTAATAATCGTACTGCGACAGGAAATGGTATAAATGCTGAGAGATTATTCTGACATGAAGTCTAAATGTGAAAGAACAAAAAAGAACACACGGAGAAAAAAAAGATCCAAGATGGTTTAAACCCTTGTAAGAATACCCCTGCTATTGATCATGATAAAATGGATTACCAAAAGAAAAAAAAAACGTGATCCCTCATGTAAAAACGAATATCCCAGATACTGCGACTTTGCAAGATAAGAAATGCTGAAGGTGCTCCCTTTGCTTTTGCAAAAAAATTATTCAATAATCGTACATCGACGGCCGCCGTTGATAGTTCATATCACTTTTAACTATAATCAAAGGTAAGATCCTGCCGAAAAAGGAATCCCAGAAAATATATCACCTTGGCTATCGTTCTCCAGAGACATCATTAATGCATTCGCTTGTTGCTGATCAATCACATCCATCCTATAGGTGTTGCTTGCGTACGGATTTCCGGAAAGAACATCCATCTGACCCGTTGTCCAGCCGAGTAGATTCGAAACCTCGGGTGACGGGTAAAAGTTGAACATCTGGGCTGCGCCAGGGAATGAAGAGGCGTAGTGGCCGGCAGCATCCTCATTGATCGTTGGAAGTGCAGCGGCGGGGTTTGTTGTTTGATAGGAAGACAAATCGGATAAGCCAACTGAATAATTTGGAGGTAAGACTGTTTGCGGTGATATTACAAGGTCATCAGGCAGAGTTGTCTGGTTTGAGAGCATGTGCGGTTGATTCAAGCTATAAGGCTCAAAATTGTACCCGGACACCGATGGACGGGGCGTGATATCGTCAGTGGTATGGGTATTCGGCGTGGGTGGGTTATTGAAATCGCTTGAGGGGCTGTTACTGCCGTAGTAACCACTCGAAGCTGAGGGACTTGAAGAATGCATGCGAGGTGGTGGAGATTGTGATATCAGGCCGTATTGGTTGTTCGGGTCGTTCAGTGGCTGTGTTAGATACTGGAGTATCGGCGCCGAGTTATTGAACGTTCCGTTTATCTGCTCATCCATAGACGGATGATGGGACGGAATCGAAGAAACACTGTGTATAGAAGGGCTTATCCTTGAAGACGGAGTCGTATGGAAACTTGCAGGGGAGTACGATGGCGGTGTATGCGGCGGTGAGCGGCCATGTGGAGGCGTTGCTGAGGCAGGTCGTATCGGTGTTGAAGCCTTGTGCATTGGTCGAGAGGCTCCGATACTAGATATTTGAGCCGGGTGAGAAAGGCTACCAGTCAATGGAGATGCAGAGTTTGATGCATCGCCTGTTTCTGAGGCAGCCTCGTAGCTCTGTAGAGCGACCATAGACAGACGCCAGAATATTTCACGTGCAGATCCGACGCCCGGCCATCGCTCCACCATCATGTCCATGCATTCTAAACCTGTTTGGATATGTTTGGCAACTTCGTCCCGTGAATGTATCTGCCGGATATCTTCGTACGAGAGACACCACATCATGATAATGCAAGTCATATACACCTGATGCACAAGCACCCATGTCATATCCACCGTCCGCTCGTCGAACATTTTCTTCTGGATGGTGATATTTTTGATGGAACACTCATAACAGAGCTTGGTTGCACCCAGTGATGGTTTTGGAATCTGGGGGCTTGGGCGATATAAGAAAATAAGCATGTTGTTGTACCTAGGTATACTTGGTTAGTTTGTTAATAGCATATAAATTCTAGAAATTGATAATATATACCGATGTCGAAACCTAGATGGTGTTAGCGCAGGAACTAATGAGAAAAATCATTTTCGCCAAAGGCCAGATCTCGTACCATTCTTGAGAGAGGCCGCTGCCCTCGCCGTTGCCGGGGGCTGACTCTACCCAATGATCTAGCTTCGCATGCATATGCTTGAACCAAGGGTCTTGGTCATCCTGAGGAGTCTCTTTGAGATTCTGATAGAGTCCAAGTCGAATCTCAGACTGTATTCTCCGCATCTTAAAGAAATGCATTGAAATTAATTTTTTAGTAGATACAGGGCCAGGTAAAATTCCGCCTTTGGTAATAAGATTATCGTCGTATGGTTGAAAGAACTGGACATCAGTGAATGTGTCCCCGGTGCAAAATCCAGAAGGTCGCCCCAGGATATGTGAGAGACCGGATTCCATCGAGGAGGTTACCCAGAAGAGGCGCCTTCTCATATCGACTGTTAACGGGTCGAGCGGGTTTCCAAAAATGTCTTTAGTGATCGTGCTTTCCTGGTTAAGACCAAGATCAATACAGAGCCTGGTTGCAAGACCAATAATATGATATATTCCAGTCCTAGTTGGCGTGAGGAGGGAGTATTGACCCATGAGACAGAAACATTGCAGGGTGCTCAGGCTCATTGCTCCAACTACATCTTCCATATGCGTCAAGGCTGAAAGGTAGAATCCATCAGCCAGACCAGAATACTGACTCCCGATCTTTTGCATACTGATAGCAAGGACCATTTTGATTATGAAGTTCTTGTGAGGGTCGGTTGACCCAGCGTAAACCTCGTCCGCATCATTCATGAATGTCTCCTCGTGAAGGGTCGGCAGCATAAATTGTGCTGAATTCAGTTCGGGTTAGCATATCATATTCTCTATCTTGACAACTATAGCAATCTTACCTCTCTTGAATATGAATTCTGACACCAGTTTATCAGTCAATTCTCTCTTGGGTAGCTTGTCGATTGGGGCAGAGCTCAGTGCAAAGGCACTCGGTCGACGTTCTTTCCCTTGGAATTTTGCAGATTCATGTTTCGCAGCAGGGATAATTTCCTGCACAGAGCGCGTGCTAGTATTCTTTTTTGCAAATTCGATAACTAATCTTGCGAGCTGCAACCCCGCGGATGACCCAAGGAAGTGTCGTTCAGGCTCCTCATCTGATAACGAAACCATGCCCATACTTCGCACAAGATCCTCCTCATCCGGCCCACCATTGGCAGGCAGATCTTTCTCCAACTGTTTGACTTCTTGGTCTAAGGCCTTTACTCGTTCTTGTAGGAATATTACGTAACTCCGCGATAGGGTAATGCCTTTG
Organism: Orbilia quercus; assembly: GCA_036971405.1. Classification (NCBI taxonomy): domain Eukaryota; kingdom Fungi; phylum Ascomycota; class Orbiliomycetes; order Orbiliales; family Orbiliaceae; genus Orbilia; species Orbilia quercus. The sequence continues at coordinate 2,913,147 of JAJTUE010000002.1, read as the reverse complement.
GACGCGTCCAAAAAGTCGCACGGTTGTCCACTGCGTTGGCAGGGCTCGCATTTGGGTAGCGAAGCGTCGCAGCGGCTTTTTCTACTCCGGCATCGATTGCAAGCAGTCAAGGTATGTATTTTGGCCCCCGCATGCTCCGCACCATGGCTATCGCCAGAGCCATTCGAAGTATGCCTTCGAGGCAGTAATGAGGCAACCGACTGCCGGCGATAGCTGGGTGAAGATTGCGGGGCGCGGCCCGTCGGATTGCCAGATCCAAAGGTGGCCATGCGGGGAGATTAGAGGAATGAGGGCGGCTACTACGGAGAATCCACACCTATATGTCGAATCGCACGGCCAATGTCGAGTCCGCTCGTAAGATCCGATCCTGAACAGAAATATAAACTCTCGTATTGTTGGTGTTTATCGATAACAGCCGAATCGAGCTTTGGTCGGGGGTTATGTAAGGCAGGTTTGGGTGGAAGCTCGTGATCTCGGGTTTGCAGAAGGGAAGAAGCTAGGAAACGGAAGCTTGAGCCAAGTTACGTTAAAAAACCTCACCAGGCAATCGAGATGGTAGAAAGCCACACCTGCCGCTTCTTACGCAAGGAGTTGGTACGTACCGACAATTAGTACCAGTCTCAGCGACTCGTCGAAAACCTTTAGTTGGATCGAATGTTCCTTTTGTATATCGGTGATCGGCCGACGTCACGAAGCGTAGAGGCAGAGAGTCTTCGTATATACGATCAAGTTGTTCGTCGCATATCTTATATGAGGTGGGGCGAATTAAGTAGCGGACCTGTCGGTCTATCTGCGAATCTGGATTAACATAAGTAGGCAGCGAACACTAGAGCAAAGGAACTTGACCAACCGACTACGAGGAGGCGTTAACAGCGAGGACACCCAGCGCTAGAAAATTAATATTTTAAGTTAAATTCCAAGGAACCTTAGAGCTTGGAGAACCGAGTCTTTGGGAATGGCCGTGGTTTTATAAAACAGAACTGGTTATAAATTTAGGATGTTTCGATCGACTCGGAACAAGCGTTGGGCATCGAAAGGGTTGCCCGAGACCAGGCAGAATTTTGGCAGCTACCGGCCATGCTTGAATCAATACACCGATGAGCAAGATTAGGCGAAGCTAACTGGATAGCGCAACCGCAGCAACTGGGGCTTGAACTTTTCGCGCACAGAAATCAACATTGATAGCGGCGTGGAGATTGCGTGGAGGAAAACAGAAGTTGAGTAGAAGGGCGTCGAAATAACATGGTCAGGCATCATGTCAGATTTTGAATTTTCTTTCTTAATAATCTAGCCGAACGTCAGAGACGACAGCCATTAGTATGGCCCTATTAGGGTTCCGACACCGTAATCTGAAATTCTCCAGTGCAGGTCCCGTGCTTATTTTACAAACGATCCTTGTTGTTTGTGCCTGGATTTAGGGAGTCGTCTTATTTGCAGTTTGCAGACGAGGAATGAGCTATGATTGGGATGAAATCTGCAGATGTCCCCAGATCCAGGATCACCGTATTCGCATGTCCTCTGCACGCTATTTGGTCCTTAATCTTCGTGGATCGAGATTGGATTGGCTAGGAGCAAGTACCGAGGATCTGTACAAAGATGACGGCAAGGACCGTGTAAAGTGGGCCTTCGCATTCATTCAAAGGCGACCAGTGAGCCAATGACCTTGCGTCTTCCGCACAAACAAGCACAGCGACCGGATGGGATGGAGACGACGCCCATGAAAGGATCGGGGTTTCATGGTATCATTCTCTGGCCAATGGAGCCAACTTTAACAGTTCTTCGAGTAAGCCCAAGATGTCTGGTATCAACTTGAGCTGAAGATATTCCTGCTTAGCGTCGAGAACTGGGGATGCTGCTTCGTTATTCAATCGCTGAGTATTTGTGTCTCTACGCCAGGAGGCTGAGCACCAGCATGTGGATCCAGAATATTGCGGCGGGGCATTTTTCAGTTCCGTGAATATCGTCATCTCGATTATCTCAACAGAATACCGAGGCAAAACATTTAAAAAAGCTTCCAAAGCATATGCAATGTGGTTTTAGATGTTGATATCATATCAATGTAAGAACCCAAGCCTTGAAAGTGGAATTTAAGTCGAAGTCCGAAGGTTGCCTCCCCGCGCGCCTGCAATCTCGTCTGTAACCCACGGCTAGGATGCTAGTTCGCCTGCCCAACAGAGCATTAATCAGTCGGGCACACCGTGAGCTGGGCTAGCCTTGGCTCTTTGTCAACGACAGCGATCGCCCGCCTCATAGGGCTCTCTTTGATCTCGAAACACTCCCGCCAGTTGAGACAAAATCAAGCGGGGCCCGCTGATCGGATTCTTACTTCATTTCGACGAGCCAGCAATTGCAGCACCCTTTTCATCATACCCGGTAAGAGCTCGATAAGCTTAATAGATATTTTTTGATAAAGTTTCCGTGTTGCCGTTGGCCAGGGATTAGATATAATGTCGGGCGAATTCCAGACCCCGCCATTACGTGTGAGCCGGCCGGTAAGCGCCTGTTCGGCGTGTCGAAGAGCCAAAATCAAGGTCAGTAGACTCAATTCGAGTGATATTTTCGGAAGCCCTTGAAGTTTCTAATAAGATGTGCCAAAAGTAGTGTGATGGGAAGCTACCCGCATGTTCCGCGTGTGAAAAACATGGCAAGTCAACAGAATGCTCGAGCAGTAGCGATCAGTTCGCGCGAGGGAAAGAGCGAAGGTAGGACCGCAGGAAGGGATACACGATATGATCTCGTACCTGAAGTCAGAAACTAATCGCGAACTAGTTACGTCGCCTCTCTCGAAGCAAAAATCGAACGACTAGAACAGAAGAAAGCCCAATTGACAGGAAAGCCATTTCGTCCTTCAAACCAAGCCGACGAATTTACCAGTGTAAGCGGACTGGACGGAGATGGTAACAAAACCTCGAACGATAACATCCACTGAAGGACGGCGTATGCTGATTTTAAGATGGTCTGTAGGCTCATCGCAGAATGCAACGGGGATGGTTGGGTCGGCCAGAAAACGAGCTGAGGGTGCGCAAGTTGAGGAGTTGATCTCGGATTTGGGCTTTATGTGAGGATTAATATCACTTCGCCATCACATATAAGGACAGCAGTACTAACATCGTGGTATCACCATAGAACGGTCAATGCGACAAGCAAAGGCCTATACGACTTCACCGAGGACATGTCCTTCTCTAAGCTGGTGCTTAGAGCCGCGTCCCTACAGCAAGACATCGTGCCTTCGCTCGCTCCATGCCCTCTACCAGACCGACATACAGCTCTCCGCTTAATACAGCACTATCTCGATACCGTCTTCTCCCATTACCCGTTCTTCGACGAGACGTCGTTATTTATGTCCGTAAATGCAGTTTTCAGGGACGAAACAACGGCTTCGTCAAGAGATTTGTATATCTGCTATATGGTTCTTGCTATAGCGACTATATCCATATCGAAAGGAGTAGATGCAACGGCAAAATTAAGAGCAGCTGGCTATGTTACCACGGCTGTTGGTCATTCCCGCCAGATTCTGGTACCTTATTCTACTATTGGAATTCAAGCCACTCTTTTAATGATCCAGTATGCACTTTTGGAGCCGAGCACTTACAATCCTTGGTACTTGATCGGAGTCGCGGCAAGAATCATGATTGATCTTGGGCTTCACCAAGACCTTCAGAAGTCTACGAAGCAAACTGCGAATGAAGCGGAGCTCCGAAGACGGATATTTTATTCAGTTTACGCTTACGATAGGTATAAACAACCCAGTATTTTTCCCCAATGTCAATTTTATATCGATGCTAACATTTTGTGTAGATATATTAGCATGACTTACGAGCGGCCATATTCCTTTTCCGACGAGGCCATCAACGTCCGCCTGCCTGTCCCCGAAGGTGTAGCTACTAAAATTGCCAACTGGAGCGGACAACCTATTTCGTTAACTCTAGCAACTGAGCTATTCAAGTTCAGTAAGCTCAACTCTCAATGGTACCAATATTTATGGTTTTCGGAACGCGTCAAATTAAGCACACCTCGAGACTACTGCGATGCGAGGAGACATGAGCTTCGCGAATGGTTGAAAAACCTACCTCCATCGATCGAACAGACTCAACTCGAAATGCTCAAATTAGAGTATTTTTATATGAGAATCTACCTTGACCTACCTAACCCTCGAGTTCACGACTTAAGCGAGTCGATCCGAATTGCAATTGTCGAAAACAGTTTCGAATACGTGAGACTGTTCCAAAAGTTGCTGCTTGAAGGTGGTTCAAGGTTCCACTATACATATTGTGACGCCATCAGAGCCTACAACCTTGGACAAAAACTCACCGATATCCTCAAATGGCCTGGTAACACTTTTCTGTCTGGCTCTTCTGGCTATAAGGCAAAGACTGCCCTGCATGGTATCCGCACCCTTTTAGATATGCTTGGGCAACGATGGGTAGAGATAGAGAAGTTCAAGGTGCGATTTTATGAAGACTCAGAGCCTCTGGTGGCCCAGTTGCGCGATCTAACCGAGGCATATATTTCACCTCACCAGAGCCCACAAGCAATGCTTCGCGGTCTAGAGGACAGCGTAGCACGAGAAAGATCGCCGCAATGGGCCCATCAGGGTGGCATGCCAGGGTACTAAGAGATTATATTTCGTCCAGATTTATCGTTAATAAAATTTATTATCATACCAGCTTGATTTTATGCTCCGAACTGGCGTCAAGGCTTTTGTATTTCTGCACATTTTATATTACCTAACCCATACTTCGAATTTAGATATAAATATTATCTTATTATCATTACTATAAGTCTTCTTATGAATTATGCGCCAGCGTGGGATTTTCTAAAATTAGGTATCGTGCGTGGTTAGAATGATATAAAAGTCTTTGAGTCGCGCTACTGGGATGCGGAACAGAGTGCGGCTTAAAAAGTCTAAATTCTGCGAGCAGGAAAAAAAAAAAAGTTTTGCGACTCCAACACCAAAACGACTACCAACTACCCACGTGCAGCCAGCAACCTCATCACCTCCAGCACAATGTCAGCTAGAGCTGTCACTCGAAAACGGTCGCGCGCATCTATAGAAGATGATAGACCAGCTCTATCTTCAGAGGACGAGTTTGAAATCCCCGAGATCGATGACGGCGAATCCAGCGGTGATGATTCCGACGAAGATGACGGAGACGAAGATGAGCTTTCCACCGAGGACGAGGACGAGGAGGATATAGACTCTGATGAAGTCCCCTCGGAAGACGAATCTGTGCATAAGGCAAATGGCATATCCAATGGCGGCGCTACAGCTGAATCTGACGAGGAAGGCTCGCCGGATGGAGCAGAGAATGTCAAGATTGTAACTGGTGCGGATGGGAACCCGAGATACATATACCCTGAGATCGACCCGGTCTATGATAGCGAAGATACGGATGCTGAAGAAACCAATACCATCGGGAATATTCCATTGGAATACTACGAGAACTACCCTCACGTCGGCTACGATATCAATGGAAAGCGAATAATGCGACCCGCAGCTGGGAAGGCTCTAGATACGTTATTGGACAGCATCGAGCTACCAAAGGGTTGGACAGGATTGATCGATAAGAACAGTGGAGCTGCATTGAACCTCACTGAAGAGGAATTGGAAATCGTAAAGAAACTACAACGATCTGAGATCACCGAAGATGGTTTTGACCCGTACCCAGTATGGTTTTACTTCTTTCCATAGGCGCAACTATATTTTACTAATATCAAAATATAGGATATGGTGGAATACTTCACGAATACTGTCGAGCAAATGCCATTGAGCAGTGCCCCAGAACCTAAACGCCGTTTCGTCCCTTCAAAGCACGAGCAAAAACGAGTAATGAAGATTGTGAGAGGTATTCGGGAAGGCCGAATAGTTCCGCGAAAACCCCAAGCAGAAGCAGCAAACGAGCCTGAGTTTTACGATATATGGGCAGACGATGCCCCGCCAAAACCGGACCACGTTATGAACATTCCAGCCCCGAAACTCCCACCTCCTACACATGACGAGAGTTACAACCCCCCACTGGAGTACCTTCCAACCGAATCGGAGAAAAAGGATTGGGAAGAGCAGGATCCTGAAGATCGTGAAAAGGGCTATCTCCCACAGTCTCACAAAGCCCTTCGTCTAGTTCCGGGGTTTAATGGATTTATCAATGAGCGATTCGAGCGTTGTCTAGATTTATACTTAGCGCCACGGGTGCGCCGAAACAAGCTTAACATTGATCCAGCTTCGCTATTACCGAAACTTCCTTCTCCGGATGATCTCAAACCGTTCCCGACAACTTGCGCCACAGTCTATCGGGGCCACGAAGGAAGAGTCCGGTCTGTAACCGCAGATCCCTCTGGCGTCTGGGTGGCGACGGGTGGAGATGATGGCACGGTTCGGGTTTGGGAAATCTTAACCGGAAGACAGGTCTGGAAATTAAAAGTATCTTCGGAGGAAGCAGTTGATTCTGTCACATGGCGTCCAACAGCAGAAGGAAGAATCCTAGCAGCCGCCTGGTAAGGCCCCACCATCGGAGTTTGTGGAGCAGAGAGAGATTTCTGTTACTAACTGCTTTTCTAGCGGTAATGAAATCGTGCTGGTGGTACCCCCAATATTCGATGCAGAGGAAGAAAACCATAGCAAAGAAATTTTAAGTGCAGGGTTTGGATATGCGGCAAATAAGCAGGGGAAGAAGGAAGCACCTGGCACATGGGCTAAGCCTGACTCCGCTCTTGAAGAAGAGGGTGTTGTAGTCACCATCACTGTGAGAAAGACAGTGAAGTATATCGCCTGGCATAGAAGAGGAGATTACCTTGTCACCGTTTCACCTGAAGGTCAGTGAGAATAAACAACCCCCTTTTATTCTTTCTGTTGAAATTAACCTTCTTTATGCAGACGTCCGAAGAGCGGTTTGCATACATCGGGTATCAACGCATTTGTCGCAAACCCCGTTTAAAGAGAAGAGTGTTACCAAAGGTATCCCTCAAAGAGTGCAATTCCATCCTTCGAAGCCTTTGCTTTTTGTTGCGACGAAGAGATATATTCGGGTATACGATTTGGCGAAGGCCGAATTGAGCAAAACGTTAAAGCCTGGTGCGCGCTGGATCTCGTCAATTGACATTCACCCTCAAGGCGATAACCTTATCGTTGGGTCCTATGATAAGCGACTACTATGGCATGACCTCGACTTGAGCACTAAGCCCTATCGGACTTTACGGTACCATGACAAGGGTATAAGGGCGGTCTCCTTCCATCGTGGCGGATTCCCGCTTTTCTGTTCGTCGAGCGACGACGGCACTGTTCAGGTTTTCCATGGCAGAGTCTACAGCGACCTTATGGAAAATGCGCTCATTGTTCCCCTGAAAGTTCTTAAGGGCCACAAAATTGTTTCTCACCTGGGTGTGCTAGACGTTGATTGGCACCCCAAACAGCCGTGGTTGTTTAGTGCCGGTGCCGATGGGACGGCGAGACTCTGGAACTAAGCAAATTTCGGGGACCAACCTTCTTTTCAATTTTTAATGCAACGAGCACGGACAAGATCCGCCGGACTTGCTGAGCCGTCAGAAAATCCAGCCCAGCAGAAAACGTGCGCACGACATTTTTCGTGTTTGTGGGGTGATTCCACAGCCTCATGGCATTGCAACATCAACTAGCAAAGAAAAAAAACGAGCCTTCAAAACCACCGTAACATAGCTACCGAGAACTGTATAATATTTGATCGTTCTGACGTGCCAGCCTTTGGAAGGAGTCTCGCGGAGTAACGTAAGTCGATTGATATTTCTTTGTGCATTCGACCGTTTCAATTTTTCTATATATCCGATCATGCCTGTACTATAATCCCGAAAAGTTTCATCTGCATTTCAGATTAAAATAGAAAGACGTTCCGCAGCCCAAGGCTGTTCATAAGCAAGACCTCCTTTACGAAACTCTAATACAGACGAAAACGCATGCCAACTAACCAAGCAGAAACGATATGCAAACAGCAAGGCCTCGATCTTTTGCCGGCGGTGTGTGACCCCCAACGGAGGGGGTTACGCTTTCAAAAAAATGCCCCATATAACAGGAATGCAGGCACGTGTGGTCTTTCCTGAATTGAAGTGTCGTTCGAGCAATTTGGACCAATAGCGAGCGCCAAATCGCCACACGTGTGCTCGTTTCGGAACCCAAGTCACCTCCGCGACAACTCTTGGTCCACCCTCCCGCCTCAGGGTTCTCTAAGGAGAAAAACGATGTCCTCCGTTGGACCCAATTACCCATCCTATCAACTTTTGGGATTTTCCCACGGGTATAAGCACGCGACATTAAACCGAGTGAAAAGCCTCCAGTGGCAGTGTGCGAGTAGATTTTTTTTTGGTTTGCCCGATGTGAAAAGGTGAGAGCGATAAGCTGGTTTTTTACGTTCCATCGTTTCCCGTCAGTGGGAAGCAGACGAAGACAGACGTCCACGGCCCCTGGCCTGCAATGCCATGCCTCTCCCACATTTTCACCCCCTTCCAATATATAGACAGCTCTCTGCGCAATTTCTCTACTTCCACTTTTTCTTTTTCTTTTCCGGAAGACTTCTGCAATGGAGACTTTAACTTGCAAACCGAATCATAAGCTTTGTCCGCTTGAAGTTCCTCGAACTTTACCTGTACAGCCTTTGCTCCGACCACAAGCGGTGCAATAACCCGTTATCTAATAACTATTATAAACTTCACGATTTCTTTACCCTTATACTACTTGTCTTTTTATAGTAATGTTCCGAACCCCTTGTTCCTAATATTCAAAGAAGGAAGGAAAAAGTACATTAATCGCCAAAGATATCATAAAACTCTCGCCATACGATTAGTTGGTTCCGTTAGGGAGATCACAGCATCCCCCCGCTATACGATAATATAATGCAACACACCAAGATGTCGCCGAGGCTACCGCCCACTCCAAAGCCCTCCACAGAGTTGGCTCCAAGACGAACTCCTCGTCTTTCGATCGATGGATCGTTCAACCTCGGACCTGCTGCTATTACACTTTCGCCAGAGGTTCTCCAATCAGCATCTCATGCTGGTGCCGCCGCTGCTGCCCAACAAGCTCCACCACTATCTCCAACCTCACCCTTTTCGCTCACACCAATCAATCCATCCGATGTATCCAAACTACAGCAGAGACGGAGAACCTCATCCAGCGCGGGCACTAGTGCTGGCAAGCGGAATGTTGTCATTGGACCACCACCCACCAGGCAACACCCGATTATCCAGATGAAGCCTCGAGAAACCGTCCCAGCAATAAATGAAGATACGACCAAGGCCGTAGTCGGCACGAAGCGGAAGGCGAATGGTGTTTCCGCAGCAAAGCGAAAGATCGCTCGTAAGACCGCACATTCTGAAATCGAGAGGCGGCGTCGGTCCAAGATGAACGACCAATTTGCAAAATTGAAGAGTATGGTTCCTGCTTGTAAAAATCAGGATATGCATAAACTCGCTATATTAGAGGTAAGAGAGATAAAACTTACCCAAACGTCACCTAACTTTGCATTTGAATACCCTTCTAACTTTTTATTTTTTTTGTTGTTTGTAGGCGACAACCGAATATCTCGCCTATCTCGAAGAGGCCATCAAGGTGTACCGAAATGCCGGGTCCGGAAGCTTGATCAACAGTCCGCCAACATTCTCGGCCTCGGAAAGCGGCCAGGGTGACGACCTGCTCGACTATGACGACGAAGAAGAGGATGATACAGACGACATTGCCGTCCTCACCACTGAAAACTCGCCCGCGTTACACGCCATCCCGTCGCAACAGCCTATGCTGGAGATCACAGACACCGAGGCAACCCATGCGCTTCTCCTCCTTGCCGACCACAAATCGCAGAATTCTCCTATGGAACGAATGATGAGCTTTAGCGCAAAGTCGAAGCCAATGTCCGTTAAGGATTTGCTTTTGTGATTTTCTTACCCTTCATATATATATTTTTACATCTTACTTTATCTCCTATCTTCCATCTGCTCGGGGAGGCGACCGCCTGGTTTCTTGGATAAAGAAAACAATATAAAAGTTTATGCTTGGATGATTTCTTGTCGTCTCTTCTTCTTTTCCCTTTGGTTCAAACTCCCCTCTCCATATCCCCTCTTATAGTCTTCCATGGTGGCAGTGTATGTGAATAACTGCGTTGCCAGATACATATGAACTGAGGTCTGCTGCATTGGTCTTTTTTATCAATCTTGGAACCAATTGGGATAGCGGACGTTTTTTTTACAGGGCCTTTTACTTTCTCTTTTTCTTATTCAGTTACGGTGCGATGATTGCCACTTGTTTATCTCCAAATTTCGGTTCCTTTAGGGTTTTCTTTCTTTCTTTTCTTTTCAGGCTCTTGTGTTATGACGGTATATAGGTGTGTAGAGTAGAACGACTTTATTTTTAGATAAAAGTTCCATCGATATGAAGCCGGGCTCTTATCGTAGAACTAGTTAGGCGTTCTGGTGTTCATGGTGCTTGAGAATTGGATTCCGGGGCGCTTACTGGCCAACATATACGGGACGAAGGAGAGGTGGACGTATTGTATATAGCTGAGAAACCAGAAAGCGAACAGCACAAGGACTAATTTTATTATATTAGTAATGAAAGATAAGATAAATATTGATTGAAGGCAGTACTTCGATATAGTCGATAGGTGTAACAGCAAGCGCAGTCTTGATGCCAGTCCTGAATCTGTCGGGTGACGCTTTTTTCGATCCTCCGGGGAGGAAAGAATGCTTGCTTTGTTTGGCACTCGCCCTCTTAGAACAGCCTTTTTGGTGGCTTCGTCCTCCATATTGTCTCGTTATCCAGATCTGCCATCTTTCACTTCCAGGGCAGGTACTATAGGCCTCGTGAATGCTTAATCCGCCTCATTAAATTAAAATCTATAACGAAAAAGGATAGGTAAACGTGTAAATAAGGCGGGTTTTCCACGAGTTCGGTACTGGTTCCAGGAGTCCACTGCTCCAGCAAGGCATGCGCATGCAATGAATATACTTGCTGTGTAGGTGTAAAAAATACAACAAAACTTTGGGGTTGGTACGAGAAAGATTTCCATTCGACCCCAATATTCAAACAGGGAGTGGAGTTAGAGACTTAAGTTTAGTACACTGGCAGCAGTCTTGGACGTACTCCAGTAGCTAGTAGCGAGTGCGCAGCGCGCAAGCAACCCGATAGTTTGTGAAACAGAAAATCGGTGAGACAGTATCCACGACGATGTGATTGAGAGCGTCAGTTAGCCTTCTCAGAAATGGAGTAAGAGAATGCTGGAATAGATCTAGATGCTCTTGATATCTTTTGTGACTGTCTTCCCAGATTTGTAAACCTCAGTCTTGTCAAGTTTCACGTCTAGCTCTGCTTCGAGCGCCTGGATTCGAGGCTAAAGTTGCACAACCTTCTTTCTCCTTCACATGCATGCATAAACTAAACAAATCCCGCACCCATTTACGGCTTGATATTGGCAATGATGCAATGACAGTGGGTTGGTTAACGGGCTGGATGCACACCGGGTCATAAGACCCAGGTTTTACGGTCAGAACTTGTCTCGTGTCGAGCCTCAGTGTTATGAGACCAGTTACACCAGAGTTTATTTCGAAATATCTGATTATCGCGACAGCTATTACTTGTCGGAAGCATCCTGCAATCGATCCTGTTGCCCTGCGAGTTCCAATTTCATGAAGCTAGTACTATAGTACGTATTATATCTGCATCATGCACCAGTGCAGGCTTCGTAATGTATGCCTGCGCACGGAAGATCGAGAGAGACACTCCAGGAATATGGTAACAGCTATGTGCCATCCACTATCGTATTATTTGATCGATCGTGGGTTGGGTTAATTAGCGGTATTTGCTCGCTTCTTGAGGCGAGTTCGATTGTAAATATGAGCATATTTACCGTTAGCTGAACCAGTGTTTGATGCCAGAGGTGACCAAGAAAGAAAGTCTTCCGAAAAGCAAGGAGCACAGCATCAGCCTGTTATACACTTCAGGCAACATTCCAAACTTCCAGCCCTCCATTCCATGAGTTCAGCTAGGTGATCTCATATTAATTTTCATGCAATGATTTTTCTTTTTTATAAGACACACGTACGTGTACGTGGTGGTACTTTCAGACTTGAGGGCCCCGAGCGGCATTTGTCGTTGGGCCGCGGCATGGGATGCATCAGATTAAGGTCTAAAATGGCAATATATTGGACATCCTTCATTCTTTGCTATGCAATTAATCGGTGGCTTGATCGATCTCGATCTGAGGGACAAGAGAAAGTGGTCGGGGGATCGGGAATATGACAGACTCGAGTAACGTAGGTTTGCAAAGGAAGCCTCATCCAAGACATGCGTGCAGTATACTGCATGGTGGAAGCAGGGAAACAAAGTGCTCGAGCGGCCCCGAGAATGCGGTACCGCTCTAACTAAACCCTGGAGTATATTATCAAACTGGGGATAGATCATCGGCAGGATGTGGCAGCATGGAGACATAATTTTCAGGTACCTTAAATCACTTGATCAAGGTCATATTTATACGGATATATATCAGTTCCTAGCCTAGTTCTAGAACTATAAATAATTTGAGTCGCCAGGGGCTTTTTGTATGCAATGCACTGGACTCGTCTAAAAAGTGTACCCTGGTCTTTATGACAGAAAAGTTCAATTCTCAATGCATTACATGTCGATCCTCGAAGCTCATATTTGCATCGGCGAACAAGATCGATGCCATGCATGGTATAGAACTTGTCTCGTAAACTCGCCGCTCGACAGCTAGGAAGCTGCATACGGCTGTAAAGGTTAGTGCTGTAACGTAGCACCATGGTAGCATCGCGGCTTCGATGCCACCCAGACTCAAGATGAAATACACCAAGCCGAGTTTATTAAGAATTTGACGAAATGATTCCTCACTTCATAATATTTGCCGGTGCCGGCGTGGCAAACTCGATAGCATGCACACATAGAGGTACAATTCCCAGTTGTCCAAATCGATCGACAATTCGCATACTGCGACTGCGCCTGTGATCATCCGCTTGGCTCTTTAACGAAATGCCTAGCAGAATACCAGCATTTACATGCAGAAAGATACTTATGGAAGTACATACACGTGTATACCTGAACCTACATCAACGCCTGGAGGTATAGAATGCAACAATATATCCCATGCCTGTGGTTTTAGCAATTCGTTGATATACGATCATATTGGTTTTTAGTATGAATATAAGTCCTTCGAGTTTAACAGTATTAAAATAGCAGCAGCTGTTTACATTAGTAGGCATTAGAGAATATACAGAGCCCAAATTTCGACTACGCTAATTTTTAAGGGCTAATGGTTTCGTACTCTACGGAGCTGGCGCTATAGCTCGATAAACCCTGCCCAAGAAGCCTAGAACCATTATGGCGTCGCCCGGAGATCTTCAACAAAATTCCGCGCTGTCTCTAGCTGCCGCCTGTCTGCGTCGAGGTGGCGAGACACGGGATCTAGTGGAACGTCCGACTTAAACTTGATAGAGTTAGCTCTTCGAGATATTACGAGGACTTGTATCCCGCTTCAATCTCAAGCCGTAAACCTTCCCGCTCTTCTCATGATATTTAATCTAATATAGTTAGCGTATAACAGTTGCATTGAAGCCTGCAGCTCTAGTGGCTCATTTACTAAATGATTGCAGTTTGCAGCCTTAAATTTTAAATTTTGAGACAACCAAGGAGCAAAAAAAGCATCTTGAGGCCATGGCGAGCAGTTCTCTCCTCGCGTCACGCATCGGTCCCTCCTTGTTCCTGGCCTTCTTCTCCGCTACTATAGAAGGGTCGATAAGAGAAGGCTTCGGAGCTGAGGTCCACCTAGACCTATCGGAATAGTTTCCCAAGCAAAGGGTTTTTTTCTTATTTACGAGACAGTCTCCTAACCGGCATCCTTCAAAGAAGGACCGACTTGGGTAAATTTGCACCTAGAAAGGTTTAGAATGAAACCAAATAACCTGTCTGAGAATGAGCTACGTTGTTCCTTTACACGAGATACAATTCAAAGCAGGGAGCAATGCAACGAATAGACATCTAGAACGCGCGCTTAGTTGAATTCAAGTTGCGAATAATGCGCATCCGATATCCACGTTTTTCAGGACTGGTCCGGCCGTAAGCAGCCCCACCCTTTGGGGAGATTCAACCTTTCTAGCAGGTGTCGGGAGGGCAAGTCCGGCAAGTCCGAGTAAACGGGTTCGATTCCTGTAGGCTGTCTAATATGATGCATATAATCCTTCGGTACTCAAATTGAAGATCCAAGTGGTCATATTTGCAACTGATTAATTCTTGAAAAAGGATGACATATCGATTCGGAATTAGTTGAAGATATGTAGGCGGCGAAAGCACTAGTGCTAGTGAACCTAGACCCTGAACGCGGCTCGCTGGAGAGCGCAGTAACCCCCACTGGGAATCTAGACCCATGGATTAGAATCAACTTTTCATCTCGACTAGCTGACCAGTCCAGAGAGTTCCCATAATAGACACCAATTAAGGATCGAGAGACCTTGCGATTACTCGATGGATCGGCGATCGATCCAAATTGACCTAGTGGAGCTTTGCAAAAAACGGTTGCTAGTATATTCAAAGCCGATATAGAACCAAGTGTAAGTAGGTAGGCTTAGGGCCACTTATTTTACCAAGCCGGTCCAGACTGATCCTGCTATCATGCTTCTTTTTGTTTATTTCTGTGATTGATTAATTTAGTAATCAGAACACACCTGAACGCTAGAGCTCAAGCATCCCTCGAATATATTAACACATTATTTAGCGAATGCGAACTTTCCAGAGAAATTCTTGTGGGAGGAAATGTTCAGAAATAAATCGTTTGTTTGAAAGATGCTTCCACATGTTAAAGTCTATGCGGCTCGAGAGATCTATCCACAGTCAATCCCGTTTGGTCCTTTGCAAATTTGCCTGTTTTGTCTTCATCTATTCTACGAGCAAGGGAAAGTACTTACAGAGGAATCTAGAAGTGCTAATTCTATCAGATCTGGCACCTGCAGCAAACCTATCCTGCTGTGCTTGGGCAACTTACGCCCCCGCAGACCAACAAGTAGTAGTCGGTTAAGCCCAGACCCATCCTAATCCGGCCGTCTTGTCACCTGAAACCAAAAGATATCAAACGGGTACTGAAAATGTGATATCAACTTAGGTGTGCACATGCATGTGCCGGTGGGGATGTTCACCAGTGTCGAGTTAAACAAGTTGCTTGCCACGAACTTGAAGGAAGTGATAGAATGGCGGGAATTTTTATACCGCCCGTGCGACAAGATCCTAGGATCGAAGGCGACTGTGACCAAACTTCACCGAAGTTTACCGCTGCCGGCGAAGAGCATCAGCAGATTGGGAGACCAGATGCAGGGTCACATGTCGGTGCCATCGGCGTATACACATGTATAAGTACGTAGCTATTCGAATGTTCTGGCGGCGAAAAGTACAAGGTTGGCGTGCTGGGTTCCACGTGAAAGAGCTTTCGAACCGAAGCAATCAACACACCTCCCTCAGCTCAAGCAGCACCTCCAACCTCCAATCCCCAATTGCACTTGCAACTCCAGTGGCCACAGCGGAAGCTAGAGAGCCCATTCATCCGCATTGCTAGTAGCGAATCAAAAATAATAATACCTGAACTGGAATCGATCCGAACATCATCAAGGTACAGGTCTCGTTAGCCGCCCGTTGAGCAAAATGCATGAGCGAGGGGCTTTCCCGAACTAAAACTCACGCAGTTCATTACGTCGCTACAATCAACCAGTTCCCAGCCTACAATGTCCGGCAGATTTGAGCCCAAAGAACCCGTCATTCTAGATCCCCCAAAGGACGATATTATCTCGAAGGAACATCTATCCAAGTGCGATGGTGAGTGTTTTGTAACTGATTTGAATGCTCAGCTTCTGAGAATTGCCGTTTGCTGATCAAAGTCGCGAAATTTGAACTCTTGCCATCTTAAAAGGAACTCAAGATGGCTACCCAATACTTGTAGCAATCAAAGTAAGCTATCATACACAGACAATGCGTCCAGTTTTATCCTTCATAATGTCGGCTAACCCAGTCGAATTTATAGGGGACAGTCTTCGATGTTAGCAACAAGAAGGACACCTACGGACCAGGGGGGTCATATAGCAGTATGTGTATCCTCTCGCATGGTTTTCATGCACTCATAGAGCCCGGTTCAAGATATTCTCTAATCGTTCGCACCTTTGAAAATACAGTATTCTCAGGAAAGGATGCATCTTGTGGTCTTGGCAAATCTTCTCTCAAGCCTGAAGATGCACATTCTGATTATTCTAGCTTGAATGAAACAGAAATGGATACGCTGAATAACTGGCATACCTTCTTTTCTAAGCGCTATAACATTGTGGGAAAGGTTGAGGGCGCGTGAGAGAATTTTTTTTGTTCACATGGAATCAAATGATGTGGCCGCAACAAAATAGCAAGCGAAATTTATAGTCCTGAGACTCGGAATCCATTGGCTCCCTGAGATCCTTTCGGGTCTGGAATTTAATACCCCTTCAAGCAGAAAGAGTCTCGCTTGAGCCCGTCCGCAGCCGCTCTAGGCTCATTCCATTCGTAAACTAAGCAAAAATCACCATGTGCAAAACCAACGTCATGCATGCATGTCTCGAGCAAACATAATCAGCTTCTCATCTAGACATCTAGATCTTCGATCCTGCACTGATCAGTCATCTGTGAATTCATGCTGCAGATTAATTTAACGAGAATTTTTCGGTAATAGAACGGAAGACCATCATAAGAAAAAGTTTTAATTCAATGCCACGGACTTTTGTCTCCAGCTAATGGAGTTCAATGGAAAATGTAATACGTAACGTTGGTGATTTTATTTGTCTCGATGCCAGACGTTGCCCCCAAGAGCTGAGATGAATAGAATACAACAGGGTCAACACAGAAGCGGTTACCACCCCTAGAATTATAGCAACAATGTGCATAAAAATATTTCTTTCTCGTTGCCGTTCTTAGACGAGGTTGGTACATAGCAAGCAGTAAGGCAATAGTGGAAAGAAAATATCTCAAGGCATGCAGAAGCCTAAAGAAAAGGCGAAAGCGAACAGTGAACAGTGAAGAAGAATATTTCAACAACTTTAGAAATTGATTCGCATTGGTTCTTTTAAAGCAAACGGTCTTAACAAAGTAATGATATAGGCTGAGCGAACTAACAGAATCGTATTAAAGACCCTCTTTTGTGATAAAGCAACAAATTAAGCTTTCAATGCTGGTACCGTCGATTGAATTATGCGTAGTTGACCATCTAATCTTCGGACGGCCCGTTCACTGGCGGCCCGCCGCATGCCTTAGCGGGGCATTTGACTCCAGTATCTACCCATTTTTCACGATCCTGGGTCTTTGGACCCCAGCATTGGTGAAAGGGATCATTTCTTGCGAAATGACAGTACTTCACAATCCTATCGGCACTATGTCCGCAGACTGGGAAATGGATTCTCTCAAACCAGCACATGTCTGTGTTTGGAGAGCTCTAAAGGATAGATAATCTAAGGCTTTAAAGTTAGGGTTGTCTTGTGAGGTTGCGAGCGTTAGCTCTCCCCAGAAGGAGAGCTCAGTCAGGAGGAGCTCTAGTTGAAGTATATTCGACTTACAGTGCGGAGTAATAGTTATCGATCTTCTAAGACACCGATATTCGAAATAAGCGTGCGGGTATGCGACTATCCGATGCGTAGACGAAACCTAGTTGTTGACACTACTTTAGCCTGGATAACAAAATTGTTTCACAGCATAGTTACATGCAGGCTGATATGATAGATAGAGAGCTAGAAATTGATCACCAGCGGACTAACCTTGTGATGAAGTTTTGAAGGATAGGTGATACCGATTTGAAGGTGATGACAGGATCAGATGCTTGGATGAGTTTCTCAAACTTTTGCGATGGTAGGACAGGAAATAAGTACGTGGTTATATACCTAGCACGCTCCTATAAACCCAGCCGCTAGAATCTGGGACAAGGACCAAGCGCATGTTTCCGCATGTTCTTTTCAAAAGTTTTGTGATATCGCATTTTTTATTCATTTCATTTCAATAGAATAAATCGAATCAAGCCTTCGCAGAATTCACAGGCGAGATAATCTCACAAATATTATTAGCTGCTATCGCATACGACCGTATATTTTTGTCCTCCCAACCGTAGATTTTGAAAAAGTCAAAGGCGATTGGTTGGCTGAAGATCATAGTTTGTGACGTCCCCTCGCAGGAACCGGCCGGCCCTAGCAAATTAACTTGATCGAGATGATACTGCAGGCCGTTGGCATAGACCAAAATGCAGGCTAGCTTTTAGGGCTAGTGTGAGAGGTACCATGCTACGTAGTACATGAGTGGTAGCTGCAAGTCAGGCTTCGAATCGACTTTTCCGCGTTACAAGCAGGCAGTCCTAACGTCAAAATATATCCATATCCATCAAATAATTCTAAAACCTTAATAAAATGTCCTGAGCGAGAGGTCTACCATAGACCTCTATTTATATATTTATAATTTTCCCTTATATCTATTAAACAGAGATCCAGCTTAATATCCCAACTATAGACCCAACCGAAAAGCCAAGCCCATCAATTGTCTTCCTGGCCGGCCCCCCAATGCAAGCATAATTTCTCTCGGATTGTTTGCATAACAGCTAGAATCATTCCCCCACCCAGGTCTCTGATATGTACCATCACTCGATCCACTGACACGAATAGAAGAGGGCTCGCCTGTCATATTTTTAGCTCTGTAAGGGTTTGCCTAACCCGATCAAGGTATAGATCTTATCATACAAAATAGCGTGGCGCACGGGCGATACTCGCAAAGAACAGTATGGCGAGCTTCTGCAGTTCTTACGTGGGGAGAGCCATGTCTTAACTTATGACCGATAGAGACAAAATATGAGATGTTTTTTTTTTTGAAGGTCGGAGAAATGTGATACACTTGCAGGTTTCCGGCCACGCATGGGCAACGAGACCGGCTTGCTATCATCTATCTATCTAAGGTGGGGAAACAGAAGGCTGGCCTAAAGCCGTTTGATGCAAGTACGTAACGCTTCATTTAATAGTTTTTCGGCTTACCGTCCCAAGTTATGGCGGATCCGAAGTCAAAAATATATCACGATAGGATGGGTTTCCATAATGACGAACAGACTGGCCCGGATCGTATAGTTGGCCATATTGCTTGGGCTGCATAGTAGACTATTGGACCCACCATTTACGTAGCTACCGAGCTACATGATTAATTTCCTGGTAGACTCAAAGATACATTGACATGCTCTGGACTGGTGTTGCCTCTGCCCCTAGGTCCAGCCTCAATTTCTTCGAAAATTTAAGGATATATATGTCATATTCTCTAATTAAGGAGGCATCTACCTTGGATAGTCGAGATCAAACCCATCGCAGACCCCAAACTCGAGGTTAATATTTTCTAACTGGTGAAATATTGAACACACGCATGTACAAGCACAATTAACCTTTGCTTGATCGATTGATCAGATCCACGGACTAGCCTGGAGTTGACAGAGATCAGGATTGGACCGCTGCGGATAACTGGGCGGTCAGATGCCCTATAAATCTAAGTGATATCGTATATCCATGCACGCTTCCGGTTTTTTTCCTGATCAAATTTTAAGTTTACCGTTACCTTGGGAGTTCCAACCTCGCCGCGTCCCAACTAGTATAAGCGGACCGTCCCTGTAGAACGATTCGCCATTGTCTAGTTTAAAATATGAGGGTACAAGTAAGTTAGCAAATGAAAAATACAGCTCCGCCCACTCGCCTCGAGCCAGATGCAAACGATGATACAAAGTGGGTCCTCGAGCCCCAATAATATTGTTTGCTCAATGCCTAACAGTCTTCAAGTGACAATTAAGAGACGCGGAAAGGCAGACTTGCTAATTCTATCCAAAGCAAATAGCTCTATGGCAATTTACATATTTAGCGATTGGATGAATGCTCTTTTGGCAAACACCGGCATCTGGATGCCGGGTGCAAGTATACGGATGGTACTCATTCATGCGACGTCCTTCGAGAGTACATGTCGAAGCCTGTTTTTGAAAACCAACAAAAAGGAACAAAAGACGTCGGATTACATTCCCTGTCATTATCTCCAGCAATACAAAAATCAAATTAGGCGCCCAGAAAGCTGATATCGAGATATAACCAATTCATTACCGCCAATCGGGAAATCTGCCGTTAGCACCTTCGCGTTTGGCTTCTGGTTGACGAGATAAGTTGGTATCTAGACCAGGGGCGATATTCTAGCTCGAAACGTACGATATGCATAAGACATTCAAGGAATTTGATGCACTGGCGTCATGCCTGGATTCGAGGTGGCCTTTTATGCTTTAGGGAGACGGGCTTATGGCTTATGCCAGTCTACGGGAAGATTCAGGAAACGGAATTCGGTATTATTTGGGGACAGAGAATTGATTCAACCGCAGCTCTTGAGATACATTCTCGAGCGCATATCCATAGATGGATATGAAACTCTCTCCACTATTAAGGCGGCAGGTTTTGTAAAGATTTGTATACGAGGTATATAACGGAGGACAGCACAAGTCAACCAAATGATGTACAAACGGCAGGTAGAACGCCTAATGCCCGAGAATATGTTCCCGAATTCCCGAAAAATAAGAGGGAAGCGGTCAACAGTATGGAAGAAGCTGCGGTAAAAGTAGAAAAGAAAGCAAGAAAGTGAGACGAGATCACGATCCTGGGTTGGGGTTCATCTGCGTTAAAAATTTTAGAGTTAGTACCACGCCTGTAATGCAAGAGATCAGTTTAGTTTGTTTCCTACCTTTCTCTTTCCTCCAGTAAGGGTGATATTGACGAAACGTCTGGTGTAGAGTATTCTCTTCTTTGCCCGTCCCTTTGGTGACTTTTTCTTCTCTTGTGGTTCAACCTATTTTTCATCCATCGAAAAGTCAGCGGAAGTTTTCTATTTCCGGATGTTCTCGGCAGTGATATTTCCAGTTTCTAGAAATGTCATATTCGTCCTCATTGTGGCCGTACCTTTGGAGTCTGAGACTTGACTTTACCCGCACGGGCGAGAGATCCGTGAACTTTTCCCATATTGTTAGTCTCAGAGCTGTAGTTTGATTATCGATGCGATACGAGTAGATGAGTTCGAAAGTGGACTTGGAGACCGTGGCAGGGTTGGAATGAGATGTAGCTTGTGGACGGCGAGGGTGGTTGTCGATGGGAGTGTCGATGGGTAGCTTCGAATAGATGACTCTTCGCTCAGATTCCTCCCACCAATTCACTTTCGCTCGATTAGTAAAGTTTGTCATGCACGTGATCTGGGTTTGGAGCCCTAACTCATAGTCCCGTGATCCAGGCGGCGTTTGTCGGGATCGGCAGGGGGAGGTTGGTAATGTGTTGGGATAGTCGGGAGTGTCAACACATCAACTCATCAGCCTTGGCTCCCTTTGAACGACCAGCGGGGGCACCGGAAAACGAAAGACCCAATTTCCGACCATTCAGATGCTCCTACAACTTGCGGCAACACCTCTTTTCACGTCTATAGTAGAGTCTAGGCTGTCAGAAGGGCCTTAGAGTAGCGCTATCCCTTGTTCCATAAAGAAGAGATGGGAATTCCAACTTTCCCATTCATCAAACCGCTTGCTCGACGGCGGAGGTTTCTTAACTGTCACGTTTGACAGGTTCGTCATCAATCCGCCTGTCAGGGTTACTGAGGATAGAATATCATCCGATGAAGGTAATGGGCTCTCTGACCTAGGATTCGATAATATATTTTCTTCGATCTTCTCAAAAGTTGTAACCGATTCTCAATAGAACATTCGATTGTTGGACTGTCAGTCAGTGGTCACTCACTGTTCAGTACGCGTGGCAGTTCTAAAAAGGAGTAAGTGCCACCTTCCATTACACTGTGCCATGAATTTTGCGGAAAAGATCACAGGCTTACATATTAAATACATGCCAACAGAAAAGATTTTGGTTCTGGGACTCGGTTTACTACTGGGGATGCCTTTATACTTGCGTCTACCAGTCGGGAAAGTGCGGCCAGTGTTCCCGTAGCACAGTTCAATGGCTTGCTTCTCTCCCTGTAAACGAAGTCAGAACATTTTCTCTTCGATTGCTAATCCAGCGGTGTGTATCTCGTCAATAGACGAGCATTTTCGCTGATATTACTTTCAAATTGATGATGGGCAGATTCTTGTAAGGCGTGCGGATCTCCTGCAGGTTCTGCGCTGGGAGGCAGACGAGAAAACCTTAGTGCCTTCTCAGACAAGAACGCTGACAGTCGAGTCTCGGGAATACTACTGATATGTCTGGGCAAGAAGTCTGGGAACGACTTTCGGGAACACCCAGCCGCGGTCTGGGGATTTCCACTGCCGCATTTGCCGCACTCGCAAGATGTTAGCTATCACAACACTGTTTGCCACCAGAAGAAATGCGGAAAAGCCCAGGCCTTGAGGTTGAGCCTTTCTCTCGAGAAACTAGCATCGCGAAGGTCAAATAAGCCCTTATTGCGAGTCTAATTTCAAATTTCAAAAGAATACATCCGCAAAATTTCCGTTAGAATCGGCGTACGAAATGGCGAACCCAACCGGCCGACCAACACTCAGATCATCCTTCCAACCAATGAGAGTGGCTGCCAAGCCAGGATTCCGTCCTGTTTGAAATTGCCTCCCTTCAAGGGACGGACTCGGTGGATAGAACCGCAAGGGGAGATACCCGGACAAGCGTGGACGCATTTGGGTTTAAGCGGGCAAGACTATGCCCTTTCCCCCCTTCTTGACCTTTCGTGCCGGCGCTTGAGAGTACAAGTTCTTCGCCAATAGAAGGGCTGGCATCGACAATAGTCGGAGCGGCAAAAATCACTAGTCCATGCTTGAGGCACACAGTATTGTCTATAACGAAATCTCACCTGCCGCACAGTTACCACCTCGGTATCGGTGCCGAGCGTAGATAATTTGCCTTCGAAGGCTGTCATCTGGTTTGCCTTAAACTGACAAAAAGCCGTTGCAGCGGGCTCATACGGGTGATGCTCAAACGACTCATTCTTTGAAGGAGCCACTGCATCGAGCTTCTCGTGTCGCCACACTACAGCCACGGACATTCAAAAAGTCCAATATTTTAAAGATTTAGCTATTTCGGTCACCAGAACTTCGGTTGCCATAACTTGGATACAACAATCTTCTCGGACTCAGATTGCATTGACCGGGCCGAACCATCTTATCGACAGCGGTTAGGGTTGGATTCGAAACCCTGAATGACACTCGACCACCTCACAACTCTTTACGTCGTCATCTGCCGATCAGGCCAGGAGAGCTGGTACAATAACTTGACGAGGGTTTCATAAAAGCATTGTCCCCTTTCATTCGAAACGAACGAACCGTCGTGGTCCTGCTTTCCTGATGAGAGCAGAAGACAATGGAGGCTAAAAGTAACTTAGAGGCAGTACCAGAAGAGGATCTTGTGGTAGTACCCCGCCCACAAATTCCTCAAGGGGGCAGCAACAAAAGGGCGTTCCAAAAAAGGCGTCGAAGTAGAGCCTGCGATGCTTGCCGGCTTCGCAAAACCAAGGTCAGTGATACAACAGTCTCGGCATGTTCTTTTTGGATCGAACCTAACGCCTATACTATCAGTGCGATGCACCTCCTGAAGGGACGTGTTCGTCTTGCGCGTCTGCTTCACTTCTTTGTAAATTCACCGAGTTAGACAACGAAAGAAAAAAGATTGGTCCGGCCCGGTAAGTTTTATTGGGCATATACGATAGTTTCGTTCTCATTGGTATCCTCTTCTAAACTCCCGCGATCTAGACGTCTTCGTATGCTTGAAACAACTGTTCAAGAACTCAATGAAAAATTAAAAATTGCTGAGGCAAAGTTACAGTCTGGCGACCTGGGTGGTGATTCAAGTACCCAAGAACTTTCTGCCCCTTCTGAAACTCAGAGCACACTCGTAAATAGAAGAGATGAAAGCCCCTCTGATTCCACCACTACCGGCCAATCCCCCACGGACCGATCTCCTCGACACTCCATCTCACAGCCGGTTCGAAGATTTTCTTACGATAGTTACCTCACGGATGATCTCTTTGTCGGTACAACATCCGGTCTTGGCTTTCTAGCTTCAGTCCAGGAATATGTAGAACGACTAGGTTACGATACTACCTCACTTCTGGACGCCTGGAAAAACAGCGAGGCAAAAGTTTATCCATCAAACCTAGGTACCTATGCTGAGGGTTCTCAACTCCGAGACCTTCGAGGCCTCCTTCCTACAAAAGTGAATGGACAAAAGCTGCTCGATATTTTTCATCATAACACAGCCAGGTAGCGAATATATGCCCTCTTCCTTTCCCAGAGAAGTCACCCCAGACGCTAACACGTGTTCGCCAGATGCGTACCTATCTTATATTGGCCGATTATCATTAACAAATTTGAACGAGCCTACGAAGCACCAATATTTTATAATGACCAATCATTAGTTACTGGTGTCTTTTGTGTTCTAATGGCAATATTCGCGTATGCAAGCATTTGTTCTGACGATTTAGAAGTTTTTGAGGCGCCAAACTACAATTCTAAGTACGCTTAAAGCCACATACATCCCTTTTTTCGAAACTAACCTGTGTTCTTGCAGACGAGGATGGCACTTTTTCCAGTATGCGAAGAAATTCCACGATTTAAACCAGCCTATGTACAGCCTTGCTGATGCCGAAGGTATATCAACTGCTTGGTCTAGCCTTAACTTCGTCGCTTTGGGTACGTGTGCATTTGCTAACATGGAATCCAGTACTGATGATAATGGCAATGTATCTCGATCTTGCTGCGTTACCGTCTCCTTCGTGGATGACAGTGGGATCTCTTGCTAGAGTTTGCCAGGATCTCGGTCTTCATCGTAAGCCTGCTGAGGGTAGGTTTACCTCTTCGGAATACGAACATCGGTCGCGTATCTTTTGGTGCACCTTCCTCATGGATAGAAAACTCGCCTTGCAATTTGGTAGACCACCGATACTCGACGAGGAAGAAATCGACATGGACGAACCTGGAACGAACGACACAAGCGACCTAATCAATCTGTCCTTTGACACGGCTCCGGCTGGTACGAATACCTTTGGTGGTGTTGCCCTCCTTCAAAAGCTTATTTCAAATGCGCGATACATCGATCCGATCCTCCGCTTGAACGTCGAACCCGGTACTGAACAACAAGTCGAGGAGCGTATATATGAGATTGAAGAAAAGCTAGACATCATCGAAAAAAGCTTTCCAGAGGGTATTCTTGATTGGGAGAATTCTGAGTCGATGGATCCAGTCTTAGTAAAATGTGTGTGACCTACCGTGAAAAACATACCTGATCTTAGCTGACTATGAACTAAACATCTTAACAGACGCGATGATGGCGATGGCGACAAGACTTTCAATGTATAGGTTTTTTATGGATTCTTTGCTTGACCGCCGGCTAAGAACTCGCTGTTTCATTCGGTCTGTGGAGGTCGGGAAATCGACAGCGCACCTACTTCACCGCATGATGAAGAATCCTGGCTGGGAGAGAGGCTTCCGACTTCATCAAAGCGAATTGTCGTACCAACATACCTTCAAAGTATCTATTATCCTGCTATTAGCGTCAACAATTTTCACGAAACCATTCCAGGTCGCCACTAATGGCGAATTGAACGCCTGCGTCAAAGCCCTCCAAGCTGCAGCTCTAGCTCGGCCAACTGTTGTTCAGAGTCTTCATCTTTTTGATGAAGTAGCTAAGATCCTAAAAAAGGAACAAGTTCCAAGGGATTACAGCGCTATCGGCGCCTCATCTTCTTCGATGACTTTCAACAGCATGGAATACGATCCTTCTTCAGGTGGTTTCGGAGTAGCCTCGAACTCTTCTAATATTACATCAAACAGCGCTGCTTCATCTTCAGTTCTAACTAGGACCTTATCCGATGATCCCAAACCCTTATATATACCCCCTGTGGTGCCCTCAAATGACATTCGGGTAGATAACAGTATTGTGCCTAAATTTTGGCCCAATTATGAATCCTATGGTCGTGCAGCTCTAGGGTTTAGTAATTTGAAGGTTCCGTCCCCCAATGAAAGCACAGGTTGGCTTAATCAAGTTGATCCCTCGTACTGGACGTTAATGGAGAATGTCCTCTCTAATGAGAATATCGTTTCGGAAAGACGACAATAATACCCAGGCTATACATACATACGTTTTTATTTTCTGTTATTCTTCTATTATTTTCATGGGATCTCTATATGCTCCCGAGTCGGTTGCAATCGTTAGTTTACTTGGTCATTGGTCTGTCTGCTTATCAGTGTGAACACAGTGTGTTATTTTTCTCTTCAAATTTTCAGCCAAATAATCATGTTTTCTGTTCAAGAATACTCGCCCCTCTGGTCTCGCACATCTCTTTTTTTCATTACCAAAATACCCTAGACCCTGCGGCCGACGAGAATCCCTCAAACGCTCGAAATCTTATATTATCCGTGGACCAGCATCTTTAATACCCCCGAATCCCTAGCTTGGTCACAGGGCGCTTACTCTGGACTTCCATAAAATCTCGAATATCCTTCTGAGACTGGCAAGAAGCAACAGCCAGTCTCACATCTTTTTCGTCGATTTCTCGTTACTTGAAGAACATTATCCAAGAATCATCCCGCATGAACAATCATACGATTACTATTTCCTGCAAAATCAAAGATACCTTAATACTACCAATGGTTTGGCGTATATATCCTTTCAAAGCGTTCCTTTCAAAACCGAATCGATTCCATTATATACTCTTCGAGTCGGGTGGGTGCCTAGTTATTCTGTTTTTTTTGTTGTGTGATTTCGATTCACGCATTATTTTTTATTTTATTTAATACTGCTTTTCTTTCTTCTATATTTTTACAGCTATAACTGACAAAACGACAGAAGTTACCGGTCCCCTCGCGGGGACAATTGCTAGGGTCCTATAAACAGTACTGTTAAACCGTGATGAACGTGCGTGTACCTGCGCATATGACGAATTAGTTGTCTGATCCCAAGGGCCCTTCGCATGGGTGGATGGTCTAATAGAATACATGCATAGGGGAACATAAAGTGTCGGATGTGAATGTTTTACATTTTGGAGCTACTCTGGCTAATCGGATCAGCAATTTCGTTTCTGAGGAGTTCGACGATTTTGAACCTGTTAATTTCGGAGAACTCTACGAGGAGGTCTGTGGAAGGTCAGTCGACGTCGTGATCAGATCGATATGATATTACTTACATGCCTAAAAGCTAGCTGCGCTGCATGTTTCACGAGCAAAAATAGTGATAGCTAAGAACTGTAGCATAAATATCACGAAAAATGTAGGAATTAGGTTGAGCATGAGACAAAGATAAATTCGATAATAAGAGGTAAACAAAATTCCTATCCCTATCCCTAACACGCCCAATTTCAAAAAAAAGAGAGGACAGACAAAAACAAGTAGCAGTACAGTTTGAAGTCAATAAGAAGGAAGAAGTTGAAAAAGGCAGACTGAAGAAGAAAGTAGAAAGAAAGAAAGAAAGACAAAGTAAGAAAGACAAAATAAAATGGAAGAGAGAGAAAAAAAGTTGTCCAATTAAAACCCATATCCGACAAAAATGGCAACTAGATATTTACAAGAATGAGAGAAAATAGATCCGGAAATGTGAAGAGCAAGCAAGCTATATTATAGTCCTGAAAATGTCCGATAAATGAATTGATTATTTCAAAATGAGGTCGTTAGATGCCGTCTGTTCGAAGGGAAACAAGAACCGTAAGATGTCTAAAGCTGGCAAACTTTTTTTAAGCGTTGGAAATCCGGGCTGGGTTTGAGACTGTTGCTGATATGGGAGAAAGAGAATGAGATGGTCGAACGTGTGATTAAAGATTAAACAGTGCCGAAAAGATATTCGTTTTTAAGTGGTTTAATGAACTTCGCTTTGTTCAGGAGTGGTAGCCAAAGGACCTAAAAAGCAAAACAGTTAGAATATTCGCTCCATGAAAGAATTGGGAGCCAAGAGGTCAATTGTGTAACATACTCCACGAATTGTTGACTTTCTGCTCGACAGCGACTCTGCTATCCATAGCTCTCTTCCATTCCCTCCATTCGGAGGCGATATCCGACAACACACCACCCATGACACTGGCACTGGCCATCAACCCATGTCCCTCCCCCTGCAATATGTTGACCTCACACCTGCGCATCGTCTGTCCTAGCCACTTGACGTTTTCAACTGGGACCCTGGTATCCTTGGTACCGTGATGGATAATGACAGGACGATTGATATCGACGTATCTGAATCCGATTGGTCGCGAGCGTTCCAAGCAGACCAGCAGATCGACGGCGGGGTTGGCATTACGTGTTGCAAGGGACCAGATCTGATGCGTTAATCTTTCGTCGTAGCTATGTTGTCTTTCCTTCTCCGCGGCGCTGGAGAGAGCTGCGGCAATGATGGCATCGGTGCTGTTTGTCTCTTGCTCTATGACTGATGTGATAGTGGGTGATCTGGGTTCGTAGGACGCTCGAGATCCAATAGTGGTTGATGCAACACCGGTCGAAGTCATCGAATACCGCTTGGAGCTACTCGCACCTGTTGCTCCGCTGTTCTGCGTGGCTAGAAGCTTGCCCTTGTCGGAGCTTACCCTGTTCTTCTTCTTGTTCTGTGTCTTGGGTAGCGATGTTGTAAGCGATGCGCTAGTGGCAGACATGAAGGAAGAGTTGGCTGCCTTGAGGAAAGGTGTTGGAAGTGCTCTCAATATTCGCTGGGAAGCTGGGACGGCAGCCGGGGATGGTGCTCCTTGCGACGAGGATATAGTTTCCAGTTGCGATGGTGGAATCCATGGTGCTAGAAGATGAATTTTGCCTCTGATATGACCTGGCATACGGAGGGCCGTTGCTAATGCGTAGATTGCACCGGCAGAGTGTGCTAGTAGAGAGAACTTTGTGATCTTGAGAGATTGGCAAATGTACAAGATATCATCTGTCATCACGAAACGTTAGAAGAATATAAGGATGATATTTTGTAAAGGATATATATACCTGGCCAACTTAACACCGTCCTTTCAGATTCTGGTATGGCGTCGCTCTCACCAACACCAGGTCTGTCAGGGGTGATCAATCTGAGACCCAAACTTAACGCGAGTTCGTCATAGAATGCCGTGACATATCTCGTCAAGCCCATTCCAACGCAGATAAACACTGCGTATCCATTAGGATCGCCAACTTCGCTGAAAGATATCGTTCGACCAGAGTTGGGAAATCTGAGTTTTTGAGACAGTCTAGGCGAGCAAAGATAGGATTCTACAGCATCGTCAATCGAGTCAGCGTTAGAGGCCCGGTCATCGAAACCGTTGTTAGGTTGAAGGGCGGGTGCCAAAGTTGGAGGAGAGGATCTTCTCCGTAATCTGCCGCTGGATGTTCGTCGATGATTGGAGACGGGAGGATGAGAAGTGTTATGCGGTAGGGAACTTTGTCGTCTTAAGGATGAGTTACTTGTGCTCGTGCTAGCACGCGGCACATGTTTAGGCTGTGTGGGGCTTGTAGGAGTCGAAAGGGCCGTAGCGAATTGTATCCCAGCGGAAGAGGTGGCAGTCGACGATGCAAGAGCGGAATGGCGTCGAGAATCCTTTTTCGATTTCAATTTTTCTGGGGAAATGCTCTTTCCATAACTTGATCGACGTTCAGGGACCGACAGGACTGCTGCGGTGATAGGAGCCGTAGCAGCGAGAACCTCCATGTTGTTTTTCGGAGTCTTGAGGGTTTGGAGCGGGTGCGATTCCAAATTGTTTCTCAGTCGAATATCTTCGGTGCTGCTCATACGCAGGATTGCTTTTGGGGGTGGGGGGACCTTCGACTCCTCGGTATTCCTTTGGGAATACGACTGTATATAATTTGGCACATCGGTTGTTAAGCTAGATCGTTTGCCCATGGAGCTTTCCTTAGAGGAAGATCCGCTAGTGCTATATCGTTTGCTGGTTCTAACAACGGGGGGTGTCGCTGCGTCTTCAGGATGCAAAAGGTGATAGTCCCGAACTGGAGAATTCGAAGTAGTATAGGTAGCGCCGTCTTTCCCGGTGATTAAATCCGAATTAGGGCCTTCGAAGAAAAGGGTGTGTTGAGGCGATGGGCAAATCTTCGCTAGTGATTCGACCAAAGATGCCATGATCTCGGGGTCAGTAGCAAGTTGAGCAGTGTTCAACGGGGAAGGAGCAGGCTTTCGGCGGTTGTTCGAAGGACGGGATGACTTGCTATTGCTGCCACTGCCGCCACCGCCACTGCTACTACTACCTCCACCTGTGCTGGTACGAGGTATATTTTGTGGGTGGAGGTTTTGGCGATACATCGAACTGGACGTCGTAGTGGTGGTGGTAGCCATCGCGGGCGGTTATCCTCCTGGCGAGAGAAGCTACAGCCGGAGACAGGAGTGCAGGTAGTGCAATACGTAGGCTATGCAAATTTTGCTTAGTTTGCGCGGTTCTCTACAGCAAACCTACGCTATGGCACAGTGCATGGGCTTGAGCGCCGGTTCTTTCAATGCAGTCCCAGACGTGGTTTGCAGTAGATGTGATCGAGATATTTTAGAAGCCGAGTTTATGCAAGGTACTGCACAAGTAATCTCATGAGAATATCCGTGTTACAGCGGAAGGTGGAGGCAGAAACTTTCGGGAGAACTGGAAGGGAAGAAAAACTTGATTGTTTCCTCCGGCGGTGTGGGTATCTGGCGACCTGACATATGCAGACAAAGAAGTTATGGAGCTGCGTGAGGAAAAGGAGAAGAAAAGGAGTCGTTCTGGATTCGATGCCTCGCGTGTTTGGAAAACGCAGCTAGCGATGCAGGAGATAGATCAGGATATCAACCACGGGAATGGATGATTAACTGGAGAAAGTAAGAAAGGTATCAGTCGCGAAGAGGAATGGGAAGAGACTAAAATTCTCCAAGCCGCAGCCGTGGGATGGTATTTTAATTTTTTTTCTCGGATCCGGGGCGATTATATTAGAAGATCTTTTCTGCAGTTATTCCTCACAGAGCTATGTAAAGCCGCGGTCTTCTTGTCTTGACTTACTCGAGCGTAATGATGATGATGGGCTATTTCATTGCGCGAAAAAGAAAAGGAGGCGGATGGGCCAGCAGCGCCTTTTCTGAAACGGTGCAGAAATTGTATCTGAAGTGGTCGATGAAGATATAAATTAGCGAGGGGTGGTTATCCAAATGCAGATGGATTCCTCTGCGACAGCGTAGTTTCTTTCCGAGGGCTGAAAGCGGGAGAGAAAAGTCAGGATCCCTGGCCAAAGGACTCTCCCAAATTGCGGTGAGCTCAAGACCATCTCACACGGGGCACAAGCATGCGTCTTATCGACCGACGCATTTGTTTCGCGGCGACGCTTCGACGGCGACTTTTGCTTCCTTTCCGTCGCTAAACCAATCCCTGCGGTAGTGTCGCCGTCGAAAAGCGACCAGAGTTCAATACCTGCGGATGAAGCGAAAAATCAGGAGAAGCGTCCTCAACTGCATTTGATTGCCATCTGTCGTCGTGCTGCGCTGCACAATGCAATGGAGGCAAACTCGGACCACCCAGAAATTCGGGTTCCTCGATCTCGCCCCTGCGAGTGGGTTAATCACTCAAAATCCTTGACTGCAAGGTCCAGGGGCGACCACCCCACTTGTTTGCTGGTGCAGTTCGCGAATCAGCAGCAGCGTGCCCAAATTGCTACCAGATGCTGGCCCATGGGAGAGCCAGATCTTATCGTTATCTCTCCGGATGGCCAATGGGGAAGCCCAAAGATCCAATTCAAACTCCTGGTTGGCATGCGCGTGCCCAGGGTTGACGGGTTGAAGCTACTAGTTCCTAAGGAAGAAGATATCCTGCCCAGTCCGTTAGAAGTTCTTCTAGTTGCTGAGTGCAGGTGATCAAACACGATAGACATTTATTGTTCACCCGGACAATTTTGTCTCTCCCTATCTTTCTGATAATCGAGTCGAGGCATGCGACGTGGAATTGATGTGTCTCGTGGCAGCGACATGGCATGGCATTCTCCATCCAACGCGACAGACCCGTTCGCTTGGACCCAGGCGACATGACAATGATCCGCGTGGAAGCTCATTGGTATGGGCATCGTGGAAACATGAATGGAATCGAATTTAACTGGGCCGCCCCACCGCCCGGGCTGGGCCAATGGAGATGCTGATGTCGGTCATGGCGGTTTAAATTGGACACTCATCTGTCTTAACAGGAGCAACTAATATTAGCGTGGCAGTTCAAGTCAGAAACGTACCCCGGGGTAGTATGAACGAATGACGGCTTCTTACTTTGATGGCCTCAATTAATGGATATTAATTCTCTCAAGAGGTCTATACTTATATCGCTGCTATGATAATGTCGGTCCTCTCTCTGGTTATAGGTAACAGCGAAGGCAGCTGACTTCCCACTTAAAACTGTGGCATACAAATCCGAAGCCTGCGACACACCTCTCAATCATCGACCAAGCACAGCTAAATGCAGGCTCACCAAATATACCAGAGCTGGACGTATCAAATATTCTGAAATCGCATTGTTTCCCATAGTCTTCCTCCGCACTCCACAATGGAAATAGATTCATGAATCGTGTACAAATTAGAAATTGCAGGCGCCAGGTCGACTCGGCCCGATACCGGATACGCCAGGCTCGCTTGGAAAACGTTCTGATGGTGCCACCACCATGTGTGAGTACTAATGACTTAACTCCACGTAATATAAGTCATTATAATGGTCTAACTAAATAGATGTCGATATGATAACAAAAAATTATCGAGATCTCTCGATAATGGGGAGGCTAAGTGCATGCATGCAGAACCGGAAAGATTCGACAGCGAAATGCACATTCAGTCTCAAAGTTACTTTCATGCTAAATACTCTGCAGGAACTACCTTTTGGAGTACATAAATCCGTGACAAACCAGATCGTGAAATCCCCAGCCATTCGGGTAGACGCAGCACAGCCCAAACTAAAATCTGCGGGAAATTTTCCAAGCGAGGCTAACTATTCTCTTCCTCGAGTTTTGCAGGAACGAAATGCACCATGAATGCGAGCCAGAATCGGACCCTGTGATATCATGATGCGTCTACGGCCTAATCTTTCAAAAGGGAAAAGTACCATAATCATTTCTGGGAGGTGCAAATAGCCTGGAAAGCTTGGATCGTGTGAACAAACAGGCCCATCCATGCCAGTCGAGCTGTCTGCCCACAACGATGACGAAACGGCCGCTAGCTGGAACTTCAACCAGCTTGGATTCCAAGAGCGACGACGTCTCAGAATCGAAGAGGATACATATCATGGCGGCCTCGCCCATCCGCTATCCTCCATGAACTCGATCCCAGATGTCCAACTTCAGCTTCCTCCTTCAGCCGTTCACTTGCCCTGGCGGGCCAAGAGAGAGAAAGAGACCACTCCCGACCACCTTGCTGAGCTATTAGCTGCAGGCTGCAAAAGCTGGGAAAACTTTTTGCTCATGTTCAGTTCCTGCCGCGTAATTCGGTGATTTGCCCCCCTCCAGCGCCACCGGCCGCCCTTCGCAAAAAACCAATTCAGTACCAAGAAACCGAAGGCCAAAAATAAATAGCTGGCGCACGTCGAGCCGGCCTTTCGATTATTCGAGTATCAGGTTTTCCAGCCCTTTTGTGTTCTCGGGGTAGTCGATATAGATAGATCGATAGACCCCACGTTGCCAGCTTCTCTTCGAAGAGCATTGGAATGTTAATCCGTCTAGCAACTACGTTTCACCAAACTAACTGAGAAGCAACGGCTGACGATCTGCGGCTCGCAACGCACAATATCACCCAAAAACAACACAAAATACACACGCGCGCGCACGCACACACGCACACAGCTGGTTGCCATTGACGCCGCGCCGGAGCGCCCATTCAAATCGGAAACGGAAACAGAGACGGAATTACACTGAAGACCGGATTGAAGTGAACTGGTTCGGATTGGATTCGCCTGTTGGCCTTAGCAAGCGAAATGAGGTTGACGGCCCTGCTGCTGGCCGGCCTGGTTACAGGCTCCGTCGCAGTTTCCACAATTCTCACCAGGAGCGCAAACGGTGACCATGTCGTCTCCCTAAACTTCCAAAAAGAGAAACTTTACAGCTCAAACCGCCATCCCGGACTACGTAGAGCAAGGCGTAGGACAGCCATTGCAGCACTGGACAATGAGGTACGTTTCAAGCCGAATAAACGTTCCTTCCAGGAGAATCTTAAAGCTGACTGTTGGATGCATCTCAGTATCTTCTCTACTACGTCGACGTCGAAATTGGCACCCCTCCCCAGGCGATGAAGCTACAGATAGATACTGGAAGCAGCGATGTCTGGGCACCGGCTGCCAGTTCTTCGTATTGTCGCAGCTCAAATGATCCCTGCACCGAGGGAGCATGTAAGTTTGATTTAAAATATTATCATCAAGACTGGAGAGGATCTGACAGGTGAATACGTCTAGACAATCCGTCATCCTCCTCAACTAGCGAGATTGTAGAAAACAACGGGTTCCGTATCGGGTACCTTGACGGCACTCACGCATCCGGAGACTACATTACCGACGTTTTCACTATTGGAAACATCACCATCCCGGACCAACAGATGGGCATTGGCTACGACACCGATATCTCCGCTGGTATTCTCGGTATCGGATTCGGCGGGAACTCTGTTTCATCTACCTCGTATCCCGGTCTGATCGATAACTTGATCATCCATGGAGTTATCAACTCGAGAGCTTACAGTCTCTATCTCAACGACCAGGAAGCTAATACTGGTTCCATTCTTTTCGGCGGTGTCGACACTGATAAGTACCAGGGGAAACTCATTGGTATTCCGATTCAAAAACCAGCAGCAGGTCAAGATTATACCGACTTTGTGGTCGCATTGACACAAGTTGGTTTCGCTGGATTCGATGGGAAGGAAGAAATAATACAATCTCAGTTTTTATCCGTCGTCCTTGATTCCGGTTCATCCTTAACTTATCTTCCAAATTCGACTGTCACAATGCTTATTCAGAAAATCGGAGGTGCCTGGAGCTCTGAGATAGATTCTTACATGGTTCCCTGCTCGCTCTCCAACAACTTTCACGACCATGTCTACTACCGATTTGGTGGTGTTGACGGACCATTGATCAAAGTCCCGATGGAGGAGCTAACCAATTATATCATCGATGTTAACGGAGATATATGGACGGATGGAGATGGGAATCCGGCCTGCATATTTGGAATTCAGCCTCAACCTCGAGACTTTGGTGACAGCTACATCTTCGGCGACACGTTTTTGAGATCAGCTTACGTTGTTTACGACCTTGACGGCAAGGAAATCTGGATGGCGCAGACCGTATTCAACTCCACAAAAAGCAACATCCTCGAGATCAGAAACAGCACTAACTCTAAAAGCGGGGTTCCGGATGCGAGCGGCATCTCGTCCGCTGAGAGTGTTAGTATGACGGTCGAGACTATAATTAAGCCGAGGCCGACATCGTTTTCTGTTTTCCCAAGTTCAGAATCAACGAGCGTGAAGGCTGCGGATACTACTACGGCGGCGGCGCCTGCCCCGGATAGTACCACTAGAGTTGTCAGCGCCACAGAAATCCCAACTGCCACCGTCGTCACCTTTCCGATCGTCCAAAGCTCTAGCTCCAGCACGAGCTCTCCTCCCAGCCCTACTCCAAGAAACTCGTTGTCTGTCTTCTCTACCCTTCCGCCTTCCTCTATTTCTACCTCCTCCTCTCCTAGCACCAACGCGCAATCTACCCAAACCCCGAGCACTGGCTTACATCTTCAAGTCAACTGTGCGCTGGGTTTAATATTTCCCATTGTTATTTCTCTTTTTACTATAATGATATGAGTGTGTTGGACTCGAGAGATTCCCCTCATATGATATAGCCACCCATCATCCTGTTAGTCTACTTTTGACGAGATTAACGCCTCAGATGATGATTATCTATTAATGTCTTCCTGTTTTTATCATGACTACGAAATATTCATTTAACGACCTGCAAAATTTTCTCTGTCCGAATTTCTTCCTTCGTTCGCGGCATCCCCTCCTTTCCATTAAGTGTACCATATTTATTGTCATTTTTTTTGGTAGGCATATGTTCCTTCTTACCCTGCATCCACTCATTTAGCTAGGCGTTTTCGATATCATTCATCTGCTATTTTCCGTGCATTTTATTGCATATATATGGGAGGCTGAACCATCTTGCGACAGAGACGAGTTTGATCGAATTTGGATGGTTAGCCTGTTTTTTGAGTTAATTCTAATACGAATTGTATTATTATGGTCATCTATCTTGTGGTATAGCTTATCTATACAATATTTACAGGACATACCGCACACATGCATAGCAGCGGCATTTCCACTAACTCTATATGATTGTGCTCATTCGCAAGTAGTACTCTCTTGGTCGCTATTATGGTGTTTCTAGGAGTAGCTAGTTTCTGTATCTCCCAAACCGATAAGCTAGAAAAATATCTGTTAACTCGGTCAAATCTTACACGTCTATGTAGAAACTTTAGGCTAGTATTTGTCGAGTATATCATTTGAATTGTATCATCTTGTGTCTAACCCGTCAGACGAGGTTTGTATGTATAGCGATAAATCTATATCTCATAAGATGATCACTGCTTTCGCAACCGTGCCAATGCGGCTATAACGCCATCCTCTGTTGTCGCCGGCTTAGCCGTATCCGATCCCATAGAAGGGTTTGCCACAGGAGCGGGAACTAGCTCCGCCTGCGGCTTCTTTCTCCTCCTCTGCTCATCCTCCATAGCCCGCAGTGCATCCTCTGCATCTAAATCAATCATCATCTCAGCATCACCCTGCGGTTTCTTCGTCTGCGCCCTTGCCGGTGGTGCAATTCCCAATCGTCTGTTTATCGCCGCTATATCCTCATTTTTCATAGTATTAGACGTTCTTGCTTCGGCATCACTGGTACCCCCTCCTTCCGCTTCCGCATCCTCCTCTCTCTTCTTTTTCAAAATCGCACCACCGACCCTGAAATTCTCCCGCATAGCTTTAAACCACCTCTGCGTCTTCTTTTCCCCCCACCCGGGGATCAACTCGATCTGCTCCTCCGTCGCATTAACCGCGGCCCTAACACTACCAAACATACTGATCAACCCCATCGCATCTGTTTTATTCACCCCGCGGACGCTGGTGACAAAATCTTCCATCTGGCTCATATAATCGTCCTTCTGGCGCTCCTTGATGATGGTTGCCGGCGAACTCTCCATAACCCTGTATAATTCGACGTATCTTCCCGCTTCGGCGGAGCTCCAGGCCAGCATGATGGTGATGTTACTTATCAGACTGGTTTTTGTCAACTCCTTTAGCGGATCGGCGTGTTGTTCTGTATCCACGTGGATGAGGAGGACGCGGAGCGTAAACGCCCTGCCGAGGAATTTTATGCGTGTGTAGATGTATTCGGGATGCAGACGGTGGTATTTGAGGGAGAGGAAGAGGATGCAGGTTGTCGGTGTTGGGAGGTAGTCGGGGATTATGTCGCCGTATTCCCAGGGGACGGATTTGATGTATGGGAGGAGGGGGTTGCCTTTCTATGTTTTATGCGTTTGGATGAGTTGTCTGTCTAAATGGGATTTTGACGGTTATAATGGAGGTTTTGAATAGTGTACCTGACGAGTATTGACGATTATGGAGTTCGGACCGCCCGGCTTTTGGATTTTGCGGGGTACGGGCTGGACGACTGGTTGTTTTGATGGACCGGCAGGTGGTGCTGGTTTCGAAGGGGGTTTCGCCCCGCGTGCCTTTTCGGCGGCATCTGCTATTGCGACGAAGGCTGCGTCGTCGATGTCATCAAAGTCATCCATATTGTGACGGGGTCAAGAACGTATGGTAGTGGTGATGGGGTTCCATTGAGGTGGATAGCTTGGTGGAATTCTTGACTTGGGTGCATTAGTTGCGGTCTTTGTTGTGAATGTCGTCAAAAGCGCAGACCACGTGACCGCGGTCGAACGATAATAGCCAATGACATATGTTTACGGGATTATTGTACGTATCTGTTTCTAGGCTTGTACATCTTGTTTCGGTTCGACTATTTTATATTTATTTCAATCCTTCATTAAATCGGGGACGCCTTGGTGCGGGGTGTTTTCATCGAGTTACAGTATCTTTCTCATTGGTCTGTATTGCTTCTGAGCTTCTGGGAACGAGGTACCGTAAGAGTTCTCCGTGAAAAATAAAAAAAGCAAAAAAAGTAAAAAGTAGTGGTGGTAGTTAGCAGCAAAACGAGACAGCCCAGGAAAGATGATCATACAGTGAGGAAATAGAAAAAAAGGAACAAACAGCCCGTTAAGCACTAAAATAGTATGTAACACTGAAAGAGATGTATGACGGAAGAGAGGCTGGTAGAGAGGTATATGGCCCCTGAAGACAACATTTCCCCTTTGCATGGCAGTTCTTCATTTCCGTTGAAACCCATATTCTTCCATCTGTTCTTTGTATGCGGTTAATCCAGCTAGCCTTGCCGGATAGGTTTGTATACCGGACGACGGAAGATTTCGAGATTCAACAAAAAGACGCAAGCTGTGTTACAAAGGTGCAACATCGTCAAACGGGGGGTTTAAAAAGTACGGGCGAGAGAGATATATATAGCTTTGATGTAAAAAGTTCGGGATATATTGAACTATGATGGACGGGGTTTTTGGTGGGAAAAAAGAGTTGATAAGAAAACAAAGGATCGCTAGTTGGCATTTCGTCTCTAAGCAAATCTACCACTTCATGAGGTGAGGTCTGTCACCCTTGCTTAAGCTGAAGGTGGACTTCAGGTAAGAGGTAAGCAGAGGTGTCTTCTTGATAGCGGCGATCAAAGGCTTGTCGACCTCTGACTGGTCTGCGCTTCGGTTTTCTGGAAGGGTCTTCTTCTGTTGGTTTAAAGAAACGAGTTAGATTCCATCGATTCTCGATATCCGGATATTTTTTTAAATCCGGGGTTTTCCTATCTCGTTGCTGAGAGTAGTCCTGTAAATGAAAAGTCTTACCTCGCTGGCAGCCTTGGCAGCATCGAAGAATTCCTCCTCTCCGCTCTTCTTTCCAGAGTCCTCTTTGGCGAAGTACTTGTCGTCAAACTTCTCTAGGTTTAAACCTAAGCTTGAAACATCGATCTTCTGGCTGGTGGCGATGACATAACGGGCGTTGACACGGCGGAGTGGGACACCGTTGAGCTTGAATGGACCGGTGACGAGGAGGACACCGCCGTCAAGGGCCTTGAGGAAGACGACACGCTTGCCTCTGAAGCGGCCGGCGAGGATTATGAGAATGGTTCCCTCGGTGAGAGAGGCTCTAAGCTTGGTGGGATGTTGGGTTTTGCGAGCCTGCAGATATCGAAAAATTCCACCATGTTAGTATATCTCAATATCATGAAATTTTCGAACCTGCAATTGCTTGTCACAGTCTCATTTCGCCTCTGGTAGCTGCCATTTTTGGTCGTGTCCGTCGTCTGTTCATCCATTGCCGTCGTCGTCGACCAAAGAAAAATTGCATTCGATTGTTCATTGCTGTTGTAGAGCAAGCAAACTGCCCCGATCCAAATTCCACCGGTCCCATTCATCGTGACAAGCAATTCACAGATTTCACAGATGAAGGAAGCACCCACCTTCTTTGGTTGCGCAACATCCGCTGTAGGATACCACTTGGAGGCCTTGTTGGCGGGAATTTCCCGGGAACCCGAGCCGAAGGTCTTTGTCGACATGTCGAG
Source organism: Orbilia quercus (assembly GCA_036971405.1). NCBI lineage: Eukaryota > Fungi > Ascomycota > Orbiliomycetes > Orbiliales > Orbiliaceae > Orbilia > Orbilia quercus. Next base: position 2,873,510 of record JAJTUE010000002.1, on the reverse strand, counting down.
TATGTAGTAAGATTAAGAGTAGATGTGGAGGCCGTAGACGGTGGATGGATACTCGGTCGATGGGGAGATGCTGATGATGTCGGTCGGGATGGAGAGAGCACAGAGTCGGACTTTCTCTTTCGTGGTGGTGTTGCTTCTGGTCGTCGGTTGGAGGCGATAATTGGTGGTGCGGTCCTTGCCAGTGCGCTATGCTGCAACGGTCTCTTTCACCAAGACGAGCTGGATGAGGGCTTAGGGCTAGAAATTTCATCGCACAAACGCCCGCCACAACACAACACAACACAATATATCACAGCACAGCCACATATACCAATACCAGCCACAGTGGCACAACAGCTTCCCAACTTTATTCAATCCTCTACAACCACGGAGTCTTTAAACGTCTAGATACACTCAATAATACCCCAGTTGCAGCCGCTTGACATCCCTCCACTTCCTATTCGCCTTCCACGGCGGCCCACGGTCCTGATACTGTAGTTCAAACCGTTTCTCCTCCTCCTCCTCCTTTGTCAGCGGCTCAGGCCTCTGATACTCTGGATCCAAAGGCACCGGCCAGTCTATCGGGTCCGGTTCATCTGGTCCAAGTATACTCGGCAACCCTGTCCATTCCTTCAACGGTGGAGGATCATATTCTCCCCGGTTATACTTTTCCATATTCTCTCGAATCTGCCGACGTGCTCTCTCCCCGTAAAATATCTCAGTGTTTAACTGCGTCAAGCGTTGGATTTCTTGAGGAGTGCCGGTTTCTTCCCTATAGTTCCGCCACAGACCTGTCTGGTAGTCCGGGGTGTTAAGTGGACCAACTGCGCCCATGTCAGCTTTTCATTCATTCGTGCGAACTCGAGATTAATTGATATCCTGACTTACTTTGGTTATACTCGTTATCCGGGCTGAAAAAGGACGGGGTTTCGGGTAACCACCTTGGACCTTTGGATTCTACCTCCATATCTGTTTGACTTTCCACGCTCTCTAGCTCTATATCTGGCTCCGAAGGACTGTAATTGGAAAATACAACCGGCCGGGGAACGATTTTCTCAGGCGCGCTCTGTAGCGGCACGGGGATCGCCCGTTGCAGGCCAGAGTTAAGATTCGATTGTTGGTTGCTCTGTTGAGGATTTTTTGGTTTCCTTGTTCTGAATTTCGGCGCTGGCAATTCTGCCGATCGTGATTCCGAGATACCTTGCGATTGAGATCCGTTCGGTAGAACCTGCTTGAGGGTTGCTCGAAACCCTGTGGGTGTGCCTTCGGGATTCAACGAGGCGACAGATCCAGACTTGGATTCTTGTGTGACTAGTGGAGGTATTATCGGAATTTTGTAAAGGCCCTCGAGAGTAATTTCCCCAAAACTTGGAGCTCTGGCCCGAGAATTTGCTGAAGCCTGGGTTTCGGGACCGAATACGTCCGCACGAGTAAGCTTCGGAATGACAGTTGCTGGTTTGTTGCCATTTGCATTCCCAGAAATCTCTTCCTCCATCATACCCGTGGCCACTGAACCTGACGGTTTCTCAACTTCTATTCCTCCAAACGTGGGAGACGTGAAACCTCCTTCAACAGGCTCGTTCAGGAAATCGAGTTCTTCGTCGGTCTCGAGAATCGCTTCAAGCTCTTCGGCTGAAGGCCCTGAATTTGCCAGTGAGTCTGATCCTCGAACTGTCGTCGCTGGGATCCCCTCGAGGTCATTAACTATCATCTGCTGCTCCGGGGAATCCAAGATTGTCGGCTCGCCCCTTTCGCTAATATTTGTGACCACTCGGAAGACAATCTCCCTACAACCGACAACGTCTATTCTTTTACCCGGTCGACTGCCGTCTTTATAGACTTCCAAGAAAGAAGGCTTGATACGACCCGACATATTTTGAAAGCAAACTAAAATCCAGTTAAATAATTTTAGACCTTGACAAAAATCATGAACAAATACCTTGAATATGCGTTTTCCCTCCATCGATGACGACAAAATCACCCTGTCGGAGCCCTGTATCCGTTTTCCCCGTTACCTCTTGAACGGGGAAATCACCAATGTACTTATCAATCCCCTCTAATCCGGATTCTATAGGCTGCGGATCAACTTCTTCCCCTAGAATATAATCTCGAAGATTGGCAAACGTGGGATCACTACCATTTGCTACCCTGACCTGTCGACGGGTAGAACCCCCGTTCGGCCTCTGCATTATCGGACGGTACACCTTCCATCTATAATCATATCACGAATTAGCATTTATAATCAACACGTCATCTGGGAAACTTAAAAAAAGTGTTATATTGTGAACTTTACCTGACCTGCTCACCCGTCCTGCGCGGAACACCGGACCCCATACTGAGATAATTCCAAAACGAACCCCAAGTATTATCGAATATCGACGCGAATTCGATTTTTGGCAGGAACGCCCCGGGTCTGCCCTCCATTGACTGGTAGTAATCATGATTGAAGGTATCGATCTTCGACGGGTCCGTGCTGGTACTTATCGTCCACGCGCCCTTGGCGTACTCCGCGTTGAAGGAACACCAGGAACTCGCCAGCTGCGGACCGACGAGGCCGGGTCCTCCGTTGACGTCGTTATGTTCTACGCAGTACCGCCAGTTGGCGAGGCTTATGGGTTTGCTGGTTTGGTGGGCGGTTACTGCGAGATGTTTACTATGGTATTAGTCGTGTGCTGTACACGATGGTCTGGATGGATAACCATGAAGGGAAAGGGTGAAACGTACGAAACTGGTTGACGTCTATGTTGTAGGATGCTGGTAAGGTGGTCGCTTTTAACCAAAAGTACGCCGTGACCGGGTGTAGATGAGTTAGGATACCAAGGGTAACCAGTGGTAGAGATCTGATGCTAGCAACAGCTGAATTGCGTCTTTCTGCCATGATCGCTGTTGTTGAGTTACCTAAGTATCTGCAGGTGGGATTCTATTGCTGCCACGAATTGGCACATGGCTTTATCGCTTTCCTTGTGAGGCGGCGATATCGATAATTTGAGGTGATTTTGCGCATATTCTTCGTGAGGGCTGCAGCTGTCTGGAACGAGATGTTGCATTTTGTGTGTTGTCGACAGGCCGAGTCTCATCCGCTAAACCACACACGTCTTGCATTGGACTTCGTATTGTGATAGACTTTTGCCGAAAGCACACAGGTACTTGGCAGTATGAAGCAAATATAATATATCCAAGTGATATTTCGTATGTTTATGGGAAAAGTCTAAAAATATAATACAAAGACCGAACTCCATGACATTCAGCGCATAATTCGAAATTCTTGAGTCGATCAAAAATTGCAAAAGCTGAATGCCTCGTAAACCAAACGCTGACTGCAAAGATCCAGAGGGTATATATATATAATTATCAAGCAGCCTGCAGCCAATAGTTCCAGCCCTAATTCCATACGTAACAGATACGTATAATTATACCAGAACAAACTAAATAAATGAAAGACCATAACTTCTTGGTAGTTTCCAAAACTATTACCGAAACGGTATATCCCTTAACACCACAACCTGCTGAATCTCCGTCGTCTTCACGACACCTTCTAACCCCAACGGAGGCGACGGCGACGTCGTTAACGGCCACGCACCGCCCTCTTCATCCCGTCTGAAGACCGTTTCTTCACTACCGATCCGGGACTCGACCATACTGTTGAGCGGGAACCCCTTCGAGTTCCGAACTGCCCTGCTTCCGAATTCGTCAGGGAGGTTGGATCGTCTTCTGCTCCCGCCGCCGTAGGTGGTTGATACCAAACGGGGGAAGAAGACGGCGACGAGCGGCTTTAGCGAGGGGATGGAGGCGCATATTATTCCCACGTGCTGGTTGAGGTCTTGTTAGTTTTTTGGTTTTTGTTTGGGGTGAGTATGGTGGAGGATCGAGGACTTACTGCTTCGGTGGAGGTGTAGATGTATAAATCGTATCCATACCAGGAGACGTCAAAGGTTAAGATTGTGCTGCGGATGCTGACGATTCGAAGGCATCCGGCCAAGCAGACGATCAGACCCAGGGAGAACATTGCGATGAGACCCATTTTTTGTTTGGTGGGTAGGCCTAGGTGGAGAACTGTTGGAATCGGGAGGAGAAGGACGAGGATATCCAGAACGACGCTAAGAATTCCATGGATCTATAGATAATCAAAAAAGATTAATCTGCTGTTCATTTCGGAAATGATTTTAGTAGATGAACTTTTGACCTACCAGAACCAAATCCGCCTCGTTGGGCAAACATCCGTCCCGTTTATCCGTCAATTTGATCTCCTTCCAGAAATTCGCCACCGGATGGCATTGGAAGATGATAAGCCCGGACATGCCGATAACCCAAGCGGTCAACAGCCCGGAGGTGATCCATATCGCAACCTTAAACTTCTTGGTCGTGCAAAACCGTAGGTAAAAGATCAAGATCGATGCCTTCGCCAAAGCGACAGAGTAAGTGAAGAGCAACTGGGCCGCGAATTGATATTGTCGTATTATAACCCATTCTTTCGGCTGTAATACGAATTCATAACCATATTAGATAACTACACTCATAAATAAATGGCGAATATGGATATAAGTAAGATATAGCGTACTTGTATGTCCCAAATGTGCCGACCCCATCCGTATTCCTCCGACATCATGTTGCATATCGACAATGCGTAAGCTGTTATCAGCGCCGGTATGATAACCCAATCGTCGGGACCTAAGCTTCGCAGGATCGATGAACGTGTGATAATTCGTAGTCCCGCTGTCGTTCCGGAGAGAATCATTAAGGTTATTATAACGGGTTTTAGGTAGTGCCCTTTGACCTCTGGGTTTACGTAGTTTGGATTATAAAACGAGGAAGGGCCTTGTTGCCCCGGTTGTTGAGCCATCTTGAAATATTATTATTTTGCCCTTTTAAAATACAACCGTGTCGATACCGAGAAGATGTTAAACCAGTGGTTGAAGAAGGATCCGATCAGGCCTAGAGCTAAGAGCTTGAGAGCCTCATATGAAATACCACGACCCGGAATGTCCGATTCGTATATCTGACCCGCAATATTTCGATCCAGAAAGAAAAAAAATTAAATATACGCTTCGATTAGAAGAGAGAGAAAAATCCCTAGGGGACTCCCAAAAGTATATAAGGCGCCGACCCGTATATGCCTACGGGGTAACCTAAATTGATTTAAATTCCCACAATAGTAACACCCCCTCTTGATCTTCAAGAAGAAATCGAAAACCCGCCCTCCGAAAATAGAGCCCTGGGTTATTTACTTTCGGAACAAGCTTGGAATTTCAAAACGGGATTCTATCGAGAACAAGGTTCCTTTTCCTTCCAAGCTTCTTAATTCAAGATTCGCCGTATACTTTTTTTTTTTTTTTTCCTCTTGCGTGCTTTTTTAGTTAACGACCGAAGAAGGAGTGTCTGTGTAGGTACCGTTGAGGCTGGGTTGTGGTCCCCGGCCTACCTTCCTAATACAACACAGAGGCGGTATATGGACCCCCTGGTTGCTGGAAGGCTGCTCGAGGTCGTCGGGTGTGGTTTCTTCTCGGGTTATTAGATTCTAACACATGGAATCGGGGTAAGACATTTTTCGTTGAAGGACGCTCGCTGATCGGAGTAAATTGGATTTTTTGGGTCAATTCCGACGAGCTATATGCAGTCCGTTCGATTCTTTTTCACCGCTTCCGCAGTGTGATCGTTGATATCATGATAAGCTAGGTTCGTGGCTAGTTTGAATAAAAGCGAAATGAGGTTTTCTAACGATAGTTCAAACGCTCAATGTCGGCCTAGCTATCCGTTCAGACTTATCGAAATGATATCGACCTCTCGTATGCACGTTGCACCTGCGAGATCGCATGAATATTCTGACGGCATAATATTATGAGAAATCTTCAGACAGAACCCACACGCACATGCCAAGGGATATGTCAAACACCACATGGCCGCGTACAGTAGCGAGGACGAAAGAAAGAAAAAAAACGAAAAAAACGAAATAGTCATCGTTTTTTCTTCTGCAATTCTTTCGTCAAAACCGAGAAATTCTAGAAGAGTAGAGAGGCGCTCGTGTTTTGATATGTGGGGACTGGTTCGTAACTCCTTGTCGGCAGGAGTGGGCCTTTGAGGTTTCCTGCTGCGCGCTTGAAAAAAGGTCTCGGACAGGCTAAGCTCCACAAGGCAGCACAGAAAAAACTCTTGAAGGTTCCACTCTCATGCATAAATTACTGCTTTACTTAGCGAATATGTGTGCCAGAATGGCGCATTTTGGGGTATGTAAGACATAGAGGTCTTAAGCTGCTTCCTTTTTCTTCTTTTTGTTCGAAGACAGGATCGTCACACGTTGTAGGGACGGGTACCTGCTGTCGAGGAGAGCTAAGCAATGAAAAGCTTAGCTGGAGTTCGCACCCGAGTTTTTTTTTTTAACCTGTAAGCAGTGAGGTTCTGAGGCTCTCTCTCGGGAACTTTTCTCTCTCTTTTTTGCCTGGTAAAAAGAGTTTGCCTTCATGGGAACTGTCCTGTGTATTTTCAAACACGGTGAGTATTACGTCCTGGCGTTACCGGAAAACCGGCATAACGGACGGGTCCGTAGATTGAATTCGGATTCTAAGATCTTGTGATATGCTAAACGACTTCCGCACGGCTCCCAGAGAGTTCGTTCCCGTAAGCTGACATTCGAATATCCTCGCTTTCCGTAGTCGGCCTGTTATCTCCCCATCGATCGCTAGGGAATCGATAGCGCACGTTGCGACAAGGTCCCGTGGGAGAAGAGTGAGCGAACTAATTGGTCTAGTTGCATGTCAATATGCAAATAAGAGCACGAACGAGAAGGTGAGGGGAATAAAATCGATTCTCGTAGACGCGCCCCGCATGGTTAAATTACGGTAGGCACCGATAAACTCAATTATTGGATTGCTCAACAGAGGCCGGCTTGCCAGAATCGGAGGATGCCGTTTTTGTGGGATAAGCATGTAAAGTTCATTCGGAACCAGGTTGAAAGAGGCATCTGCGAAATAAAATTCGATGGCGCCTCTGACGTGCGTGTCGTTAGGCACGGCGAGATCCCCAGCCATTCTTTTTGAAATTTCGTGTTCCTGGTTGTAAACTTTCTATTATAATTCTTGTTCTTATTCTTGTTCTTGTTCGTCTTTTTTGGCGCACTGGCAGCTATCACGAGATTGGTGGTATTGAGCCGAGGGAGGTTGTTCGAGTCGAAGTGGATCCACGGTTTCGAATTTTCTGAAGTCTGGCGGTCTGGTTTGAGACATCCACGGAACGGGTGGATGCCAGCTCCAGCTTCCCAACAGAAGGGGAAGATGACCGGGTGGAACCCCAATGGAACGTGCATGTATCACGACCCGAGCAGCCGACGACCTGGCGACCCTTTGCTCAATTTCCGATTACACATATGGGATTTCATGATAGTTGTGCTTGAAGCCTAACTAATTAATTCAGTACCTCGAGCTCACTATAAACTGCAGGTAAATCGGTATCGCGTAACACTTCGGTCAAAAATTCTTAGCAGTCAGTCATATTGTGGGTCTGAACAATATGTGCTTATTATGGATAGCTTCGGGTATGGTTATGAGAGCTCCGCAGAGCTGCAGCTCTTGAGATCGATCCCAAAGCTTGTTTAATTAATCTCACATACATGCACATAAAAATGTAATATCATATCTTATATGCTTCCTCCTCGCGGTTCGATAACCTGGACTCCTAACTACCTCAGAAACAAAAACCAATCTTATATGCAGGTACTAGTACTCCCCTTACGATCCGCTGAATTTATCGAATGTATGTAATTAGATGCTAGAAGAAAAATTTAAAATTTTGCCTGCTGAATTTAACACATTAACGTTCACTTGGGTTAGTGCTATAGTTAATTACCCGCCCCAACCTCTCGGGACCTAAAATTTATTGGCTATCGGCTGTCTCGTACTCTGTCTTTCGAAAATCCTAAGTGAAGAGTCGGGCTAAAAACGCGATTACCACCGTTTGAATACAAAAAAGTGTGAAACCTACCTTCTCATGTCTCCGTCCTGGCGTAACACACGAGTTGCCTGGCTTGACAAAAAAAAGTACCCGCGAGATTTTTATTTTTTTATTTGAAAAAGGATTGAACTATTCACTGCATTCATATTCAGCTGCTTGAAATATTTGTTTACTTGCCGCTGAAGCAAAATGATCGAAGGTTAACTGTCACAGAATATTTTCAACAAAAATAGCTGGAAATTTATATTATATTAATCGACGACACTGTGGAATCTTCTATTGAAGGATGAGCTGTGAACATGCAAACTGGGTGGTTGTAATTAATACATAAGCGGCTTTAATCAATAAAGTGAAATTTGTTACATGGTTCGAAGTACATTCATGAAGGTTGACTGAGCCACAGCAGTTCTGGAAGAAATCAGTGAATCCCAATCGTGAAACTAATCGATCAATAGGTTTAGCACCCACTCCCAAATACTGATATTGCAATGCAATAATCTAGAAATATAGAAAGATAGGTTATTACAGAACACGACCTTTTCTGTCAACAGCGAACCGCACCAGCGGAATAATGATATAAAGAACGAAACACCATACAGCTCCTAACAATGCATAGCTATGAAAGAAAAAAAAGAAAAAGAATACCCACCATTGATTCCTGTTTTTGGTATATTAATTAAACACTAAACATCGGACACTAAAATTAATATACCCAAATAAATAACCAGATATATATAGCTTCAAAAGAAAATGCAAAAAAATTTGATATATATCCCCACCGTACATCCTACTCCCCGAAACCTAAAACCAAACAACAATTACCAATATATCAAACCAACCTCTCCGCCAAAGAAATCTTATCCAATCCCTCCGTCAACCCCCCTTTCCTCCCTTCCAACCGCTCCTTCTCATAAGTAGTCCACACGGACTCCCAATTCTCCCTAACCCGTCCCGGCAACCCACCCCACAACCCCCCTACCGACGGTTCCCCCATCTTCCTCCGTTCCTCCCACACCCCTCTCATAACCTTCCCGAGCAACAACATCCCACCCCCTTCGCGCTCAGCAGTCCTCAACGCCCGCCCAATATACGGCATCAACACCTCCCCCAAAACGTCCTGATCAACCTCCACCCCTTCCCCCCACTCCACTAACGGCGAACAAATCGTCTCCGGATCCGCCCCTTCGCTCTGCCGTAACGCTTCAGAGCTAGCTAATTTCCCCGAATGGCCAGCGGGTATATAATCCCCCCCGAACCAGGGGCCCCAGAGCCCCTGCTCGTGTAACGCCATGGTCCGCAATAATTGTAAATCACCGAGGTAATACGCCCCCCGACGGACCATACAGAATATAGCCATCCATATCGCATTCGTCCCGTCGACATCATCATCCGGTAACCATGCTGCTCCTCTGGCGTATTCTTCCGCCGCGATCCGTAGGTCGCGCATGTTACCCGTCGATGGGCCCTTTTTCCCCGTCCGGGAGTCGAGTTGTACTCTGTTCCAGTGTAGGCCGAGTTGCATGTAGGCCATTCCGCGGAAGATGTGGCCCATCGCTCGGGGGTAGCCCCAGTGCGGGGTGTAGAGGTCCCAGTATCTATCTGTGGTTTCCGGGCTCGTGGGGGGGTCGATTTCAGGGAGTGGGGAGGCTTCGCAGGATGAGACGAGCCAGTCGCCTGTGTTTTTTATTTCTTCGATGATGGTTAGTGTGGGGGGTTCGGTGTGGTTGTAGAGTTTGATGAGGGATTCGCCGAGGCGGATTTTTAGGCCGCGGAGGAAGGTTTTCTGCAGTTTTTTTTGTTAGTGTGAATTGCTCGGTAGGTGGAGGGGATGGGATATTGTGTTACTTCTAGGGTTCGGCCGCGGATGTGGCCTGGGACGTCGGCGAATACTCTTCTGGCTTCTTCTGTTAGGTCTACTGCGCGGCGGAAATCCTCGACGGCGGGTGTGGATCCGTTGGGTAGACGGGGTTCCAGGAAACCATCTTTGATTATCCCATTCATGAACGCAGCGCCTACATCTTGTTAGCTATGATGCCGTCATAGAATTTCTGGCATGATGCATGAAAGAAAACGTACGAATGCTGAGTTGTAATGCCGGCCGTATTACGTCCCAGCTGGCGCCTTGTTCGAGTCTGTTATTATACTCTTGTATCGTCTGGACGGGGTTCAGATGGTCGCCGACGGCATTTCTCTGCTGCTGTTCCAGCATATAACACAGCTGTAGCTTTTCTAGATCCCCCTCGCCAAAGTACACTACTTTAAAGTCCTCCATGGCGACTGATGTCAGGTCTGCTAAAGTTTGCAGCGGACCCGAAATACCAAAGGCACCCGGGGGAGCGTTCGCAGCAGCGGGGAGCTCGTGCTTTTGAAACTGCGACAGCTGACGGAGTGCATCCGTGTATTGGTGGTCTGCGAGCCAGAGACGACGGGCGGCAGAGCACAAGGGTGGCCACGTGCCCGGTTTCTCGCCCTTTGCGACGCGGCGGTCGATTTCGCGAGAAATGAGTTTGGCGGGAGCGTCGTTGACGGAGATGATCTTTCCCATGGCGGAGAGTTGCGTTAGCACACTGCAATATCGTGCTTAAGCTCGAGCGGTGACATTTTTAGAGAAGATCGATGGGATCTCTGTGTCCTTCACGGATGCATATGGGGAAAAGGATACGTAAACAGAGATAGATCCGATACATTGGAGCTGCCATGCGTGCGTAGATCCATTCTCCCACGTTAAAAACGCGAGCATGAGAGAAACGAGGTGTAAGAGAGTAGGCTTACCGAATCACCGCCTCTGTGACGCATCTCCACTCGTTCTTCGATCCTCCTTTCCACGGCAGCGATCATACGGCCCAAATCGGCCTTGACAGCGGCATCGGTCTCATTGTTTCTTCCCTCCCAGTAGGCGTCTATGGCCTCGTCGAGCCGGTCGAGAACTTCGAGGACGTTGCCACGTCGACGGTAGGCTTTGCTCCATTTCGGGTCGTACTGGACGGCTTTGTCGGCGTCGGAGAGGGCCTGCTCGAGCTGGCCGAGTTGGAGGTAGGTTGCAGAACGGTTGGAGTAGAGGGCGGCGGAACGCGGGGAGAGGTTGAGGGCTTGGGTGTAGGATGTGAGAGCGGCCTGGTAGTCTCTGCGGTCTTCAATAAGTACTATAGCTCGAGGTCAGGTGTGAGAGAGAAGGATCGAACGTACTGTTTGCCGAAGTGGATGTTGCCCTGGGACTTGAGAGCGTCACTGCGAGCGACGGGATCTCTGGAAGACGCTGGCTGGCCGGCAGAAGCGCCTCGATGGGACTGAAACATCGTGATAATACGTTGTTAAGCTTGAGGAGATGTTGCGAACGTGGGGCCGACTGGCTGGCTGGCTGGCTGGCTATGCTGCGTGGGGCTGTCCCGGGGGGCCTGACGAGATGTGTGTCCGGGCCGGCCGGTGCAGACGCGGGGCTGTTTTGTAATCACGCAGACGCAGCTTATGCGACCGAATTGCGAGTCGAGGATGATGTCGTCAACGGTCACAACTGAATAACGGCATCGCGGGACAGTTAATGGTGGTGCAGTGCCCACCTTCCCGATCGAAGTTATAACAGACTCTTAATAAGAACCCTCGGCCGACCAGCTGCGATTACGGCATGTTTGCACCATCGAGGCCCACCGTCTTGGCGACTTCAAGTGCCATTCCGGGCAGAATGCTTTGCTTTGAAATACGTCAAGCAAAGTCAATCAACGGCTAAATTCGAGATTGGGCAGGCTGTAGTCGGCTATAAAAGGTCGTGAAGTCTTGATATCCGATACATCATCTGGCGCTCGACATCTACAGCTTCACAATATCCAACGCAACGCACTTTACACTCTCGACTCGTGATATAACTTTATATAGCGTATATAAAATATAATATAGAATAACATATACCCCGCTTTGACAATGAAGGAACTCCAGCTCACAAAGGACACCAAAGTCACCGGCGAGATTGTTGACGTCGACAAGCCGTAAGCACTTCATCATCAGCTCATCGACCAGAAGAAAACTAATTCTCCTTCAGATCCCCAAAAGAAGGCCAGGTCCTCATCAAAGTCGTCGTCACCGGCACCAATCCAAAGGACTGGAAATACATTGCCAAACCAAAAACAAACTCCGGCGACGACATTGCCGGCATCGTCGACTCCGTCGGCCCCAATGTCCTCGAATTCAAACCCGGTGACCGCGTCGCCGCTTTCCACATCATGGGCGACCCGCACGGCTCCTTCGCCGAATACGCAATCGCACCCGCGCACACCACCTTCCACATCCCCGAAACCACCTCCTTCGAAGACGCCGCCACGATCCCTCTTGTCGCCCTCACCTCCGCCATCGCACTGTACCAGGAACTCCAACTACCCCTCCCCTGGTCCCGCGGAACCGAACCGCAAAACCCTAAGGGACGGAACCCGATCCCCTTTGTCGTATACGGCGGTACCACCTCCGTGGGTCTTACCGCGTTGAAATTCGCCCGTCTGAGCGGATTATACCCCATCATCACCATCGCGGGAGGTAGCAAAGCCGTCATCGAAAGGGATAATCTGGCAGACGTGATAATCGACTACAGAAACAATAAAGATATCACCGGGGATATCATAAAGGCCCTGGACGGCAGGGAACTCCTGCACGCTTATGACGGGTTCACGGAGTACCCCTCTGCAAATCCACTAGCTGAAGCGCTGTCTCCTAAGGGTCGTATCACGGGGATTCTTAAATACGACCATCCGTTGGCTCATGGGCACAAGCTGAAGATGACGTATGTTGGGTCGGCGCATAAGCATGTTCCCGGATGGCCGGAGGAGGATGCTGCTGTTGATCCGGATTTTGCGTATCTGTTTAGTCGGTATTTGACGCGGCTTTTGCAGCAAGGGAGGTTTCAGACGCATCCGATTGAGGTTTTGGAGGGTGGGTTGGCGGGTATCGTTGATGGGTTGAATCGGTTGAAGGAGGGGAAGGTTAAGGGTAGCAAGTTGGTCGCTAGGATTGCTGATACTCCTGGGTTGTAGATTATATATCTTGACTGATTTGCGAGGTTGGGATTTACATAGACGATATCGAACGACTTCTTTTATATAAGGGGAATCTTTACGGTAGATAGCAGGTTATTTTTTGGATTTAAAATATATATTACCATTTAAACCATCTATTCAGATGATCATCAGTCTACGAAATCATAATCCGTAAAATCGTGCATAAACACCCAGTCTATCTATTCTCCATACCCTCGAAGCGATACCTACAGCATGCTCCGTATCAATCTAACTAAAATTTATCTATTCATGCTTTACACCTCAAAATGTCGTCTCTAGAATCACCAACCCCAACCCCAAAAGAATGGAAGAAAAACCTTCCAATCCGCGACATTATAATATCCTCATTCACCGGCCGAGTCACGGACCTTCCCCGCTATTCAACAATTATTCCAAACTGCCTGCTCCATATCGACTCCGCAGCTATCTCTGCTGCGGAGATTGCGAAAGAAGCTGTGATTGCCGGATTGCGGTACGTATCATATATATGTACATCTTGCTCTCATATAGTTACCAGTATTTGGGATAGTTTATTGACTAAGATGTTTATTCTACCGGACCGTGAAGAGGTATATACGTCACGTATCAAGATGCCGATTATATTCCGGAGGGAATGCCCACCATCGGAGAGGGATTGGAAGAAGGTATGAAAATTGCAGGTATAACGAGAGAACAATTATTCGTAATTATATTCACCGACATACACCCATTTACTCAATTAACACAGTTATATTTAACGGCTATCTAGATTCAAACAGAATTCACCCCGCAAGACCCCACTATTCCCCCATACTTACCCCTCCAAGCACAAATCCCTCCCTTCATGAAACGAACATTCCGCACCCTCAACCTCAACCACCTCCCATCTTTAAACGAAGCTCCAACATATCCCTACATCGACTGCGTTCTCATCAGGTCCTCTCACATCGCCAACGTCGAGGATATAGCCACCATTTATACCCACTTATCAACTTACGTCCCGTTATCGATCAAATACCTCGGTCTGGCAAATATAGATTTCCTCCGCCTCGATCATTTCCGCGCCTGTATATGCGGTTATATCCGCGAGTTTAGAGATTCCGGACGGAAGCGCTACAGAATACCCTATCTTAGCACGATCCTGAACCCGTGGTCGTCGCAAGGTGGATGTGACGGCGGCGGGATGCGGCAGTTTTGCGAGGAGCGCGGGATAGTATATCAGATCTGGCAGGCAGGGATGGAATCTATAAGGCATGAAGGTGAAGAGGTGAATTTTGAGGGTATTCCGTTCTACGCGCACCCGGTGGTTAGTAGATTTCATGAGGAAATCTGTGGTGGGGTTTTTCTGGGGGAGCAGGTAGTGTCTGTTTTGTTGATGGGTACGGGGGTGGTTACTGTTGTTGGGGTGGCGGAGTTGGATGCAAGGAGGCTGAAGCAGTTGGTGTTGTATATCGAGTGGGTGAAGGTATGGGCGATGAGGAATGAAAAAAGGTGGGGTGGGATGTTGGAGGGGTTTGGGAGGTTGATGTTGAGACGCGGGGTGGTGGGGGGTCTTTACGAGTGTGAAGATGAGTTTTACGAGCGGGATGGGTATTCTCTGCAGGATTTAGGGCAGGAGGGGGAGGTGTTTACGATCGAGGAGCAACGTCGCTTGTGTCTACGGTTTGTGGAGGGCGAAGAGGAGCATGATGGAGATTGTACGACCAGCCGGTCACGGTTAACGATCAGTCGGGCCGGTGGTACGGCTTCTGAGCCGGGCGAAGTTTATGAGCCTTGGTGGGGGGAACCGAAGAGGCCGCGGGCGAGTAGTGAGTGGGGTGTCGGGGAGAGATATGATAGTGGTCATATGGATATTGGTGAGGTGGATGAATCTACGGTCTCTTCTCGCACAAAAGAAAGATCTCAAACGAACGTCGGGCAAAGTGGAAGGTTTATCCCGCAAAAAAGGGGGGATCATTCGCCGTCTGCTGGAGATGCAGATACCGGTTCAGCGACAGATATGGACATTAAAACTGATGAGACTCAATCTCAGCCTGTGCACCAAGGGGCTACGCAAGGCAGCGACGGTGCGCATGAAGATCGAAAAGTTATGCATCGGGAAGTAGGCGGAAAGGATATAGAGCGGCTGGTTCAAATGCTTAGAAACACGAGAAACCAGGGTTCTGCAAAGCGGAGCGATGGACCGAGCCGATCGATTGCACCAATATATACCCCGATGTTGGGACGCGCTACAAGCTTTCCGAGGCGATTGACGACGGCCATCGAGGGGGTTGTCAAGAATACAATCGAGAGTGGTCTCGAAAAACAGAAAGCACAAAGACACATTGAGAGTGTCAAGATGGATGAGCGTTTCGAAACCACGGACACGAAGAAGGCATCTAATAGAGCTTCCGAGATCATAGAGACGGCTATAGTGGATGAAAGTCAAAGTCCACCAAATGAAGTGCGGGCGGAGATTACAACTGCACGTGGTGTCACCGAGGTTATGGAGGAGCAAAATAGGAGCAATGGGAACAAGGAAGGTCAAATAAAAACGGAAGTAGGAGGGCATCCGAAACCCGCTCGTGCGAAGGAGGATAGCAATCTCGATAAACTCCTAAAAGAAGGGAGAAGTGCCTTTTTGAAAAGAATCAAGGAGGCTAATGGCGTGGAAAATTTGTTAATGGAGTATTCTAAAATGGAGTCAAGCGCGCTGCAACAGGAAGAAGAGCACCGAGAAGACGGCGTAGAGAATAATACGACTGAACGAAATGATGAATCGTTGGCCGTGGTTGGAAATGAGGTGGTAACACTGGAAGATGGGAATAATGGACTCGAGGGTTCGGTGTCGAGTAATGCTACTACTCTTTTCGAAAACCCGAATGAGAGGACGGGGATTTGGTTTGGGGATTTTTGGTTTAATCTTGAGGGATCGCAGAGGGTTAGGCCGGCGGGTGGTTCGAGGGCTATCTTTGATGAGTGGGTCGAACCTGGTTCTGCGGGTCAGCCGTCACGTTAGGAGAAGAATCCGGTCTCGAGGTCGAGCGGAGTTGATTGTCCTGATTGATTACGCTGCATGCAAATTCAGATAGAGTTACGGATTTGGAATGGCTGTATGGATTAATACCCCGACGCTAGATTAATACCCCAGAGTACTAGGACTACCTTGGAAAAGTAATAAGAATAGGGGAGAATAAAGAGTAGATACCATGGCGTGTTCCAGTCTTGTAATCAAATATTTCTGTCGCCTCATCTTCAGATGGCAAAGGTGGGAATATGCCTGACTGACTAAGGATGACTGCGAATTTTCGTCATTTTAACAATAGGAAACACTTTCTCCTAAAATTTTAATACCAATTCAAATATATTATTTTAGTAACGTCATGCTCACATAATTATCAGAGAGTCATGTATTCATAGTGCCCAAAATAGACTTATTTTGCAATATAATTGCGTTGGCGTTGTGGTAGGTTTTGATAGTGCAAGACCTGTGCGGCGGTTGCCGCATGCTAATGCGGGTGAGACGGTGCGGCAGGTAAGATCGATATCTGAACTATTTACCGCCTTTAAACTCCACTGTCGTCGACAAATGAACCCTAAGTCTCTGTTTACGATCGATTGCGTAGATCGGTGGCTTGAAGGCCCGATGTTAGCGAGACCTTAATGAGCATGGGGGTGTTGGTAGGTAGTGTATAAATAAGTTAGTCCGGAGGACGTCAAACTTTGGCGGTATTCATTATGCATTATCGGTGTATATGCCCGCGAGTGACTTCCGCTGGCAAAGAATCGAAGGTGGTAGACAAACCCTTTAGCCTGCACTGATAAGGATATTTTGTTTCAGGTTGAGTTCATATTCGGAATCGGACGGCCGTATTATTGCCTCGCTAGGCATTTATCATGCCTGATTATATGCATGCAGACAGATGGGGAGATATATGTCTCGCAGCACTAATAAGTATTCTATCTTTCTTTCTGTGTACCACGCGATTTCATGGCCTCGAATCCGTGATTTCAATGGTGCCGAGAGTTTGCTGACTTGCATGGTACTTCAGCATATTTTCCTGTATATGGGATGACCTCTTAGCGAGCTGTGCTAATTCTGCCTGTGCGGTAGCCGATACGATATAATCTAATATATTCGTCAGATCCCTAGCTTGCTTTGAGGTCACCTGGATCGAATATATTACCACGCTGAATTGTGACAAAGCATTTCAACTATGCACTTGAGTGTCTGTATGTGATCGAATCAATACCGATGCCCTTATCCGTCCATCCGGGGAATATCGCATGTTGATACTTCATCTAGTAGCTCCAAGTCGACACATATAAAAAGGTTTCAGATGGTTCGGAATGATTTCGGAAGCTGTCTGTTCGACCGCCACATGTTAAGTTCCTCTTAGCCTCATGCTTCTCTGATTTGGATAAATTAGGCAGAATTCAATGCTCATCCTCATGGATGATAGGATGGCCCCCTCGAAAAGGATCTCTGAAGATAGTGTATCTTTTGTCTGAGTTGTAGTAATTCTTTTTCTGGTTTCAGTCTGTATATCACATCCCGTTGAATATGCCGTCGCCTAGTCCAAGTGAACACCCAGCTATTTTGTTTTTTGCCTCAACACAGCCGAACCGTTCTGCCCGGCCCAACCCCATAGGTTTACTCTAAGCTTTCGGTCGAGCTCTCACCTAGGTCTTTTAGAACGTAGTCGGCAAAATTCGTTCCGGCAGTCCGCTATTAGCCCGGAAAATTATGCTTGTAAACCCCACTTTGCACGTTTGTTAGCAAGCTGTCGGTATTAAAGCAACAGAACAGGTCGCCAGACAGAGTATCGGAGCTGTGGGATGGGTAGCCAAGACTAGCCAGTAGCTCCGGGTTTCTACCGTTCCCGGCTGCTGCAAGGGATTGAACTTAGCTTGAAGTTTCGGGAATCGTACCTGCCTCTTGTTTTGACTGTTGATGACCACTTATTGTATAAGATCTTGGGCGGAATGAGATACTTGGCTCTGCCGGTAGCTGGCAAATAATTTGATCGGACGACCATCAGTTCGTTGCGGGACGATATCGATCCATGCGATGCGTCGTCTCGAGATCTAACTGCAGTTTTGGGCACGGGATTCAGCAGTCGCTAAACGTTGTTAGCCGTCAAGACCATGTGCATGTCGACTGCGCAAGATCGTATTTTTTTTACAAGCCGAAAAGGTGGGGGAATTCAGGCTATATTGGCTAATTGCGGACAACCACGAACCTGCGCCGTTGCATCACTCCAGACCCCAATTGGCAATCGTTTTGTTTCGCTCCCCACTTTTCTTTTCCTATAAGCGGGGCAAGCTGTATAAAGAATTTTCACAAGGCGAGATGCCCATTGCATGCACCTTACGAGAGATGCGATGTGGCCATGTAGCATCGTGGTCGGCAGCTACAGCGGCTGCGCTGCACCTGTCACCGACGACGACAGGTCCTCTTCTGGACCCTGGGCGTTCTGCCCTTGGAGCATCATCGAGCAATGTATCGGAATATATCCACAATCACAGATTTGATTGACCAATTGTTCACGTTTGTGATCGTGATGAGTTGCAGTGCATCCTAGCGAAAACCTTGTCCCAAGGAAAAAGTATTAGCGTTAAACTGATATTGATGAGCGATAGGAGAAAGATTTTGCGGTTCAACCTAAATTAAAAATAATTATCCCTTAGCGTAACCTTCCACCCCGCCGCCTTAACTTAAAAGCCGAAGTATGAACAGTTGTGCAGGGAAGAAATGTGGTAGTTGTTTTGGTGGTTGGTTTGATCCAGGTCGTTAATAATCTTATATAAAGCTCTCAAGATGCTACTTTCCCCAGCCCGATTAAACTTCACAGCTCTCCGAACTTGCAAACACCCCCCGACTGCAGTGTTTTTTCGTCCGCTTTACCAGACCAGCTCCATTCGCATACAATACCGGAACGTGAAAGGAAATAGATTATATACGACTACCAATACAGCTAAAATGGCACAAGGAAACTGGACTTCGTACGTTTGACACCCTTCGAGCATCCTTTTTTCGTCTGATAAAATGACATCATGGCAGGCTTCCGAGCTGTTTTCTTGGATTCTAAAGCTCATTTTTATCTCTTGCTAGTCTTAAATTCAAGCTCAATACCGGTGGCGAAATCCCGGCTGTCGGCCTGGGAACATGGCAGTCTCAGCCAAATGAGGTCCGCACCGCCGTCGCTGCTGCCCTCAAGGCCGGCTATAGACATATCGATACGTACGTACTACAAATATAAGCTGTAAAAAAAGCTATTTCGGGCTCTAGTAGCTAACCTCGCTCTATCTACAGCGCCCTCGCCTACGGTAACGAGCAAGAAGTTGGTCAGGGTATCAAAGATTCCGGCGTCCCACGAGAACAGATCTGGATCACCACCAAGCTCGACAATCCTTGGCACAAGCGTGTCCAGGAGGGTATCAAATCTAGCTTGAAGAGCTTGGATGTCGAATATCTTGATCTCTACCTGATGCACTGGCCATGCTCCACCGACCCAGCCGATGAATCGCTGCATACTGCTTATGCGGACTGGGATTTCATTGATACCTGGAAAGAAATGGAAAAGCTTGTCGACACTGGTCTTGTCAGGAACATCGGTGTTTCCAACTTTGATGTCACCCAGCTCAACCGACTGTTGAGAGTCGCCAAGGTTATCCCAGTAAGTTGTGGATTTCCATAAAATCTGCTCCGCATGCCGGTACGAATGCTCACCAAAATATCACTCGAATGTAGGCTGTTAACCAAATCGAACTTCACCCCAACAACCCTACCCCAAAGGTTACCGCGTTCTGCGCTAAGAAGGGTATCCACTGCACTGCCTACTCCATTCTCGGTTCCACCAACTCGCCGTTGGTCAATGACCCTACCCTCGCCAAAATCGCAGAGAAGCACGATCGATCCAAGCAGCAAGTTCTCCTTGCCTGGGGTCTTCACCACGGCTACTCTGTCATTCCCAAGTCCGTCACCGAGTCCCGGATTGTCGCCAACTACCAGGTCGACGGCTTGGTCCTCGGAGACGACGACTTGGCTGCCTTGGACGGCCTTACGGACCGCTTCAAGGTCTGTGGTGACTCTTGGCTGCCACACAAGATCTTCCTCGACCGACCAGAGTAGATTAACTTCTATTTTGGCGAGCTTGGTTTCTCTTTTTCCTTTTTTATATATATATCTACTGGTGGTGAAGGCAGAGATTTAAGAAAAAAAAAATCAAGCAAAAAATGTCCCATTCATGAGCTCTATTCTATGCTCATTTATACACAAAGAAAGAAAGAAATTTGGACTCATTATCTCCTAGATCTCTAGCTCCGAGTATTCTCCTCTGCATTGTTCAGCTTTTTCTTAGGGTTCCTTTTCAAACAATGCAAAATTGAGCTCTTCCCATTTTTCCCAGGAAGATTTGGGTTCTTTGGTCTCCGCTTTTCTTTCTTCCTTGTGTATAGAATTCCAATTCTTGGGTTCCCCACACTCCACCAACTTTCCTTTCGTTCTTATTATAAGACCTTCCATTCCTTAACAGATTTTTTACCCACGCCCCGGATAGATTTTTTTGAAACCAAGAGAGAAAACGACGATGAAAGAGAGACACGAAGAGAAAAAAATCCAACCAATACACAAACGAATGTAACCAAACAAAGCCACAAATGAATGAACACAGACAATATCTGAAATAACCCAACCCAAATATCATCTGGGCGCCCTTCCTGACGAAAGGCGCGAAGAACCAGAATCAAGAGAAATTCGTAGAAATGTGCATACCATCGCGAGGGGTTTAAGTAGTCTAAAAGTCGTCTAATCTAGTATAAAATACTATCCAAGACTTCCGTAACGCTAAGTAAATCATCTAATTCGGTATCTACCTAGGTGTCTGACAGCGAGACTGCCTCGTTGTATACCTCGAAAATCGATTCGTAACGAGTGAGGGAGTTTACCCAGTATCATATTAGAGTATTTTCGGAGTCTGCACTCCCGTTAATGTTAGTCTATATGTAAATCCTACGATCTATGCTAAACTAGATCTAGAAGCGAGAATTTAGGATGAAAACGAAAAAATATATTTCCCAAGATCGCCTCGGTTGAATCTGTTGTAATGACTACTGTGCGAAAAGTCATATTTGGTGTAGATGCCAGAGCTAGGAGCATTGAAAGCTCCTTCAACATCGTCCGGACGACCGCTAGCACTACCCCAGTCTCGATTCCAGACGGCGCCAGTAAGCCACCACAGCATAATATATCCCACGCAGTTCGTTAATATTTAGCCTAAATCTTTCTCGAAGGTTCGACAAATAGATTGATCGAGAAGAAATAAATAAGCAAGCTCCAGCTAGCCGAAAACAGGGGTTCGCTCACTGTTGGTGGGGTCGATTAACTTGGTGGAGTCGTTGTAATTCATAGGTGTCAAAGTTAGCTCTGCTGGAAAACAAAGGTAACCTTACTGAGAGCTAGCTGTGGCCGTACGAGCACGAAGAGCTCAAGGTCCCACTATTTCGATTTATTGAGTCCCTGTTATTTGTGGGATTTCTTGCACGAGGATTGCATTCAGCGGTTGCTTCTATAGCAAATATGTGTTAATTCGAGCAGAGTATCGTATATCAGTTTTATACGGATAAACTGATATAAATATTTGGTGACTTTCATGAGATCATGCAAAGAAGGCATCGAAATAGTGAAGGTCAATTTATGTATCGGTGTACATTACTATTATAAGTAGCCACTGGTTTACGAGACAAAGCAGCCACGTGGGTTTCTCGGATCTGTTTGGCTTATAAATGGGTAAAATAGAGAAGAGGAGGAGTCTATGGTATAACTGACATATCATTAATAAAACAAGATAAAAACACAAAAAGAAACTACTTAAAGAGGATATCACTTTATATTTTGTTTTACTGCAAAGGCCCCTCTCTTTCGGTATACCTTTACATGCTGTATATTGGCGCATGCCACCTAGCTAGTGGATATTCACTGCTGATATTAGATCTAGAAGATACCAAAGCTCAGAATCTTTGCTGGCAACCGCCGTAAGCCTTGCTTTTTTAAGTTTCTACCGTATATCTCAGCTTTTCCTTCGTGCCACTTTCCGAAACAAATTACTATGATTCAATATCGAAAATTAATTATGAGTCGCACGTACGCCGGAATAGCTTGGCACTCTATTCAGCAAAGTAACTTCTACCTAATCATCTCTTGAGCTCTTGCATGTCACAGACCTGCAGCATCCACCACCTCGTATGCTCGTGAAACGGCTTGGCCTTGTGAGCTGCCCGCCGCGCAAATTTATTTCTAAAACTGCTAGTAAAATGCGTCATAGCTAACGAGCGCGATCAATTCTACACGCTAATCCTGCAACTAACCGCAAATTCAAATCCTTGTCTAGACGCATGACTGTCTGAGTGCGTAGACGAGTGGTCGAGGATTTGTCGCAATTTGTTTTTTGTGTTGTGTCACGGGAACGCCGCAGAACCAACATGACCTGCCTCAGCTGCGCGGTGCAGACGAGACCACAAAAGATAACATGAACATCGCAGAAGGCCCTTTCCATTATTATTTGGTAAGACTGTAGTATAGTAGTCATATATAACTTGAGAACACGGTAGTAGAAATTTCGAAAATCCGGGGAAATTATTCGAATTTTGTTTACTGTATTAAATTTTTGGCATTGAGCTTCAACTTTCGAGATATCTGGATGCAACAAATTCCAACACACGAATATCACATATATTCTGAGACGTATAAAGAATCAGAAAATTAGGATCTAAAACCTCTACAAAATGACAAGAAGTCGAAGCGTATCTCCCACAGGAGGCGGTCAAGGAACTAGCCAGCCGTATATCACAAGTCCAAGAGATCGTAGCATTTCTCCTGTTACGCACGCCCACTCGCACGTCCCAAGAACCTCCTTCGAAGCCCGTCAGTCTTCGTCTCAACATCGGAGTACTTCTCGAACCACAGCTGGCAGGAATAGAAGTAGCTCGAGAGGGACGCCTGTAGCGAATTCTCCCAGAGGAAGACCTGTGGCTCAACCTCCCCCGTCGATATTTTCTCATGCCGGACCATACTACCTTCGACGGTCGAATAGCGATAATGCCCTCTCGCACAATTTTAAGGCGGGTGGTAGCAGCAGTAATCCGAACCTACCCGCCGGTGCTGGTAACTGGGCCAATGCTTTAGCTACTATTAGTGCTGCTGCACGATTAAAACCTGTCTTGCCGCCTTCGTTTGGCGAGCCGGCGTTACCGGATACTGAAGCGGGGATCGAGGCTGCGATAGAGGATCATTATAAAGATTGTGGGTTGGAGTTCGAACTGTTGGATAAACCGGAGGTTTATGAGGTTGCGGAGGAAAAATTGGCGGGCAAGGATATCAAAAACATGGTTGTGGATTTTGGACGGGAGACCGCATGGGTTGCACATGATGTACCGACAGACAAGACAGAGGTGTTAATAGGGAGTTGGGAAGAAGCTAAGAGGCCGAAAGAGCTTGGGACTAGATGGATGTGAGTATCTTAGAATCGGAATATACTATTTTCACAATTTACATGCTAATGGTGGTTTTTCATAGTGCTATCTTCGATGCTCACACGCAGGGTGACTTTCTGAATGTAAGATTTTTGCAAAAAGAAACTCTGGCTGGGGAGTTCTACTGACCAAGGGCGATTGAAATTTAGAAAATTCTATTGAAATATGGATTATCTACAAGATTGCGGGCTACTATGCTTTCGCCTCCCGGTCGAGGAAATCTTGAGATTGCTCAGAAAGTATGGCATTGGTCTACGGTGGAATATGGTAGTCAATGTAAGTTGGATACCTAAAATTGTTCGCCATTAATTTTACGGAGAATATGTAGATTACTAACGTTTGCTAGTTCTGGCCGTCGGTTTCAACATGCTGCATAGCACTGTTTCCCGCAAAATCCTCAAGCGGGCAAGAGAAGACTTCCACGACGCCGCCGTTCTCGAAGAAGCAGCCCGTATCAACACCCAGGCTGGCGGCGAAGACAACCTCGGCTGGCTCAAGAAACTGTTCAATCGAAAAGAAAGTCCAGCGAACTCTACAATTCTACCCTACGCAAACTCACAAGCGTCAGGCAGCGGTGGCAGCCAAGCCGAAAAATCATCGGATAAATCCGCGACGCCGCAGAATATATTCAGTGTCCTCTACAAGCGAATGAGTACGATCGGGAAACCACCACAAGATGACGCGGACGATGACTTTGAAACAGTCAGGGAAGCCCTTCGTCGGCAGTTCTCGTCTAAAAACAAGAAGAAGAAAGTCAGGCGGTCTCGAACGGGGAGGAAGGATGGTAATCTCCGTTCGGATAGCGATTCACTTGATGATGAGATGAGCTTGAACCAAGACGCTTCCGATTCCGAATATGATGATGTATTCGAATGCGATGAAGCCGAGGAGAATTATAACGATCTACATTATAATCCTCATATGATGCGGTTGTGGATCTGGCTCATCATGACGCACGACGGCACGGTTATTTCGATCCATGAGCCTATTCCTCCGATGAAGAAGGAGATTACAAATCCGAGGGATATAAAGGATACTATTTCACATATTAGGAGGAATATCCGTGTCGTATTCCGTTGTCTTTCGAAAGCCGGGCTCGCGAAAAAGAAGAGTGGGTCAAACGATGTGGAGGTGGCTATGGAGCAGGGCGCCTTGGTCGTCAGAAGGACGTTCGGACAAGCGAGAGATTTACTGTTTTATTATCTTTTCGACGATTGGTACGCTAGTTGGAGTTTGGCGGTGGACAGAGCGCATCCTTATAGCAAGGAGTTGAACGAGATTGTAAGTTGGCTCTGAACAGCCTTCACGAATTCATATAGGCTAACGAAAATCTGGGGTTTAGAGAGGAGAAGATCCAATGCTCGACCATATCGACAAGTTGCATGATATTGCTCGACGTCTGGCAAGTTTGAAGCGGGTTTATAACAGCTACGAGCTTGTTCTCAACCAGCTGCTCGAAAACAAAGCATACTTCAAAGAAGCTTCGAACAAGTGTTTTAGCATTCTCTCTATGAACCGTTTTGAGAGGTTGAAGCATCGCATCTCCCAGCTCGCTATCAGCGAGATTGAAGATTGTGAGAAGGAAGCCAACGGATTGATATCTTTGGTTCGTATAACTTCGACGTCTTAACAACGAACATCAAATCTGGACTGTTTTACTAATAATACGTATGGTTTAGACCTACAACCGCCTCAACTTCCGTGAAACCAAAGCCGTCGAAAAGTTATCTCTTCTTTCCGTAGCTCTCGCAAAAGTCACAATAGTCTTTCTGCCAATATCCATCGTCATGGCATACTTCGGCATGAACGACGTAGCCGGAATATCAGGCGAATACAACTACAGAAACTTCTGGGCTACTGCGGGTACAGCTCTCGGTTTGACCTTTGTTTTTTTGTATTTCATCGGCGGACTCGGTAGTACCTTTGAAAGCGTTGGAGATTGGGATCTGTTAAGGAAGATGGTTCAAGGGAAGAGGGGAATAAAGCGACGTGTAGGGTATTTTAGGAGATCAGGGAGGAAGTAGACGGATATGCTGAGGCACAATATTGTGAAAATCTGAATTTCTTTGTAATTCAGTCGAGGTACGTACATTTTTGGGTTTCGCGAGTTATGGTTCTCTGTATGATGCTTGTATAGACGCGAAGTTCTCGCAAAGGAGCATTAGATATTTACTTCGTTACACATATATTGGTCGGGTATACCATATAGCAATCATTTCATAGAATAGTTGATCGAATACATATAATATCCTCATCTTCAGTATCTCTTGCATCTTGATTCTGTCCCACGAGTTCGAGCTCTTATGAGTATGCAGCTTAGTGCCATAAACTTGCCCCGAACTTAGCCTCGAGTCCATTAACATCAGTCAAGATCTCGAACAGCTTTTTTTGACCGCGCAATATAACTGTATCTCCTAAGGATGTAGAGCACGGATTCCTATCTATTGTCAAGCCTCATCAGCAACCAACCAGGCTGAAAGTACACCAGGCCCTAGTTCTCTTCCACAGATTAGAGTCACCGATTTACTTGTCTCGTAAACCAGCTGACCGATTTACAAAAAAAAAAAAAAAGTCAACCCGTCTATACTGCTGGTATAGGATCTACCGACGCCACAAAGTCGGTGCCATGGGGCTTTCCAGCCTCCTAACCCCAGAAACGCTCCCAACGAGGTCTAATACAATGCAACACCTTTTTACAGTCCTTTGTGTTATTTCCACCACTAGCCCGAAACGCGGATGGAAATACCAAAAACGAAGTATTGATTACCCTATGTAGGTCAAGCCGGTTTTCTTATTTGTTTTTGAGGAAATAGGTAAAGTGCTCCTTCTAAACACTGGGGGAAGGGGTACTCGAGAGTTCTGTAACACGGGTTTATGACTGGAATCTGTAATTCTAGATTTGCGTGGTACAATGGACGGATAGTAAGTATATTAGGTTAGCACCTGTAATCTGTGAATTAATTAAGGATCCTTTGAATCGAATCTCGATTTTGTATCTGAGACAGTTTGATCGAGATGGGATCGATATTATGGGGCGTTTGGATGCGGACGTGGTCTCGTAATACCAGTAATACGGAGCTCCCGTGTGCCTTTGGAAGCTAAGTCTACAAAGCCAAGTCTACAAAGCGACTCAGAGCAGTGACTGTAGGGGCGGTTTATGACAAGACTTTGCGCCAAGTTTCACCTGTTGACTTGTATATAATGTACTAGCTAGCAGATACGTAGAGTGGTTGAAATATTTGGCATGTATTCCGTGAGTGTTCTCGTTTCAGTTTTAGGATTATAAACTATACTCTTATTACGCTAATTTCCCAGCGCCAGTAAAATGTATTATATGGTTCCGCTGTTTCGTATCTGGTTTACGAGACAGTATTATCGTAGGAATTCGAGTCTTGATAGAGTTGGAACTTCGGCGGACTGTACTGGTACGTAGTGTGAAGCACCTAGATATTTGTTTTCGAATTTCGCAACCCCAAGCTCTGAAG
Source organism: Orbilia quercus (assembly GCA_036971405.1). Taxonomy (NCBI): domain Eukaryota; kingdom Fungi; phylum Ascomycota; class Orbiliomycetes; order Orbiliales; family Orbiliaceae; genus Orbilia; species Orbilia quercus. The sequence goes on along the minus strand of JAJTUE010000002.1, from coordinate 2,846,575 downwards.
CAGCAACTCCAAGTTGCAAACCGAACATTCGGAATGTAATTCTCAATTTGTCATAAATATTTGTTTCCGTTGTAAATTTATTGTTTTTTGTCAAAAAAAATAATATTAGCCGAAGACGAGATAAACGAGGTCGTAAAAGCACATGCACGCTGTATCATTTTGAATTTCGTCCGAAGTAAGAGCTGAGCTAACAAGGACTCCGAGATGTCATTAGAACCCAGGTAATGTGGGGTGTCACAAGCACTCCTCGTTAATTAAATGATTTTTATTAGCAAATAAAGGTATCGGTGGTAAAATGGGTCCGAAAAATGGAAAAGCCGATCCATGTGTCCTAACCCCGTCCGCATACACGATAGGGCGGGTGTTGCAGATATTGTTGGGAAAGTTGGTGCCCCTTGTTGCATCATGGACGGAAATTTTTCTGCATTCTGTTAGTTGTCCGGTCGAGATAGAATGAAAAATAAAATAAAAATAAAATAACCCCCCAACTTCAAAGTTGTGAGATGGTTGGCAATAGACGAGACGAGATAAAGTATCTGGTTGAATTCACTGGCGGTTGGGCCGAAAGGAGCAAGTCCATTTAAGGCACCAGAGGGCAGTGCTTATCGGACCCATCCTCGAGCTTGATCCTTCTCGGCTGTCGATTTTTTGAATTTTTATTAATGCTTAACCTAGACCTTGTAAATCCGACACAGGAAGGAGAAGCTCCTATCCTAATTAAAACGGATGAGTTATGCTTAGACAAGGTGACAGCTGTTACTGTTGGACGTATACGTCGAGCTAAACTCTACCGGCGCATCGAGGATACCGCGAATACAACGGAAAATTGGTTAAGATTGGAGAGCTAAGATGATAAAGTGTTTTTGGGCATTCTACCGCATGAATACTATGCGGTTTAGATATTTTGAATTATTCCTGAGGTTTCGACGGTTTCAGCATCCGCCTTTTTGGCGTGGTGGGTAGAATGGGCGGGCAACAAAATTCAAGTTGCTGTTGAAGGGCCTAGGAAAGTGCAAGGGAGGGTGCACGGATGACCCACTCCGCGACAAGCTGACGCCGTTGCTGCAGCTTGTTTCCCACAAAGCCCAACAAGTGTATAGCAATGCCCTATCATGTACGTTTTCGAGCTGCCATATTCATAATTCATATCAGCTATCTAGGAGATCCGAATCAAGAATCTGGCAGGTTTGTAGGAAAAATCTTCACTGATAACGTCTTAATGTGCTTTGTAAGATCGTCCACGTCAAAGGCTTGGCTGTGAGCCGAGCCGTCTTTCTAACTTCCAAGAGCTCGTATAGAAAAGACATCTTAATATCTTTAGGGACCTTCGCGGTCTCGCTAGATGAACTCCGAGGTTTTTGCGATCTCTGTTTCCCGACAGCTTGGTAATTCCAAGAAACGGGCTTGGCCTTCCGGCAGCAGACTCCGTTGCGTAGAACTTCCGTTTTATGTGAACTAGCATCGCCTAGAGAGTTTTATGTCTGTGCCGTCGATCCCATTTACCCAGCACTGTAGAGTGAATATTAAATTCTTAATATATAACACGGGTCTGACTATTTGTCTCGGCAAATCCAAACAGAGTTGATGTTTCGAAACAGTATTTCTGAACAGGCTAGATCGAATACGAAAATCGCGAGAAAAGGGCAAGGGAATCCGGCCACCCTGACCTTCGGTTTGTTGTGAAAAGAAGGGAGTTCGAGGCAGAAGAACTGAAGGATTTTAGGTGCAAGGTGTGCAAGGTGTGGGAGGTGAGGTTAGGTAACGGGAGGTGTGTTGAGCAGGTCGATGAGGCGGGCGGGCATGCCCATGCGAGGCTTTTTTGGTGGTGAAGTGATCTATCGGAAATCAAACGAATAAACGTCGTGTCGTCAGCGGAGGACGTTATCGACGTGGTCCATTGGATACAAACAGCTTCGCTGTACAGACGGCCTGCGCCTGCCGCTACTGCCGGAATATTAATATACCGTATCGATTCGTCAAGGAACACAACCCTGCGAAGCTTGTAAGGTTTCGTTGCGGCCAATAGAAAGCCCGAACGCGGACAAGCTACGACGTACGTTCGCAGGGATGCAGGCCCATTGTGGGACCAAATTCCGGCTGCTTGTTTAATTTTATATAATTCTGATACCCGAGATCCCCAGAAAAAGCAGACAAGCGGTGCAACTGGTGGGTAATGATGGACCCATCCCAGGCGAGTCTTGGCTCTTTTGCCTTATTCAGATCTCTGGGAACCCTAGATCCGACGGAATGACGCATGGAATGTCGGCTGCAATTGTCGATCAGAACTGAGAATTGGACAATGGCTTTTTGCCTCAGACGGGTATCCGGCTGCTCCAGAATGTTAGCCAACCAGCAGGATTCGAATGAAACCATGCAGCTATGCGCCTATCCATGCTTCATGGAAATTCGCATGATGGATGACCTGCAGCATGGCTGGGTCTGCTTGTCCTCCGAAATGTCAGGTCCAGTCGTAGGAATATAAAGAAGAGCGATCGGCCGCATCGTGAATGGGGACGATAGCTCGGTCTGCATGCTATATTTCCTGTCCGTCGACTTTCGCTCGTTTGATCGTAGATATTATACAGGTCCTGCTTGATATCAACGATCGATTCCCACCGTTAGCCAGTGATATCTCTTGGAACTCAGATCTCGCGCACCTACTTGAAACGCTCGCTACCGCCGGCCCAACGTTCAAAAATAGATCCGACCGACCGACAAACAGAATTCGAAAGAACGAAAGAGCGTAAGCTGGTATTATTATTCTTGTGAGTGCAGCAGTTCTGCAAACGGGTGGTTGTTTGTGCTGGTTTCAAGTTAGCTTTTTGGGACTAGTCGAAAACACCACGCAACACATCTCACGAACACCCTTCAGACCGCCAAGCGCTGCTGTCTGGCGATGAAACCGTTATATCCTTAAACCGGAAAAGAAGCTTCAAACTAACTAGCGGCCAAACTCTTCTAGAAAGCAGCTCTGCTATCGAACGAACGCGCTGTCGCTTGATAATACCAGGGTCTGAGTCTAACACACAGACTGTTGTCACCGTCGTCACCTACCAACAGCTCGAAGTCTACCAACACGCTCCTCTGAGGCCGGTTTCATAATCCGCAACGGTTTTTGTCACTCAAGACTAAAATCTTGCTAGACACCAGCGCACGAGCACCTTCTATCTTAACGTAAGCTTTATAATTCTGTTTATTTATTTATTCCTGCGCTCCCCTTCACGTCTCTTCTCTCTTTCTTTCTTCTTCCATTATCACCTTAGACTATAACAGCCACAATAGATTAAACATTCATAATTCATAATCCCACGCACGCACACATTCAAACTCTCATCCATAAAATACTCACATATTCAACTTCCATCTAGAACTAAACAAACCTTCATCAACTTTCGACCAAAATGCATTTCTCCAAATCTTCAACCCTCTTCGCTCTCGCAGCTGGTGCTTCTACCGTCTCTGCCATCACCGGATCGTTGGGTAATGCCCCAGTTACCTCTGGAAACCCTACAGATGTTGTCTACGAAGCCAAGTTCTCAAGTGCGAGCGTCGGTTCCGCCTATTTAAACTTCACTGGTACCACGGACGGCACTGGTGTCATGGTTTCCGTTTGTGTCTCAGGCATTGATGGTGCAAAGCCCAGTCCTTATCCATACCACATCCACGGTAAGTACCTAGATACAAAATAGATTCTCTTCAATTTCTCTCTGGTCATATTCTAACGAAGAAATGAACAGATTTCGTTGTTGGCCCTGGTGAAAACTGCACCGCTACTGGCGCGCATTTGGACCCGTATCTCCGCAACGACACCATCCCATGCGATTCTAATGCCCCGGAAACCTGCCAAGTCGGTGACCTCGCTGGCAAGCACGGAAATATTCCAGATTCTGCCACCGGATCTGGCAGCTTCTGTACCTCCTACGTTGTAAGTTTTTTCTCAACCCGAATTCCCGCCCCAGAACAGATTACTCACGATGTTGAAACTAGGACAAATATATTTCGCTCGTCTCAACCGACAACGCCTTCATCGGCAACTCTCGCAGCATTGTTGTCCACGATATCAACAAAGTCCGTCTCGCCTGTGGTAACATTGTTGCTGTCTCATCGGTTTCTGGCATGGGCATGGGTGGAGGCTACACCAACTCTACCCCGACTGTTACCCCCCCACCAGTATCTACCAATGCTGCTATGAGACTTGGAGCCAGCAGTTTCGCCTTGGGCGCCATCCTCGCTGTCAGTGCTCTGCTCCTCTAAGCACCTTTTATCTGCAGACGTGGTGGTTGTAATCTTTTCTTTGGTTCTTCTTCTTTAGTGATAGTAACGACCTGAGAATTGGACAAGGAGAAGCCCTTATCTATCTGCCTCTTTTTCTTTCTCTTCTACTCTTGTTTCTGGCCATTTTACTGCTAGACATCATTAATAAATCGATTTTTGACTCCCCTTACGCTATTGTTTGATACCTCTCTTACCCCTCTCCCTGTTTGTCTTTTTTCTAATGTTCCTTTTTGTTGGACTGTTGTTTGCCTTGCCTTTTCCTACCTGATCACAGAATAGATTTAAGAAAAGGTCAATATCTCGGCGCGGCGTTCTTTGTATACTTTTGGAAACAAAAAAAAGGTCCTGTATCATATTTTACTTCTCTAACCCTCCTAAATGGAATGATTGGTTTGAAACTCTAGCAGTGAATGTTTAAACTATTTCTTCTCATGATTCGCTTCCTAGATAGTATGCGATACTGTAGAGCGTGAAGTTCTTTACTGTGAAATACTAGCTCACGGAGAAGTAGAAGCGCTGTGACCTTGAATTCAGTGTCGCACCGTCGGTGTCTCAGTCGGTGTTGCGGCCGCATCCCATCGCCCAAATAAAGTAACCAAATAAAGTAACCAAATAAAAAAAACTATTCTACAACAATGCGGCATTCAAATTTTGGCGACAGTGCAATATTAATTGCAACTTTGCAACATCGCTCTCGTCTTCGCCGCATGTGCACCATCACCCTCCTTTGAACTCTCGACGTCTCCGAAAATAGACCCCCATCATATTCGGGAGTTTACTCAGAACGATTGGACTGCGACTCCCCTTCATTGACAGCTTCAGATGTATAGAGGCATTGCCCAGTCCGGGCTGTCTCGAATACCAGCGATTCACAATGCAAAACGACCCGTAAACCCGCATTGTTTTCCTCGAAGGCACTTCAGTCGGACGGTACTCTGTCAAGTGAGCCATTGGGAGGTTCGAGGGTCTAGTATGAACCTACCCACGTCCCCAAAAATGCCGATTCGTCGGCGCTCATAGAAATTATTCGCTGGCGAACATCAGTTTCAGACATTCCCTCATACGAACATACGAACATACGAACATATAGCTGACTGTTTATCGCCTTTTGGTAATTCTTAAATTGTAGAACGAACTAGAGAAAAGGAACTCGTGAGACGGAAAGAGTTTGCGCAAAGAGTGGCTGCGCTGAAGGAAAAAGAGGTCCAGAGCTGGCATAGATTCCCCCCGACGGCGCCTACATCGCAAGATCAGCCGGATTCAAGACCACTGCCGACGCTTGAAAGCGAACAGTCCCATAGCAGCCCCGGGGATGTGTACAACGATGTGCTTTTTGGAGCGGGAACGAAGAAATCGCATACCGACTCAGGGACGCAAAAGATAATGTCATTCCTGCAGGGGCGCTCGAAAACCCCGTCCGCTCGAAGGGTACCGGTACCATCGATCACAGCGGTGCCCATCAGGGACGGTGGCGAGGAGATGGAACCGAAATTGATAGATTCCACGTATTCTCCGTTCGATGGCGAACTGGACGCAATGTCCGGTGAACAGGCGGCTTTGGACCCGAAGGCCGCGTTCGCCGGCTTGCGGTGGTCTTCTGAGCAGCAGGTGACGTATACGAGGAAGATACCGAAGGAGCTGGATCGCACTTCGAACACTTCGGAGTTTATATACGGGTATAATAATTGTCGGTTGGCATTTAAGCATCACCGGAGGAAGATCCATGCGTTATGGGTTTACACGGGGGTTATGAGGGCTCCTAGGAGCATTAGTAAAGAGGTGATTTTACGGAAGTACGCTGTTAAACTTGGTATTCCGGTTCAAGCCACTATGGATAGTACGATATTAGATGCTATGAGTAAAGGGAGGCCGCATAATGTAGGTCTTTTGTTCTATATCCGTCACATTTTTCTTGCTGTTTGTTTTCTCAGCGCGGAATGAATGCTGACCTCTCGTCTTGCAATACTTTTTAGGGCTTCGCTTTGGAAACGGAACCGCTTGAGATTCCTACGATTGCGTATCTGAGTAAACCTTCAGATGGCAAGTTTAATGCGCCGATCAAACAGTCCACGAAATATGTGGAAGTAACCCCGACAAAGGAAGGCAGACAACCATTCGTATTAATCCTAGATGAGATAGTATGTGGCGCCCTATCTCTTACGTTCGTAATTCGCAGACTAACAAACATATCACGTAGCTGGACGGCGGTAACCTGGGCGCGATTCTACGATCTGCGTACTTTCTCGGTGTTGACGCCGTTATAATCTGCTCCGCGACCTCCGCACGAGCGAACCCGCTGACCTCCCGAGCGTCCGCCGGAGCTCTCGAATGCATAAACTACTACCATACGAATAATCTTAAAAACTTCATCCAACAATCACAGCTCAACGGTTGGAGGTTCTTCGGTGCGATGCCGGCTCCCTCGGAATCCCAACTCAGGGACTCGAAGCCGAGAAAGGGAACAAAGTGGTACGATTTGGACGGTCTGCACGACCCGTTGCATTATTTCCCCTGCGCGCTGGTTATGGGAAATGAGGCGGAAGGGTTACGGACTCCCGTGCACAAACTTATGCACGCGTACGTCACAATACGGAAGGGGGAGAATGTGGATGAGGTTGTTGATTCGTTGAATGTGGGGGTTGCGGCGTCGATATTGAGTAATGCGTTTTTGAACCCGCCGGTGAAAGGGGGTAAGCCTGAGCCGGCGATGACGAAACGGGATATAAAGCGCGCGGAAGGGAAAGGGTATAATATGGTAAAAGGGGATAATTTGATGTTTAAGGTGAATGATGGGAAGTATGAGGCGCCGAGATATCATCAAGGGACGGCGACAGCGAGTGGGGTGAATGGTGAGGAAGAGGTGGAGGGCGAGGAGGACGAGGAAGATGTTGATTACGACGACGATGAGGTTTATAACGGACTGATTGAGGAAGCGGAGGAAGAAGATAGGAAGGGGCTATTCGATGATGATTTTGTGAGTGTTGGTGAGGAGGGATCGATTGACAATGATGAGGGGACCACAGCAAGCTTGGAGGATGGGGAGTGGGAGCTAGATCTCGAGACTGGGGATGAAGATCAAGAAGGCGAGGTAAGTGACGACGAGGATTTTTGGCAGGAGGACGAAGGAGAAGAAGAAGGAGAAGGAGAAGATGGGAGCGACAGCGACAAGGTGGAAGAGAGTCCACCGAGCAAAGCTTTCGAATACGCGGGAGAAAAGGTCGCAAATGCGATACGACAGATAGAAGCTGCAGCGGCTGCAAAGAAGACGATAAAGAAACCCCGTCACGAACAACCAAAACCTTTAACAAAGAAGCAGAAGAAGGCGCTCAAAAAGCAACATAAACTGGAGCAGATGGCATTCAGGAAGAAGGTTCGAGATGACAAGCAGCGCACGATGGCGGATTTGCATAAGAAGCAAGACCCTACCACGTTAACGGAGATTGAAGAGAGAAAGAAACAAAAGCTCGAGCTTGAAAAGAAGCGTCCTGAGCACTGACAAACTGCAAGGGGTATGTGCGCTTATGGGGGATGTGTACCAGCTGAGACGAAAAATATGCAAGGAGGATACGAGCGGCGGGGGTGCGCCGTGGTGGATTACGGAGTAGAGAAGTGGGGGTTTCGCTATGCATTCTTTGTAACTCCCCGGTGTAGGATTCTATTTGTAAATAGGTAGATATTCCGCATTGTACGATACGATAGTTTTATATAATTTTCCGGTGTTGTTGTATTGCGTTAACCACTGCAGAGTGGGTTAGGTATACATGTATACGTATATAGGGGCTGATAAATCCCAAAAGACGGCTTTCCAGCTTGCAAGGCGAATAAATTCCTGTAGAAAGTCATATTCGAAGATCTGATTCCTCGATACAAGACGTCTTAGTCTATATTTTTCAATTTTAAGTAGTTCTCGCCTCGTATTAAAATCAAGTAAGTAACAACGGACCAAAGTATTGTATATCTCGAATACGAGTTTGTGCTCATGTAACCCCGTCTGTAATTTTGAACGTTGATCTAAAAGGTCGTATTGTGTCTACCAGATCCACTTTGAGATCCACTTCGGATGGTCAAGGCTTTATATTTTCTTTCTAGAAGAACGAGAAACATAGCCAAGTTGCATGGCTTGAGCATCAATACGAGCCCGTCCACCCTCTCGTGGTCGGGACTCCACAGTTTCATAAAGACGGAGCCCAACGCATCAGCAGTCGCCCTTGCGGAGATCCCCCGCTTCACAGCTTATTTACTGGCCAGCACTTTGCCCTTGCACCAGCTGCTAGCTTATCTGCCGAGCAGCCGGGATTGGATGCATCGTGGTATCAACAAAAGGAAAAAAAAAAAACTCTTCTTGGCAAAAAGCATAAAAATCTTCCGTATTATTAGACATTTGGGAAAAAGATTGTCTGTATACATCCACATTGGATCAGAATGGCGCACTTGCGGTACTTTTCAAAAACCCCTTGCAAGGGTCTTGAGACGAGAGACTGTGATCCATCGAATGTTCGACCCCAGCTGCCACGACGAGTACGAGAGGGCGTTGTCGGTACGTTGTTCCATTTAGCCGGGGGGAAGCAGCGAGTAGCGAGTATCTCAACAGCTGCAAAATGCAAAATGCGAATGTTCGGCTTAATTGAGGATAATATAAGAGGGAGCTAAAGTAATTCTATTTTCTTGATCGACGGAGGGATTGCCTTGAAGAGTACGGAATATATTAGACTAGCATGCAATGGTGAGTGTGTGCTGGGTAGATATCTGTAACGTAAAGTCCGGGAATTTGGTGTTTAGTCGCATGACTTCCTTTTTTCTCTTTATTTCTTTCTCTTGCAGCGCTGACTTACATGCTGAAATTCGAATCTGTGGAGGCGGGTCGGCAGGGATATACTTGTCTATCGAGTAAAATGCTAGCAATGGTAGGGTGAAGATTCGAAGACCTTCCGTTCAGAATCAATCTCCGTAAGCACAGCCCATATTTGGCGAACGAAATAAAAAACTTGGTAGCCAAAAAATTATGTATATCTTTTGTGCGCTCTCGGCGGCCGGGTTTTCGATATCGGGGACAATATTAGTCTTGGCCGTGAGCTTGCACTTGCAACCATCAGAGAAATTTCCTGTGTCGAGGATTGAACAAGTTTTTTTCCTGCATGCTGCTGTAGTAGCTGCGGTATGCAAAGATAGCAACAGGAACTGGCAATGCCCAGTGGTGTATCAAAGCAAGCGAGAATCATGCATGGCCGTACATGTACCAAGCCGACGCTCTCGCCTGGGTAAGGCAGTAGACGATGTGAAACCGATGCAGCAGAAGTGCTTCAAGGTGTGGCGGAGTAGCTGTAGCTCGGAAGGAGAGCTGCTGGACCTGATGCTCTCCCGTACTTGCATCGGGATTTGGAGGTCAGGAAAATCCGACCGGAGGCCTGAAAGCGACTCATGCAAATGCAAATGTATTCTCTGACTTCGATTATTACATCGTTGTTTGCTCAATGTCAGAATTGCGAAATAATCGAGTCTCGTCGACGACTGTTGGTTTCGAGCTATGTTGCTGCAGTTGCCATGCTCCAGCCATGCTGCGGCTAAATTCTCGCTAAGAGAGCAAAAAGAGGAACTATGATAACCCGAGCTCGATTTTTATGGGAAGCTGATCGACAAAATGCAAAGCGGAAGGTCGATAATATAATATAATACTATACTGCCCTTCCGATATCAGCTTATCGTTTTGATATCGCGGTTCGAGACGAGCTATTTAATACCTGACTGCTGTGGGAAGATTCTGCTCCCACGGGGAAATTTCGAAATCGAAGTCTGTCAAACAGGATGTGGATCGAGAGAGGCCATGGACAGGCCAAGGAGCACGGCCCTCCTGGAACGGAGCACCTCCTTCACAAATTCGAAAGTTGAGCTTTGTTCCCGCATGCTGGTGTGCATGGGACCGTAGGCGGCCAGCGCCTCTCCCATGCAAGGACCTGCATGCCCTCCTTCTTTCTTCCTGGGCTCTCCCGCGATATTTATCCATATTATGGATGGTGTTCGAGGTATCCGAATGGGTATTATAGTGAAAGGAAAATATTGCCCATGAGAAAGGTGGAGGAGGGATTTATAATGTTAACGATGCCCTGTACTGTACCTGTGGATCGAACCTGTTCAATTAATCCGAATTTTCCTTCTCGCCCAGCACGAGAACCGACGAAGAAAGCTGAGGGTTTTCGATCGTTTCTTTCCAAAACATGCCCTCTTGAATGTCGAATTCTTTTCTGGGTATTAGCTGGGTTTCTTCATTTATCTTATCTCTCGGTTTATTCGTATATATAAATTGAGAGGTTTTATTTTTATATATATTTTATATTTTTATTTAAATGGCCGGCGGGATGTTCAGGATATCCGCATCGTGGAGCGTTTTGCTCTCGCTCCTCACAATCCTCATTCTCCACACCGCCAACACATTAGCAGCCAACAAACGGGAGCCGGAGATATGCGCCAGCTCGTCGATAATCGTAACCACGCCCGATGACCTCTTGGAATTATCGAATTGCACAGAGTTGATTGGCGATGTGTATCTTAACAATGTCAACAGCGTCGAGCTCAACCTCTACAATGTCACTGCCATCCGCGGCATGTTCCAAATCCACCTCGCCAACAACACTCAAAGGTTCTCCGCTAAGAACCTCACCACCATCGGAGGACTCTTCATGGTCGCAGGCAGTCTTGAAGGTGGCTCTAAAATGAAAGAAATTTTCATGCCGAAATTCAACAGTACTGCTGGTCTGGATTTTACTCAAATGCCCATGCTGGAAGAACTGGAGTTCCCGTCGAGGATAACCAACCCCAACCCAGCAATCCGAGTTACCATTATAGGTACGGGACTCAAGTCCATCGAAGGACTAGGCATCGACTACGACCAGATCCAACAGGTCTACTTTGGCGGAAATCCGAACTTGAAAAATATTTCTATGGGCTTGAAAATTATCTCCGTCAATTTAGATATTGATGGAGTGGGTGCCAGACCGAACATTTCATTCCCAGAACTCCAGTACCTGAACACTGCCAACATCCACGATGTGAGCGGTATTGATTTCAGAAATCTCGAATCTATGGGAGGCGCTCTTGGAGTCTATGATTCGACGGAACTAAAAGTCTTGAATCTCCCGTTACTGAAGCAGATTGGTACCAAAACCTTGAGCGTCCTCGCTATCGCCAATAATTCCAAGCTCGACGATGTCGAATTTCCAGAACTCGAGAGTATCACCGGCGGAATCACGACCGAAAACAATCCGCTATGGCGAAGACTTACCGGATTCCCTAAACTAATGCTAGTCACAGACGACATGGACCTGAAGGGAGCGTTCACTATCGTCCAGTTCCCAGAGCTGTACAACCTCACCGGTAACTTTAACGTAGACTCCTCAGTAGGCTTGGCCTACAACTGCAAAGACCTCATGAAAATGAACACCGACACCACCAAACCGTTCGTTTGCGACCCTTACGGCGAAAACATTTTCAGACCCGCAGATCTCCCACCAGGTCAGGAGAAAAACACAGACGAAGGCAGCTCGCTAACAGGGCCTAAAATCACGGGAATCGCAATCGGCTGTCTCGCCTGTGTCGTCGTTCCATTGATAATCTTCCGCTTCATCGTCGGCCGAAAGAGAAAGGCCAGACTCCGCGAGAAGGACGTCTACAACCGCCACTTCAACACGATAGACTACGGAAGCAGAAGCGCCCGAAGTCTACCTAGTTCGCGGGCGGAATTACCCCCACACGCCCTAGGACCCTACGAGATGCCCGCTGCGAAGCTGAGGCAGGAGTTACCTGGCGATATTCCCTTACATGAGATAGACAGCCTCTCCGGGTATAAGAGGGAGGCGGAGGTCAGCTCCATGCCTGTTCCTGATAGTCCTATAGAGCGGGTTTCTACGGGCGGAGGGGGAAGGTTCGATTCGGATGTGTCGAGGTTAGATTCGGATGTTTCGAGCGACGATGGGTATAATGATTCCATTGTCCATGCGTATAGCGATCCAGATATTCATCCAGTACCGAAGAATATGCTACCGTAGGGTACGCATTTGTATCAAATAAATTCATCTTTTTTTCTTGAGCCCTATTTTATGACGTTTTTATCACGATTTGTATCTTTGCAGCATTTTTTTGGCATGAATGGGGGTTTTTTTTATACTCTTAGGATATCCATTTGTCTTTGCGGCTTTATCTGTATATATTTACTTTTGATATTCATACACCATTCCATCTACCAATTTCCTTTTCTTAGTATATCACGGTTTCTTTTTTTTTTTTTTAATCCTCGAATACTAGTGTTTTCTCTCTTGTAAATTGGTGGTTGAGCTGGAGTTGTACTATAGCGGAAGATGTATCTCATAGCGATTTAAATGAATTTCAATTAAGAAAACTCGACGAGTTCACCAGGCAGTTATGGTGTCAGTTCACGTGCTCGAAGTCGCGCACTTCCTCCCATCTTATCGATTGTCTAAGCCATAATCGGCAAGCCTTGGTCTTCAGCACAGACCTAGAGAGTACAAAATGCGTCCTGGCTCGACTAGCGGAAAGCATAACCTGGTCATCGGCACCTTGTTTATGAAATCGCCCTGCTAAAGCAACAATGGTATCTCGATTGATCATTCTCACCTCCATCCATCCACCAAACAAAGATCTGCTGCTTCACCTTGAAAGTGGCGGTACTCATACTTGGCAGCATCGCGATTGCTATCCAGCTGTGCCCTCACATATGTATATGAATAGCTTAGAGAAACCAGCACAACATCCGGCAACCCAAAAATTGCAACAGCTAAAACAGGCGGGCAAACAAGGGTCAGATTCAGAGCGGGAACGTTTGAGTCAGATATCGATAGCCGAACCGTGACAAGAAATGTTGGCAGAGCTTTTTTTTTTCGCTGCGCGGTTGGTCTGCAATAGGGACGGTTTATTGACGTATTGGTTAAGCCAAGGCTAGGCCGAGGCTGGGAACTTGCATGGTGTCGATTGGCGCTTGTGTAATCCAGAACGGACCAGTAGAGTTTAGAGCAAACAATTGAACCATAACCTGGTACCACATTGTTTATTTCGATTCAAAGGCTTCGCGAATTCGATGATTGTTCATGGTGCTATTGAGTCCTTCATTGACAGGTCGGGATGGCGAGTTCATTGTGTTCTAAATTTACTTTTGACATATATCCTAAGTCTTCTGTAGGGCGTGGCTTGCTTTGAAATGAACTGAATGCTAGGTACGATCAAGGCCGTGGCAGGTCGTTTCGATAAATAGGTTCGTTTCAACGACAAGTCGTGCCTGTATGCCTGGCGTCTGGCCTCGAGACTACCTGAATGCCTGGTAAACAGGCTTGTGGTATGGATGGGGAGCGGAGGTGAGTTAGGATGTAAAACATCCTAACTTGGAGATCGGACGGAACTACAATAGAAACAATGGATATTTTGCGGCACAGTTTTCCCTTTTGGCTTGAGAGAGTTTGTTCATGATACCATGGTGAAGGATGAGCTTTACCATATTTTTTTTGATATTTTAATGATGCAAGTTCTCCCGCCATCTAGAAAACAAGTCTAAGATTCGAGATTTGGATTCTATAAATTCAGTCCTTGGGTTAAGTTTCTGGACCGATTTCCTCAGCAGGCTAATTGACTGATAAACAATCGCATCTATATATATAACAACAATATATCGCAATCGATTTTCCTTCTATCAGAATATTCAAAATTCATATCATACGTATTTTTAAAAATACCACCCGCAAATTCAACCTGACCAAATCTTCTGGGAATTCCGGAATATCTTTTATTTATTTTTTCTTTCGTCAAATATGGCACCGGCACTTTCAAACCGCTTCGAGAATACACCAGCGACCGATTTTCGGCCAGCTGGCGATCGATATCCAGAATATGAAGGAACAAGCATAGTATTCCTCATAATAATCGCGGTGGTACAATTGTGTCTGTTTATCGCATTTTTTTCTCTCTGCTTCGTAATCAGACGATTAAGACGTCCAAAAGAAGACTTTTCCGTGGATGAACAAATTGTTCGGGCACCGGCTAGCAGTCCAACCGAATCATCAGACATGGCCGTGAGCAACCCGCCGCCATTACCACCTCGGCCAGATGCAGCAAGTAAAGCACCACCTGGGACCCCAACAACCCCTGCCTTGCCGCTGCCCATAATACTATTACCTCTTAATATAAATCAAGATCCAAACCCTGGGAGTATAGCTTCGCCAGTATCCTCACATGCTGCTAGAATTTCACTAGAAAGCCCGAAGGGGACGGAGCAGAGCGTATCGGTCAACTCGTCTGTTACTTCAGCAGAAATAGAGCAGCCGAAAGCATCTGTCGAGCTAGAAGGTCCTCAGAAAACATCCGAGGGAATAGAACTGCAGGAAATGCCACAAAGACCGTCTGCTGTTCCCATCTTGCGGACTCCACCACCCCTTCCGCCTCGATCGGTTCGCAAACCGATTGCTACCCCACCTCCCGAGGATTCAGAGGATTAGGAGAATAGGATCGGGTCCGAAAGCCTCGGTCCTCTCTTTCCCAAACTTCTGCTAGAGCGAGAGGAGTTCCTAGAAAATAAAAAGCTTGGGAAGAGAGCAAGATCGTTTGCTCCTCTGAAGCCGAACAACTATCCTCCTACGCCGCCGACGGAATCATCAGATGCAGCAAGCAATAATGGGGATACGGGGGCTGTGAATATGGAAACAGTCAGATCTAAGAGTGGTCCATATGTTCTATTTCCACGGAAGGAGAGATTGCATCAACAGTCTTCTTCTCGTCTTAGTCTCCCCGTTACCAACAGCGAACGGGAAGCCCAAGGGTTTTATTATTAGTTTGCATTGGATTCATCTAATTGTATCTTGTAACGGGGGTGCTAGTGGGAGTCCACGGCGGGCTTGGTGATGGGAGTTAGGGAGGTCTTGCTAGACCCGGGCTATACGCATTTAAATCGTACTTTAATGTGATAGAGTGTGATCTTGAATAGTCTTAGGTCTGTTTGTGTCTGCTCATGATTATATACAAGACTTCCGGGTAGCTGAATGACGAAATATTTTGTCTCGCAATCCAAAATTCAGACGTTTACGGCAAGTTGGCTGCCTTACGAAGTGGGCGGTCATTTGGACTTTGAAAACCTTTGACACGATTGTCTTGTATTCGATATATTCGAATTCATGAATGTGAGTCGGTAGGTTATTGAAGGATTTGTTTGCAAAATTGTAAGGTTAGCACGCACAGCCTCATGGAATGCATGTCTGGCACTTCTTAGCAAACAGCAGTTGATTTACTTCAATATTCATACCATTCCGAGAATTTTATAATTACTGCTCCGACCACGGATCTGGGTCTGCATCAGCTGTCTTTACGTCCTAAATTTAATTTAATTTAATTTTTTTTTTTCAGACTGGCTTCGGGAGCTTGGGTTGATGTCGTAATGGCCAGATTTGAGCCCGGTGGTCCGGGTGGACGTTTCTCGTAATCCGGCATCGATTATATACATGAATAGGCCCAAATCGGGATATCAAATATACTAGCCTTTTGTGATAATGCGCCGATTCAAGACTTGTTCTTCGGCCTTAAATCCGCATCCTTTATTTTCCCTACTGCGGGTAAGTATAAATAGTTATATTTTTGTGAGCTCCCAGTCCACTAGCATTTCTTTCTTCACAAATTAAGAGCGTCCCTTGATCGATTTCAGCCCACGTTGTTGTAAGTCGAGCTACGGTAAATTTAAGTAAGTCATCCTTCTCTGCTCATATTAATAACTGGCCTTGCAATGGTGCACGAGTTGTTAATTCTAATCTTATATGTTGAACGTGAACATAGCCCATAGAGCATATCAAGCGAGATCGATAAATTACAGGGAACTAAATACTGAAATGACCAAAGATTCAGCAGAGAAACCGGACATGCCGACTGTGGCATACATATTCCTGCTGATTTTTCTGTTCACCCTCTCAGTTGGAACTATCATTACACCAATTTTTCGCATCCGAAAGATACGACAGCGAGGTCTGTTCTGGCATCGATCTGCGAATAATAAGGTTACAGATCCAAATGATCTAGATATAGAGCAAGATCAAGAACCTATGTACGCCAGAAATATCGAAGACGAGAATTCGGATCCAGAGCCTTTCAGTCCTGAAGATACTAGCCAACAGGTAGCGAATACACCAAAACGAAAACCTAGTAAAAAGGCTGGCTTGCTATCGTATCTGTTCCCAGGCGAAGGTGCTTCGAAGACTAGTCTAAGCATCGCTTGTAAGGGTTTGTCTCGCGAACCGAGTAGACGCGAAAGTCATTATATGGAGGCTTCGGGCTCAAGGCTGGAGTTACTGATATCTAATCCATCTACTGCGAAAGGTGGTGGATCCTCGCCCGCTGAAAGAATTGCAGTTCCTCCGGAAGCGTTTCTTCAGAATTATGGAAACTCCCTTAACAGATCGACATTATGGGACTTTGTCCGAATACAAGCCCCAAATTCGGCGACTGATTTGGACAAAAATATTTCCCAAATTTCCCCACGGTGCTCCAGTAAAGTCTCGTCGCGAACTCCAAGATCAAGTGGCAGCTGGTATATTCACTTTAGAGTCGAAACCGGCTCTGAAGATGAAGTTTTAAATAATCTTGGCCCCCGGATACCGGTTCCTACGTATCTAATGCCAAATCCTCACCGGCGATCCGCCTCTGTGCCTACTACGCTGGTAGAGAATCTAGGGCTTGGTATATATATCTTTGGAAGGCAAGACAAACTGGAGGGGGGTACGCAGTCAGCGTACGATATTGATTTGGAAAGGATGTAGAGCAGAGGTCTTGCATTTTGTTTTGGAAGTATTTATAATTTACACATATGTTTGAACTTCAGTTATTTGATCTATTTAGTCTTGCATTGCCCCGTTGGTTTATGTCGGGACGCTACTTGTTATGAATTTCTTCTACGTTCGAGGTTTGGTTACTCATTATTACCTTTTGTTCTTTTCTTTTTTTCTCCCCCGATATTTATCCCGGCCCTGCTAGCTTGATGCATTACCACGGCCAATCTCTGCTCTTCTTACAAATGATCAAGCCAAAATGGTATTCTTGTATAGATAAATTTAACAACCTGTATACTATCCAATTTAAACAATTCAGCTAAAAATGCGACACGAATGTTCGGATCTACAGATCCAAAAAAGGAGCCCACGAGGATATTCGTGCCATCGTACTTGAATTCCCTAAAATTAAACAAGAAGGATAGAAATACATTATCAGTAGACATAAATAGTACGATCTTCGTCCTTAACTAGGTGTTCCACGTGCACACGAGAGAGCAGTCCCAAAAATAGTGCCACGTGCGAATATACTGATATAATGTAGTGCAAGACCAATATGAATTTCACCTCAGAAGTACTAAGAAATATCCTCCAAAGTCTTTCAAAGACGTTTCTATCAATCTAATTTTAGGCTTATATAGATATATATAGGTACGTTATAGATATTTAGCATCAATGACATGCAGTGGACTTATTTTAGCAGAGAAACCTTTCCTAGGAGACAGCAGATATGTTAGTGATAAATACTTGAAAACGTTTAATCTCGACGCTTCTAGCGCGATTATTTCTGAGCCTCTACACATTCCCGATTCTTTATATATATATTCGATGGTACAGCCTCGAGCTCATATTTCGGTGCTATCTTTGAAGTTCAAAACTTGATTCGTATATTATTGCCTATCTATCTACTCTATTACTATATCTTCGGTCCTTCCTAGGCCTTCGTACAGTGGCTTAATATACGGGAAAACTTTCTCCCCGTTTCATTTGCATTCGGTACTGAAGAACAGATCTAAAGATTTGACTTCTTTACGACGGCCAGCTTCATCAATTCGCCCTACTCCCAAAGTCCCCAGCATGGGGCTTGGAAACCCAATGTCCATGTTCCAATCAATGCGACGAAACGCCTACACTTACCTCCTGCTGGTGACTGCTTGCAACTATGGGCTTATATCGGCGCAAGACGATACTGTTATCGAAACAGTATATTCATACGTGAACCCAGAAACAGTAACCATCCAGGGCTGCAACGCTTGCAACCAAGTACTCCCGTTCTGCGACCAAGTAACATGGTCGCCTCTCTTATCGACGCTCCACACGTCAACCACGAGCCCGATTTCAAGTCCAAGCTCTGATACGAATGGAAATGAAACCTCGCTTCAAGCTCTTTTGCACAAACCGATAACTCTGATCAAAACCCCGAAACCGGTGCAATTACTGGCACCGGAAACTTCACCAACTGAGGCTAAGGCTGAGGCTGAGGGAGAAACGAGTACTCCCATGGCTACTGCGGTAACCTTCAAGGCATCGTACGCGCCTGGTCCGCCGTTTGTTATTCAGGGATCTGGAACATTCGGAAAATATGTCACCGAATTCGACGATGCGACTGGTGCGATGATTCTTGTACCCGTTGCGCCAGGGGCGACCGTATCCCCGTCGATGAATATCAATAGCGGCGGGCAGCTACGCAGTAATAAAAACCCAAACGTGCTGGCGTACCTTCGTGGGGCTAAAATTTCAAAGATGAAGCGTCAATCCGGTCACTGTGAGGTTTGTCGGGTATTGCAGGGTTCGGAGAGTAGTGTCTTGAGCGACGATGTCGTCGGTACTTGGTTCCTTGACGGATCGGAGACGAAAGTGACGCATGAGGGGCATATATACCAGTTTCACGTTGGGATGAAGGATAATGTTTCGTTTGTGTATATGGTTTCCAATCTTTTGGACAATGTTCCGGTCGAAGATGGGGTTCAGCTGCAGAGAATGGTGCCGAAAGTGGTTAATTCGCCTGTGGTGCCGGTGGCTAGCTCGATTGTTGCTCCCGCTACTGCTGCTCCCCCCCCCCCTCCTCCAGCAGCTCCCTCAGCTCCTACTACTACTCCAGCTACTACTCCTAATACCCCAGCTACTACCCCTACTACAGTTACATCCACCACGACCACAGTTTCAACTTCGAGTTCGACGACCACTTCAACGACGACGACAACGTCGACAACCGAAACGACGAATACGAGTTCTCATTCCAATCGTAACTCAACCACCACGAGCCATTCATCCACCACGAATACATCCACTGATCTCGATTCCGAGCCGACTGAAAACGTGGATCTCTCGGAACCCACAAAAGATGCCTTCGACGTCATCACCTCGAACAGATACGAAGCATACTGCGCTTCCATTTTGGCATCATATACCACAGTTGTAGACGTATCTACACACGCGGACCCGAAGATCACCATAAAGTCTACGAAGATTCAAACGCAGGTGATACCGGTCCCCGTGCCAAGTACAACGATATACCAAACGAGGGGCGTTACTTCCACAGCAACACCAGTCACCCACCGTGGCCACAAGCGTAAAAGAAAACAACAAGTCTACCGACTTGAAGATGAATATTTCATGAAACGGGATCCGAACTCACCGCCGCAGCACCTGTCCAATTATCTTATGGACCAAATCATGTCCGCGTGCCACAGAGCCGGCGTCGTTCCGGGGACTACCACGATTCACCAGATATCCACCTCAACGATTCCGTATACCACTTCCCTATCCATATCGGTTTCTCGATCGGTAAACCGGATTCCGTTTGGTGCAGCCAACTCCGTCGTCCCCGCGATAGTATCGTACCCGGGTATTGGCGCCATCCGCCCAGGAGATCCTAACTACCCAAGCCTTCTCTTCCGCGATATATTCTATTGTAAAACTTCAAACTGCGGGCCCAGTTTCTACGGTAGTGCGTTAGTAGGATGTCCGACAGCGGAAAACAACCATCCGGTGACCAACTGGTACATGCAATTCGACAGCGGCGTACAATCATGGTTCATTCTGCGTGGTTCTCTCTCTTCTACGTCATTAGTCTGGTCTATACCTGCCATTGTTGACACATCGGATATCTGGTCCCTCCGACTGACAGCGGAAGTAACCTACGGTGAATTCAGAAACGGCCAAGCATCACATATGAACGCGCGGGGTCATATGAACGTTTTCAATCTAACGTATTTTACTTACGATCCTACGCAGAGTAGGCATTATGTATACCCTGATACCAATGTGATGGGTCAAGGAAACGTATGGACGTGTGATTTCGATATCGATCCGTCGGCGGCGCATACGGTGGGGGGTACGGGTGGGTTCAGGGGGTTGTTTTATGTTCCGCGGTGGATGAGAGATGCGGACTTTGAGGCGTTAGGGAGTCATTGTGCAAAAGTGCCGGATAACAAGTTGCAGATAGTTTATTATAGTGATCCTAATACGAGGGCGAGGAGAAGAAAACATGAGCCGGTTAGATTGGAGGTTGATGGACCTGGTGGGAAGATATTAGAATTGGACTTCATTTAGGGCTTCGATTTTAGGATATTTGTTTCTTGTGTGAAATATAGATCTTTGATAAATTTTATGCACTGAAGTTTGTGATATTCTGTTCTATCGTCCATCGCAGTTCGTACCACCATGATAGCTGTTTGGCGTAAATTGAAATGTAGTAAAAAGTTGGGTTGTCTATTGCAAAATCCCACAATAATATACAGAAATAACAAACGGATTTAGAGTCACGGGATTTACACACAAATCTTCGAACATGTGCTCTCGCGTTGCGTTCCCCAAGACACGCGACGGTTCTTTATATGCCCACAAACATCCACATCCATCTACGTCTAGAGCCCACCATCACCAACGTTCCACCAACTACAACTGCCCTTCAATCATCCCAAACCTCTCCGTATCTCCATCAAATCAATCAATCAACCAACCAATCAGCCAATCAACCAATCAATTAATCATAACGTTCTCACTTGTACAACCTTCCATCTGAAGGTAGCTCCCCTTTAGTTAACGTTATAATGTAGCAGTGATCAATCGAAATCATCAAAACGCTTTATTAAAGCTGTGCTAAATAAATATATATTTTAAACGTAGATCCACTACCCCCACCACAACGATGGCATCCAAAAATGCCGACGAAGAGATGCCCGATGCCCATTATGCCAAAAGATTTGCTGTTGAGGTCCCCGCATTCGTAGGCGATAGAAACGCCTATGCTGTGATCAGACCAAGGAACAGAGCTGTCAAGGATATCGTGGCGGAGAGGACCCAGAACGGCGAGCAATACTATCGCGTAATCACCTGGGACGGAGAGAGAATATGGGTTAGCCATATTCTTGTCCATGCGTGATTTTTATGGGATAGACTTGCGTAGTCTTACCGTGAAATTTTATGGTAGATTTTTCGCTGATATTTTTGTGTGTGAGTAGCTCCGGTGGGACGGAGTCATCGGCCTCGAGTTCGGCAACGAGAAGCTCACCGAGTTCGAGATGCGGCCTTCGCGCCGACGTAACCTGGATGGAGCTGCCGATGATGACGAATACGACGACGACGAAGACGATGCTGCTGGTGGTGTCATCCTCATAGATTCCAGCAACGAGGAGATGGCTGACGACGATGATGATGATGAAGAAGAAGCTCCCAAAGCCGGCCACCGACGAAGCACTAGAAGCGCAACCATTGCCTCCACCTCCTCCACCAAAGCCGCAACCCGCCAGGCACGGAACTCTGCCCGCCGGGCCAATCTGAAGGAGTTGGCGCAGAAGAAGAAGAGAAAGAACCAGAAGACCGCGTGTGCGCTGCCCCCGCGAGCCAGCAGACCGACGAGCACCCGCACCTCTGCCCGATCCGCTTCTCGACTGATTTCTCAATCGATCGTGGACTACAGGATAGAGCCCGACGCAGAGGATGGCGAAGAAGAAGACGAGGAGAAGGAGTTTGCCTCTGATGGTTTATCAGATGATCTTATTATCTCGAATCTTGTCAGCAAATCGAACAAGTGGAAGAAGAGGACGACGAGAGGAGGAGAACAAACTTACGATTCGGAGGATGAAGCTCGTGGGCGGGGTCGACACGCTCGCAAACGAACCAGGTTGTCTGGCCGTCGCGGCGGAAGCGACAGCGAGAGCGAAGAAGACGAAGAGGATAGCGATGACGAAGATGGCGGCTATCTCCAGAGAACAGGGAAACGCAGGTCCCAACGAACCACCCACGTCAAAGGGAGCATGAGGGAGAAGGATGAAGACGAAGTCGACTATGCGGAGGTGAAGAAGACGGCACCACGAGTAGTGTACCAGCAAGAGAACTTCAGGGAGTTTGACTGGCAGGAGGAGTTTGCTCAGGTGCACATGTCATGGTGTGATGCGTGTTCGGATCCCGCAAATCGTCTCAAAGGCCCGTTGGTCCATTGTCAGGGCTGCTCTACGTCTCTCCACAAGGGGTGTATCGGAGCCCGATCAGCACGTAAACACTTGGTAACCAAGCTCCCGGACGGTGAACACCTTTTCCAGTGCAAACGGTGCATTAGGCGTGCACAAGAACCGGAGAAACGCCCCCCTCGAACAGACATCTGTTTTAGTTGCCGTGAAGTCGGACGTTCCTGCGAACCTTTCCGCAAATTCACCCATGGAGAACAGACGCTGGAGGTCAATGTGCCTGGCGACAAGGTCAACAACTCTCTCAACATCCTCTTCCGCTGCCTCAAATGTAAAAGGGCATCCCATTTCCATCACCTTCCGGACCCTGATTCTCAATCTGCAGCCAAAGAAGTTGATGGAATCGCAAGAGCTCGCCTTGCTCAGTACAGTCATGACTGGAAGTGTATCGAATGCGCGGAAATGGGAGGCGGGAGTATCAAAAATGTCATTGCGTGGCGTCCATCGGCTGAAACTCTTCAAGAGAAATCGAACAGAGATACCTTTGAATCTGGGATCCGTGACTTTGACTACGATGAGCTGGAGTTTCTGGTCCGCATGCTCGGTGACGATTATTCGAAGGCGAGATGGTACCCCGGGGCATGGTATTTCGGTGTCAGCCATGGAACGATGCGCAAGTCCTTCGAGGAGCACGACCCCCCACCCAAGTGGACTATCGAAGAAGCAATTCCTGAGAGCTTTTTCCGTCACGACATCATCTTTCAGGTGGAATACACCAGCATTGTCAACAATATGTCCGAAAACGTTGAGAAGCAACGTATCAAAGAAGTAAAGTCGGTGCATGTTAAATTCAAGGGATTGGGATACGAGGAAGCCAGGTGGGTTGCACCGCCCAGCGAGGAAGAGGAAGAAAGATACGCCGATTTCAAGAAAGCATATTTGGAGCATTGCAAGGGAAACCACACTCGCCTCCCCAGGGGTATCACCAAAACACTTGAGGCCGTTCGCCAAAAGGATTTTAACGATCTCGAAGTTCATACACAACCAAGGTACATCTCCGGCGGCACCTTGAAGGACTACCAGATGGACGGCCTGAACTGGCTCTACTACCGATGGTTCGAGAAGAAGAACTCCATTCTCGCCGACGAAATGGGTCTGGGAAAGACCATTCAGATTATCTCCTGGCTCGAAGTCCTCCGCCAAGAGCACAAGGTCTGGCCGTTCCTCATTGTGGCACCGCATTCGACCATCCCGAATTGGGTCAGGGAGATTAGAACCTGGGCACCAAGTCTTCGCGTGGTCTCACTGTTTGGCGGCGCGGAGGGAGTCGCATTGACCAAGGAATTCGAATTGTTCAACAAAGCACCCAGTGCCGGTCCTCGCGATCTCAAGTGTCACATTGTGGTGACTTCGTACGATGGTGTTTCTGACAAGACAATTCAACCGCTACTCAAACCTATCACCTGGCAAGCATTGGTCGTTGACGAGGGTCAGCGGCTCAAGTCTGATGAAACCAATATCTACAGGGATCTTTTGTCGTACCGATTCAATAATAAGGTTTTTCTTACCGGAACTCCATTGCAGAACAATATAAGAGAATTGTTCAATATCTTGCAGTTCCTGGATCTGAGAACTTTTAACGCCCCACAACTCGAGGAGCGCTTTGGGACCATCAATCAAGAGAACATTCACGAATTACACGAAATGATCCGTCCGTTTTTCCTCAGACGAACTAAAGCACGAGCTTTGAAGGATTTACCACCCATCCAGGACGTTATTATCCCGCTCACTCTCACCAAAGTCCAACAGCACGTCTACGGTCTCGTCTTGCGCAAGGACGTACAGCTTCTCCGCGACATCATGGCAGACCCGGGATCAAAGCACACTGGCCGCTCAAAACTGAACAACCTCCTCATCCAACTGCGTAAAGTTCTCTGTCACCCGTTCGTCTACGACAGACAATTGGAGGAAGAGGTCTCAGACGAGGCACTCAGTTTCCGCACTTTGGTCGATGCGAGCTCCAAGCTCAAATTCCTGGAAGTTCTCCTGCCCTGCCTTCACGAGAAGGGACACCGGGTTCTCATGTTTTCCCAATTCCTGAGCATGTTGGATATCATGGAGGATTTTCTTGCCGGATTAGGCCTCATGAAGCTTCGATTGGACGGATCGAACGATACCGCTGCGAAACAACAGTTGATCGATGCCTATAACGCGCCTGACTCGGAGTATTTTGCGTTCTTGTTATCCACCCGTGCTGGCGGGGTCGGTATTAATCTTGCCACCGCGGATACAGTTATCATTCTCGACCCGGATTACAACCCCCATCAAGACTTGCAGGCGATAGCACGCGCGCACAGAATCGGGCAGAAGAATAAGGTGTTGGTGTTTCATCTTATCAATGTCAAATCGGCAGAAGAGCAGATCATCAAGCTGTCGAAGAAGAAGTTGAGTTTGGAACATTTGGTTATTCAACGTATGGGCGGGGAAGGGCAAGAGGAGGAAGAGGATGTTGATGTGGAGAGTATTCTCAAGTATGGGGCGGAGGATATCATGAAGGGAGAGGTTGCTGAGATCAAATACGATTTGGAGAGTATTGACAAGTTGATCGATAGGTCCGGGATGAAGAATACGCTTGGAGAACAGGAGAAGGAGAGGGCCCGCGATGCGGAGTTCTCGTTTGCGAGAGTTTGGGCGACTGATAAAGGCGAGCTTGAGGCTAAAGAGACCAACGAGACAGTCGATGAAGATGCTCCGGTCGATGTGGAGTTTTGGGAACGTATCATTCAAGAGCGACAGGAGAGGGCTGCGAGGGAGGCAGCTGCGAGGGCTGAGGAGTACGGCCGAGGAAGGAGAAAGAAGGCCGCGCAGACAAGTTATATTGATGGGGATGAAAATTTCGATGATGATGATATCGTTACGCCTATCAAGTCTAGGGTTAAGATGATGATAGACGAGGAAAGCGATACTGATTTCCGAAAGGGGGATTCCAGTGACAGCGACACTAACTCTGAAGCTGAAGCGAAGATTCTGTTCGACCCGAGCAAGGAGTTACATATTAGTGAGGATGAGTTTCAAAGAAGTCGAGGAGCGATTCTAGGTCATCTGACTGGAAGCGGACCTGCCTCTCCATCTGCTGCTGGACAATGGAGTCCACAGAATCCCAGTTATCCCCATTCATCAGAATCCCAATCGGCTCCTCAATACAGTCCGCAACCGGATCCGAGCGGTCCCAGCGGCCCGCAGATGCAAATCCACGGAACACACATGCAACTCGACGGTAGCGCGGACTACCCGGACCCGATCCCCCACACTCACAGCGCACGACCGGTTCTCCACGAGGCTAGCGTTAACACCACTAACCTCCAACCGAGCTACCCGGTACCACCGCCTCCACCCCGCGGGATCCTAGTGGACTGTGTTCTCTGCACGACGCGCCACATGCCGGGCGAGTGTCCGCTGCGAAATATTCCGATAGAACGGTGTTTGTTGTGCGGCCTTGCGCATTTCGGGAAAGGGCCTACGTGTCCGCATTTGGGCAGCGTGACGCAAGTGACGGCCATGTTGGATACGATTAAACATTCGAACGAGCCGGCGAATTTACAGGCTATCGCGAAGCATTATTTGAGGGGGAGGAAGGGGGCGGTTAATGCTGCTAGGAGGCAGAAGAAGGCTAAGGCGGAACGAATGGCGGCTGAAGCTTTGGCTGAGCAGGAGGCGCAGAGGCAGGGGACTTGAGTGTTATGCATGAATTACGGATTTTTGGATTTAATAGTTGCTGGATGATATTGTTCTTGTTTCTTTCTTTATTATTTATCTTGCTGGGCTATTATTAGCGGGGTTAGAGGCGTTTATGGGAAGATCTTGTTATGGGAGCGTTATTACTGCTTGTCATTAGCATACACTTGTATTATGATCATGCATAGCCTACGAGGGAGGTATAGTTTTTCTTTTAGAGAGAGGTTGTTGTTAGAAGAATAATGTGTATCATAAGTCTATGGGCGAGAAGGGGAGCTAGCCGTAGTAGTAATAGCAGATCCACATCGAATCGATACTACCTAGTGCATTCCGAAAGAATAAAGAATAAAGTGGAGAAAGAAGTAACCCGATAAAAGATATTAGACAAAGAAAAACTCCCGCAATGCAGTTCTGATATACAAGTTTTGATTCTTTTTTTTTCTATCCATCAATTCTGACCTCGATGATACGAGGTAGCTTTCCAACCTGATCCGCTGAGGCAAGGTAATATCAATATCAATATCAATATCAATACCGCCGATATATATATAAGTAAAGAAAAGAGAACAGTAGCAACAAAAAGGGGAAGAATATTCATTACGCTATTAGCTTAACTTAACTTGTGTTTAAACGAGAAAGTAATATTAATCCAATCGGTTTCCGTGTATAGATTACTCGTTGTAATGGTAGACCTGTAAAATACAATATTAATATCAAATCCTCGGAGAAAGAGGAAGAGAGAGTATAAGTACGTACTAAATAATTGGGCAGCCCGAACGACTGATACCCCAGTCTCTTCGCCATCTTTGCAAACCCTTCCGTTTCGATTAAATGGTAGAACGGGAAAGTGGGAAATGCCGCGCCGTCGCGGTGGATTTCGGCTTTAACCAGTAACGCTGTGCCGCCTACCCCGTCCAGGAGCATCTCCGTATGCGGATCGCCCTTCTCATCCCGCTGGTAGGCCATCAGGGCTCGATAGGTGGGCATTTCAGCGTAACCCTCAAGGAGAATTTCGTCGTCCTTCATCTTTTTGGCGAGGTCCTGGGCGGTTTCGGAGTCCTGCCAGGAATTGAAATCGTAAGGACGTTCCTTCCAGATGCCGGCGTCCTTGTAGCGTTGGAAACAGTTGGGGACTATGAGGGGTTTGTTGTGTTTTGCGAGGTCTTGGAAGAGGGTCGGAGGGGTTTCGACGATGTCGCTGTCGAGCCAGAGGACCCATGCGATGGATGGGTTCAAAGTAGTGAAGACGAGGCTGTTGCGGGCGCGGGCCATGGCGGCGCGACGTTCCTTTTGGGCTTTCATTGCGTGGCGTTCCTTTTCGGCTTGGCCGGTTTGGGTGTGGAAGTCCTGGCGGAGGATGGTGACTTTTGCGAAGCGGTTCTTTTTGGAGCCGTTTTGGACTTTACGGAGGGCTTCTTGGAGTTTTACGGTTGCGGTGTTCCCACCGTGGGTTTTCGGGGTGATGAAGCCGAGTTCGATGAGGTTGCGCGGGTAGTTTAGGTTTAGCAGGTTTTGCCAGTATTCGTCGTAGAAGCGGGCAAGAGGGGTGAGGATTAGGAGCTTTTCGTTGTTTTTGAGCGGATTGGCGGTTGCGGTGAGGTTGTTCATGGTGATGTTTGTGATTTGGGAGGCCTTTTTGGGGGGCACGAGGGCCGCTGTTGGGGTTGGCTGGGAGGCATCGGGGAGGTTGATGTTGAGGGTTCTCGGGGGGGACGAGGAGGGCTGGATCATCCAGTAGAGGAAGAGGAGGAGGCCGCAGAGGGCGAGGAGGAGACGGATGGGGCTGGAGCGCTGGAGAGAGCGGGAGGCACCCATCGTGGGCAGCTTGTTTCGGCCGCGATGGTAAGCGTCGGTGGAAGTTTTGGCGATGGTGTTTTACAATTTGACAGTTTTAGAAGTGGTCGAAGCTGCCACGCGATGGTTTATATTTAGCAATTCATAGAACCGTGTGATATAACAGCAAACTATACCACCGACAAAGACAATTGAAGAACGAAAGAATGAGAGAATGATAATGATAACAAGATGAGAATAAGTGAAAATAGTAATATCGCGAAAGGAGTGAGGTTGAAAGAGAGAGGTGTCACTTGTGTCTCCTGGTTACCGCCGCTGGTCGAGTTACCCGATCTGGCAATGGCCTTTAATAACTGGCCGTTCCTGCACGAAATAATATTCGCTCTTTCCTGTTTCGGCGGGCATGATGTCAATCTGACTATTACTATATCTGGTAATTCAATAATTACCGAATTGGGAAATACAGGTTATTTTGGTGGTACCGAGACGGGGCAGATCTGTATCGATTTGAGCTCGAGCTCCAATAACGATAACAATAATAACTAATCTTAATCAGCCCTCCAAACTATCTCAACATAATACTGAAAGGTACAGAATAGCTTAGTGTACTAGCTCAGTACTTACTAAGTATGATTAGTTATCGGCTGACAAAGTATAATATAATTTGCCGGTGGGGGTGTACACATAGTACTCAACTGAATTGAGCCGGAAAATTGGTCCCTGCCCGCTGCCCGGTTTCGGTCACTGCGCGGGTCGATGAATCCTTTGAAGCCCGCTAAACAATTAATTAAGCCTTCAATCGAATTCAGTTCAATTCCTCCGTCGACAGCACCACAGGCTATAAAAGACTTCTCCGTCCTCCCTGTAATCCCTCATCTCGTCCTCAGATCGTAGCCGACCACAGACACCACAATAATAGCTAGCTTCTTCGATATCATTAATTCACGATGACTTACACAGACTTGGACTGGAAGGCTATCAACACCATCCGTGTGCTCGCCGTAGGTGCCCCTCCTTACCCCGCCATCCCATCAATTCTCCCATCTCATCTCCAATGCCTCAATTGAATCGTCGGAATCGCTTCATCTGTCTGCTCTCATTCTGAATCAACTGCTAACGGCGATTCAGGTCGATGCCACATCGGCGGCCAACAGCGGCCATCCCGGTGCCCCAATGGGCCTGGCCCCCGCTGCCCACGTCATCTTCCAGAAGTTCATGAAGTTCAACCCCAAGAACCCAAAGTACCTCAACCGAGATCGATTCGTCCTCTCGTAAGTTATTCTCTCCTCAATTGGCGTCAAAGTCTATTTTCCTGTTCCGACTCTTCCGGATTACATGTGGTGGGGCACGATCTTCAGATTACGAGCTTGCTGAGCTAACCGCCTTCATGCAGTAACGGTCATGGTTGCATGCTGCATTATGCTCTGCTCCACCTCTACGGCTACGACCTCTCCATCGACGACCTCAAGCACTTCCGAGTATGTACCCTTTTCCCTCTCTCTTCGAACTAGGAAAACGACAGCTGATTATCTTGTAGCAAGTCGGAAGCAAGACCCCAGGTCATCCGGAGACCCACGATACCCCTGGCATCGAAGTCACCACCGGTCCTCTCGGCCAAGGTGTCAGCAATGCCGTCGGTCTCGCCATCGCCCAGGCCCAAGCCGCCGCCACCTTCAACCGCCCAGGTTTCGACCTCCTCAACAGCTTCACATACGTCTTTGTCGGTGACGGCTGTCTCCAAGAAGGTGTCGCCTCCGAAGCTGCCTCCCTTGCCGGCCATCTCCAGCTCGGAAACCTCATCGTCGTCTATGATGACAACCATATCACAATTGACGGTGACACCAACGTCTCCTTCACCGAAGACGTTCTCGCCCGCTTCGAGGCTTACGGCTGGCACACCCAGTGGGTCAAAGATGGTGACCACAACCTCGAGGGTCTCGAGCAGGCCATCACAGCCGCCAAGGCTGTCACCGACAAGCCTTCCATCATCAAGCTCACCACAATTATCGGATTCGGTTCCCTGCAGCAGGGTACTCACGGTGTCCATGGCAGTCCTTTGAAGCCCGATGACGCTAAGCAGGTCAAGACCAAGTTTGGCTTTGACCCCGAAAAGTTCTTTGATGTCGCCCCTGAAGTCTACGATTTCTACGCTGAGACCGTCGCAAAGGGAATCAAAGCTGAAGAAGATTGGAACGCCCTGTTCGCAAAGTACAAGGAAGCTCATCCCAATGAGGCATCGGAGCTCACTCGCCGCTTTGAAAAGAGACTTCCGGAAGGATGGCAAAAGAGTCTCCCGGTCTATCAGTCCACCGACGGTGCCGTCGCTTCCCGCAAGCTCTCCGAGACCGTCCTCACCAAGGTCATCAACACCTTGCCTGAACTCATCGGTGGCTCTGCCGATTTGACTGGATCCAATTTGACTATCTGGAAGGGTGCCGTCGATTTCCAACCCCCGAGCTCTAAGATCGGAGACTACACCGGCCGATACATCCGCTACGGTATTCGAGAACACGGTATGGGTGCCATCATGAACGGTATCTCCGCTTTTGGTCTTCATATCCCGTACGGTGGTACTTTCTTGAACTTTGTCTCCTACGCTGCCGGTGCCGTCCGTCTATCCGCTCTCTCGCAACATCAAGTCATCTGGGGTGAGCCACCATTGAACTATAATTGCTCTGTCTTATACTAACTTTGAGTAGTTGCTACCCATGATTCCATCGGTCTCGGAGAGGACGGTCCGACCCATCAGCCTATCGAAACCGTCGCTCACTTGCGCGCTATCCCAAACCTTCAAGTCTGGCGTCCAGCTGACGGCAATGAGGTAGCTACTGCAAACTCGTATTCTATCTGCATACTGAGGCTAATTGTATTGGTTCCAGACTTCTGCCGCGTACTATGTCGCCCTTACCAGCCACCACACCCCATCCGTCCTCTGCTTGAGCCGACAGAACCTCCCACAACTCGAGAACAGCACGATAGAGCACGCCATGAAGGGTGGTTATGTCGTTCACGAGGACAAGGAGGCAGCAATAACCCTCATCAGCACAGGTTCCGAAGTCGGTATCTGCGTTGATACTATCAAGACCTTGGCCGCCGAGGGAATTAAGACCCGTGTTGTTTCCCTTCCTTGCTGGGAGGTCTTTGACACCCAGGATAAGGACTACAGATTGTCCGTTCTACCCGACGGTATTCCAATCTTGTCGGTGGAGGTGTACACCACTCTTGGGTATGTTTCCTTCCTTCCTTTTCAACATTTTTATTCATTTGGAGCGAAATTAATGAATTTATGTGGTATAGATGGGAGAAATACTCTCACGAACAGTTCGGTCTTAACAGGTTCGGTGCTTCGGGACCGTATAAGGACATTTATAAGAAGTTTGAGTTTACGCCTGAGGGAATCGCGAAGAGGGCTAAAGCGACCATTGACTTCTGGAAGGGCGTTACACCTATCCGATCGCCGTTGCAGAGGGCGTTCGTTCAGTTGATCTAAATTGGACTTAGTTTTTGTTGGATGAACTGAGGGAAGCGTCTGCTTTACCTGAGGTAGCAGTTTACCCCTCTTATAGTATAGTTACCGTAATAGCTAGCTAGTATTGGAGAATACAAAAGTATTTGCGGTTGACGTTCGTTATAAACCTAGGTGTAGATCTATCGTGACTTCGAATGATACAAGTTGATACAAGTAGTTTCTGTCGAATAATTTCTGATTTTGATTATTAATCTCGAGTAATTAAGTAGCTACAGCTAAAAAGAGAGAAATTCCCAGATCTTACACATCTAGAAGAGACACCTGAGATTAGATCTAGATCTTTCACCTCAGCTGCCAATCTCAGTCTCAAATTCAGACCTTTGTGAACCTACTGTTCAGAACTGCGTTGTCGCGTTGCCTGCAGTTTGCTGTTGACTGTGCTTTCCAAATCCGTACTAGCGTCCGTCCATCCTCACCACCAAAATACTTCTATACCAACACACAATTTTTTACGACTTTCTAAAATATTAAACCTTCAAATCGAAATCCACATCACGACCGCCATCTAACGCAGGATATCCACCTCTTTGCGTTTCTCCTAATCCACCAAAAAATCCCATCTTCGAATTATCATCTTTGTCGATTATATTCCAGCAGCAATGGCTCCAGCAACCGTACGTATCTTCACCCGGGATCGCAAAAAGTCGCCATGAATAGCAGTGGAGAGTTTTGAAAAAAATTTTCATCGAACCGCTTTGCTGGCGCTTTTTTATAGCGAAGAATCCCTTTCTCTCACTCGTATCGTAAATATGATATGGTGAAGTTGAAGAGGGTTTCTTCTGTTGAAAGCAATGCAGTAGGCTAAGATGTTCTTTTTTTTGCGGATTTATAGAAGAGCGCGAAGGGCAAGCAGGCCAAGGTTTCCAAGAAGGTATGTTATCTACTCTATTCCTATGAACACTTGTATTATATATATCCAGAAGATTCTATTTTTGTTTCTTGTTCTCTGTATGAACCGGGTTTTCTATGGGGATTGTGTAACGATATATAGAGGGCGGGGAGAGCTAACGCTATAATGTGATATGACAGTTCATCATCAACGCCACCCAACCGGCCTCCGACAAGATCTTTGACGTTGCCGCATTTGAGAAGTTCCTACACGACAAGATTAAAGTCGAAGGACGAGTCGGTAATCTCGGCGATGCGATCCAGATCTCCACCGAGGGCGAGGGCAAGATTGTTGTTGTCGCGCATCAGGAGTTTTCGGGGAGATATTTGAAGTATCTGTACGTTTGCGTACCCTTCAGTATTGTTGACTTTTGCTTGCGTTAAGCGGGGTATTTTTATATGGTGTGGGGTGTTTATGTGAAGATGAGGCTAATGGGTTTTGGGGTTTGTTAGGACGAAGAAATTCTTGAAGAAGCACCAGCTCCGCGATTGGCTTCGTGTGGTTTCTACTAGCAAGGGGGTTTACGAGCTGAGGTTTTATAATGTTGTTAATGATGCTGATGAGGATGATGATGAGTAAATTTTTACTCTGGGGATAATTTAATTTTAAATTTTTTCTTGGGGGAGGTCTACTTGGTGGTGGCTTTCACTGGTGACGAGACTGTTGGAAGGGGGGGTTATGGTTTCTTTGTACATATTTTTTGCATGGAACCTTTTTTTATATATGACTTCTCTTTTAGAGGCAGAAAAGTTATCGAGAGAATAGATGAGGATCCGACTGGAGTTCTCGTTCATTTATGTTTTTGATGTGGGATTTTGCGTAAATGCTACTGAAGGTTGATTTTAACGTCTTCTCTCTGAAGTTTCAGATGCAGACTGTGAGAAAATCGACTATCGTAGGGTAATATAGCTACCTAGTAAGGAGTAAGAAGCCCCGATCAAAATATCAGGAGCAATGTTCCGTTATCACCGAAGCCGCTAGCTCGAGACCTAGCCATAGTCACCAGAGAAGCTTAAACAAGCCGCACAACCCAGAACGCCCTTATTGTTCTGCACAAGCCGCATGCATGAAAATGTAAACCCAAAAAGACCGAGAGTACTCCAAGGCCTCGAGAGTATCGAATCGGATCCCGTTGAAAAAGACTCGGGGTTGTGTTCGTCCAACCGCCCAAAAGGGTTCATCTGCAACACTCTGCAGCTAGCATGTACTCCAACAAAACGCACGAGCATGGGGTCGCCCGGCGCTTAGGGATGTTTAAATCTCCACTTTCGTACACTAAAAAAAAATACAACAAACAAGAAAAGTGCTCTCCTTCATGTTCTATCTTTCGGCTCAACTTAAAATGTAGCCATGTAGTTAGTCTAAGTTTGGGCATTTTCTGAAGAAATGTACGTTCTCTGCACCGTTTGACGGACGGCATATCGAAAGCATTCAGCGCAAAGACCGGGATCCAGTCTGATAATTTGGGGAAAAAAAGAAATATACAGCTACTGGTTCTTATTATCTTGGCCCTGGGTTCGGCTTTGGTCTTCGTACTTTCTTTTTTTTTTTTTTTTTTTGGCGCCCNTTTTGGCGCCCATCGTGCATAAGCCTTCCGTGCTAGACAGCAGACCGCAGAACAGACGCCCGCGCCCCGAATACGTGGGCTGTGTTTCAACCAATCGTCGCGGCTTGTTGTTTTCCCGCTTTTTTTTTTTCGACGGTTGGTTTGAGCCTCGTGGTTTTAATTCTGCAGATCGGTTTTAATTTAGCTTGCTGGAGGGATTGGAGGATTTGGACTGCTAGGGATAAACTGTGAATGGGAAATACTGGAGTTGGGCGTTTCTGATGGATCTTGGCTTGGAGGTGGAGGAGAGAATGGTGCCGGGTATAATTTATACGGGAAATAAAATATGTTGATTGATTTAAATATACAATTCACTCTCAAAAAATCTGTTAGTTCGAAGTTTGAATACTCTGTCTATTGCTTGTTTGTCTGCCGTCTTGCGTTTTTCATGACTACGAAAATATTAGATATCCACGATAATATAATACCACATCTCTAGATTTACGATATCTGTACCTATCCTATACTTCCTCACCGCTCGTCATCGAATGGTATGCATGGTGGAAATTTATTTTATTTTTGGACAAGCACAGCGGCACGATACATGCGTCCAACATCCAAGAAAGATAAAAACGTGATCGACCACACCATCTTTGTCTTTAATCCATCCACACCTTCTTGAATTCTTTCTATTTTTCCATCAATTCCATTCTTTTTCCTTCTCTTTGGACGAAAAATATTACTAGACGACAGGTTTGAGACAAAAGATCCAGTTCCGGCGAACCCAGGAGTGCGGTTGTTGGATTTTTAAAGAGGGGTCACTTCTCTTGCTAGACTGACGTTTTTTAAAACCCTGTTCCTTGAATATTTTTGGGGTATATTATTTGCTTTTATCATATGATCTTGTGAGGAATAAATCGGTTATCACGACTTTTATTCTTCTATCTTCGTCCGATATTTCTCCGGGTCGTTGGGTTTCGATATACAGCCTACTATAATCCGTGTCCATACCTATACCGGCGTCTTCTTTTCTTCCCGTCGAAATCTGTATTTCTAATACAGTTCATTCAATTTTTTCATGCACGCTGAATATACTAGCTTGGAGCACGGGTTCTTAGCGCAGGTGTACTAAGTCACCCCTCTCGTTGGAGGCCCCGGCCGCATATATCTCTTTTTAGCGCCCTCCGACCTTTACTGGGTACATAGTTTTGGGCTTTGTGCTAGTCTCGAGGACGCAATCCTGCGAGCTTGGGCTTTGTGCGACAGAAGAGGTTAGAGGATTGAGCATATGATATGCAAGTTGGACGTGAGTGCTTATTTCTTCTTTCTTCGAATTCTTTCTTTACTTTGCTTTTTGTTATACTTGTTTTTTATTTTGGTATTTCGTTGCCAAAATATCACGGGCTAGTATGCGTCTACGCAAAGTAAAGCCTATATTGGTTGACCGTTTTTCGTTTTTCTTTACTGCGTGCGTATGCGTATGCACTGCACTGCAATGTGGAGTATCGCTAGAGCTCTCCCTCTCTTTGTCTTCGAGTTAATTGAAGGAGCCAGGCCGCACTGCCAGTCCACAAGACAAGGGTTCGAAGAGGCTCTGTGAGGTCTTCGAGAATGCAGCCTAGGTACTGCAGTCTAAGAGGTACAATGAGTCCGCCTTGCATTATTCACGATCGAGTCGTATTTGATATACATCTCATCAGCTAGCTCCATCGGATGGGCTGAAGCGTTTCGTCTGTGCCGTATTTATTTCTGAATTTAGGGGTGTTTTTTTGTCACAGTACGGTACCGGTTTCGAGTTATCTATGGTACACGGACACGGGCTATCCAGGGATTCAAAATACATGTCATACGGTTTGGTCATCTGGGCATCTTGGGTGGGTTAACGTTTTTGACTGTTGAGTTGTTGAGTGGGGAATTTCGAGAATAGAAAGCGTATGATATACCCCTGGCTTCTGGCTTCTGGCTTTCTTCTATTGTGCTATGTTCGAATCGATTCGATTCCTAGGTACCTTACTCTAGGAACCTTTTGTTTCTACGTCCGTGCCGCGAGCTAGCAGATGGTGTGGTGGAATACCCGTGAACTCGAGGCTGTTCTTGCCAGTGGGTTGAATTCACCTTAGTGTGGATACTCCACACGGCTTGCATGCTTTTCTTCTGTCGTTTTTCTTTTCTTGGTTTTTGGTTCGGTTAAGATGCGTCGGTAGACCTATCACGTTGGCAGGTGAAGAGGGTACTTGGTGTTATTCTTCTTGCGGAGCTGCGCAGCTAGTATGAACGAGGGCTTGCAGCTTTTTGTTCTTACAAATGGGGCTCATGCTCAGGCCGGGCTATATTATCACATCCTGTTCGATATGACGGAGCTCGAGGATCTAGACGTCTATGGTACTCGGATGAATTTTAGAAGGTTAGGTTTCTAGCGCTGTAGCATGCCTAGAGCTCATTTTGGAATGCTCTACGGGTGCATTGATCAGGCAAGGGTACTTTCCAAATCATATTCGGGCGATTTACAATGGAATATTGGACTATCGTTCCGCGAATTCCGCCTTGCTCAGTATTTGGCGGGATAAGGATCATTCACTGGCGGCCTAGTACGGTCTAGTATCCTGTGGAGACTAGACTAGACTGGCCTGAGCGAGCGGGAGTATCTGAGAGTATACTCCTCGAGTCAATAATCATCGTTGAGGCTATTCCGTTTCTTGCGTTTCTGACCTTTTTGTTCTCTTTGCATGATTTTCCTGTTAACTTTCTGTCACCTGCATGTTGCGGAATTGGAAATCAAATCATATCATTTGGTCACGATATCGATCCTCTTTCGCGCTGCCTGGCTTTTTATAGGCTGGGACTCCGTCTACGGACCGGGATGGTCTGTTGGGTTTAAATATGGAGTGAGGCTCACAATTTGAATACCCGGTTATGCACAGCTGTATTTCTTTTCGCGGGTTTACTATTTGATTTGGAATCGTATTTCTTCCTTTTTCATATGATCTTTTTATCTATTTTCCCTGCTGCTTATTTTTTGACTTTTCGGAGCAAGGGACAGCTAACGAGTAACGAACAGTGAATTGTTGGATTTTGTATAAAGTCGTAACAGAGACAGCTCAACTAGTTAACGCTTTCAGACCTTCGTCTCACGATCCGCTTTCTATACGCCAACAGTGGTTTCAAGTTGATTGCCCAAATTAATTTACTGAGATGATGAACTGTATAAAATAACGGCCCTTTACAGTCAACATACGGTTACCCTCGCGTTTTATTCAGACGTCTGGTTTACGAGACAATTATATATCCTATTGCATACTAAGATATCTTACCTTTTACTCTGATAAATTTATTCAGACTATCAACAAATACAACATATTTACATTACATCAAATCCGCATATGGGCCCAGCTCTTTCACGAGAACAGCGACGGCAACAACGACAGCAGCGACAGCAGCAGCAACCAGCACAAGTAGTCGGCATTGATTCCAGACTACCCACCGTCCCAGAAGAACCATCCCCACACGAAGAAGAAGAAATAACAGCAGCAATGACATCCCTCCATTCCGGATCCTCGTCCACACCATACCCGTACTCACGCACCCCACCCATCCGCCGCTCGTCCAGCTCCCGTCAACAACAACAACAACAGCAACAACGTTCCTCCGTCGTCCCAGCAGCAGATCCGTACAACGTCAACCAAATCGGCATTGATACCCCGACGTTAACAACAGCACTAACCTACCTCTCGAACCGGTTGCTGCAGAAGACAAAAGCACACCATACATTCGTCGTGACGGGGGATATTCTGTTCTCGTTATTCTTTCGGACGAAGCCCGTTACGCGCGGAGTATCGCTTATTCAGACGTCCAGTCTTACCCCGAAGACGAGGGAGACGCTAATCTCCGCTGTACTTCGTGCGGCGGGAAAATACGGGATAGAGAGGGAAGGGTGGGTTAGTAATTCGGGGGAGGTGGAGATGCAGCGTGTGGGGATGGGGAGCGGAGAGGTGGATGAGGTTGTTGCGAGGAGTTTACGGCAGAAAGAGATCGTGTTTAGCGGGGATGGGATGACTTTTTTGGCAGTGGATTTTATGTATGAGTTGAGACGGATGTTGGGGGTGTTGTCGAGATCTTTGGAGGGTGGTGGTGATGACGAAGAAGAGGAAGGGGTGGATGTTGATGATATGGTGGAGTTGGTTAGGAGGCTTGTGGCAGTTGAAGGGAGGGGGAGGAGCTTGAGGAGGGGAGTTGTGGAGGAGAGGTATGAGAAGTTGCTGTTTTCGGATTATGCGTGGATGGTGTTGGGGAGGGAGTATGAGAGGCGGTTTGGGGAGAAGGGGTTGAAGGAGGATGATGAGGAGAGTGAATATGGGTTTGACGAGGAGGAGGGAATTATGATGGCTGGCGGGAGGGGGGATGCAGGGAGTGTTTGGACTGATGCTAGTTGAGTTCACATTTATGACCTATATCTTTTCATATTTTATATTTTTTATTTTTATTTTATCTTTTGCTGTTTTGGTTTAAGCATAATGTAAGTTGAGCGAGCAGTTTGCGTTTGGCTGTGGGATTTTGGATTCAGGCAAAGATGTCTTGTTATGACATCGTCGCATTTACGCTTAGCCTTTGCAAAAGATATGAATATAATTGAGCAGCAGGGATCTGTCGGATGCCTGCTTTTCTCACATAAAAACATTGCACCTCAAGGATAGATATCAGGTAGCCACTGTCAACTGTCGTCGTCGTCATGATATATGGCGTTGATGTGCGTTGCGTAGGGGATTGTGCATTAGCCACAGTTGTCGTCGCCGTTCTATGCTCAGCCGCGATCACCGCCACAGCATCGGCGATCTGTTTTGTTAAGTGTTGGTGATCTGCCGATGATGAAGCGATTGACAATGTGACAGCTTCAACCACTTCCTCTTACTCTACAGGGTAACCTGGTGAGGAAGTGACTTCTTCAATATTGTCATATCATTCTCTTCCTCTTCTTTTCTTCTTCGGCTACCGGCGGGGTCGGTCATGTCAGTGTCACCTCTTCAGCGTCTTGGCAGTTACGAAAGAGGCAAGTTCCGAGATTTCCGGTCGGTCGAGCTCGCTGAGCCCAATCAATCGATTAGACTTCTATTCTATCGCTAATTCCAGAGCATGCTAGCAAATAAATTCTATCGATTAATAAAACAAGCCTTGGCCTTCAAAAATAGATCCATGAATAGTACAGAAAAACATCTGGCAGCCTCTTGTTTTCTTGGCTTGGCTGGACCCCGGCAGCATGATGTATGTATGCACCACCGCTGATGACGTCAGGGGCAACGGCAGCGCAAAAAAAAAAAAAAGACAAACTAACATGGGTCTTGATCTTGTCCGACATGCTGTATGTACGCCGTCTCTTCTCATCTCGATTTCATAACCAATCTCGTCTCGCCGTCACCGTTCATTCTCACCAGCCCCGTGCGCGTGGCGGGCGTTTTTACTGCAAGGGAGACAAGACAGACTTACCCGTTTGAGAAAGCTTTTTCAAGATTGGCCGCCTGCGAAGGAAACTTTCTTCTTCCAGTTGGGTGTGGTGGTGGCTTACGTCGAAGGGTCCCATGACGACATTGGTAATTTTTGCAAACGTTTTTCTGACTATTGTTATGGGAATACGCAGCGGAACGTATACGCTGCAGGCGGGGCCACGCGGGCACTACCTGCCTTCGAGGTATCCCGGTTTTCCTCTGCTTTGCTTTTTTGTTTATCACTCACTAGTACTGTGTCAGTTTAATCTGGATTCGGTTGGAATGGTGATGAAAGAAACGAGAAAGAACTTGGTCTTGGTACAGACGGACTAGGACGGGGGCGGTATATAAACCAGCTCATCTCCCAGCGACAGTTTTGAACTTATCTCTTCCCTCTTCTATCAATCAAATCGCAAGATAATATTATTTTCGCATCTACGAGCCGAAACCATCCATTTAAACAAATCTAAACTCTATACCATATCCAAGAATAGCTTCTTTAAGTGACCAGAACATCCGTCAATATGCCTTTCACCGCCTCTGATATCTGCAAAATCATGTAAGCAGACACGGGAAGCCCCCCTTCCGTCTTTTACGGTACTAATGTGGTTACAGCATCGCCATCGTCCTCCCACCTCTCGGTGTCTTCCTCGAGCGAGGGTGCACGGCCGACTTTTGGATCAACGTCCTCTTGACAATCCTCGGATACCTACCTGGGTGAGTTTCCTTTCACTAATACGCTGCGCTGGCAGTAACAGCTTTGACAAAACCACTTTACTAATGCTTGTCGATATAGTATCCTCCACGCCTTGTACATAATTCTGAAATATTAGACAGCTGGATCGCCGCATGACCAGCTTGTCTGATTTCTTTTCCTTGTCTTTTCTTTCTTCCCGCCCGCATTTTTTTTTGTTCACAATTCTTCTTTCCGACTCCCGCCGGTCAATTCTCATATGACCTAAACCGACCGAATTCCTATCGGTTCCGAGCGGAAAACGGCTTCAAGAATAGCATGGCTGGTGCCAAGCGAGACTAAATATGTGCTGCTACAGCTGCATATGCAGAGGAGCACACAACTTCGGAAGAACCAATAACCGGGGAATCCGACGCAGAACAAGCAAGCGAACGACAAACATGAACCCATTATTACCAAGCAGCACAGACCGGGTCGCTCCTTCCTTAGAATCGACATTTTTTTTTTTTTTCCCCTTGGTCTCTTATGTTTTTTCTGTAATGGCGTTACCTTTTGAGCCTGGATGCTAAACTTTTATCGCTTGCTACCCCAGTTTTTGTTTCCCTTTGTGATGGCCTTTATGTTTCTTTTGTTCTCCCTGTTTTAATATATTCACGACAATACTACTTAATGAACTACGGAGGAGAGAAAAGTTTCCTCTCCTTTCATTTCTGCCTTACTTCTAGCCGTTCGCGACGTTCCCGTGCTATCCCGTCTATGTCCCGATTGATCTGTGACCGTATTAATAGCAAAGAATCTGCGAATAAACGAGGTTGAGGAAGTTTGCAAAATTCGGTAGTGGGAAAAAATGACGTAGCATCAGCGACCCGATCCTTGCCCAGACTTCGCCTGTCTGCCGAACGTCCGACTTGACAAGACAAACATCGCTCATCTGACGAACGAAAAAAGTTTTTTTCTTTCTTCGGGCCAGTTGCAAGACCTTCTTTGCCTGAACACCAAGAGTTTGGTCCCAAACTTTCGAGACTAAAGTTCCGTGACCTAGGCTTTTTATGCTAAATTAACTTGCTGCATTTTATAGGTTAAAGAATGGTTTGCCGAGGCCTTGTCATGCGCCACAGTGGGTAACGTTAATGAGGCTTCTACGATCTCGAGATCTTAAAGACGCAACCCACCTTGGGCATGTACATGTCGTAGCTATAGACCTGGACCCCGCATTTTGTTAGGATCCGAAAATGACTGGCGTCGTGCGCCTTTGGAGATTTCGACTGGCTGAATTCGGTGGGACGAATTGTCTGGAATTGGCCGCAGTCGATCTTTGCCTGCTTTTTGCAAATAAACAACATAAGTAATTTTGGCGGGAAAAATTGTACTAAAAAAACCCATTTGTGGAAGTCGTCCGCCAAAAATTTTAATCCCGGTCATCTGCACACACAAATTTTTTTGGTTAAATATTTTTTTCCCTACAACATACGGTCAAACCACCCAATATACCTTCCACTGTCATCTACGAACAATAGAAACATCTAGATACCGTAGCCATAAATTCTCCTCTCAGAGAAAAGAAAGAAAGAAAGCCCGTCCTTTCCACACCCGCTGGCGAGGTAGTGTGCACGTGCTCACACAAATATATATCTTATCTCGATCGAATGGCATCCTACGCCCAGCTCCCGGACGAACTCCGACGCCTCCTCGAATCCGTCACCGCACCCTTCGCCTCCACGGCATCCAAATTCATCGATGCTATCCCGACCCCGGAACAGCATTTCACCCGTGCCTGCGAGATCCT
Source organism: Orbilia quercus (assembly GCA_036971405.1). Taxonomy (NCBI): domain Eukaryota; kingdom Fungi; phylum Ascomycota; class Orbiliomycetes; order Orbiliales; family Orbiliaceae; genus Orbilia; species Orbilia quercus. Next base: position 2,804,636 of record JAJTUE010000002.1, on the reverse strand, counting down.
GATCACCTTGATCGCTACCACTGCCGTCGCGCCCAATGGATCCAGTCCGCCCGGGGGAAGCGAATGGCGGCCGATGGAGAAGAATATTGGATTCCGGCTGAACGCTACCTTTACGCTTTATTGGCTGTACAGGGAGTACGATGTGCTGTTGAACCCGTTTCGGAGTCATTTTGTTGAGACGTGCGAGGCGGAGAAGGCTAGGATGGGGAATTTGGGGCCTGGGGAGAAGGATACCGCTGGAGAGAGGTTGAGGAGGGCCAGGTTAAAGATGCTTTTGGCGATATTAGGCGGGGAGGGGAATAAGGTATTTACTCTTATTCCAATTTTTATGGGTTTTTTTGAGTTGTGGATGGAGCGGGGTGGATGGAGTGGATATATGGATACATTGATGGGTACCAGTTGCTTCTCTTTATGGGGAACTGGCTGGGTTATTCACGATACGTTCGGTTATTATATTCACGATGGTTTCTATTCGTATGCTAAGATGTAATGCTTGATACAGCTATCCGACCTCTCGGCCAAAGACTTCTACAGCGGCTTCGAACAAATGCGAGTCGGAGAGTCCGCCGACCTACGCACCTTCGCAGAAGAAGAAGGTCCCCCGATCCAAGCCTGGCACACCGCCCGCTCAGACCAGCCGCAGCAGAAAAGCGTCGTCGGCGTCGTCAGCGCAAACGGATACCACGCGAACAGCAGACAAAAGGCAGCAGGAAGCACACCCTCGCCCGTCCCCGGCCAGACCAAACAACCGGTATTTGCCCAGAACCACCCCGTTGTTATTAGTACTAGCAGTAGCGGTACCCAAAGGAACCAAGCCAACGCATCTTCAACAGCATCTGCAGAGGAAGCCGCAGCAGCTTACGGCGCCGGCGCCGGCAGCCTCGGCCCGGATGCTATCATCATAGAAGATCTCCTCGCGACCGCCTACGTCCGCCACTTAACCGTCCGGGAGAAGAGCGCGCTGTTGAGTTGTATCGACGGTCTGGGGGAGCTGTACGAACCCCCCGGGGACGCGGAGACGTACACCCGCATGCTGGACTTGAATTTCGACGTCTTTCAGGCGCTCACCGTTGAGGTGCTGGGGGACCACCATGGCGACCGTATCGCCGCCGGGAAGAGATCGGTGCTGCTGAACACCGTGCTGCCGAAATTAAACCTCGAACTCCGCTCGCTCGATCTGATCAATCATCTTGTCGTCAGGCCGGCATGGGATGAACCCCGCGGATCCGCAAAATCTTCCTTCCAACAGATAAATACTAATACCAGTACTCCTGATGGGTCAAAAATACCCATCCTGACGGTATCAGAACGGACGCATCTCCTCCACGTTTTCGTGTCGAATTGTATTCTTCAGCTCGAGGCGCCGTACGGGGATATAGACGCCTACCCTGTCACCGTCAGACGCGCCAATGGTCCCGATGTGGCGAGGAAGGTGAAGCTTTTGTGCATGTTTATTACTAATCTGCTTACGAGGGAGATTGTGACGGCACAGGAGCTGTATTTTGAGATGCAGAATATATACATGGGGTTTACGACTTTTAAGGAGGCGAGGGAGTTGTGGACTAATGCGACGGGGGGCAGGGGGGTTGGTGCTATTGGGTTTGTTGGGGTGTAGATTATTTACAAAAATGCTGATGGGGGTACATGCGGATGGATGGGTAGGGGAGAGGCAGAGGGGGTTGTATACTATATTGTGCCTGGTGCATTTTGAAGACTTGTTATCGTGGTGAGTTTTGGGGCGTCGAAAAGAAATCTGGTCTGTGCGTTTTGTTATTATGATTATGAGGAGCAAAGCGGTACGGTTACATTAGGGAATATCTTTTTTTTTTTTCACGTTTAGAATCGAATTCGAAACTGTTGTGTCAATTGTGTCAATTGTTCGTGCGACGTGTTTGCGTTAGCGGACGTTATACATTAGTTGACGTTGGCTGGGTATCGTTGTTACGGTTCGGACGTCCGATATTATATTACTTAATGGCAACTTTGTTTCCGTTCGGTAGGGTATTCATATGCTTGCTCTCGGGGACTTAGAAGCCGAAAGGGGGGGTTAAGTTGTACACCGATGAATATCATCGGCATTGGTTATTGCGGTGCGCAAGCAAGCTGGTTGACAGGCAGAGTGGTTAGTGTGGTCGGCATCGGTATCCCGGTTTCAAATGTGACGGGTGTAAAGGAATTCGGCGAATCAGGTAATCTCACGAATCGGGCTGGTTAGTCGTCTTCGATGTAGGATTTAGTACGGGTGACACTTTTGGAATTCGATACCAGGTATCGATATCTCCGGTTATGTTATCTATCTATTTACACTTAACCAGTCTGGCTCCGCACAGCTTCGGCTAGTCAGAATGCCCATATATATTGACCGTCTTCGCGGTTAACGGGTTGAAAAAAAATTGTCATTCACAGAAAACACTTCACGCTCTCCCTCTTTCGCCAGTTTATGGCGCGATGCATTTGCCATCAATCCTCTCCTTTATGATTCCGTGGTGCAGTCTTTTTCATCTCATTATATTTCTTTTTTTCGTACGTACGATTCTAGTGGCCTTGTATGACCCGAAGCTCGGACGTCACAAGTCCGCACACATGCTGTACAGAATCTCACAAAAGAGGAACATGCATGCATGGCTGGTTAGATTTACACACGGTTTAAGATAAGGGGTTTGATGGTGGTTGATTTTATTAGTGTACTCTCTGCTCCGGGGTGGACTGATCAGGATAGACTCGACATTCTGGTTTGCAGGTTTGATATGTACATGCTGGCATGACTCTTCTTCACTTTTTTTGTATTTTTAAAATATTTGGATGGCACGACCGACGACAGCTGACAGGCATTGATGGGCGGTGTGGCCATTAGATCTTCGAATAGATGTCTTCCACGTTATGTTTTACAAGTCTGTTGGGCAAGTCTGTTGAGGGGAGGAAGACGCAAAGAATATATAAATCCTCGAGGGTTTGGAGTTCCTTGTGCATGGAGATTATGTCGTAGATCATACTGCAGAATCTTCTCCAACAGGTGGTGCATTGCGATAAGTGGGGCGACTTATATATATCTGCTAATTGAACACTCGAGGTAAAAGTATGCTATTAAAGCACGTAGCTGGCTACTGCAAGACAGCGTTGAACATATGCCCAAGATTCGTATATTGCTTCTATCACACCCCCCTTAATTTTTATCGCTGTTCCTATATCAGTTTTTCTATTGGATTACAAAGAGATCAGATGATTCTAGAATGCAGTAGCGGGGTTCCTCTGTATACGTACCTTTTGTGCTGTCGCGGTTGGCTGCATATATTTCTGTTCGTCGATACACACTCTGTCATCCGGTACCCCAGGTACCTAACCCCAATTGCAACTGGTCGAAAATTTTGATTCAGATATTGGTAGTTTGATGGCATATTATTCTACGCACAGTCTGGAAAAACGCTGGCACTTGAGTGCGACACCTGTAGCATAATTATAACGCAATTGGTTGAGCGATATAGTTCAATTAACATGTTGCTTGCTGTACGTATATACGTATATACTGGTATGCATATCGAGCTCGGGTTCTCTCGAGCTCGGCCTATTCGGACACCCGGCCGTACTCTATTCCCGTAGCGGAGGGTTGACAAAAAGCTTTCCGCTTACATACCGATTCTTATCGCTTTTAAATCCGATTTTTGTACCAAAGTCCTAACCGCCCTGTGAAGCTGATAACAATATCCCCCCTACGAGACCATCAGCCTTATTATATCGATAAAAGAATTCTACGCGTAATTTAAACTTCATTGACATCAGTTGACCCAAAAGACGGACGCGGACAGCTGCACTGCTACACATTTTAGATCGGCGGAACTACTCGATCGGACCCGAAGAAGGTAATTATCCCCCGCGATAATGCTTATTTTTTGTCTTTGTGCTTCCTTCGTTCTGGTTTCATCGGATGTATTCGTTAAATATCTTTTAGGGTCGATTGAAGGCTAAATTGGGGGGCTTCGAGGTGGATAGGGTATATTATCGGAGTTTACCATTCTATGTCGAGCTCGTCGGAGCTATAGAGTTGAAATTTTCGCCCGAATCGATTACGACTTTTTGGTACCTTTGTTATCTCCAAGGAGGGATTGCTCAAATATAGGTACGGCATTGCAAGATACCTTTGATATCTTGGTGTAAAGTTGGACTGGAGATAGTATAACTCTGTTCACAGGATCGATATAATATTTCCGTATCGTCTCATAAGCGACTTTTTTGGATTCCACCGATTCCGAGCCCTTCGTACCTCGATCTGGCCGTATCTACCCGCTAACTCGGAAACAATCCTGGAATACCTTTTTTTAAGATCTCTGGCGCTTCTTCCGCTTGTTCCCGTCGATATCAGATCTCTGTGTAGCTTTCTGGTCTTATAAGGCTGTCTGGGGGAAGATTGGATCTCCCTTTCCTCTCTGGTCTTTCATTTCTACGCCTGCTTCTCTCATACATCGAATCTCTGTTCTTTTATTCTATAAATTTTTTCCAAATTTCTTATTTTCCAAAATGACGCTTCTCGATCCGGGAAGACAATCTACGGAGCGAGCTGTAGCTCCGGCATCTTTAGAGATAACTATTGGGATTGACGACAGTTTAGTCCCGCCAATACCTCTCGAAGCGGGCGCAGATGCCCCCGGCTTCGCATCAACCGAACTCGTACTTGCAGATCTCACACAGCATAATCTAGAGAAACTCAGATTATCGAAAGAATTGACACGTCCAGATGGCCATACTTATAGCCCACGGCTATCACTATCAGCTGGAGAACGAAGTCCCGCTACAACGATTAATGTTGTGGCATCGACGGATACGAGTATTATCGTGGCGGATGATGCGCGGACGATTATTTTTAAACGGGGGGATAAAGAGTCCGGAACCGTTGAGGTTGCCGTTGTGAATCCTGGTGAGGGGTTTCCGGACGGAGGGGTTAGAGCTTGGCTTTGCGTGCTGGGTACTTGGTTGTGTCTTTTTAGTGCGTTTGGGTTGATGGTAAGACGAGATTGATACCGGACATATCGAGCTATGGAAGAGTGCTAATATTCTTTTGGGAGGTCAGAATGCTATTGGAGTTTTCCAGGCGTAAGTCGATATACAGAGACTTATCGAGGTGTAACAGATCGCTAAACAATTGACCGGGTAGATATTATAAGGCGTATTTACTACCCCAGTATACGGATAGCCAGCTCTCATGGATCGTTGGCTTTTATTTATTCTTTATCTTCGCAGGTGTAAGTACATCCATATATAATATCACGCCAATACATACCTACAGAATTCTAGAAAAACTAACTGCGATTTACTTGGCACGAATTTAGGGCGTACTCGCAGGTACAATTTTTGACATTTACGGACCAAAGTATCTGATAGTTGGTGGTACAATATGCTTACCATTCGGAATGGTGCTCCTATCGATCTCCACGAAATACTGGCAGCTCCTACTCGCCCAGTCATTATTCGTGGGCGGCGGAACAGCGATGACCTTCTACGCCTCCATCGGCAGCGTCTCCACATGGTTTTACCACCGTCGCGCGATGGCCATCGGGATAGCATCTACAGGCGGCGGCGCGGGGGGTATATTCTTCCCTCTTGTGATGAGTCATCTGCTTCATACCATCGGCTTCGCGTGGACGACGAGACTGTTCGGTCTCGTGTACTTGATAAGTCTAAGTATCGCTTGCCTGTTAGTGAGGTCGCGGCTGGCGCATGCGAAATCGCTGAAGGCGAGGCGAATAGTCTTGTTTGACTTTGCGGCGTTTAAGGAACCCGCGTGGAGTTTTTTCGGTGCTGGGTGTTTTGTGCAGTTGTTGGGGCTTTGGGGGCCGATTAATTATCTTGCGAGCTTTGCGCTTGCGAATGGGTTTAGTCCCACGATGGCTTTCTATATGGTTGCGTTTTTGAATGGGGGGAGTATATTTGGGAGAGCATTGCCAGGTATCCTTGGGGATAGGTTCGTCAGATCTTGAGATGGGTATCTATCCGAGCAGGATAGTTTCACTGACATTCTGTACAGATTCGGCCGTATTACGATATTTATAATATTTTCTACGATATCGGGAATTTTGATCTTAGCTATGTGGAGTCAAATTCATTCACAAGCTGGAGTAATTGCTTTCGCTATATTATATGGGTTTAGCAGTGGTGCATTCTTATCTATATATGCTGCTTGCGCCGCGTAAGTCTCCTTCAGAAATTTCCCTTCTCAGTTTTAGACTTCAGAGATCTATTAGATTATTAACGATATGCTGGTTCCTTACAGGCAATTAACCAAAAACGTAGCAATAATCGGGCAACGTCTTGGAACTTTGAACGTTTTGACGGCGATATCGTAAGTTACCATACTCTTTCCTAAGATGTATTCGGAAGAATTTCACTGATAAACTGCATTGAAAACCAGATCCTTGATCTCGTTACCACTGTCCGGTTCTCTTGTAGAGGTGAATAACTTTAGCCCGTTGATTTGGTTCTCCGGAGCTATGATGTTGACCGGCAGCTGCTTTCTTGTTACTGCGAGATATTATGCGGGTGAGAAAAAGTGGAGGGTCAGGGTGTGATCTTGGATGTCAGCATGTCTTTCTCTTTTTCACGCAATGTATGGATATTACGGACTCTGTAAGGATGTTTTGTAACAGTTTGAAGCACATCAAAGATGCGCGAGCAATCTTTTCAATGTAGTACCATTTTTCTTGGGTTATTCTTTGAGCATAGTTTGATAATTTTATACATGGGTTTATATTTATCAATTAAGAAGCCGGGGGTTCTCTTGGCTGGTGTTAACTTATATTAGAACTGGTGATATAGTCTGCGGGTGAATATTCACAAAACAATCTGTTGTCGATTCTGCGTTTCGAATATATCTCGGTCCGGGTGATGTAAGACAGGCATCGGTAAATGGAACGGTATTGAGTAAACCATATGCAGACGGAACCAAACAAAGTTGGTCGAATTTAGGAAAATCTTCTTAACATGTGGCTTACTATAGGTTGACAAACGGGTCATCTTGATAGCCAAAGCCCTTTTGACGAAAGAACACCATTAAACGTGGCTGCCTTGTTTTTTTCTTACTGCATTGCAGCATGCGGTGCATATGCAGCGGCCACGAGAAAAGAACTCAAATAGAACGACGTTCTACCCAATCGTTGTTCTAGATGGGGATAAGATGCGGTACATCGAGATGCAAAGGTTGAAGTACCTCCACGTATTTTTTGAATTCGATTAGCATTGCTGTTATTGTAGCTGTTACGGCAGGAATACACATGGCAAGGTCGGGAACTTTTTCTTTTTTCAAATTTATCTCTCTCTTTTTTGATTTTCGAATTTCAGGGATATGCAAGATTCGCTGCTGTTCTCGCGCATCTCATTACATCTTGGTGCTGCAGGCTATCAAAAATTACTAATACCTGTCGTCATTCAATTCTAATGCAAGCTGAGGAGATTCAAGGAAGAAATGATTGGGCAAACAGAGTTGAGCCAAGGATTTCCTCAACTTTTAAGACTCCGGCATGTCAGTTCGGTGCGGTTTCGGACCACGTGGGATTGACAGGCATCCCTCGACAAAGCTTGCCAGCCACCGAGAGCTGAAAAGAAGCAAAGTGAAATACGAGGTTGCAAGCGTGATAAGAAAAACTATGCGATTTGAATCCCCAACAGTTGCAGCACTTTGTGAAGCTGGATGTCTGGAGAATCTGTCAAGAATGTTGACATTGCGCACATATCCATAAATCTTGCGTAAGGCGGCTGCTTTTAATAGCGCCTTATCGTGATTATCCATATTAGTTTTCTTGCAGACACACATTTTACTCGTATCCCGGCTGATATCGGGAAGTTTCAATTTTCATGGATCCATGGGTCTAAGGATCGTAAATGGATTCAGTGCCGTCTCCTCGTAGGAAATAAGAAAATACATGATCGGGACATGTACATATCTGCAAGGGCACAAGCCAGCGCTGAAAGTTAAGATAAATGATTTTTTTTTTGTCAATCATAAAAACTCGGAAAAGAGATTGAAAGACGTCGTAACATTAACAAAAGACATTAGAATTTTAAATGGAAAAAAAGAAACAAAGATACAGGATTTGAAGCACCAGGACACCGTTTTTTTTTCCCACACTCACATATCCAAACGAAGAGCCAAAATACAATAAACGTGAAACAGAAAGGAGCTCCAAGGTATCATAGCGACAAAGAAAGACACAATAATTAATCTGTGCAAAGAAAGCATCCACCGCTCTGATTCAGAGCCCCCATGTGCTGTCGATGTTCAGAGGAGCGCCAGGGATCGGTATAGCGCCACCCATGAGATCTGGGTAGTATCCAGAAGTAGAATCACTATCAAAAATAGGTAGAGCTATATCCTCGTCGCTAAAGTTCGAGAACGAAGATACGCTTGCAGCGGTGGGATGTAGAACCTCGTATATCGATCTGGCAGAGTTGCTATCTCTCCGGTCCGTACTATCCGTCGGAGACTCCAGCGTCCCGTTAAGATCGACCGGGGATTCGAAAGTATTGCCTCCACCGTATATGTTGATACCCTGGTTTTGATCCATGAGAGCAAGCATTCTTTCCCACTCGGTCCCACCAGATGTGGCTTGGCGGTTAGTTTCCTGCGACAGAGTTGGCGTACTGTCCATGTTCCAATTATAAAGGTCGGAGTCCGAGCTTGACTTTTCTAGGTTCGGGATCACTGTTGTTATCCGACTAGGCGGACTCATGCTTTTATTCGCTTGAAGGGATTTAGGAGAGACACCCTGCGGCGGCAGACTAGAGCGGCTCCAGTTCGAATGGAAAGTTATACCGGATGGTGTTGACATGCTTCCGACGCTTGAGACGTCAGTCTGGATCTGGCGCGGCTTTGGCTTATCTTGCGGTTTCGAAGACATCGAGTAAGCTCTACGGAGCTGCTGGACGTCATCCCGAATAGGACCAGGGAGGGTTGGAGATGGCGTGCACGCGGGCTTCGGGTTGGCGGATTTTCGCTCAATCTTGAACAAAGATGATGCGATAACGTTGAGCGCTTTAGCTAGCGGATATCGGTTCTTCTGTAGCGTATTCAAGAGCTCTGAGACAAGCTTGTGGGTGTCCTTCGCTAAAACTCCGTCATGGACGTAGTCGGTTGCACCATGTAGGATAGCGAACGTGCATAGGAGGAGAATTTGATTCTTGTTTAGACAGAAAGAGAATCCTAGTTTCCGCTCTTCCAAAAGTTTGACAATTTGGAACATGCGATTGGATGACTCGACCACTGCGTGCACAGACCCGCCTGATGTATTCGAGTCCGAACCAATTGTAGACCTGTGTATTAAAATACGAATGTAATAATATGCGAATACCTTGCGAATAGGTTAGTAAATTCATGTATGATAGTTTGTCAGGTAAGGAAGAGCTCACAAGAAGAGGCGACCTGCTGCTAACGATGTTTGTACCAGGCATTCCATTGACGAATTCAAGGCGGAGATGCTCCGGCAAGTTCATTTTCCATGAGTCCAGTTCCTCTTCGAGCTTTTGTAGCTGTTTATAAGATTGCCTGTTATTCGACTTCATTGAATATACTGTCGACAAAACCTTGGTAAGTATTCGCGATCCACGGAATAAAGCCAGGGCACTCGAAATCTTTGTGTGGTCGCCGGGCATCGTTGGCAGAATACCAGATTCAGAAACGTATTCATCATCGATGTCAGCGGGGTAATCGACGTTGACATCGTTATCGTTGATCAGAGTCGGCAATCCAAGCATGGAAGCAGAGAATCTGTCTTCATATTAATATGGATGCGAACCATGAGCAAGTAAGGGAAGGATAGAACTTACGCATCTAACAGATACACGCACCAGAAGGCACGTTTTCTCATTTCAAGTTGCAGGGAAGAAACACCAAACTTCTTCTGATCTTGATTCAATCCAAGTCGCAAGGCGGTCCCGACCGCCAAGCTCTTGTACTGATTAAGTCTGCTGTCATCACCGATAGACATGCAGTAGAGTTGTGCCAGCACAAGACATTGTAGACTTTCAAGGGATGGCTCCAGCATTATAGCCTCAAGGGCATACTGCCACTGCCTCGTGAAGGACTCATGTTCCGCTGTGTTCCGTGTGTCGCTCTGAGAGGAAGCGATGGAGAATACAAGGAACAGTTGAGCAATTTCATGGTACTCGCGCGGGTATTCTGGTGACTCTTGTTCGCAGTTGATAAGGTTCTCGTAGATGGAAAGGAACTTGGGTCGGTGAAGTATCGGGAAGAGAGGGTGGTATTCTTGGAAGAAAGCGGTTACGAGGAGGTCCGAGATCATGCGAGGCGGGGGCTTGACGGCATGTGCGGCCGACCGGTTGGGAAATATCTTGACGATACGTTCCTTACGGGTGAAGAAGGTGTTTCCAGAAAATTCAATATCGCAAGGACTAGTTTCTTTCATTCGAGACTTAAAGATATCTAATTGAGTGTAAAGTGTCAGAAAGGGTTCAACAAGACATAAAAGAAAGAAAGGGTAAGAGGAGAGATGTATCATACCGATAAAGGCACGACCACTTGATGCACCAGTGTAAAATTCGCCAGACTTGCCATCATGAACGAGTGACGAGCTCTCAGGCATAGAAAATGTATCATCTTCAGTGCAAGATTCTTCGGCGGCGGAAGGACCGGACGATTCGGAGACTGTTTTGCTAGGCCGGGCCCGCTTAGGGCTTGCTGACGACAACGACGTGGGCGAATAGGGCGAGAATGAATGTAATCTTGAAATGACTTCAAGTTGTTCTTCCTTTGCGTCAAGGAGACTCTTGAATTCTGAGACTTCGGCCTCAAGGGCCCTCACCCGCTCTTCCAGGGATTCGGTATAGCCACGAGGGAAGGCACGGCGTGAAAGCTTATCCGAAGTCTTGCACTGGAAGCCGACACTGGCACATTGTGAACACTGTAGCTACTGTTAGCCGTGCACATATTCGGACGCAGAGAACGAAAACGAAAACGAAAACGAATCGAAATAAATAATTTCGGAGACAAGGGAGTATATTGACTTACACTCGGTCTTACTCCATCGCAGCGGATCTAAGTTTTAAATTATATTTTTGTTAGTATGAGGTTGTCTCCACAATGGGGTTTAGTATGCACCGGACGAACGGAGAAATGTTACACACCTTTTTGCTGCGACAACGATCACACGCTTGGGCAACACGAACTTGATTCGAGTTTCCGGTCTTGATTAACTTCATGGGGATGATTCCAGGCATGTTGATAGATCGAGAGATACAGATTGCGATAACGGCGCCGACGGTACCATAAATCCAATCGCTGGGGTTGTAATTTTCGTCTTTGTAACGCCGGTATTAGAGCTGTGGGGATTCGCTGCTAAGATGGTGGATCCGTTGTTCCGAGGTTCCAAAAATGTTGAAGGCTCGAGCTAGTTCCAGAACAAAACAAAACCTCAGGCCACTTTTCTCCAAGACTATTCCTTTGCGGACTGGTTACTGAATCGGCAAGTTCCTTCGGGTGCCCTGAGCATTCCTTCCAAAGTTTTCCAGTGAAATACTAGCTCGCACGCGATCTATTATTTTTTTTCTTTATGTCTGGCTGCGGGATATGGGATAAGATAATACGGGTTTTATTTTTGGTGTTAGGAAATGGTAAGTTTTTTTTTTTTTTTTTTTGGTTTTCCGGTGTTGGTAACCTCAGCCAAGGTCGTCGTACGTAGCGGCAGGATAAAGGAAATTCACATGCGCAGCTATAAATGATATAATACTAAGATAAAAGGGCAAGGGAGAATTGGAGATGTCGTCGTCAATCGTCCAGTTGCAAGAAGAGAAAACAATAGGAATAAAGGGATCTAGAAATTGGGAGAGCGAATAGAACCCTGGAGGAAGGGGCAAGTATTTAAGAAACTGGCGAGAGAAAACTAACCTGGCATGGCACCGACGTACTGTGAGTTAAAAAAATAAAATAATACTTGCAATAACATCAGGTTAGCCCGGTTCTGCCCACCGGATGACCAACTGCTGAACGTCTTACACCCCAGACCCCGATTCATACACGCAAAAAGGTTACCCCAAGTCTCGCCTTTTCCATCTGGGGCTCGGTTCTTTCGACCCACTCTGGAGATGTCTCGAACATGCCACTCGTCGGTCGAGAGCTTTTTTTCTTTCCCCAAAAATACATCTTAATTAATATCGTCCCCAGCTTTTTCCCCTTCTCATCCTTGCCTTTCAAGCGTGGAGATGCAGGTTTTTCCTTATTAATTCTCGTGTGCATATGCCTGACACGTACTGGAACTTAAGCTCTGCATTCTGAGCATTCGGCGTAAGATGTACTAGGTACGTTCATTTCCCTCATGTACTTCCAGACTTACCGATGGCACACCCGAGTCCAAGAAGATCCACCCCTCCATTTCGAGATACATCTATTGGCGCTAGAGAAGTATTCCCTTGTCAAAGAGGGTGTGACTTATAAAGTACTGTCACTGCGAAACAGTATCTCAACATTCGGGACGGGTCAGAGCTGCATTGATATGCATACAGAATCTTAAAGGAAGGCCTGTTCCGTACAAAAATTAGAAAAGTTTGCTTCAACGTTATTATCGGACCAGAGGACGAAAAACCCGGCCGCAAAATTGCAATGGTTGATGCGTTGCAGCTTCGCGAATTCGTCCCCTTCGTGAGGTAACACCAGGCATGCAGGTGGGACCCTCCCAAAAATTTTCCAGAATCGCTAATCTTACACACATGGCACACGAGGGCTCGAAACAAAGTTAATCTTCATCGGTCGTATCAAGGTCTCAATGCTCGTCCTGCTGAGCACAGTCGGAGGTACGTCCCTTCAAAATAGCCTGTTTAGAAAGAGTTGGAATCGAATCCAACTGATCCCTTTCTGCCTCAATCTATCGGATCGTTTTTCTCGTTTGTCCCTGCTCATCTCTGCGGATTCGAAATACCTGAACCGTGATTAGCAGGGACTCCCCAGAAACTTTTCATAACATCATCTAGCCTTGGAGTCCGGGTCATGTACTGCGGGACCGTTAGCTAACGAGATGATTTTACAGCTTTGTTCTTTAACAAGACAACAGCTGCAGCTCGAACCTACTTAAAACCAAGGCTCCGAAAAGTCCCTAGACTGCATGCGTACCGTGGAACAAGCATTCGGACAAAGACCATCACCATAATTACAGCGGCGATAACGGAGAACACCTTGAATTTAGTTTGTGTCGTCAGAATGTACCGGCCAAGATATTACACAAGAAGTAGGCGATTTACTTAGTGACGGGGCAAAATGCTACATAGCATATCTGCCTTTAACATCCGGTTAATTAGATAGTGTCGCCCTACAACATTTATCCGGCAACGTAGGACAAAAATCAATCTCATGGCATTATTATCGACGAATCTTCGTATAGCCTATTTCATATCCGCATATAAACGCCTGGGCGGCAGTCTTGAGACTGCTGGGCACTATCATTTTGTATAAATATGAAGCGATTGTATGCGTATACGGTCAATATGACCAATATAATATAATATATATAAATCGGAAAGATTCGAAAAATACAATCAGCCCGAAATGAAAAGAGTACCTAAGTATTTACAAGAGAATTCGCCCAGCCGCCTTGGTTAAGGTCGGCTTTTTCAATGATAATTATAACAGGCAGAAATGAGAAGCGATTGCACAAACGGCCTACCTATGAGCTCAGGTTAAATCCTCCTCAGAGTCGTGAAGATCTGATTGAACGTCGCTAAGGTATTTTCGGACGATATCGGATCCGAGCAAATGTTCTTTCTAGACATCAGGAAACAAGGTCAGTCCTAGCCGCTAACTCGCCGATCAACTAAAAGATGTTTCTCTTTGGGAACAGTTTGCCCCAATTCGAAGACCCCGCATCCCCAAGGTTATCGCAAAAACCGGGGAATGGGGCAACGAAATATGGGGAAACCCCGTAAGAAGGGGCAATGCAACGATCATGTCAAACTCACCTGACTTCCCAAAATAAGCAAGGTCTTCTCCAACAGGGTCTTTTCCAACGTCCGTAAGTTCTGCGATACATGCCAGACCTGGTCTCCGATTGCCTTTTCGTTCCGTATCTCATTGCATAAACCTTCGGAAGCGTTGAGTTCGCTTAGCTGCCTGTGAACCCGTTCTTCTACCAAGGTCAAAGCTCGGAGGTGGTACAACGACCACAACGGTTTCATACGAAGTAAATCTACTAAAGATGAAAGATTGAGAATTGGCTGGTCGTCGAAAAATGCCTGCAGGTGTTGAGTACTGTCGTTTTGCTGCATAACCTGAATGTTAAATCCGTCCTCGTGGTTCACGCACATCAGCCTATATATCGTAGAACCTCGGTTAGCTTTTCCACTTGGCGTCGAGCACCTCATCCACAGACGCAACCCACCAAATATAATCGCTCGTCCATTCTACTGACGGACCCATGTCGATTAATAGCAAAGTCGGTGTGCTATCCAGAAGCTGTTGCTTGGCTCTGAAGAAGACCATATCGTCTCCCAAACTCTCGAGATCCTTGAGATCCAAGGCCATCCAGGAGGCTGTGGGTCTCTCGTGGTCCACAAAGCCATATGAAAATACCATCTCCGACGCACTCTTCTCCTCGCCATAACTTTTTACGGGTATTTTGTCAGCTTTATCCGCCTCACAAGCTGGCCTTCGGCAAAAAACGGCGGCAGCGACTTACTTTATAGTTATTTCTTCCACTACTTGGCTATTCTGCCCCAGCGCGCACAAACTATGTATTAATATGATGTTCCCCTCATCGTCTAGATCATAGAATGAATTAGGGAAAGAGCGGTGGTTGCAAAAGTCTAGAAATGGTATCATGGACAGCCCGAGATCAGGTAACTGGAGGACTCGGCTTCTCAACCAAGCGTCACAATCCAGCCAATCTAGAAATGTTAACCGTTTTTCGTCCCACCATACTTTTCTACACCACGCAATATTCTGCGTAGCTAACTTGAAAGCATGAAATTCGGCATCAAGAGCAGCGAGTTTTGCATTAACGGCAACATAAAGCGATGTTCCTTTCAGAAGCTCTCGCTCGTGGTCTGACCAGCACGTTGGGACCGATACAGAGGGTAAAAATTTGACGTATTCCGTCCAAGCGCACTTGACGCCGACGGACTTTGGATCCGAGATCGAAACCGCATTTGTAATTTTCATAATCAAGAAAATTATTATAGCGCCTATAATGCTGCATATTATCAGAAAACCCAGCTATATCGCACCAAGGCAAGAAAAAAATAGAAGGTGGGTTTGCGTTTGGTAGTTAGGAGGAATTTTTACACACCTCTCGGGGTCATTGCTAAGGGGCCGGCTGCCGCCAATGCCTCCCGCAGATGTACATCGGATTTTGCATGGGCATCCACCATATCCTGGCACAAGATGAGATGCCTTGGCACTCTTAATAGTGGCCTGGATGAATCTAGTTTTGACGGCTGCAGCTTGACTGCAAGGCCTGAATCAACCGGTTCTCCGCCAACATATTCGACTCTGATACCGTTGAAGTTGATACCATTGAACGTCGCCCATGCAGGTAATGCATCTGATGATAGGAATTCTCGATACATCGTCGTGACTTTTTCGATTCCCGAATTTCTCTCTCGATGTTGTTGTCCGGTTAGAGTGCCAGAAGGAAAAAGTGGTGCAATGCAAGAATTAAAAAACGTTTGTTCGAGATCCGATTTGTCGTCCGATATCCCGGCTCAATCCAGCTAGCACAGAAAACTCAACTACCAGTATCCTCTGTAGACGGTCCTGTTTTTTTTTGACGCGATTATAAGAATTTAGAATTAATACTACAGGGAAACCAACCAGACTCGAAAGAAACCGAAAAAGAATTCGAGGAACGAAACAGAACCCATCTCTATCTTTTAAACTCTCGACCCCAAGGCGTCTCGATGGGTTGATTTACAGTCTTTGCCGTATCGAAATAGAATCAACGGAATTTTCCCCTGTTCCCGCCGCGCAGGCCATAGACATTTGATCAAAAGCACGCAAAATGGGCACGCCTTAAAGCGGAGTATATTAAATTCAGGTACGAGTAAGCCGTAAATGCCTGTCTGTCAAGAGGTTGCAAGCGTATCCACAAATTGAAAAGCGCCAGGAACCTTTGATAATCGACGGGATTTTAGCCACGCCTCACCCGGTTTCTTTCTTCCTTCAGCGAGTAAAGCCGCTACTACTAGCTCTACACCACGATGATGATACGTGAACCCCGTTTGGTGATGCCCCGAAGACAGGGTATAGGTCATATGACAGGTATTCCACACGCCCTATCGTCTGAAATTCGGGAGATAGATATGATCTGTTCTTTCGCATATCTGGGGGGTGAGGAACCAGTCTCTGTATAACCCGCCTCAATTGTTGCTCGAGTTGCAGTTTGATCAATTGACAGATTAGCTTTCTTTCGGTAAGTGGCCCGTATCTTGCATTGGTGACCCTGGCCTGTCTCAGAAACATCGGAACTGCGTTAGAATCAAACCGATAAGTTGTTCGTACACTTTTCTATTTACGCTCGGCCTCATTAATTGCAAAATCAAGCTTCGAGGCTTTTCGGAGCCATATCGCCCATGCTAGAAACTCAGGTTCTCCTTCTTTTTTATTCTAAATTGTTTTCGGACTTTTCTACTAGACTGAGCGTAAATTATATGCTATTGGTCCACTGTGAATAAAACGCACGGGAATTACCCTGGTCTGACGACGACAGACCTCGTATGCGAGCCGCTCTTGCATACTAATACTTTTCTAAAGATCCACTGGTGGGTGAAGAAACTCAATCCATTCCACTCGTCGAAAATTGACGTTCGATATGTCGATATCACAAAAAATAAAACGCTCGAGATCCACTTCAGTTCGACCATTTCTCGTATCCCCAAGCCGTACGGTGTTTCAACCAAGATCAGCGAAGGCGCCAGATCAGCTCTTTTGCTAACAGCAAGACAGCGGCTCAAGCGAAGGGATCGGAAAAACTCATTCTCAAACAACACGAGCATCGAGACCAAGGATACTCGGCGGGGAGAATCCTGACAAGTCCGCAGATTAGGATTGGGGACGCTTCGACTTGGGAAAGATATCGCGGACCGTGAGACTCAATGGATGTCGAATGGTCTGAATATCCTGATGTTTACTATACATATATTTTTCTTCTTCTCTCGATCCTTGAACGATGCTGCTTCATGGGTCCGTTTGAAGGCTGGATAACTCCGAATTTTCGAAAAAGTTTTTAACCAAGTCTTCCGAGATCTCTTGGGAGTATACTATTATACGAGTATCCGGAGTATTCGTGAGCCTTTAAATGATTCGGAGGCAGTATCGCCAATACAGCCAATACCAGCCCATTGGTAAATGATTCCGGAATCCGAGCTGCCCAGCTGGACTTCAGACCGCCCAGCTCTAACCTCTGCCACAGCCAATATTTCCAACACGCCTTCAACACAGCACCAGACGACGCATATATATGGCGCAGCACCTGTTAGTTACTAATAGCCGTTTTGAATGAATAAACCTAAAGCCGCATTAAGATTTTTGAATTATATCTGCAAATATCCTCGCTTCCCTCGAATCCTATACCCCCGTTTTCTTAAATTGATATCCATACCCTATGTTGCCTGAAAATATGCCGGGATATCGGGACTTTCGGTCTGTTAACCCCTGCGACTTCGATCCGTCATTAACCCTTCCCTTCCTATGCAAACGCAGCTAACCACGGCTTAAGTAATTCTGTTTTTCCGACGCAAAGGCTTTTACTATACTCCCACATACCGCAAGGGTTATTAATTAGTTTAGAAGGTTTTTTTTGTCATATTTAATATCTCGCCTGCCGAGGTTTTCAACGGATGTACATGTATGTACAGTAAACGGCCCAGATGTTCATGCAGGGCTCTTCCATGTATAAAATGCCGCGCTTCCTACTACACCAATACCTTTTGTGTAGTCGGAACAGCGAAAAAAGATTACTACCTACACACAATCTAGTAAATTCCGCAGTTGCCGTTTCGAAAAATCTGGAATAGATTACAAATGCGGGGGAGATCCACCGTGCAGGTCCGGCCAGCCTGTATAAGAAGAAAAGAAAGAATTATATTAAGTAGAGGCATTAATGCATTAATTGTCTTCTTTTGTGTGTTTTTCCGAGATTTTATGCCGGCGCGCATGCAGTTCACTGCAGGTATACTTTGTGAAGGAAACTAGCATCGGATTCAAGGCTTATAAGGAAACCTGCATGGAGAATTGCTTATCGCAGGCGGTGTGGACACATGACATGATAAGCTATAAGAAGGGACGAGAATGGGGGTGGCACATTGTCTCGTACACCAGATGCCGCCATCCTTTTGGGCCTGCGCAGGTGGCACGTATGATTCACGTGTGAAGTCAACGTTATATGGGATATATATATCGGAAATAATCCGAGCCCGGTGAAAATTCTTCCCACCGAGGCTGGTAGTCCAATTGTAAGTGTTAATAGTCTACACTTTGCGATCCTAAATGAAAAACATGAAAAATCCTAAAATGCATGGACATGCACACGCGCGCGCGAGTTCAAAGACAGAATGCAATTCAGACCCCTTCATTTGCCACACTGGAAACCTGCAAAAATGTATAAGGATATCGACAAGTGGAAAAAGAAAGAAAAGGCAAAATACAGATATATGCGGTATAGACCCATGCTATGTTGAGATGTTATCTGGAAGAGATATAAAGCAACGCTGTGAACAGAAAATTCGAGAGAGGAAAGCAGGAAGAACAAGAACGGATCGCATGCATGAAACATAAAGCATGAAGAAAGGAAATAGGTAAGCCAGAAAACGTTAAAAACCAGGTATCCAATAAACACCAGACCGCATGCGTGCATAAACTGAACAAAATGTTGAATTCGCAGAATCAGAGAAAGCAAAGGGTAATGCGGAAAAGCAGAAACAGAAAAAAAGAAGAAAAAAACCATCCATCTAACCAAAGAACGCCAGACTATAAATCATATATCAGGTATATGTACGGTGGTGCCTGGTCATCCACAAAAAAAAGTGAGCAAATAAAGATACATGAATCTAGGATATCAAAAACGCAACGAAAGAAACGCGAAAACAGGAAGAAGAAAAAAAAAAAAAAAAAAGGAAAGGTAGGTTTATTTTTTTTTTATTTTTTTTATTTTTTTTCTTTGGAAATTTGTCGAAAATGATATTAAAAAACGCGAGGTGCCAAAGTCTCCATTTACGACTGCCAGACCATACGAAGGAACCTCTCAAAGGAAATTGTTTGGATCTCCGGGAAAATCGCGTTCAGATCTTTATGACCGACATCGTACTCCTGGTTGTTGATAGACTGCATGGTCTGCAACTCGCATTGAGTCTTCCAATCAGCAGCCACACTCATCCTATACTCGATTTCCTCGTCCGTGACAAGTTCCACTTTGAATTTACGCTCTATTTTTAATCCGGGGGGTTGGTGGTCAGTATTTTTCTTATACAATCTTGCTGAGTCATGCATAATATCTGCGCATTAAACTGGGGGGCCAAAGGTGCAAAAAAGTTTAACATACCACGAACTTCCTGAGCGATAGCTAAAAGGTCACCGAGTCGCAACCTTTGCCCGAACATCTTCATCTCATCGTTCCATTCTCCTAGATTTAAAGAGGCAGCGACGAATTGTCCGACATCTTCTGCGGACGTTACGCAAACGACGGCACTCGGATTCCCGTGGGCATCGACGGGGAGGGAGGCCTTTTTGTGCTTGAAGTCTATCAAGAACTTGCCGTCGTTCCAGTGGTTGGCGCCGCACTGTCTCCATCCACCTGGAGCAAAGTACTCCATGAAGAGGCCACAGCTGAATATTGTGGACTAAGCTAAACGTCAGACGGAAACAGGATCCAAAAAAACGCACTTGCACCCTACATCGATGCATCGAATAGGATTTGTGCGATAAAGAATGGAGGGCGTGTATATGGGGGGGTTACTTACATTAAGCCTATCGCTGACCACATCGAGATGACGTCGAACAGTCATCCTATCCCTCCCGCCGCTCGTATACAGAGGCTGCTGGTTAAGCGATACCTCGAACTCCGAGGGAGCGAATCGGAGCACACCAGCCGAGACACAAGCGTCGATGAGCGTGAGTTGGGCGTATGGATCCGGGATGACTGATATGACAGTATGCACCCGGTATTTTCTTAGTACCTTGCGCAGGAATTCCGGATCGGTGTAGTCCACCTGCTTGACGGTGATTCCCTGCTGCTCAAGGTGCGGCTGCGGCTGTAAATCGTTGGAAAGAACCTGTTAGTCTCAGTTTCTTTTTTTAAACCCGTTTTTGCCTCCCCTCCGGAAGCCACGTCATTCGAGGTGGCTTTCCTTTTTCTCTTCTACTCTTATTATTTTTCGTCGGCCTTGCCTCTGTAGACGGGCCTGATAAGACACTACTAAGCGAGAGGGAGTGCGGTTACTCACATATCTCGATAAGATCACCAGATCCCAATCGCCCGCGGCCAGGATGGCCTGGGCGATGTACCTACCCAACCCGCCAGTTCCGCAAAGGGCCACCGTTTGGTGGCAATAAGTGTCCATATAGATAGCTATAGAGCGTGGTTTCGCCTTGCGTTCTCTTCTTCTTTTTTATAAAGGAAACAAATGGGAATGCTTGTACAGGTATGGGATGTTCCTTGCTCTGCTTGTTTTGTATTGACGTATAGGCAACAGTCAAATCAAGCGGGGAGAGGAAGGGAAAGGGTTATATAATATAACGTTGTTTTTTTTTTCTACGAAGAGAAAGGAAACGGGAAGATTATAAGTCAGCGATGCTGCGTTCCGTCGCCGATTTGTTAAATGCACTTTCAGGCCTTTTAGATTTTGTGAGATGCCTACTTTCTTTTCTCTCTCTCTCTCTTTGTGTTCTTGTTCTTGTTCTTTTCTTTCTTTCTGAAACTGACGGATTTTTTTATAAAAAAGAAACGAAACCGCGAGGACCAGATAGACTTATAAAAGTCGAGTTTCAAATACAGTTCCAGATCTTTGATATATAAAACCCTGCCTCCTGGTTACGAAAACCTTTTCCGCGAGCAACTACAAGAAACAGGATTGGACGCAGCAAAACAAAAGAGTATAATATGATATGGAAAATATAAAAAAGAGGCGGCTCGTGATATCCAAGATCGGTGAGGCGAGTAGGATCTAATAGAGGGATGAATTAGGATTCTTCTGACGTCTGACTTGCAACACAACAAAACTTTGGGAAATTATGGAAGGCTGTGTGAAGGATTGGAAACATTAAACGGAGAAGCCTTACCGTTCCGTTCAAGACGGTCGCTTAAGATGCAGCGAATAGACGACGACGAAGAAGACGACGACCAAAAAGGACACCGACGAAAAAATCGATATCGCTCAATGATGGAATAGCAAAAAAAAGTCCGATTAATCAAAGAGCACTGCCGCAAGGAGGACGGACCCCAGCGCTTCAGATAAAAGATGCGAGAGATTAAACAGGAAAGAGCAAAGCCTTCGTACTGCCCCTACGCAAAATAAGAAGGATTGCGTGGCTTGGGTTTTGCTAGCGTATAGCAGCGGTTGGAGGGCGAGGCCTGACGACGAAGCTCAACAACAGACGAAGGAGAAACCAAAAAATAAAATAAAAAATAATGGGTTGTTTCCGCACACACCGATAGGGACGGGAGCGGGTAGTAGCGAAGCAGGATGGGTTAAACAAAATAAAATATAAAATAAGGCCCGTGATGGTGAGACAAATGGTAAGTTCGCTTTAACGTATATGGGAACGAAAAGGTGTTTGGATAGATATAGCGCTGACGAGAAGGCAATTTATTTAGTCCGCCCTATGGAGGTAGTCATATATACTTGCGATTCATCAGGCCGGGTCTTATAGTAAGGGAGAGGGACCGAAGCTCCAAATATCCCTATTAGGTCAAAATAAAAACAAAAGAGTTAGTCATTGATTATAATATTGTCAATGTCAATATCGTATGGGAGATCTAGTAAGTAACGTACGGATCCTAGAAGGGTTCGGGTATGACTGAGCCATGCGATGGGCCCAAGTCCACACACTTTTATCTTACTGGCTAAAGAATGCTCTCATAGCAAAGAAAGCCGCGGGGGCAGGAGGCGACTATGGCCCACGAGGCCTAGGCGGTTGCAAGAAAGAGAGAATACCAATCGCCAGGCATTGTCTATTTTGCGACTCAAGGCCCTCTAAGCTGTACAGCCTACCAGCTAGCCGACAGGATCCAGAAAGATCATTTGACCGAGCGACGGACCGTGAAATGATAAAGGGCAATTATAATTATTGTGTGTTATTCTTTCTGCGGACCAGATTGCGGACCAGATAGCAAAAAAAAAAGGAAGACGAAGGAACGCTCATGTTGCGCGGATGTTTGCGTAGCTGCTGAAGAATCGCAGACGAAAGGGTGTCTTCTTGGTGACGAAACGGGTGCCTGTTTCGCCAGCAAAGGACCCTAGCTACTTTGGGCGGTTTGGGACGAACGAGACTAGCTACCGTGAGTCATAGGATCTCGCGGAGGTTCGCAAATTCCCAAGAAGTGGTAGGGAGCGAGAGAGAGTCGAGAGAGGCGACAGATGGGCCGGGTTCTCGACGGCAGAACATGACAAGCCTCCTCCTTAAATTTCGAATTGGAGAAGGGTTATCAAAACAACAAAAACAACAACAACAACCCGCCGATGGAACGTCCCAGGAAAAAGCATCCATCGATCGGATCAGTAAGAGCGGGCCTGAGCCTTAATTAGCTTCTTCCGTTAGTGTCGTGTGTGTGGAGATGGAGGTATTTTGAGAGCCAAAGGAGGTGTGGTCGCCCGGTCAGCGGCGTTGATTGGCTGGAGGTTGACTGACCCATGCTTTGTGTTGTCGTGTTGACTCATCGCCAGACGTCCCTCTCAACACAAAGTGACCCGAGTTCCCGTTTTTCCCCATCTAACCTCCCCATTTTATCGTCCATCTCAGGTACCATTTATGCCTGCTTTCGGCTGCAATGGTACCAGATCGTCTACGGAGCGCAGGGAAGTAGGCTGGTTAGATTCCCCTCACGAAATCACGTTCTTTCGCGCTAACAACAAACAATAAATAAATAAATAGAAATGGCTATGACACCACGCGTCGCGCGCCATCCTCTTTAATTGTACCATTTCTCCTGCCCCTCCAATTACATTGCCAAACCGGGAAAGGTCATTGCCCCCAATCCCGGCTCCTATTGGCCCGTCCCAGCCAATCTATTTTCTCAACACATCTGCCCCTCACATTACATGCCACCATATCTGTTCATGCCTGTCAATGCTGCCTGCAGGAATTCAATCCTGTCGAGTCTCGCCACTGAAGATCTATCTATATTTCCCTCAAATCTCCGGATTCTAGATTCCGCCAAAGATGCATTACTCAGAGAATTAATCCAAAGCTTAAAAATAATTCAATTTCTTCCTTCAGTGAGTCTTTGACTTTTTATTTCGCCAGAGAGCTCTTCGTGTTGTATTCTATACCGCGACAAATGTGTTGTTGCCGACGTCTCCCAAGACACCCATGTGTCTCTCGTGTGACGAGCATTTGAATCGATTATCTTGGCCTGCACAAAAACCAATGAGTACGAGTAGCAGCAGCCCTATCTGTTTACCCCTCTTCGAATTTGCTTATGCGTTACTTGAGAGTAATCCCCACGACTCATTGTTATTTATCTTTTGATATCGCAGTGGCAATTCTTGCCGATTGCTAACCACATAACGAAGTATTGATACGATTAACAAGATTATTACATACTTTAATTAGTTAAACACCACTAACGAAATACTTAAATGTATAATATCACTAAAGAGGCGCTCCATTAGTTATCATGCCCCCTTCAACCGCCAGAAAAACAACAAGGATGGACACCCGCTGAACAACAGCACAATCAGGCAACCCTATATCCCACTATCCCACCAGTCCTGCCACACGAAGGAAATTCGTAAAAGCCCCCGCGAAACACGAACCTAAAACCGATAATAGAAAAATAAATCCCGCAAAGAAAGAAAGAAAGTACAAAACAACTATTCATGTTACAAGTAGAAGGGTTAGAGAAGAAAAAGCGAGTGGCTGGAATGCGAACGGGACGGCAAAACTTGGTATATTCTTCCTCCCGTCATCCTGACCCAGCCTGCAGTTTGAAGAAAAGCATAAACAAAAGAATCCGATGCATGGCCTCGCAAACCATGTAAGCCGTGGGAGAAACTCGAATCCCATCCCATAACGAAAGAGTAAAGTGAAAGACAAGAAGAAGTTACAAGGAGAAGCGAAAGAGTATCCACAATGGAAAACGAAAGAATACTTTTAATGCCGTAGCTCGATCAGACAGCATAGCGTTTTGCCTTCGACGTCCAGACGGCCATCCCCTGAACAAAGCCGAATAGTACCATGACATACTGTGCATGCTTGTTCATCCCATTATTGGCACGCTGGACCTTGCTTTTAATTCGCTTTAGGAGATTGACATCCAAAAGTTCCAAGTTGATAGGAAAGCTCGGAGTAGCCGGAGCATTTGGAAAGAATGCGGGTTGAATAACAGGTGGAGGCGAACGAGGACGGATCAGAGATTCGCGGCGGAATAAAGTACAAGCTGGCGAGATTGGAGGAGACTGAGTCTCGCAGGGGTACTTTGAGAGAAGGGTATCACCGAGCAGACAGAGCTGATTCACGGTGTAATTATGTATCAGCACCATTTCCCTCATTGCCGATTGTCGATGTTGATAACTCTGAAACAAGATCTCAATTGAGTTCAGGATGTTTTGTTCCGCATGATCCTTCTCCCAGCCGAGAATGTCATTCTCCAATCCCATTGCGTATTGAGCCAGGAGTTCAAGCTTTGAGATGTCCTCCTCCCATTCAAGATCTGGGGTAAATGTCTGCGCACTATCCGATCTTCCTCGGCGGTTATTGATCATGGCTGACCTGACCGTGTTACCAACAGCGGAGAGATTGGGTTGCAATCCAAGAGATGCACGGGCTAAGACCATGAACGGACGGGCTATAAGACAGCTATATTAGCTTTGTCTCCCTTCATCTCTGTAAGAACTTCATTCCTCACCTGAAATAGTCACTGCCCTCAACACCATCCAATCCGCAAGTTTCACAAACTCCCTCCCTTCCTTGAACTGATCAAGGAGGGGTCGCTCTCCCTCAAAAGCATACAGAATCTCCATGATGGCATCTAGGAAAGCACGGCGCCATTCAGACTCTTCGGCTTCAGTGGTAGAGTTGGTGTTCAGTTCGGTCTGCTCCACCAAGTCTCTAAGAGCGAATGAAGTCTGCGCTACCCTGGAATCTGGGGTGGCATCATCATAGGTAAAGACTATTTTGATCTCATCAACTACCCGGCCACTTTATTAGTACGTGGTCCTCACTCTCCCAAGGTTCCCTAGATACAGGATGGTAACTTACTAGCCTTTTCAAAGTCTTCTTGGTTCAGCTCCTCAATTTGATCTGCAGGGGAGACGTTGCAACACGACAGGTTAGCAAAATGCAACAAGCGTTATGACTACCTCAGAAATCAAGTGCTTATATCTCACCATCAATAGCACACAACCACAACCAGAAGGCGGCACCGAGATAGCGGGCACCGGATTGAATAACGTGAGTCGGAAGAAGTCGGAAGACAAGTCCAGATGGGTTGGCCTTCTTATTGATTTTGTCAGTTCCAGCAGGCAGCATCGAAACGAAATTATCCATGAATAATCTCATCATTCCTTCTTCTTGCTTGTCAGTCTCGCTTTCAAATATCGTTGCTGGAAGCAATAAAGTGTGAGGAGCGTCATCCTCGTCGAATTGTCGGACCTTGAACGGGAGAGATCCGATCCGGTGGGAGAGCACGTGGAAGTTCTTTTCGTCGTCGTTTTCGATACGGCATAGTTGGCGACAGATGCGAAGAGACTCGTTACCTAGAAAGAATCTCAAATCACGGAGGTCGGAACCGGTGCCCGCTGTGACGCTCTTGGTCTTGATTTCTAGCTTGACGGGTGCGGCGGCGGCGGCCTCGTGCGTTTCCAGAGCCGTATCTTTCGTGCAGGAGAAGATCTTGCGGATGATAGCTCCGCAGGTTCTCGTCTTTTTCGGCTTGACGGGAGCGGTGTCCATTGTGGGATTCTTTAGATAAGAAGAAGAATAGGATGATGGGGAGGAGGAAGTGGTTGATTGCGATGGAGAAGTACCACGAGCTAATGAGGGTGAAACGGGGAGGGTTGATTTCTCGCTCAACACCTGGGTATTTATTTTGAAGCGGGTGCTCCTAATGCTTCCCTGCTTTCGTAATTTATTGCACGGAGGGCTGAAGACGAATGTTTCTGAGGTGTCGGTGCTAAGCTTGTTGCGGTGGTGACTTGACGCCGGTCGAAGAGCGGTGCCGGTGAACGAGAATCTCTTCTCTCTGGCCACTCGATTCTGGCTCTGCGGTCTCGATATCGACTCGGCAACAGCAGAGGAAGATGGACGACCAGTCCCAACAGCGTAATAGATTGGCATCTTGCTTTTTTATTTTATTTTATTTTATTTTATTATGCTTCAAAATAGAGAATGTAAATAAAATTCCCTTTCACAATCTATCCCTTTCAATACACTGGACTGGCTTGGCACGATCCCGATATTGGCAGGATAGCCCGATATCAAATTTGGATTTTATTTATCGGCAAGGAGGGGAGCGGGTGGGTGGGTGTGTGCCTCTCCCTTCACCACAGATTAGACTTATCGAGAGCCCTGTGCATATTCCCTCGGATTAGCGAAATTGTACCTCGTTAACCGAGTGGTCAAAGCCGACTAGCTCGGTCTCACCGATTGCAAGTTGGAACAGGTTCGAAACCAGAAATCTTGCACTACAGCAACGCAAGAACAAAGAAAGGAAAAGGCATGCCAACCAGTTAACCTACTTGCGAGTTCGTCGATATATGGTAACGCTACCACTGCTTTGGCGATATTAAATTCTGATCGGATCGAGACTTTTTATTCTGGAAGATCGGCAGAGATATATGGAAATATAATGACTGTCGAATTAGAAGAACGGATAAACGAGAAAAAAGGATGGTTCAGATCTTTGGTAGCCGCTTATGGGATCCAAGGAATAATAAAAAATTTATTCTTGAGCTGATTTGGGCGAGAGAGAGGGCTGGAAACAATAGAAATCGATAAGTATTCAAGGAAGCACAGATGTGTGTCTTGGGCCGGACTCGATTATCAGCTTTTATTCTTCTATTCTGACTGGATGCTTTTATGTCAATTGGAACACAGACTCCGAGAACTGGATCTTGTGGTCCTCAAGATCGATATTTATGCGACCGCCTGAGGGCCTTGCCGCCAGCACACCTATCTCGAAAGGAGGGGAATGCCTTCATAGGATTCGGAGAGATACTCGTCCCAGTAGGCACTGTGTAGCGAGACATCAAGGCAAGGTGGTTGAACCGGCCGGGGCTAGTTGGCACTTCTTTTTCTTTTCTTTTCTTTTGTTTCCTGGATGTATGGGAAGAACGTTGAACCCATTGGAGATATCTCAGATCCCGGCATACCGATTACCCTGCAAGCCTTCTTCTTTCTCACTGGATGTATCTCGGCCTGACCCGCTAGGGAGCTTCTCACATGAGGGGGCGCCGAGGAGTAAACCGTGCAGCGTGTGTGCGGGTCCATCGGTCAGCACCCTTTGGACAAATTCACTATCACAAAGGGGTATGAAGTGAGAGAAACGGTCTGGATTCTTTTTTCTTACGCCGAGTCGGGCAAAAAAGTCAATTGAGCTAGCGAAGCAAGGAGTCCTGGATTCATGCTCCATCGCTTACTTAGGGAACCGTTGCGCGCAATTGATTTTTGTCTTGCTCTTTTTTTTTTTTTTTCTGTGATAGAACTATAAACATGCATGTATGACAATTATCTTCGAATCATATATATCTAAGGAGTTGGTGGCTCGATACATTCAGGAGAAAGAAACTCCAGGTTCTAACTGGGACATTTCCAGTACAAAAAAGAAAAAAAATAGAAGAAGAAAAAGGACGAACAGAAAGTCTATCCTCCCTGCGCAAATGTTGGCAGGGTAAGAATAGATTCCCGAGAATGTGGGTAGCTGCCAACATCGGATCCCATTGGACGGAAAGAAAGAAGAAATATCACAATATATGACGGGCAAAAAAAAAGTTATGAGCAGGCAGCTGGCAAAAAATACACCGACTCGAGCCTGTTTACTTAAGCTTTTGATACCAGGACCGAACGAGAAAGAAAAGTCGACTTTAAGTCCGGGGAACCTTTTATCATTTTTCTTTTCTTTGTGTGCGAGGCACATGAAATGGCAGCTGATACCCCGAACTCCAGATTCAACAGCGATCTGAAGTCTACCTTGCCAATGGAGTGACGCATAATTAACGACAGTGGAACCATAACGTAGTGGAATTTTTCTTTCTTTTCTTTTGTCCCGCCCTTCTCATCTTACTTCAGTTGAATCATCACTGCTTTGCATTTTGAGTAACGATTGCAACATCGGGATATCATCTCTTAGTTTGCTGTCCTGAAAGACTTTCTGGGAACCGCCTGGGAATGGTGACATGACAGGTTCCTCCAGTTGGGCTATGCCAGACTCTGCTGAGATATCACTTTCAGCACCGAATGAGAAGAAGAAGAAAAGGTCCACCGAAAAGTAAGGGACAATATGTACCCTAGGAGGCCAGGAGAAGCACCTACAGTTTTAATTTACATTTTTTCCCTTCTCGCAGCTCGACCCACTTTTGTTTGCCATGAGGGGCTTTTGCTGTCGCGTTGTCGCTAGACGATTTGATAAAGATCGATACGCATGGAGCAAGGCCCAAAGCAAGGGGCGACCAGCGTCGCCTGCCATTTCCGCAGAAGAAACGCCGTCTTGTTCCCCGCCGCTTGGGACGCAGAACGCCCCCCTCCTTCATGTGTCCTGTTGTTGTGCTTCAAAGTTGTTGTGGTGGTGTGTTCAGGTGAATCCGGTGCACATTCCCGAGATTACAGGTTTCTTTCTTCATTACTTTTCCTTTACTACCCAGTAGACGGAGACGAAACGGTTTTTTTTGTTTCTCGTGTGTCTATTCTAATAGATACTTAAGTAGTTACCTGTTTTTTTTTTTTTTTTTTTTTTTTTTTTTTTTTTTTTTTTTTTGGTTTTATTTTTTTCNTTTTTTTTTTTTTTTTTTTTTTTTTTTTCTTTTTTGTTTGTCTATTCCCTTTATCTTCCTTCTAATTATTGTTCTCTTCGTTCATTCCTTTTTCTTTGTTGCACATGCGTACTCTCCTGTAGCCTGCGGAAATACAAAGACGACGATCTGTACGGCTGTTGGAATCGAAGGGTTGGTCCGGGGTCTCTTATTTTCTGGCACATATCTCGCTTCATTGAACAAAGAGAAGTAACGGTGCTGATGAACCACCCTTCGTCATCTTGAACGGATTGGGAAGAGGAGATGACGACTAGCAGTCGTCAGGTTCAATCGAAAGGACCGAGCGACCGCGATACGTACCCGTTTGCAAAAATTTTGGTGTATACTAACAGTCGGAGTAATATTACAATATTACTAAGTAATTTTGATTAGTGGGTGTATTAGGATTTCGATTAATCGGTGCAACCTGAGATCGAGAACCTTGCTGACCAATTTTTTTTTTGCGTATGCGCGTTCTTGAACTTGCTGCGTATACCTTTCAAAGTTTCAGAACTATCGCTTCTTAGTCCTCTTGGCTAGATAGACACGTAGTGCGATTTTGTTATCTGCTGGTCAGAAATAAGCCAAGGGAAGCCTGTGAGCCTCGAAGCTGAAATCTTTCGAGGCCCACCAAGATGTGTTACGTGGGCTTATATGCGATTTTATATTACTTCCTGCGGTTAGCTCCACTGGTTGAGCATCTCGAACCTTACGTCTCAACTCAGACGGAAATCGAAAAAGCCACCTGCTTTGGCTCGGCATATAATATGGGAAATATTTTTTCAAATTCACAAGTCTCGTAATAACAAGCGGATCAAATTCATTACATGCGCACCATTTGAGGCGTTCTATCATAAATCAATAGTACGGGAAGTTTAATATCGAAATCCAAGTGCTAGTCAAGTGCCCGAAAACAAGCAGAAAACGAGCAGAAACCGGTATGCTTCTTGCCTAGTGCCGTACCCGGGATGAAAACAGGCACGGAAAACGGAAATGATATTCAGGACCCCGCCGAGAAAGAAAAACCATCCCGTCTGATCGATCGGGAGGCAGGGTCCATGCAAAAACGAACTATTTTGTCACGACTCACTTCGAGGACCAGAAAATTTGGAAAATTACGATTCCAGGAAG
This sequence comes from Orbilia quercus, assembly GCA_036971405.1. NCBI lineage: Eukaryota > Fungi > Ascomycota > Orbiliomycetes > Orbiliales > Orbiliaceae > Orbilia > Orbilia quercus. Next base: position 2,774,366 of record JAJTUE010000002.1, on the reverse strand, counting down.
GTAGCAGGAGGAGATTTTTCTTGTCTTGTTTGCGTTTGCCATACGTACATATGTGGTGGAGTTACATTGGAAGGGAGGATTGATTGATCAATATTGCGTAAATACAAAGGCAGGAGAGCATATCGAGTTTTTGCTTCGAACGAACTTTTCTTTTCTTTTCGCTCTATTCGTGACCGTGAGAAAGAAAAAAACAGAATTAATGGGCGAGCATAAAACTAAGAAAACAAATCATGAGAAGTCGTAAGAATCTCGGTAGATCTTGCCGGCAATCTAACGGACCGCTTTAACTAGGTTAGATACGTCTGTATTTGTGATATATCAAGTAAGGGAGTAGTTGAGGATGAGAAGACAAAAACTGGTTTGCGGGCCGATTCGCTGATCGAACCAGGCAAAAGCGTTCAGATGGATGGTGTTTTTCCAGCATGTCGCCGGCGGCAGCTCGCACGGAAACCGATTGGCGAACAAGGGGAGCTACATGTTATCCTTGCTTTGAAACACCTCCTCGGAATGGAACCCGCGCAGAGAAAGAGGAAAGAAGGGATGCTTTTTTTTGCAACATGGAAGACCGGCCGTTATACCTTTTTTTTTTTAGGTCATTTTTTTCTGCTTAGCCATGCTTTGGTAATAATGCAAGGGATGAAAGATGGCAATTGTGGATTTCAACAATGGCGAATTATCAACGGGACACTTTCTATGTCCAGAAAGGGATGTCTTGCACCGAACGCCGCCGTAAGCTGTCGGTCGAGCCGACGCTAGGGGCACGTAAGTATGTACGCAGGTGCTGAATAGCGTGAGGACGAGTGACGAAGACAGATAAGGCGGAAGATGATGATTGGTATCTCAGAGTATAACAACATGGAAGAATAGCCCTCTTGTGGGTAAAACGGAAGAAAAAAAAGACCCAAGCGACACAAAAGTGGTATAATATCAACTGGAGTTATAACGTTAGCGTGAGAAAAGAAAAGTAAACGGGGAGTATCATTTAAAGCGCATACAAAAAAAACTAAACAAGAAAACGATGAGATGAGGTATATCTTTGGGAGGACCTTGCCAGGGATATCGGTATCAATGGACAAAACAGACGGGAATACAGGATCCGAAAAATCAACATTTTGTTCGCCTTGCTTTTCCTGGATACAGCAAAAAAGGAAAACAAGCCCGATATAGAATAGTAGTGTACTTTTGAACAGTTGTGATTTTTGTTTTTGATGCCAATTAAATAACGAAAAACCAAAAAGATAACCCGTTTATCGATCCAGTAAATGCAAGACGATGACATGATTCATAAGAGATGAAAAGAAACAAAAACAAGGCAAATAGGTATAATGCGCACTGACATATGAATATAAACTATAACTAACAATAAACTAATAACTATGGGCTAAGGAAATTAGAAGCGAATCAAAAAAAAAAAAGTGATGATTGGAGGAGGTGGTCATTAGGGTCGTGGTGATACATCCGAACAAGAATCCAAACATCCGATACGATAAACCAAATGGGTATGTTTTAAGGGGGCAAAGGAAATAAACGCTTGTGTAACAGAAAAGAAATTCCGTAATGCAAAGAAAAAGTGGGAAAACAGACAGAGGAAAATCTATGTATGCATGAATCGAAAAGGAACCAATAATCAAAAGTCTATAGCGAAAGAGGAGAAAAATAAACAAATAATTGAAAGTAAAAAGATAAACTTGCAGGATCGCAATGATGTGCGAAGCACTGCATTGCATTGCATGTATGCAAAAGTGCCGCTTATCGGCCGTTGCGATAGTCAGGCGGTGGAAGGGCTCTTAGAGGTCCCTTTTGCCTCGACTGATATACTGGCTTGGTTGGTGGAGGTGGTTCGATCTGGAGTCGCTTTTTCGGAGCTCGGTCGCGAGAATCGTATCTCGCCAGCGCATCGGGATAACCGTTACCGTAATCATCGTCATCGTAATCATCTTCTGCGTAGCGATCTCCATTGCCATTGTGTGGCATTCCGGGATACTCCAGCTCCCGTGGAAGGTGGTTTGGAATCTTGCTCAGTCTGCGATCCAGGTCGTGTAAGCTTGGCAGAGGCGCTGGAGGTTCGAAGCGTCGGACGTTGGGTTGTGTGTGGGGGCCTCTGCCATCGCGAGGTGCATCTCTTTCTCTGCCCTCTTTTCGGCGACTAGTCTTTTCCTTTGGAGGAGCGTACAATGCAAGATCTAGAGGTGGATTTGGAGACTCGGGGCTGGTCTGGAAGCCGGATGATGGTGGAGATTCGTACTCGAGAGCTAACATCTTGGGCTGTGTTCCTCGTCGTGAATTGGCTCCCAGTGGAACAGGAGAGGTATCAACTCTTCTTGGAGATGGAGGATACTGATACCCAAGACGAGGCGAAGGTGGCGATTGCGATCTCATCGGTTCGAAGCGGCGATCGTCAAATTGATCAGGGTGAGAGTGGCTGGACGAAGGCGGAGTCATTTCGTCGTACCGCAGATGCATGCCAGGATCGGATGTCGGTGACAGGGCTCCGAGCATCATGCGATTCTTGCGGAAGAGAGCCTGAGGGTCGAGCTCGTCACTCGCATCCGATGTTCGTTCATGCATGTCATAGCGGCTCTGTCGGTTCTTGGTCCTGGCGGCGCGATCCTGCTCTCGTTCCCGCTGCCGTCTCAAACGTTCGGCCTCCCTCTCTTTCTCGGCTTGCATTTCTCGTTCGCGCTGCAGACGTTCCTGCTCAGCCTTTTCGTTCATAAGGCGCTCCCGTTCTTGACGCTTCTTGAGCTCTCGGTCTTTGGCTTTCTCGAGCTCTCGTTGCTTCTCCTTTTCAACCTTCTCGAGTCTTTCCTTCTCTGTTCGTGCGGCACGCTCAACTTCTGCTCTGGCTTGGTCGCGCTCCTGTGCCTCACGGAGCTCTCTGGTTTGTCTGACGAGAGCGTCGGCCTGGTTCTTGAGCATCTCCTTCTCCTTGGCAGCCATCCGCTTGACCATTTCTTTCTCGTGCCTCTCCTCCTCAAGTTGTCTCTGGAGGAAAGCGAGATCCTTCTGCAACCTATCCATCTTCTTCTGGGTTTCTTTCTCAGCCTCTCGTCGTCGGCGCACTTGGAGTTCCTCTAACTCTTGCTTCTCCTTGCGAACCTTCTCTCGCTCCATTTCCAGAAGAGCGAGCTGCTTGCCAACATCAACTAGTTCGGCTTCAGCTCGATCTTTAGAACGAGGGCGGCGCCTGTTGTCGGCAGATTTAGTACTAGTCGCCCGCGGTCGATCGTCACGCTCGCGCTTCTCGGATTGTGCACGGTCTCGCTGTTCTGCCTCACGGTTGTCGCGTCGTCCGCTGCGTTCCGACTTTTGTCTTTCCATGCGAGCGGCTTCTAGCTCTTCCATGCGCTTCTGCTCGAGTTGAGCTTCCAATTCTTGTTTTTCGCGACGGAGCCTTTCGATGGCCTCTCTTTCTTCTCGTAGAACCCTCTCCTTTTCTTGCATCTCCTTCTCCAACCTTTCCATTTCTTCAGATTTGGCCTTTTCCATTTTGTCAGCGATGGCCTTTTCGGCAGCAGCTTCAACCGCCGCGGCTGCAGTTGCAGATGTTGGCGCAGGGGTTGGAGTTGGAGTTGGCGCCGGTGTGGGCGTTTGCTTAGTCGGCTCCGGAATCACAAACTTCTCCTTGGGAGCTACTGGGGCTGTGTTTATGACTGTATGAGGCGTCTGAGTTGGCGGCTTTGGAGCTTGGGTAACTGGCTTGACCGGTTCAGGCTCAACCTTAATCGGTGCCGGTGTTGGGGTTGGAGCTGGGACTGGAATCTCAACTGGCTTTGGAGTTGGGCTTAGGGGTGCTTCCTTCTTGATTGGTGACGGCATCCTGCGGATGGGTGACGGCGATCGCTCGCGGGAAACCGGATTCGTGGTAGGAAGGGAAATATTGTTATCTTCATAATCACTTTCATCCGAATCAGAATAGAACGGATTGGCAGTCTCGGCTTTCTTGATTGGTTTTGCGGGTGTAGGCGCTTGCTTCCTGGGTACCGGTTCATCAGTGGCGCGGCTCTTTTCAGATCTTCTAGATGATGATGCCGAAGACCTTGTGCCGGGATCAGAGGACCCAGAGCTGGACTTGCTAGAATCGTGGCCGTTGGCTGGCTTGTTGAACTGGTTGAAGATCTTTCTCTTGAAAGACTTGTAACTATGTTGCTTCTCGTCTGTGAAGATGGCCCAGTCGTGCTTGCCGTACTCTTCGATGGCCCTGTAAAGAGCTGCAGGATTCTTATAGACCACACTGTCTACTGCCGTGGTGATGCTCTGGTTTTGGAGAAGAACCATATTGACCAGGGAAACCTGGGCGGAAGATAGAGTCGAGACCATGAATTCAAGTTCATTGTTGGCCCGTGCATCTAGGTTCGCAGCGTACTTGCCCTTATCCGCCGGCCGTCCAAAAAGTTCCTCGACTTCGCCGGGAATCTTCCACTCCGGTTTGATGAACCGGCACTCTTTGATGTGCATATCCTTGTAGTATCCCTGGGGGACTGGATGAGGAAGCTTGTCCAAGAGAGAGAGTCGGAGGCCATAGCGGTCTCGGTGCTCACGGATGAGCATCGAGTTTATCATTGTACCGTGACACAATGCAACGGCGAGCTTCGGGGACAGTACGAAGATTTGATGCCACATGAAGTCCCTGCTGTACAACCGCTTCTGGAGGTCAGAAGGTTTGAGTCTCTTTGGCATGGTATGCTTGGCTTCCAGACGACCGATCTCCATCCCTCCAAAGCTGTTGTCTGTGAGGATGAATTCGTCGTTGGGGCCAGCTTCCCAGAAAACGAGGAATCGTTCCCGAGCATTGGTGCGGTAGTCCTCTTGATCAAGATCGAAGAGGAGCTTGTGGTAGCTGACCTGGTGGTGAGGGGTGTCAAGTATGATCGAAGCATTGTGAAGCCATAGGTCTCTAGGGTGGTTAAGGTTGTGAACCGCCATGAATGCGGTTCTCTTCTCCTTTGCTTCGACCATGGCCTCCGAGGTACCCAGGAAGTGAGTATTTCGGTCCCTGTTCCTCAAAAACGTCATAAGGAACAGATATTTCCTGAAATCCCAGACGTCGCTTCGCTTGAGTCTGATCGTGTCGCTGGATTCCTTTTTCCTAAGATCCATGGCGTCGTAGATTTTGTAGGTATTAGTCCATAGGCCCTGTTGGATTCCTAGATCAACCCTCTGCAGCCTTTCGAACTTTTGGAACTTCCAGCCTTCCCGGGTGAACTCCTTCATTGTGAACTTCTCGAAGAACTTGAGATACGGCTCGTCGTATTTGAAGCATTCTGACCAGTGGTATTTGTCGAATCTCTTGGTGCGAGTGTCAAAAATGATAAAGGTCTCGTCGTCCAGGACATCGTTTCCCTGAGCCACCAGTTTCCAGCTTGGGCACGCAGGTGTCAACTTTCTTTGAGCGATGAGCTGGGCCTTTATCTTTGCTGAGCGTTCCGTGTCCGGTAGTACGAATGGTCTTGCCCTTTCCGACTTGCAAAACATGTGAAGGACAAAGACTGGGATATAATGCCGTGGCGCTTTGAGTAGGCCATCGGGATCGGATTGTTGGCTGAACCTTAGCTGTGCGTCGGCCGCGAATTGCTCGGAATCCGCGGTGTCTGCGCCATTTCGAGACCACTCGACGGCTCCGGCCATCGCGAGGCCGGTTGTCGGTTAAGGGGTATCAGGATTCGGGTTTGAATGGTGTGTATCGAAATTGTCAGAAATATTTTTCCGGGTCCGGTCCCGCTTGAGGTTTTCCGCAACCCCCTAAAAAAAAATCGTCCCTGGTATTATCTGGCTTATACAACCCGCGCTACGCGTGTGTTCCTGGCAGTCACCCCGATACTGTCTACAGTCACTACAGTATTTCGCAATGTCTCAGTAAGATTTCTATTTTCGTGGGCGGAAATAGACGGGCGTTGTTGGGGGAGAGTATTGGTGGCGGGAGGCTATCAATGCGAGCGGGAGCTAAACAAGCGAAGTAACAAAAAACTGTATCCTTCAACGAGAAAAGGCGCAAAAAGAAAAACAAAGGCGATACAAGTTAGTGACAAGCTACCGGGGGGCAAGTATGTGACAAGATGATGAGAAAAACCAGGTTTCGGAAAAGGACCCAGCACGGACAGAAGAGTGAAGAATTTTTGCATAAAAAAGCATAATTCTGGCAAAAGGATTTCAGGTCGGGAAGGCAAAGGAGGGAAGATGGGGAAGGGTGGGAAAGGGATTCAAAGGAAATGGCAGACCAGGCGAACAGAAAGGCAACAAACAACCGACGAAAAGAACGACGAAATTCGGAGCAAAGGACCGTGCTGACAGCACAGGCAAGACACCAGGATGTATTTCTTGTTCGGAGACACAGGCGGTACCACCAGGCGGTCAGTCCAAGTCGTTATTCGAACAGTGTAATTATTCGCGCTGTCGTGCCTCTTTGTGAAAGCACACACCCCTCCGCGGTGATGCGGTCAAGCCCAAAAATTCAGGTGGTGGAACCTTTGGCAACTTCAAAAGGAAAATAGACATATGATGTAAATCTTAGAACATACTCGGATGATTGCAGCTCGGCGTCGACAATCGGTTATCGTATTCGCAAGCAGGCGGGTGAATAGATTATGTCGTGCTCCGTAACTCTATCCCGAAATTGAATGTTTCGCAAGTATGGGATCGGAACGCTAGATGTCGTAAAGGTTTGTTAAGAGGGTCAGACGGCTGTTCGGCGGTCGGCGATGTCGATAATCCTTGAGCCTTGGATGTTTTCGATCGGGCTGAAGGTTGTGAGTGTGAATTAGGGTCGTGATAAGGTCGGAGTAGTCTCTCGAAAGTGAATGCTCGGTAATCGCTGAGAATGGCGACAGTTCGCTGCGAAAGATTTCGAATGAAGTAGAGTTATCGACAAGTACTGCCGTTCGGACGGATGGTGTTTGGAGAAAATGGGATTGGAATTTTTTAGGGTCACCAGTAAAAAAAATAATAGTTTAAAAAAATAAAATACTAAAATAAAAATTTCGAGAGCATGACATTCCTCTATCTTAGTGTGTTATTGTGGGCCGGGTCCAGGTCAACAGCCTCCCGGGAAGTACTGTACATGTGGGTTATGAGGCAAGGGAGGTGGGAAAATTGTCTATCGGTTTCAGAACGGCGCAAGGAAAAAGTAAAGCTAGCTACCATTAGCCCGCGCTAGTTCGTCGACCATTCTACACATCCTCGTCTTTTTTTCTCTTCTTGTCCAGCTTTTTTTTCTGTTTGGATGTGAATGGTACACTATTACAAAACGTACTTCGAAAGACGCTCGAGATCATCACTGAGATTACACATTCACAGTCTTTACACGGCCTCAAATCCGAGGAGAACAGCTCATGCGGTCGTCAGGAGCAAAAGGAGTGGCTATGGAGCCTGAATTGTGAAACGCTGGGAGAAACTGTATCCAGCCGGTTCACTGGATTTGTATTTCATTTTTCATCTCAGGAATGTTACTTGTACCTGTCCCCAACATGAGAACGCGGGAGATACCTGCCCAACCTTTTTTTTCTTCTCCCTTCGGCTATGGGGGAAAAAACTCTTCAGGCAATAACGTCAGGTAGGGCTTTGGGAAAAAAAATTAAACAGAAAAAATTGGCATAGTGCAAAGAGGGAAGGCATAAGAAGGGAAGAGAAGCTCATCAGGTTCCTTCCCACCCCTCCCTGGTTGCTTTTTGCTTGACGGTGGGTAGATCTATCCAATCATCGTCGACCTCGATTTGAGAACTGCATGCATGTATGACTCCCTGATCCCAGCCGACGAGTGATTTTTTCGTCTCTCACTTTCGTCGACGGTACAATGTGTGGGCGTTTTGCTGTTATGGCTGGTTCTCCCCAGAGGTACCCACCTTGTTCGGTTTGCAAAAAAAAATACACCGCCCGGAGACGTGCTTCTGTCCTGCATTAGGCTGTAAATAGTATTTGTCGAAAAGACAGCGAGAGAGGCGATATCTTGGGAACCTCTTAAAATGCCGGGCCTCGCATCTCATCGGTTTCCTTTTTTCATTGCATTGCAGTGGTGTGCAGATGACGGTTCAGGCTCGTACAATCGGCTTTCAGCTAGAGCAAGAGGTCGTCTGCTTCGATTATAGGACATTTTAATTTATGTTTTGTTTGCACTCGAAAAATGGCCGGGCCTATCGACGGCATTGCGAACTGTGCCGTCTCAGAATTTATTCTGCTCATTCGGATGAAAACCATCAGAGTGGAGCCGGCTCGCACAGTAATCGCCTATCAACGAATTTCGAAACCCCAACCCGAAAGCATTGTGACGTATTGTTCGTGAAAGCTTCGCTGAAGTATCTGAATCAAAAGATTGTGAGAGAAGATACAATCGAGGAAAAAAAAAGTAGTAGTGTTCTTTTCATCTTAACATTCCTTTTTCCTCTTCTACTTCCTTCCCGTTTATGCAAAATGAAAAGAAGAGACTTACCTAAAATCACGGCAATCTTCCTATCGTCACAAAAGGAAAAAGAAACTTGCCCACTAAAAATATTTTTTGATCTTGTCGTTCATTCCAGGTTCATGGGTGGTCTCGAGTTCATGGGGAAGAATTTTACGGAACGACGAGGAAGCTCTCAAGCCAAACGCCGCCCGCCCGTCAGCCTGAAACATCTCCGCGAGAAAGATTTCTTCGGAACGGACAGCTTCGAAGGAGGAACTTGGAAACGCAACGGAAAGGAAAAATTCTTCCCCTCCCCTGGCGACGGAATACACACAGTCCCCGACCCTGCGAGAGGATCGTCAAGGGCTAGGATAAATAAATAAATCCTAAGATCTCGAGCCATTCGCCTCTGGGAAGGGAAGCTTCAGGTTGTGACAGCATGGGGGAGCAAGAGAACGGTAATATTTGCGAACATGAAAACAAACACACGTGAAGAAGTTTTCCCATTTCTGTTTAAAAAGAGGGTCGAATTCGCAAAGGTTGTTGCGTTTCAAGTTTTTCGAACACAGCGCAAAACGATTGGTACCATTTGGGTTTCCCGTCGCTATGTCGACAGAATCATATAATGCAAGTCGCAACCTGCCGGCGGTGCCCAGTTTCACGGGACCCTCCCCTTTACGTCAGCCCGAGCGGATTCAAAAGAAAAACAAATAGAAGGAACGAAATTAGCCAGCCGTAACCTGCATACGATCTTTCCTCGAGCCATTGGTTTGCGCACGATTCTGGAGTCTGGCGATAGCACCGCCATTTTAAAGCGGTTTCCATCGGAGCCAGCCAGTCTGCAACTCCAACTGGATCGCAGCTGGTTGCTATAAGCATATGATTGGGTCTCTGTATTTATAGCTCCACCCTGCATGCATTCCACCAGCACCACGTTTTTCTTCTCGACTTTACCTTGCGGGCTGCTTTCGCCTATCAAAAAGTATCCAGTTGCGGGCGCTATTCTACGTTCAGAAGAATGTTTACGGGAAAGTCTGCTCAGTTGAACGGAGGGGTAAAATTTTCGGTAATATCACCATTTGAGATGGATGTTGTGCAGGAGGCTCAAAAACGCATATAAGAATTAAATCGTGATGGTTGCATCGGGAGTCATGAGGTCTTGATTGATGTGCTGTCACTTTTGAAAAGCAAGAATGCGGATGCTTTTTTTCTCTCATTTTATTCAATTTCTCAGATGGGTAAGGTGGAATTGACTCTCTAATTTGAAAGTAAAACATTCTCGAATTCGAATCGAAAGGACGCATGAACTAAAACTGAGACTCGACGGACGAGTCGTAATTACAGAAAGAAAAAAGAAAGCACATTTTTAACTGTCGTGGAGCAGGATTAAAGGATACCTAGACGCCGGAGTTCCAATATTCAACTACCAGAAACCAAAAAAATTATACTCTCATACTTCGTCAGGGAACACTTTGCTTTCTCCTGTTGCCACGACATCAAAGACTCCTGTTTCTGGGAGACCCTTTGCCTTCATTGCCTGTAACAGAGAGAAGAAGAAAAAAACGAATTAGTAACTGGTGATCTGTGGTTGGGAGGACGTGGTGTTATATCTAACCTCTCGTAGCTTTTGCGGTGGCTCTAGGATTGGTTCTGCTGTGAGAATAAATGTTCCCCAGTGCATGCCGATAGCCTTCTTACATTTCGTATCGACAAAGATGTTGACAGAGTCGGTTGGGTTTGCTAAGACGATGAGAGAAGCTCATAATTAGCCATCATGGATGCCATGAAACAACATTTCTACGTGGATAGCTTACCATGCATTGGGCTCATAAATTGTCTCGGGTTGTAGGCTGTAAATATTACACATGTAATTTTAGTAAATTTGAATTTTTGTACTCTCGTAGAGCTGTGATGAAATGTGCATACCACCAATAGGTATCATTCCCAAATCCTGACGGTGAAGCATTATCGTTAGCTATGTCTTTGATCATCAGTTGCACCGATACACCAGTAGAACAACTTACAAAGGGACCTCTTAAATCTCCAATCTGTTTGAAAGCAGGACCTGTGATAACCTTGCGTCAGGATGATCGTTTCTTCATTCAGGCCAGACGTATGACCTAATGTTCCTTCGGAAAAGTTTCACCCACAATATGGTAGATGCTGGTATTTCTCGCCATAGTCATCCTCACCCTCCTCAACTTTAGGAACAGCGCGGTAGCCGGTGTCGCTAAGACATGCACAGATGCATTAGTATACGCATCGATAACTGAAACTTGCAGAATTACAAGCATTGAATATCGGAGCATTTTCTTACCCGGCAAAGTATACACTCTTCCCTCCACTTGTTACACCCCAACTGCTCCACAACGTCGAGTTGAGATCCTGAGATTTTCACACCGTTAGTCACTAGTAAACCAGAGTATCCAAAACAGGGAGTGATACCGTGAGTGTTCTGCCAGCAGTATGTTGGCAAGGAAAGTTTGATATTGTTGCACTCAGTGTCGATGCCGTTGCACCTTCCGTTTCCACACCTTTGCCCTTCAAGTTGATGGTTATTTCCGAGTCCTCCCACCAGTCCTGCTCGGTGCAATTCTCGATGCCGAGGCTCTTGAACCACTTCTTGTTGTTCATTGGTACGAAAAAATGGGCTTCGGGCCATTTGGCGTGGATTCTCTTGACAGACCCACTATATCAATCATCAACGCATCGAGTTAGCTTAACAGCCCGGAGCTTTTCTTCCAATCGGTATGCACTCGCGAGTATTGGCAATCCAAAACTTACACATCAAGATGATCGTAATGGGCGTGGCTGATGACCACTGCATCTACGATTGGCATATCTTCGATCTCGCATGGAACCTTGGTAAATCGTGTGGGACCCATGAACGAAAATGGCGAGCATCTGGAACCCGGTGAAAGATTTATCGTGATATATTAGCCCTTGTATCCATGTGCATATCTGCACTTCACGCAGAAGAGATTTTTTAAGTTTGATAGTAGCACGGCAAGGATAAATGTTGCACTAACCTGTAACAAAAAACAGGATCGAATAGAGCTCGGAAGCCTCCTGGAAATTCTACCTGTACGATTGACACATGACAGTTTAGCAGCTGGGCTTCTCTCTTCTGAGTTGGGATTAGATGGTTGCACTTGCGCATCCGCAATAACACCGTTTAATCAAGTGCGATATGTTTTATCTTTAAAAGAAAAGCCAGGCTAACCGGCGCGATTTGGTTAGTGGCGAGTAGGCACTTACCAGGAAACACGCATGACCCAACCAGGTAGCCCTTAGTTCCTTCACATCTGTCCGACTTTGTTCGAATTGTGGCTTTACAACTGTGATTGCAACTGGATCCGGCTTCGGCCACTGGCCTGCGAAGTATCCCCTGGGTCGTATACAACAAGTCTTAGTTTTTTCTGTGTTCGCGCGATTTTTTTAAAACGTTCTAGGAAGCGGTGTATATGTACGAGATCGCCCATTTGCCTATTTCAAGTCTGTTGGGGTCCTGCCATGATGGCCAGGGATTTGCGAATCTACAAAATTTTTATTTTTCGGCACCGGTTAGTGGTTGTGTAACTATAGGAGCCTATTCGTCGCAGTTTTGAAGTACCTTCCATTTGGCAGATGATGTCTCTTGTCTTTCGCGTCTTCGGGTACAGGGAGCCCAGATTTGCTGGCTACCAATATCCCTGCGCTTGTCGCCATTGTTCTGGCTGTAGGCGAGCCCTTGAAACAGGATTTAAAGGTGTGAAAGAACCGTTTGCCAACCATCAATGAAAAACCCAAACCGCGACTGAGCTGGCGACTCGAGCTGATTATCGGGTTTAATATCGATCACGGTGATGTTAATTGTGTATAGTATTCGACTTGTTCTATGTTAGATATCGTATTTCTAGGTGTGCGGAGAAGCTAGCTGTCGTGGCAAAGAAATAGAATCTCGCGGCTTATGTATGCTCTTCGGTCGGGAAAGCACGGGGCGCGACGCGGAGGTAACGGGGCTTAAGCGGAGTTTTTTCTCGAGTTTGTTTTCCGCTTCCGGGAAGCTTTTCGAGAGAGAATGCAAAGCCCATTGTAGGGGTGTAAGCCAATATCAGCAACTTGCATTTAAGTCGGAGCATTTTGAACACCGTTCCCAGACAGCCCATTATTACTTAAATATGGCTGCGTACTAAGCTAGGCTCGGGTGACTGAGCCCCAGCTAGCTATCACGTGGTCTCCGAAGCTGTAACGCAACACCTTTTTTACTATAACGGATCCTGAAGAAGGGAGAGCCGAAATTCAAATAAAAGTTTGAATAAAGGTTATTTACTTAAAGAAGCCTAGATAAAGACTTAGCAGATAAATAATAGTCTTGTAAATAATCGAGAATGCTAGTGCTTACTGCGAGAATGCTATCATACAAAAGAGTGTAAGAGTGAAACCCAATCAAATAGATGCAAAATATAATGTGATTTCCCCGTCAATTCCCAAAAGAGATAACTGCATGATATATAATAGCCAGAGACCATAAAAAATGTTTCCCTGAGGCAAAAGAAACTAGGAACTAAGCCTCTCCTTTAACCATCATCAGAGATCCAAATTTTGTGGCCAAATATTGATTTTTTTTTAAGTCGAATTCGTGAGCTTAACCTTCGATTTAGCTGTTGTGGCGGTAGTCAAGACGCTCTTTACCGGGTTCGCGGCAATCATACCCCAAGCTCCAAGATCCATCTTTTTGATCAAAGTATAAATTCCGGTTTGTTTAAGCGCATACGCTACAGCTTGCGCTTGCGTACGAGTGTCATCTCCTTGTTTGGGGTATTCAATCCCCACTACAGACTTTTTCGCTGTGATGAAGGGCTTCAAATAAAAACACTCCTTATAAAAACCACACTCTTCGTTGACAGCGTAGTCGAAGTAATTAACCAATTCCTTGACCTGCAAGAGATCATTTTTTAAAGCAGCCGTCAAACCAAGATTATGTGAGATTTGAGCCAGCATCTTGTTATAGGCGATCTGATCATTGTAACTGATGTCAAAGCCTGATTCTTGAGTATAACCGTCGACATTATCCCATTCGATACCGTCGAAACCGAGAGCTTTCACTCTTTGGGCACGAACTGTCATAAGCGGTTGTAGAATGTCTAGTCGCGTGATGTCGAGCCAGTTCTCGCCCTCCCAGCCGTCGAGTGGCTTCCCGATAACTTCAGAAGGGAACTTATCGGCATCGGTTCTCCAGTCCTCCCAGGAACCACCGGAAATATAGCCGATAACCTTGAGTCCCTTCTTCTTCAAGGCTGCGATGGTGGCCTTGGGAGTGTCGCTGTCGATTTCGATAGCTTGAGCGTTGACGTTTGGGTTGATCGTCCCCGAGAGCTGAATCTGCCAGGTTGTCGTGGACTTTGGGACCCACCAGGTAGTGGCTCTTTCTTCGATCTCGCTATCAACGTTTTCGATTGTGCGTTCTTGGATCGATGAATCCGACGGCATGATTGGAACTGCATCTACACCGGTAGACATGAGCTTCGAGGCTGCGATAAGGGCGAGAAGTGAGTTTCTTCTGAAGGTGTGCATCTTGAGATCTGAAATATATTAATACTCGAAAGCATCAATTTGTGCAATTGAGAATGCGGAGAGAGGAAGAAGATATGAAGCCTAGTGAAGCAGACTTATATAAAGCAGAAGGCTACTTTGTAAGAAGCTATCCTGTAGGAGAAGATGTGATGCCGATCGATGGGATGGTGATATGAAAACAGAAACCGAAGGAAATCCTGTTCATTATATACATAAATCCATTCAGTCTGTGGCTCCCTCGTAGGTACAGGTTAAGCTACGAAAGTGACCGCGGAATGGTCTGCACTTGTCTCGAATATAGTTTCACACCCTCCATCCAAAAAGGTACCCAGGTGCGCTGCTCCATAAAGGAAACTCTAGATGAATAGCGCTATAGCACATTGGCAGATGTAATACGTAGCCACAGCGGAAAGCCTAGGCCTGCCGTCCCAAAATTTTGCCCTGTCCCAAGAAAGCTTTCAGGTCCGCCGACCAAAGTTCTGTTAAGTTTGCCAACATCTGGACCTGTAGAGTCCAATCGCTATAAGGTTTACCGTTTTCTAAAACCAAGATCTGCAAACGGTCCACACTTACCCTGCTCGACTAGAAGGTGTGGCTCTCGCTTACTTCCACGCTCGCTAGATGGCCTTGTCTCTCCCTTTTTCCCCTAAAGTGGCAAGTAGGTCTCCAGACTACGAGTCGGTGTCGAAAAAAGGTTGGTTAGATTTGGTTAGCGGCGTCCGTTTGCGTCGGGGAGGGCAACGCACTTTTGCAGATTTCGAATTAAAATCGTCTCGCCAAATTCGTACGAATTGGTTAACATTTAGTGGATCTTTTATACAATCTTAAAGTCTCGAATCTAGTGTGCGGCTCGAGACCTCAATCTATTTGAGGCTTAGAACATAACAGTGGAAGCGGGGAGAATCCCAACCATGGATAGAAGTACGGGATGAATCATATCATTTATCATGATACCGATATCGCGGGTTACACCGTAAGCTTCGAACAATATCCCTCTAGATCAGCGTGTGGGAAATCAAGTTAAGTGCGGACAGAGACTTGGCTGGATCTATAGAGCCCAAAGTGTGAGATCAGCCTGGGGTTCTCGTGGTTATATTGTCTGGCTTGATCTGATATCGATACATATCACATCGTGATTCTTAAATCAGCAAACAGAATTCATATTAATTTGGGCCTGACATCTAGTTATCTTTGCTATCTCTATACATTCTATGACTGAACCTGCTGACGTTAAAACCTCTGCTATAAAATATTGTGATATTTGACTTTTACACTATACGCTCCTAGTAGCTCGATTAAAACCTGGAAACTGTAAACTTAATCGTCAACATTTGAATTGTAACACATTGAGAGCGCCGATCGAACCTAACTATATTCAGCCCAAACTCAAAACCCAGTATCGGAGAAGGCTTGAAACCTCAGAAACACCGCCACTTGGACCTGAAGATCCTTCACCCTTTCAGCCTCTCCGCTGGTTGCATTTGGGAGTGATCTGCACACATACTCGATTCCAAGTCAGGATATATAAGCGTTCCCTGCGTGTCCGGTAAACGGTCGCTAAGTACTAGACCCTGCATTTTCTCAGACATGGAGTCCAGGCTTCGCTATTGGATTAGTCGAGATCAGGATTTCAATTAATAGTGGAAATTGGGTACGTATACGTACGTGGATCCATGGTAAATATTGATAGGGATGACAACCGCAAAGTGGTTAAGGATTTAAATTTCGGTGATACCATGGATCATATTGTACGTGTTTAATACCTACTAATTCTCAAAATCTACCTGCCACGAATCGTATTTAAATACCGTAAGCAAAAGACCGTCAATAACCTTGCTAACCATGTGAATATGATTACGGAAAAACCAGAAATTATAGATTCAGTAATCATATTCATCAGCCTGCGTTTCGATTTTCTACACAAAGGCAATCTGAAGCTCGCCCGGTAGATCCGTCATGGCATTGTGGAGTCGCCACTGTAACTGAGTCTTGAAAAGTCCAAATCATTGACTGAGTCGAGTCAATTTTACCGAGACACAAAATACGAGTTTTGGCCACAACATACATATCTCAAGGCCGAAAACGTTCAGATGAGAAAACGTTGGACGAAGCTTAGCGCCACTGCCTTATTTCGATAATAGCCAGATATCAAGCGTAGCCACTTAGTCCACTTCGGCTCACAGAATCAATCGGCTCAGTTCCACCGAAATACAAAGCGAGGCTAGGTCTCGATCTTTCGACCAATCAATCCGCCACCACACCACTAGCCTCGCCAGAAAAGGAGTACCGTACCCCTCTTTCGGTATCTCTACAAATAATGGCTTTTTTGCGCGAAAGTAGATTGAAAGGTAAGTCATCCTCGAATCGGAAGTTTTAACCCTTGGCTCGGCTTTTTTCAAAAGCTACTAAGATAAGCTAAGGGGGGCCTTACACGAAGTCAACTCCCGGCGCCCGGTATGTACATATAACTACAGGGCAGAGTTATAATATATTTATCCACTTCTCGGGCCCCACTTTCAAGTGTCTTTCTTTTTGTACGTTCACGGTGTGCGCACTTGCAGATGCATATTAATCAAGCCCAAAGTTGGATCGGAGCTTGTGAGCTATTATGTTGCATTTTTAGCGTTGAGCACAGGCACGTGCAACTTTGATACAGACGCCTTAGACCCACTTTGTAGCCCCTCCATCCTTGCTTCGATACGCGAAGTGCACGGAGTCCTGAAGCAATATTGAACGTCGAACGGCATATTTTGATAAACTCCAATGGCTGACAATTGAAACAGTTGAAAACAAAAATCGAAAGCGACGTGAAGATACCTCAGACATTGCAGTCCACTCTCACTATGGGCATCAAAATATGCACAGGCAGTACAATAAACGAGGGAAAAAATACTAGTATCTCAACATTTCCTTTCGTTTAACCGACACAAGTCTTTCGGGAAACCAGATCCCTCGTACCGAAAGAACCCGGACAGAAAACAAAAGAGGAGCGACTATCAAATTCTTGTCTGGCGACCAGGGTCACGGTGCTTGAGTATCCGATAGCCTACATACATACATACGTACGGATGGTTAGTGAGCCAATTGGTAGGTAACCTTGGGCAAAATTAGAACTGAAGTCCCGATTGCGATCCATCATACTGCATGATGCCACGCTTATCACTCTCTAGTATATTTATGCAGGCAGAGTGTAATTTCACATTCTTTAGCTTATAGTGCAGCAAATATGAACATCTTGAACGAATACAGCAACTCGATCCAAGTAGAACCTAATACTTATCGATATATTAGCACTACTACCTTAGCTTCGGGACAACCGCGCCTGCGGATTTGTCTTGTCTCTAGGTTAAACAATAACTACCCCGTAGTAGCTCAATAGACAGCACAATTTCGGCGGCATACCTTCCGAAAAGATATATCTTTAGTATACTGACTATAAAAGTTGGAATACGCCGGAGTGTGCCGGAAAAGACGAGATTGTGCATGTATTTAGAATGTGCATACAGACGAAGAGACCTTTGTGTTATCACCATAGCTAAAGAATGATTAAAAGAGGAAACGTCAAAAACCTCCAATGTGTAAAAGAGGCAAAAATTGTGAGAGCAGACCTATATACCTATCCACCTGGTGTCTGCTGCCGAGCGAGCGAGCAAACAATGAAGAATAGAAAAACAGCAAGTAGAAGAACAGGAGAGATAAAACAAGAAGTGGGGCTTGGATTACAAGTTGATTGCTATTGCATTATCACACTGCATGAGCATTGCACTGCAGGTCTGCAGTAGTCAATATTATCTGCAGATACTACATACTAGCTGAAAAGGAACTTTTGCGTTTTTGTTACAAGAGTGCGGCAACCCCACCGAGGAATCCGGCGAAAACTATCGAAACGATCGAGGCAGCAGCCATAATGTTGACAGATGGGATTGCCATTGCTGCAGCATTTGGTGAGCTGGTTGAGCTTGAAGTTGAACTTGGAGAGCCACCGCTTTGAGTGCCACTTGGAGGCGCAGGACCGCTCCATTGGTTGGTGGGACCATCAATACCAAGTACCTCACCTGCGCCGTCCTTCATATAAACTTGGGCTTTTTGCGCTAGAGAGAACACGGACTATTAGCGAATTCGCGGATACGTAGAAGCATTGAGAGGAATTGGAGAACGTACGAATATTGGGGAGAGAACACTCTGCCTCCCAAACTCCCGGAACTTGCGAGGGGCAGACCGAGGCCCTTCCGCTGGTGGTGGTTGCGCCACCGTCTCCGGATGGGTTAGGGTTTCTCTCGTACTGCTCCTTCAAGTTTTCATAATCGACAAGCAGCTCGATGGAACTAAGGTCTTCCGAGACTTGTACCAAACCCTATTCAGAATTATCGTTAATATTGTGTCACCCACAAAGATCCAACAAATGGTTCAGGCTTACGTAGTTGTTGGGTTCTTGAGACCATTCATAGACGAGACCACCGCTGAAAACACCAGTCATGTTCGTATGGTAGATGGACGCGACTTCTGTGAAGGTTCTGGGAGTAACGATATTGCAACCAAATTCGGACAAGCTATCGGTGTGTATTAGCAATTTAAACAGCAATGTAGAGTGAAGGATAGGCTGCAAAACATACAAAGTGGGAATGCCGTAATTGGTATAATTCTTGACCTTTTGATCGTAACCAGAAATTTGGAAAGAACTGGCCGAACCGCACCACGAGTAATCGTTGAAAGCATGGAAATCGACACGTTCAGCGTCAGGCCCCGAATTCATGTATTCCGCGATCAGCTGTCGGTTCTGCGCGACATCTGCGGCGGAGTATCCGACTGGGATAGCCCTTAGCTTCCTGGCTTTCTGGTACGCTTTCATATCACGAACTGTGGCTTTAACGTAGGTGGCGGCAGCGGTATTGGTTTCATTGTTGACAACCTCGTTGCCGGCAAAGTAGGCCATGAGGTTAGGGTAACCGCTAAAGACGTCCATGGTCCCAAAAACATGCTTATATCTATGTGAATAAGATGCTCGTCTGCACGACGGAATTTGGGTGTACATACCTGCAAATAAACCTCGTTGTATGATAAAGCAGGATTGTCACGAGATATAGATTGATGTGGAGTATTGACCTAAAGAGTAAGAAATGACCTCAGTGTTTAGTAAGGTCTCAAGCAACGGGAATATGACAATTTGGAGTAGATAGATGGAAGTAATTGGATGCCATTGACCCGAATAAGAGCATCTAAAATTGATATATTAAAATGGAGGTGTGTAGTACTCACATCCAAAATGACATAGATGCCAGCCTCATCAAGCATCTTCATGCATTCATCGTGATCCGCAGCACTGTCCACAATATCTATGGCATGTCAGTACTGTAAGATTACACGTTAAGCAACAGGCAAAGGAGTTTGTTTAGGTATGGTACTCACAAACACGGATGGCATTCAGCCCAAGGTCTTTCATGGCCGGAATATCGCGCCCGCAGATTTTGGTATCGGCAAGCGGGTCTTTGGGATCAGAAGCCCCACCAGGTTGATAGTCGACACCACGGATATAGAAGCGGTCATTGCCCGAGTAGAACGCATTTCCACGGATCGTGATGGGAGTGAGTTCAGCTGCCGCAGAGACGGCGATGGAAGCTAGTCCGGCTAGCGTAGTGAAGCGCATTTTGAAGGTTCGTATATTTCTAAGAAAGTTTGTGTCTGAGATTACAAGGTGTATATCAGAGAGAGTCTTGGAGCGGTATCTAGGTGGTATATATAGTGGTTCAGCTGTGATTTGGCATCCAACAGCGTTTTGAAGCCGTCAGCGTCAACTAAGATTGCCTTGCATGAGCAAGCGTGAGAAGTGTGTTGTGGTAACAAAGACAATGTGTTGAATGTTGGACAACGTGCAGCAGATCCAACCAAAAAGCGAGAGACAAAGAAGCCAACGATCGAGAATAGCAATTACAAGTGACGAAGGAAAGGAAGAAAACCTCGGAGGAGATGAGGAGGAAATAAACGGAAGTGAGTGCGATAAACAAAGGAGACAGCAGACATAAATATAGAATGCGCGACCTGAAGGAAAATTCCACACGCCACCATCCGCGGCTGTTTGTGGCCCCTGATTGTATGCGCCAATGCGCCAATGTACGCGCCAAGCAGTCTGCTTCTTCTTGGGCCTGGATGCCAACCACGAACCATTCGAAAAATCTCCGTTTAATCAGATATCTCGTCGTGGAAATGACGATACTGAGCGGCGCAGTTCATGTATCCTTGGCCAGGGGCGTTTAATTGAGATTGCCGCTACGGCCTTTTAATGAAAAGAATCTTGGTCTGAAATAATCAAATCACTTGATATGCTATCGATATTGCAATCGATTGTAATCCAAGTCCAGATTAACAGCTAGATATAGATGCACTGGGCTGCGTAATATAATATAAAACTGCAGGTCGAAATGTGATAGTACTACAGCAATTGCTTTGGAAGGTCGAAGAAAATTTAAATACTTCGGCAAAATGAGAAACATGGCCCATTTAAATTTGATAGAAAGTACCAAGTAGTTAAGCTTTTGAAATTTTTGGCAAATCGTGGTCCTTTTGTTTAAATTCGAAATTCTTACCCCAAGTATAATAGTCTAGGAGCCTACAAGTACAATACAGATTCTATAACAACTATGTACGTGCACGGTTGATCGTGTAAACTAGATTTACTCTAACTACTACGCCTTCGTAAATACTTAATTTTATATCCCTATTACGCTCTGAGTTGGGCGATACCTGGGCTGATTGCTTTTGCCTGTTAATCAATTGGTTGATTTAGTAGTCTCATCGTAGGCGCTGATTGTGTTGCATGTATGTTGGAGATTTCCACATACTGATTGGGTATATTTACATGCGTCATCTTCGTCTGGGAGCGTATCTCCAAGGCCTTGGCGATGGATCACCAAGCCAGAATTTCATAGGCGAGACGTTGTATTGGTGAAAGACCGAGGGCTAGGCTGAGGGCCATGGCAGTCGATCCGGTTTCAATGCAGTTATATTAACTGTTGCTGCGCCTGTTTTTAAATGGCGACAAGACCTGTTTTTCGTCTCGTTTTGAATTGCTCCGTTAATTTCCCATCGGAGAGCATTTTGGAGCTATTGACAAATTCTTGGTTAATTATATCTTGACTCGAGTTCCTGGCGTGTGATTTAAAATGTGTCTGCTTGTGCTCCGTTGATGCAAGCAAAATATAACACATATTCAACACATTCTTGGCGTTGTTTCCGGACCGCGGGCACGCAAAGTGGATGTCGAATTCCAATTGCAACCTCCCTTCCTATACTACAGCTAGACGGCATTTTAATCCGAGCCACACCAGAAGAAACTATAAATAATATTTATTGTCTTGAGAATCTATGGTGTGACTATCAACATATTATGGTTTAATGCAAATAAGAGGTATTGTACAGAGGGTATAGCTATCATGTATAAGTATAACGGTCGAGTTTTATCCTACAGGTCTGTAAAAGTACATGCTTGGGTATATATACAACGACCAATAGTAAATATTATCGTACCAGAATAGAAGTTGTAATGTAAATATGTAAAGAAGAATAGAAAAAGGAGTTGAGCTCTTAACAAGCAAGACCCATACAGACTTGTAATCTGTACCGAATTAAAAGTTAACAGCAAGAGCAGGCAAAACATTTGACTCCTCTAACACAACTGGGCCAATAGCTGGAAGACCTAAGTCCTGAATCATAGCAGTAGGCTTCTCAGGAATGATCTGGTTGGCTCCGTCCTCTCCAATGGGGAAACACATATCCATAAATGGCCATCGGACACCCCAGATCTTGCGATCGATATTCGGAAAGAAGCTGGGAAGTCCTGTAAATTTGGCAGCCTTGAACCACAACTCAATATTTGCACCAGAGGTGGTGCGCATACCGTTGGTGATAGTGGTGGATTTATCCGGACAGAAGCCGTTCTTGTTGTAGCCGGCCTTCAAGTCAATGTTGACGAATGGTAACTTGAACTCCAAGGCACACTCGACACCAAATTTGGTGAGAACCTTTACGCCAAATGCGAGAACTGGCTGGGCGTAAACTGCCGCGGCTGCGGAAAGGGCGATATCATTCAGTTCGAGGATAGGTTTGATCTCCGTGCCCTCGAATCCGGTGGCACCAGAGTTGTCAGAGGACATGATATCGGCGAGCAAGCCGGCGGTGTTTGGTACCTGAGCCTCAACGCCAATGGTAAAGTTGGCCATGCCCGCGGTGGCAAGGGAGAATCCGACTTGGTATTGGAGAGATGGGCCAAGAGTAAAGATGCCAGGGATGGAAAGCCCCGGGATTCCCATCTCAAAGAGAGTCTGTTCGAGAGTCAAAGCACCCTTGGGAATAGCAGCACGCAGCACGGTTTCAACCTCGATTTTGGCTTTAAGATCCTTTGGTTTTCCACCGATTCGCAGTTCTTTAACGGAAAATCTCTCGACTTTTACGTATCCTGAGAATTCGATTCCGCCTGAGAGGTAGCAGCCAGCGCAAGTAATTTGGAGTCTCTTAGCCTCGTGGAAGGGATCAGCAATAACTTCTTTGCGGCTCTCATCACCAAGACTAAGATCCCAGTAGACAGATTTTCCAAAGTCAAAGGTAGAGAAAATGTCCCAAAATCCTCGCTTAGTGATATCGGAGCTAGTAATTGCACGCTTTTGATTGCGCTGCGAGAGATTTGCACTTCCCAGACGAATGTCAAAGTCACTAGCAAGGCTATCCCAAGCAATAGCCTCCGTTGTCAGGACAGTAGTGAAAGCTTTTTCATCATAATCCACTTTACCAACCCTGTAAGGGCTTCGTTGAGCATCTTGGCTACAGCTTTTGTGATTGGCAATGAGGAAGAAGTGGTCGTCATCTTTCTCGTTAATCCAGTCCCAGGACTTGATAGCATAGTCCATAGCCTCCTTTGTCTTGAAGCTCAATGTAACACTTCCGGCATTGCAAGAGGCACTGCTTAAGAGACCATCGAACTTTTCCATCATGATCAAAGGGTGGTTTGCGTCAGGCTGGTAAAGTGTCATGTTGGCCATGTAGATTTGTGATTTGGCTATACCATCGATTCTTGTTAGCTGAGCCGTACTTATTAATTTAATCTTTCAAGCGTAGAAAGCTTACAATAAACACCCCCATAGATCATTCGGACGCTGTCCTTGAGATCCAACCTCGACAGATCATCCTCTCTCTTTCGAAGGGGGGATGCGGTGAATTCGTCCTCATTGATTGGCAGAAGCTCAATAGCATTTGCCATAGAGTCGGCGACGGCACGCTTCTGAAAGTCACTAAGCCTAAGAGTACCGGCTAATAGGTCATCCTCGCGAACGGGGCGCAGAGGGCGAATCGTCTTTTGTAGTATGGGGCTAGCAAAAGCCTGGAGTCCCAAAAGCCCATAGGACAGAGCGATGGAGAAAAGAGTCGAGGACACCATATTTTCGTCCTTGTGGATTCAACAAGAATTATGATAATGAAGAGACGATTCTTGCAAAATAGAATCGAATAGCGAAGAAAAAGATCCAATGATACTGGGCTGCCCAGCAACTCTTATACAAGTCGTCCGTGGAGACGACTCTTGGGTTTCAAACCTTTGCGATACGTCTACCACGAGTGCAAACCGGGGTACGATTGCAAGCACATGCAACAGATCCGCAACAATCGGTATACTAGCGGCTAGCAGTGGAGCTGTCGTACCAGGTAAATATCTGGATGTCTAGAATTGGAAAAGCGAAAGTTGATACAAAAGGAAGGAATGAGTGAGTTGTTCACACTATCTTCGAACTGGCGAAACTAGAATCTTCTCACCCGGTCGAATTCAGTATGGAGCTAGCCTATTGAAAGCAGTCCTTGAAGCGTGTGGGGCGCCTGGGCTTTTATATATATACGAGGCTTATTCCTTCCCGGCGATCTGATCTATAAAGATCGAGATTGGTAGATTGGAGAACAGAAATTGCCAAGGTGAGTATCCATCATATGGTCTTGTGCAAGCCTTTAGCCAATGCGGAGAATCTGCTATCAATTCTCGATCATAACGAATTGCCCGTTAAGGAGTTAGCCGACGAACTATTGGAAATGTGATTGCGAAGCCAAAGTCAAAATCAAAGCCCCGGTAAACCATCAATCATGCAGCCATTGTTACATTGGCCCGCTCCCTTGCGGGTAGGGTAGTACTGGCAAGTTCAG
This sequence comes from Orbilia quercus, assembly GCA_036971405.1. Taxonomy (NCBI): domain Eukaryota; kingdom Fungi; phylum Ascomycota; class Orbiliomycetes; order Orbiliales; family Orbiliaceae; genus Orbilia; species Orbilia quercus. The sequence continues at coordinate 2,750,263 of JAJTUE010000002.1, read as the reverse complement.
ACGGGCATCCTCTCTCTTTCTCGTTCGCCAAGCCATTGGGAGCCCAATTCGACTTGACGTGACAGAATGATATGCCAGAGGGAGTCGGGGCATGACTGCGCCCTATCCTCTGAAAGGTCAATATCTGGAGTTGGTGCCTGATGATAACATGGTGGGACGATTAAGGCAGGCGATGTGGGGATAGATAGCAGGTTGATGTTTCGAACAGATTCAAACGCCGAATTAATCTGATCTTGCTCCATTGGCCTTGGTGTTGCGCTGCCGCAGCCAGAACATCCCAGTCGACATCCCAGCAACCGAAGTCAACCGAAGGATAGTTTCGAGACAACTTGGCCGGGTTATCTCGAAACGCCCTTGCATGTGAAATATCTAGCTTCTCGGTCGCCTGTGCCTTCTTTTAAAGGTTAATTCTTTCGTCAATGCATTACCTCATCTGCGTGTTTCAACAAAACGGAAGCTGTTGAACTGCCTGCGGCTTGGCGGGTCTGGGTAAGCGACGAGATTAGGGAGGGATCAACTAAGCAACAGGGAAAGTTCACAGAAACACCATCTCGAGATGAAGATCGAAGTGAACTCGTGGAATTCTTGAGGGTACGGAGATATATGATGTAAAAGCAACCGTTACGTATTTCATATTGGGGATCGGTTACCAAGCATCGCGCATTTTAAAACTCGTATTTATCGAACAACTTCTGAGGATTATAAGATTATTGTTGTGACGTGATGCCATTATGGAATATATTTCAGCGAATTGACAGTTCCAGCCGGAATTCAGGTCAATATCACACGACGTCGTTCCTGGATATAATTCCTGCATTATAAGTATAAATACATCCATTCTATCATCATATGGTCCGAATTCAATTAATCAAATCAATTTAAATCCCATGTCAGCCAAGTTAGATACGAGAAACGTTCGAAGCCTTTAATCTGGATCTTCCGGTGGCGCAAATTGATGCGCGAGTTAGATCCTCCATCATGCTACGAACTTACAAGTACAGAAATATACGAATGCAAACTGAATCAAATAAAAGCCTTGAAACGCAGAGCGAGAAGGTCTTAATGCTGAAAGTTCGATATATTGTGTCTGATCCAGAAACCTGCTATAGTTACTTGGGGAATTGCCTATCCTAACTCTCCCTCTTTCTACTGTGCAGTGATTGAACCATCAAATTTCATGCCATTTTATTGTTCCTCCATATTTATGGATGTGATAGACGTATACCACCGAAGCAGAGGTTCAAAACAGACATGCCAGAAAGACATTTTCTACAAACACATCAGCGTAATCCTAAGAGGTGTATCAAGTATCAGGTTGTTTGATAAAATTGGGATTCCGGATGGCTCCAAAACAATATATGCACATGGTCCATGGCCAACCTAATAGGGAAATCCACCAATTTATAATAGAGCAATAACCTTTCCTATGAACCCAGAAGCTGGAAGCGGCTTAACTTAAGTCACCTTTCTTCATAAGATCTTAACCATAGTGCAAACGAGGTCATGTCGTCTAAATTATATTAATTTGTAAAGCTCTAGCGCTAGCCGTTAGTAAAGCCAACAGACAATATATCAGCGTTTATCATGTACTGGAGACTATATCGTGAAATGGGATCATTGCATGATGGCCTACAGGAGGGGATCGGTTTTAGTTTAATTGGTAGTTGAGCGTGCATGAACGCACCAGGAAACTTAACCCAGCACCATATACTATTCAGCCTAAACTAAGTCATGTCGTACTAGTATCGCTTGAAAGTGCCCTCTTTGATTCCTCCCGTTAGCTTGTAACACATGAATATTCGACAACGAGAAGAGAGGTGCAAACTTGTGTAACGCCAACGCAAATTAGTCCCAGCCTAGTGTCTTGGAGTCTGGCCAAATGAAATTCCATTGATTGCATTGATTGTGACTCCATGCGGCGCCCAACTTGAGATTATCCATTACCAGCTACAGATATTTTTGCAGGTTTTTGGTATTACAACTTTCCGTATTCCGTACCCTAGATAATTCTAGACCCGAGATCTTTTACTTCAATATCCGGGGAATATTAATAGATTTTTCGGGTATTGATATGTACTTCAGAGTTTCAGGAATTCACACATGTAATCAATGACAACTATTAAGATTAAAAAATTGACTACGCTTTATATCTAGCATACAAGAAAGTAAAAACTCTAAGCACATAGAGATGTTATTAAGTCTCCGCACCGTAAGGTTCTGTGTAAAGTGATGCTTCGTTAAGATCATTGCAGGAAAAGTTAACCAGGTACGGGCAAGGGACATTGGATTGAACATAATAGATGCCGTTCACATCATATATATTGAACGTGTAAGAATACTGAGTCTCTCTGTTCATATAAACTACTCGAAGAGGTAGATACTCCCCGGCTTGGAGAGTTATTTGAAGTGGGTTGAAAAGAGAGCCGCTGAGGTATTCGCCGTCCTCATTGGATTTTAGCCAGCCACTTCGTGCTTTTGCGCCTGTCCAAAAGAACGCCCTGTCGTCGGCGTAGCTAAGGTTGATGATATATGTTGTGGTTTTTGGAGCATAGAAGTATCCGCGAAGATTGAGGATAAAATACTCGGTGCTAGCGAGATTGAAACCATGAGGAGAGGTGCCCTGGGCTATGCCGAGATAATTCGTTGTTAAGTTCCCATTTGGAGGTTGTGACTTTATAGATTCTGGCAAAAAGCTCCAAATGTCTGATGGTCCGTTATACTCGGCGACTTGGAATCCAGCATTGCCACAGGTGGTGTTTGGGTAGGCGGCAGGCGGGGTAACTGTAGCTGTCGACGTGATGATTGTTGTCGTTGTCACCTCTGCAACATGAATATATGTCGTTCCATCCACGGGTATTTCAAGGCACTCGCAAGCCGATGAGTATCTGGCAGAATCGGAACAGTAAGAAGTTGCATATGCCGGTATGGTCACAGCCTGTCGTTTTGACAAACCGACATTCCTGTTTTTGATTGGTACTGCACTCGAACTCGATCCCAACGTAGTGGTTGTAGTTGTCGTAACAGTCTGCGTGATTGTGCTAATCCGCAGATACAATCAGCAGCATTCTAATCTGAAATACCATATGCTGTAACTGGGCCGCTACAATCCTGGAGCTCGCGTTAAGGAAATTTGACATCCCAAAACTTACCTTGCGCCAATAGTACTCGAGGGCCATAGGAAAGACCTACAATCGCTGACTGTAATAGAAGCAACAAATACAGATGAACCCCGAAGTGCTTCATGGGATTTGTTAGTATCCATGCCCCTTAAACTAAAACGGTGAAAATAAATTAAACATGCAAAAGATCGTACCTTCCAAACAACTATCAACGGTACAAGCACACGAACCGCATGACTGCTGGGCAATAATTCTCCAAGTGAAAAAGACTACAAGTAAAAGAGTTGAAAATCTGAGAGATACCATTTCCCTTGTTTTTGGCCCGTATTTAAACTGACTGCTGGCTAGTAAAGAGTGTCTGAGGGGTACAGGCACCTTAAATCTCGTAGGACCTCTAATAATGGCACGCATTCGACATATATACTAGTATATTATATCACAACTATAATAATCATGATATATAGAGCAAACGCATGGTGAGCTAATCTATGTGGTGATTTAGTTAAGCATCCGTTCCCGCTGGGGAAGCACCAGCCCCTCATCCTCCACGCAATTGCGCAAAGTTTCCCCAATACCGCGTGGGGATATTCTTCATTTCTCTTAGGCTATAGGGAAAATATCCCAGAAAGTACCTAGACACCACTTGGTGTAACGATAGGGGTATGAACATAATCTACGACAGTCAGTTTTATCTCAGCCCATAGTGACCAACCAGAAGCTTGCGCAAGTCGGTAACATCAGAGTACATTTATTCCTAGGAGTATACATATCTAATTAGAGTCCTAGAAAAGAATTATCTCGCAAAAAATACCTGGAGTTTTCTTAGTGTTAAAGTGTAATCGTAACCTGGAACTGGTCTTGTATCCTTTTATAGATAATGTCCGCGGCAATGCCGGGTATTTGTTACTATTAGGTACTGGAGCACTTGTCCCAGATGCGCGATGGTTACACGGACACAAAGGTTTCACCAGACTTTAGTGTCTAATTAGCATAGTACTCTTTCATTGGCCCCGAATTATATGATTATATTTGTGATCGGTGCCAGCTATCTGTCTATTGGGCTGAAGTTGTGCAACATATACCTGCAGACAAATATCACGGAAAATATTTGGCTTCTGGATCCAAATTCGAACTAAAGCTTAGCCGAAATGATAATATTAATTTGTGCATGTGTGCTTCTATTAGCGTTCCGGTTAGCCTTGTGGTCACGATTCAATATAAAATACCGTAAACCATACGTTGATACCTCGGATGATGCTGAATTGCAAGATCCATAGCATATCACGGATCCTTCCATCTCATCTAAGATATTTTTGATCCCATGCCTAGACATTAAAGATCTCTTTACCTGATTGCGAACCCACGAGGTTATCTTAACTTGGCACTGCAGTACTCATGCCACTTTCTCGTTCTGTTAGTTGCATGGGTATATGAGACACTCCAAAACTTAGCTCCAAGGTCGTGTTTATAATTTTATTGGCAGGTTTTCGTCAACTTGACAGGATTTCCCGCAAATGACTCGAGTAGGAAACATGACATCAAGGAAACAGAGTCGAAGAAAGCTTGATGGTCTACGCCATATAATCATCAGACATCACGGCGCATGGAACTTCCAGATTCGTAGCAAAATACACTCAGATTGCGAGTTTCACCGAATCATGGATATCCCAACACTTCAGTTAATTAACTAGGTTTGATCGAGATTAGCGAATCACAGAGAGAAACTGGAGGCGTGGTCCAGTGTGCATGTGTATATGTACCGCAGCGAATAGTTTCTACGCGGACAGTACAGGAAGGATCCTACAAGCCCTGTTCAATCAATATCTTATGTATTTGCGATTCATGGGAAAACGTGAATTCGCGACGGGATATATATAAGCAAAAAAGGGATTTTGGTTTATGACTTTGCAAATCAGATGAGGGATCTAATTTTCTCATGGCGACAGATGTACTATATACAATACTAATATCGAGTAATCGATGTATATACATGCAGGATATTCTTGCCGGCGATGCTGGGAACGGGACAACATATCCTTCTTTTATATAATTATAAGATGGGTCTTCCCGCCATGACGTTGTGTTTCCCATGATCGAATCAACTCTGGCTTTAATTCTTATCTGATATCAAAAAAATAGACCAGTTTCTCGCTTTTCAAATATATCTATAAGGGCTATATAAGCTAAGTTTTGATTTGGAATTTTTCGGCCTGTTCAACCTACCTATGTTTAAAAATATATAATTCTAATTTATATAGTCTTTCCATAGCGCATTAGCTCTAATAGAATAGCCACTGCTATCAACTGCCTCGAAGAAATCCTGAAGCATTGCCACCGACGTCTCGATCGGACTCGAGAACGCCCAAACAAAAGTCCTAGACAATGCAATCCGTTTATGCGATCATGATTAGCATGGGCGACAATATAAAGTTATAAAACATACTCTATCCAGTTTGGTCGTTGTCTTGAGTGTAATTACTGTTTTAAATTAATGTGCTTCTTGGTGGCTGTAAGTCTAGCTGATAGCTTGTTTACAGCTGGTCGACGCACCCGAAGGTGGAACCATTCGGGGCCCTGCATATTAGACAATTACAAAGCGGCGAGCAACCGTTGCATTGCATTGGACCTTTTCTGGACAACCTTGGCGTTAGTTATGCGAACAGCTGGCGGCAACGCATTCTGATTTGCTCACTGATATCTACTCGAGCAAAGCTCTGATTTCGGCAGCTTGGTCAAGGCTAAGCCTAAGTTTTCACCGAACCCAGGCCCGCCAAATTTACAAACAGCAGGATCAAAACAAGACCGAACAAATTATCAAGAAGGATCGGAATATGGAAAACTTTACGCCCTGTTGCCAATCCAACTGGAGTCCACAACCGTTAGAAAGTAAATTACCTCCCGAGCTACGCCGGAAGATCTCCAAGCGTTTGGTTCGGATTTTCTTCCAATGTCCCCGCGACAGGAAGCACCGAGGCCTCGGCCAGGTACCTTGGTATCCCGCCTAAGCCAAATATAGACGGTCATCACACGCAACTTTTTGCCCGGCCAACCCCTGAAGCCTTCCGAGCGCTGTGGCATTCCTTTGAAAATGAAAATGGTGGCTGCGTCAACAATCGAAATCTCTCTTCTTGTTTTTGGCAGCTTCTTGCGATCAGATAACAAAATCTTCTTTGCTGCATTCTCGGAAAATATTCACCGCCGTATACGTATCGATTTCATGATCTAACAGCGGCTCGAGGACGTTTGAAGTTTTTCTCGATATCACCAACACCTTGCCACGCGATTATTTCAAGACCGGAAAAGTCGGCACAGCCCTGTTCGTCCAATCCTCAAATACCAGCCGTCGAGAAATCTCGGACAACGTGCGATCTTTTCTTTCTTTCTTCAAAAGCACGGCACCGACGCAGTTATATACCCGGAGGAGAATACAGCCGACGGTATCGAAACATTGACCATTAAAAGAAACAAGGGGCAGACGAGGGAAACGAAATCAGACGCCTAAAACGGAACACTCGACTGGTTAGAGACATTTGCGTTTGGGGTTCGCGCGGGTTGAGAAAACTTCGAAGGAAAGTTTTACGTGTTTCGAATCATGAAGGCATTTGGTATTGTTTTCGCTGGGTTGTATGTTCTCCCATCTTTGGTGGCGGCGCAGGCTGCTGCTGGCGGAGGAGTTTTACGTGAGTACAGCCTATTTTTTTTGCTCTCAATTTTATCTTGATTCTTTATCAGGAACAAATGTGACGATTGGGATAATGAAACGCTAATATAACTTCGTTCATGTAGCCCCGTCCGCGCCGCCTGCTACAACAGTCTGGGTTACAGTCACCGATGCGCTCGGCGCAGTTCAAACCGTTCCATCGTTATATACACAGAAATTCAGAAGCCCACCGCCACTAGTGGCTGTTATGAGCGGACAGATCGGATTGGGACAATGGGGTACCGATGACGGTCCTGCTGCTTCAGCGACGCCCACGGGAGACGATAGCGAACAACCAGCTAAGAGGACGCCGCTACCGACGACGGATAGACATAAAAGATGTGCTTTCGGAAAGTGTTAGTATGCATGGATTGGTAATGCTTTTGGTTTCTGAGGAGGAAAGGTTCAACGGATCTATTCCAATACATCTGGAGATATATATGGTCTGATTAGCTGAAAGGCTATAGGCTAAACTGGGGTGTTATAAAATATAATTAGTATTTTAATTTTTCGATTAGCGATTATTAGATCTTTACGCTTGGTCTCAGCATGGATTTGGACTTTGTTACTGGTCCTGCGCTTGTGAATTTCGGAAGGGATGTATATACTATTGCCTTTAAGTTAGTCCGCGATTGCAAATATTTACATATCTCGCCTTTACATAGAATAAAGTTACTTACTTGATGAGAATAATACTGTGACTTAGAATCAGATTAAGGTGCGTCCAAGTGATGAAATATATTCTGCGAGTCTTAAGTGAGCCACATCCCTTTGTTAATGAATTCGAAGATTCTATGTAGATTCATTGTATATTTAGCTAACTGCCTTTGTTATTTCGGTATTTTAGTGCTTAAAATGGGTCTGCTGGCCGTTGACAGCCTTTTGACTTGACAACTGTGCTGAAGTCCTGGTCTAGTATCTTAGTAGTTCGTAACGCCGAGAACCAGTGGGTTTTGAGGCTTGGGGACTAACTTGTAACGGAGCGTGTAGACGATAGTGTTTCGAGTGCAATAAACTGCATTGCAAACTTTATCAACTTTGCGGTTGGGAATATAACTGAGTGGCCGACTCCGAAAGACGAACCAGATTTCGTTTCGTGAATACCAACAACGTGAATTTCAGGAGCATGCTGGAATTTCATAGAATCTCCCAGAGACAGAGGCTGTGTAAAGTTGTTTCTCTGCAGAGCAGCCAAACGGATATTTGAGGTTTTTTATTATTACAATAAGGCCTAGGCGAAATGTGTTTTGGACGCTGTTTCGAGGAGCTTCCACGCTTCCAATAACTCGAACTCACACTCTATTCGAGTATTCAGCGGTCGCATGATTTCTCCCCGGAGCTGGCAGCCTGGCCATTTGGAGATTTAGACGTTTGAAGGAGATTTCGCCTCCGGAATAAGGACCCGTCACATCCCGGACCAGGCCTGGGATCTTTGCCTCGTGGGGATCGTCACGACCTTGTCACGTCGTCACGGCCTGCACATTTCACACATTTCACACCCGCATTCAACTCTCGCAGTTGGATTCGAACTGGAAGGGATAAGACTGGTACTTAGCACTTGCTTCATGACGCTTTGGCTTTCTCAAATATTTCGAACACTTTCCTTCGATTTTTCGTTACTGCTAGGTACTTGCTCAGCATTTTGGAAGATTTGCCCCGGCTGTGACCTCATTGTCGAGTTCACACTCCCGGCAACAAGTACCTTTTGTTTTAAAAATTTTCTTGTCTTGCCTGAAAACTGCATTGCATCCTTCGACGAACTTCTCTTACATTGTCCGAAGCCCGGGGATACTTCGGACATTAGCCACATATTGTTTCTTGTGCTGCACGGGCACCGTGGCATCCAATCGGACGACAGCAGGCTCGTGAAAGACTCAAACGGTGACCATCGGTGCACAGCAGAAGTTTAGTGTGCACTGTCTCGCTGGCGATATCCACATCGTCCTTCGTTTTACCCGTCGCTATTATTCAGCAAGCCCGGGGTCTCTCTGGTTGTACATTCCAGTTTGCTCGTGTCGTCACTTTGCCATTTGAGGCTCCAGAATACCCGTCTGATTCGACCGTAGCAATATCTGGAAGAAAAGAAAGAAATCAGTGGCTCCAATTTGATACAGAATATCGTCGGGGTGCTCAGCTTAGCCGGATCCTTCCTCCTTACTACCTAATTTTCGTTGGTACGGTGGTTTTTATATTCGAGAGAGCTGTTTGTTACGTTTCGTCACAGGGAGTCACCTCAATTCTTTCAGATTTCCAACGCCAACGAGACGACACCCCATCCCATCCTCCATCGCCTCCATCCGCTTCCTTCACTCCCTTCACTCCCTCTCACTCCCTTCCTCTCTCACTCCTCCCCCAATATCCTCCCTTCTCACCTTTTATAAGGAAAGGTCTATCACCATCCGGCATATCGACGTTCTCTGTTTTTACGACTTTTCCGATTCGGACACTCTACGGTACATCACATCATACCATCGTCACAACTCCCGTTCGCCACACGCCTCCGCCTCCCTTCCATCGCAGTTATGCCTCGAAGAAAGGACATCGGTCTCTCGAGGCGTCGCGTCCGGGACGAAGACGAAGCCGATGCTGCTACAGAAGGTGGTGCGGATGACTCAGCCTCGGAGGACTCGGCCTTTACAGACGATGAATTCGATGAAGAAAACGAAAGCGAGGAAACGTACAGCGACGATGAAACAGCCGCCGGCGGTCAGGACTCGACAAAGCAACCCGGGGCCAACGGATCGGCATCAGTGGCGGTTGTCGAACAGGGAAGGGGAGACACGCACCTCATGGTGAATGGGATCAGGCACAGTGCCAGCGGCGACACCGAGGCAGTTGAGTTTGATGAGTTGGCAGAGCAGGACGACAGTGCCAGCCGGCCTCTTGAAAAAGCTGTAGCTGCCTCCGGGAAGAAGCAATCCGATAAGAAGCATAAGAGCCGACGGGCAGCTGCAGAGACCTCCAAGTCGGCCGATCACACACCTTCGCACACTCCAGTCCACGAAACACCCTTGGAAAGGAAGAGGCGGGAGGCGGAAGAGTACAGGAAGAAGCGAGATGCGGATCCGGCATTCGTTCCAAATCGGGGAGCTTTCTTCATGCATGACCACAGGTCGGAGTCTGCTGGTGCCAATGGTTTTAGGCCCTTCGGACGGGGCAGGGGCAGAAATGGTTTTAATAGTTTTGCAAGGTATGCAATTTTTGGACTTGTCATCAGTTTGCTATCCATATCTAGGAATGATACTAACAACTACCATCACCTTCAGCAGCTCTCAGGATACCGGAGGCGCCTGGAAACACGACATGCACGATGAGATAGTGGCTGCCGAGAGGGAAAGGGAGAGACTGCGTGCTCAGCGTCAAGCTGAACAGCGATCTATTCCTCAGCCCTCTCAAGCACCCCAGACAGCTCCGAGCAATACTCAGCATCAACAGCATCAGCCGTTTCAATCTTCCTCCATGCAGAAACCCGTCCACAATAACCATCTCCCGAACCGATTTTTCGATACCACCGTCCACAAGGGAAACGTGCAAATACGCGTCTCTCTCCCTGGAATGAAAGAGCCCAAGATCTTTGATGATTTCTCAGTGAAGATCTACACCAAGCTTCCATATCACCGACCTCCTTTGCGACGAGACAAACCCGTTCGAATCTCTCTTCCGGACGCCCTGCCACGATACATATACCCTGCTATCTCCCGAAGCTTTGTTTTCATTCCCAGAGCGATGAGACCAGGAGGCTCTGGATTCACACGCGGTGGTATCGTTGGTGGAGGTCTCGGTCCAACACCCAGACGAGGTTCTCTCGCTGGCAGTTACCGCGGTGGTATGCAAACCGGAAGTGTCTACGGTGGAACATCGACTCATGCACCATCAGTCGCGATGTCCCGTCGTTCTTCTATTCACCAGGACTTTGTCAGGCCACCTATCAGTTTCGGTAACATACCTGCTGGTAACCCTGCCGGCCCCAGTCCATCCATGAGACCGATAGTTCGACTTCCTATGGCCGCACCTGTCACTGGCCAAGCAGATCAACATGTTCCACAGACACAAAATGGAAGCTATCTTCCGCCAGCCGCAGCAAATGGTTTGCACAATCCACAGAACAATGGACCTGGTGCTCACGATAATCTGGAGCAAAAAGAAGCTCAGTACGCCTCTCACGTTTCTCTACCGATGCATCAACCGAAGCCACAAAAGACGGTCAGCGTGGAAAACATCGAAACTCCAGCCACAGGCACCTACAACTTTGCCAACACGAACTACCCGACTCCTGGTCCATATTCGGATGGTATCCCAACCCCCGGGTATTACAATCAGCAGCACAATCGCGTGCCGTCCTATCCCTCACAACCGTCGACGACACCCCACTCGCAAATCCCCGACCAAGCCATCCACGCAAGACCATTCCACCCGGCATACGCCCAACCTGGGTACTACTACCCAATCCCGCCTCATGCCATGTACCCTCCACACATGCACTCGCAACCTCCGATGGCTCATCAACCTCAGGGACCACCACCTCCTTATGTTCCCTCTCCAGGCACCATGCCTTACCCCCCACAGGCGCAAATGCCAGGACCGGGGATGCCTCCTCCCGGCCCTCCGATGGGAACGATTGCCCAGGAACAAAACGGAACGGTTTATTACTACGACTCCTCACAGTTATTCACCGGAGGGTATCCTCAATACATGCCACCAGTTGCAATGGTTCCGCCCCCATCTGCACCTCAAAACGAAGGCCAGGTTCCAGGAGCCATCCATGCAAATGGCATGTATTACTACCCGCCGATGGTTCCCGTTCCTATGGTTCCTCAAGGACCAGTCTATTACGGCTGATCTGAGAAGACCTTTTGGTTCCCTTTTCTCTTCTCTACACCTTTTAATTGCATTGCACACTCTAAATTCTATATCGCGTTTTGATTCTTTTTTTTGGGCTTTGGGTCAAGTTTGGGATTTTGCTTTTGCTTCCTCGCTTCATATACTGGTGTTCTCTCGAATACAATATTTCCTCGATGACCGACCTCTTCGGGTTTTATTTACTTTTTTTTCGATTTTTTTTTCCATCTTTACAGTTATCTATACTAGCATTTGCGAGCATCAAATTTTATCACGAATGTGTCTTTTATCTTTTGCTTTTCCCCTCAACTGCACATTATGATCTAGTTTCTTTTCCTTGTATTTCTCTTTTTTAAAACCTGTTTCTTCTGTAACGCCTTCTTTATCACGACCCCAACTACCAAGATTTCTTACGACGCTAACTATTCAAACAAAACACTCTAAACCTTTCAATTTTGTTTTCCAGTAATATTCTTTGCTTTTCATTTTTTGCCAATTTCTTATTTTTCCTCCAATGCAAAACCTGACAGCTGGGTCTCCGAGAAACAGGACAAAAAGCAATTACAAGGTCAAAGGGATTGATCAGATCAGACCAGAACCCTTCGTTTTGCCACGCGTGTTTGCTTCAATTCACGACGACACCTTTTTTTATTATATGTCGTGTAACGTGTCAATTCATGATTGAGTTGGGTCCTCGCTGTTCTTTTTGTTTTCCAAACGCTCAGTTTGTTCTTTTTTCGCTGTTGGTTCGACCTTCGACCCTTTATTCTTGACGGTGCGCTTATTCTTCCGTACCTTCTGCGTACTTGACGTTGAGTGCTTACTCTTCGTTACGGATTTTTTTATGATATTACTTTGCTTTACTTTACTAACTGGTTTTTGTTATATTTTTGTTTTACTCGCATTCTTTTCTGTCAAACCTTCATTTCTAGTAGATTTATCACTTTTTTGGTTACGTACCATTGAGTTTTTTATTCGTCTCCTCAACCCTATGCACACCCTTTGTGCTTGCCTTTGACGTATCTTTTCCATCGATTTTTCTTGTCCATATTGTTTCTCCGCCCATTTTAAGTTTCGTTTATCTATTTTTCAAGTTTTTCTCCCGACTGGTTTCCCTCAGCATTTATCGGAGACATGTTTAGACGGCCTCTAAACCCCTTTCACCCAGTTACTCTTAAAAAGAAATTTCCGAAAAATTCATATATATCTTTTTATATCATTTATTTTTTTCTCCGATAACTTTCCTTTCCTTTTCCCAGGTATCTCGTGTTCTCGATTACCAGTTTCTTACAAACGGAGGAATTTTTTTATCCTTTTTGATTGTTTATTCTTTTTTCACTTCTTTGCTTTCACTTTTTCTTCTTTTCTAGTTGTATGTATTTTTAATTTTATGGCGGAGGAAAACCAGGCGGGAACCGAATACTTTTTTAAAGTTAAAGAAAACAAAATCTAAAAAAATGTTATGACCCAACTGGATTTCTTGTCTCTTAGTCCGTGTGGGTGCGTCCTATAATATGCATGAGGGTTTATATTTTTTGGAACGTAGATGAATGATACTACTACCTGGACGGCCGGTTATGGCTGCTGAAAATTGGATGCAACGAACGCAAATTACGATGATTGCCAGAAGCCGAGAGAAATGGAAAACATCTAGATACCAGTACACAGTGTATACGTACTATCTCTCGCGTCATGCTAACATTCTGAAGGATATATACGTGCTCTGACAAAGGCCAATCATCAAATCCATCCGAGCCCGGATTTTTGCTTCGACCAGGAAAAAGTTGATATATAAAATTACTGCTATCTCAACCTCGAAACTGCATGGCCTTCCAGAGGAAACAAGGGTGTACCCGCTGAAAGTGTCATTACCTCATCCGTACAATTTATCTTTATCCGCCTGATCTAGCTCTTCATCCAGGATTTCAGAGAACACAATACCGCCCTTACGCGGGAAATGTGTGTACTGATAATCAAGAGAGCGGGTGATTTCAGGTGTCAGATCCCTAGCAGGCTGTTAGTGTATCGACTTTTTCATGAGATATTTTTGGTGTTATTGTACTTTAAATCGCCTTGTATGACGTATTTCTGTTTTTCCATTTCTTCGGCGAGCTCAGCTTGATGGTTGTCCATTAATGATTCGTTGGGGACTACTATTATTCGTTTCTGGTAGCGGAGAGCTTCGAGGATTGTGCCGGAGCCTGCATGCATGGTGGTCTAGAACGTCAGATATCGGAAGCTTGATAATTGTGATATTCCCTCGTATGATTATAAAAATGTGAAATGTGACGAACCGGCATGGCTGATTATCAACTCGGCAGTCTTGATATCATTGGTGATCGCTTCGCCGTCCGCATACGCGTATCCGTTGATGTCTATGGGGCACTTTGCAACCGCAGCTTCCAGGTCCGGTGTATAGCAGGACTGGTAGATTTCAGCTCCGGTACCGTACTGTACGCGAAGGTTTGTATAGCCCTGCGATTGGAGGAGAGCTACGACGGCGGGTTTCAAGACAGCTGTGATCAATGCGTCGAAGGATGTCGTGCCGACGGTGACGTAGACTGTGCGATCTGATTTGTCCGAGGCCTCCGGGACCATTGTGAACTGTGTGTGAGGATGTGAATACTCGCTCAACCGGCGGGAACCACGGAGCTGGTTCCTTTCTTCCCAGTGGCTAAGGGACCTTTCACTCAGTAGTGATAACGAGACTGTGTCTGAACGGCGGCTGTCGACTGAAAAATTCGAATGGTGGTTGTGTTGGTTGTGGTATTTTTAATACCAACTGGTTTGAGGCTCTGCGGTCAACACCAAAAATTCTAACTTGGACGACATCCCACCGCTCTCGTTCAGATATCGATATCGAATAAGCTCGACGATGGCGTGAAATGGCCGGCTAGCAACAATCAATTGACCAATATCCACAGCCCCGTCTGGACCTTTCTCTATCCGTCTGGATGGTGCTCTCATCACGGAGGGCGGCCGTCACGTCCTTGCGACGGACGAGCAATCGACAATGCGGCCTGCTCGTGCCCTCCGCCAACCTCCCACCTCGACCAATCTACCACACCATCCAATCCCGGAACAAAAGCTTCTCTTCGAAGAAAGGAAACGACGATGGCGACTCCGATTTTGATTTATCGGCACTATACAAAAGACTTGAGAGTTCCAAACCAACCCCAAAGAAGAGCATCCTGACCGCGGTCGACAATCAGGAAGCCAGCCGAGTTCGCGAGCGTTTCGGACTTTCCCCGAACGATTCCGTGAACCCCACCACCGACGATTTCTTCAAATGGCCCAAGGACCACCAGGATAACGAAACAGATCTGCCAAAGGAGTTCTATCAGCTCCCGTTCAGACAACGCCATGCTCTCAAGGTGCCCATGCTGCCAAAGCAGCCCATCACCTCTGAGAACATGTTCGAAAAGATGACAATGTCCGATAACGAGCTCGATGCCATGGCACACTACGGCCGTACCCGCCACGACCCCAAATGGAAATCCGGGGGTCGTATAAACCTCAACAAGGAAGAAATGGGCCCCGAAGACGTGGAAGGAATGGCCGATTTATCCGATTTGAACAGATTAATCGGTGATGGACGATTCTCCGACTCGGAAATCCTAGATATCATGCGGGAAGAGCAAGAACCGGACAGCCATCTCATCCATATCAGAGAAATCATCGCGGAAACCGAAAAAGAAATGGACGCCGATCTCGAGCGTTTGAAAAAACACGAACAGTTGACGCTCCAGGCGGAAATCAAACTCCGTATCGATCGCGGCATGGGACCGGAACAAGCCGAGCACGACGCCAGAGCGATCATGCGGCTCCCGCAACGACGCACGGCAGAACGTCAAGCCCTCTCCCGTGAACTCTCAGACGAAGCGATCGATCTGACGGATACCCTGTGGAACTCCGAACTGCAAGAAATGGGCGAAAAGGGACAGGCTGCCATGATGCGAAAACTCCACCACGAGCACGAATGGAACTCGCGACCGCTGAAGCCCGATCGTGAGATGGTGGACGATATGTTTTACCTCCCACCGGCCAAGGCCGAGAGTGAGGATCCCTCAGATCCGAAGATTTGGGAGTGGAATTCGACGGATATGAGTACCCTCGCCCACACGGAAATGGAAGAACATCGTGAAGCGAGAAAGTACGCCAGATTAGCGGTTTACGACATGCCCCGACTTTCTCGTACGTTTCACATCATCCCTCTTACGCGCAATAACGTAGATATATGGCTTTTCCGAGGTGAAATGAATACTAATATATGTGAAAAACCACAGGCTTCGCGAAAACATTCGAGGTCCCGAATAACGGGGAGGTCCTGCGTTTCCGCTACACGACGCACATGGGTGTCAAACACCCATCGCAGAATAAAGTGGTGATGGAGTGTTCCCCCGCAGACTTCATGCTAACGCGATTACAAACGGACAAACTGATCAAATTGTGCGGCGCACGGTACGATCCGACGAAAAAGCTTCTGAAGTTCAGCTGTGAGATGTTTGAGCACCAGCATCAGAATAAACGGTGGTTGAGCGAGTTGATGGATAAATTGATCGCTGAGGCTAAGGTACCAAATCGCCCCTACAGAAGCCACACCCCATCCCCCATAGAAACCATTCTTGCCATCTATTTATTTGAAATATCTTGCTAAATGATTATTAGGACGACACGGATACCTTCGAAGACGTCCCCTTCGATTTCCGCCACCACAAATTCAAGCCTCAGAAGAGTTTCCCGAAGGAATGGCGGATGACACCGGAAAAACTACAGATGAAACGACTCAAAGATTGGCAGAAGAAAGCGACGCCGCAGGAATGGGAGCGGTTGCGGGCGCACGTGTATCATCAGATGCGAGATAAGAAGGCCGCAGCGGAAGAGAAGAGGAGGGTTAAAGAGGTTGTTGATGCGGATGGTGTGGATTTGTCGGCTATGGCGGAGGATGTTATCCCCAGTCCTGCTGAGTTGGTCGGTGCTAGGATATAATTTAACTCTACGCAGTGTGTAGGCGGTGTATATATATATTTTTGTTTTTGGTGGTAGTATTTTGTCTTGCACATAATTATGAACGAAAGAGGATTGTAAATACGTGTATGTTTTTGACTATTTTTAGGATTGTTATTATCTTTTTAAATTAAGCCAAGTCAAAATGGTGATAGAGGTAGACATGGTGGTTATATCCTGCGCAATGTTTAACTAGAAGAAGGGTATATATCCATAGGTACACAATCGATGCGAATAAATTTATATATTAATGCAGTATTAGAATACCCTTGTCTCGTAAGAAGACCCCTCCCAAATAGTAAAATGAGAATGAGAGTATCTGCGGGTATTAAAAGACAATACGGATGGTATCGATCAGAATTAGAAAAGAAATCTCTGAATTGGTAAGGTGCAGGCAGTTTTTCAAGTAAGCCATGCATGCAGATGGGAAACCTCGATGCTAGCAAATGGATGAAAAGGAAAAGAAATTAAAAGGATGTGTTCAAAATGCAACCAAGATGCATCTTTCATGGAAAAAAATATCTATGCCAAAAAAGAACTCCATGCCACCACTGTATACCCTTAAATCGCAAATTAACCGTCGACAAGGAAAAAAAAAAAAAGGTGAAGAAAAGCAATTCAAACGAACACAAGCATGCTCGGATAAGGTATCTCGCACTTGTCATCACAAAAAAAAAGGGAATGTATGTAACTCCAAATCCGCATAGTCGCTTCACACAAACACTGCATGCAAAAAGAAACACAAAGTTCCAACCTTTAAAAAGTAAGGAACCGATGAATGGGAAAACGATCAAGCAAAAAACGCCAGGGTGCCTTCAATCGCTGTTTATATAATTACAACAAAGGGTTGTCTTCAAGCAAACAATGAATAATAGGTACTAGAAGAGGATAGAAAAGAGAGAAAAAGAAGGGGAGATTATGAAGCCATAGTCAACAGACTCATCTGCCTCCTCATAGGAGACGATGCACTGTCCCCGTCATCTGTATATATACCCGAATCGTCCGTAGTATCGATATCCCAATCCCCGTTGAGATCGTGCTCGTCACAGGTATCCTTCACAAACGCCTTTTGCGCAGCAGCACGCTTGTTCCATTGTAGCGTGCGCTGGATGGCATCGATCCACTCCTGCGGCTGGGAGAGAACTGTAGGGAAGGGGTATTTCGATGCAGCGATGGTGATATAGTCGCCCTGACGGAGTTCGAGGCGGGCACGCCCGTCGAAGCTGCACCATGCGGTGGCGCGGGAGCCTTCGGGAATGTTGACGCGGAGGAGCATGGAGTCGCTGAGGATCATGGGGCGGAAGGAGAGAGTATGTGGGCAGATTGGGGTGACGAGGATGGCTGGTATGTCCGGGTGGACGAGAGAACCACCGGCGGAGAGGGAGTAGGCTGTTGAGCCTGTTGGTGTGGAGAAGATGCAACCGTCGGCTGCGACGGTTGTGATGTGGTCATCATCGCCGTAGAGTTCCATGTGGGAGACGTATGGCGACGGGCCACGGTCAATGACAAGCTCTAAGATGATTAGTAAGCAAATGTTGGTTTTCAAGTATGTGGGTGGGTGGAACTTACCATTGAGGACTTCGAATCTTTCACCTTCAATAGGCTCACTCTCACCTGGCTCAGCTCTAAAGACGGTACAAGTGAAACGCATCCTCATGCTAACTCTGGTACCGTCGTTCAAAACCTTGTCTAGGTGCTTCTTGTAGTCGTCAAACTTGAAGTTTGTGAGGAAGCCAAGAGAGCCAAGAGAGAAGCTCAGGATGGGTGGAACGACAGCTTGGAAAAGCCAAGATGTGAAAAGAACGGTTCCATCACCACCAAGAGTGAGAACAAGATCAAAGGTGTCCGGCGAGCTGTAGCACATGTCTGGTGTCCAGTACTTGAGCTTATCCTTGAGTTCCGGACTTTCCCGGAGCAACCCTTCAGCGTCGAACCGTTTGGACACGCTGAGCTTTTTATCAACATAGACATTGACGCCAAGGTTCTTGCCATATCTTGGGGTCTTCATAAGCCACTGAGCAACTTCTCGGGTTAGAACGACAAGAGAGTTGTCACGGGCCTTAGTGACAATCATGACATTCTGGACGGCAGCCTTAATTGTGCGTCGGTTCAATTGTCTGCTGATTTCCCTGACGCTGGTGGCTGTCTTCAGATAGTCGGAATGGGTCATGTTCATTTCATCTTGATGAGCGATTTCGTCAACGACTCGTTCGACGTCGATGACGGGATCGAATCGCTGATGGTAGAAACATGGCGACTGGAGAGATGACAGACCGGGACGACGGGTGTCCAGGCTGAGATTCGACGGAGCCCATAAACCCGGGGAGGTCATACCGGACGCCGCCATCGGATTGGCAGTTTGTGGACCAGCTTGGCGAGCGATTAGGGCCTCAAGAATTCTCTGACGAGGGACCTCGACAGACTTGATACCTTTCCTGTGTTGTAAGAAGGATTTGGTGCGAGGCAGTTCTGCGGTGGCTGGTAGGGAAGCGACGGATTCAGATTCGGGCTTGGCTTGGTCAACTGACGCCGTGTGTTGCAGGGGAGCTGCGACAACAGTTTCCGGAGAAGAAGGGGAAGGAGGAGAAATTATATCGGATTGTGTTAGATCGAGGCCGGCCTCCGTATTCAAAGTGATTTTTGGGGTGACGGGAAGCGGGACGGATGTTGGAGAGAGCAGGTCGAGTGAGACAGTGTTGGAATGGGAGGTGTTCTGCGGTTGAGCCGGGGTAGAGGTTGTAGCGAAGTAAGAGATATCGAGTGGTACTGGCGGCATGATGTTGGGCTGGAGGGCGCTTGCGAGAGCCTTCTTATAGGAAGAAGATTGTTCTACAGGCTGGAAGAGGGAAGGGTGGGAGGATGTGGTAGCGTGGGAGCTAGGAGGTTCTCCTGGATGTGGGGATGCAGCGAGCTGGCGCAGCTTGGCTGACAGATTTGCTTGCAACTACCCTGAGCGATGGGAAGCGAGTGGACTTGTCTATTCGGTCTTAGACGGAGAAAACGGAATGGAAGGAGCCGGCGAAACTGGGCCGAAGGTTTTGTCAGCTGGAAGGGTTTGGGCCGTCTGGAAATCTGCAGCTAATTTGGAGGGCAGATGAAAATTAAAAAATAATAAATCTCGACCTGCAGGGCATCGGATGATCAGCAATTCTATTCGACGACGACGGCAGGTAGGTAGGCAGGGCTGACGACGATTTGAGATTCGGGCCAATCCAATGCATTTTTGTCTTTTATAGAAAGTGACAGAGATGAGAATAGAAAATGTGGGTGAACTTACGCAAACGGGAGCCACGAGTTCTCAATGGCACACAAATAAAAACCTCGCAAAATAGAATAAAATAGAATAATAATGAATTTATTAATCTATTTTGTTTTATTTTGAGGGTCGGAGGGCTGCAAAAACAATCAGACCGGCTGAAAAAAGGGCTGAGCTGCTCGGTGCAGGGTCAGGCAGGATGCGAAAAGCTTGTCTGTTCGTCGGATGTTAGTCTTACGGCCAATCACAAATTAACAACATGAGATGATGAACCACGATGACTGGGTCGGCAAGAGATTGATCTTGACAAATGTTTCGAGAGGCCCTGAGTGGAACAGCGGCATAGACAGGAAGGAGCTTGGACCCTCGTCGGCTAGCATGGCAGAGGTGGCAGAGTCGACGGAGGATTATGCAGGCCAGGCCACCCCGAATCGAAGTCGATGCTCGGACATTTATTCCAATGCTGTCATCACATGAGGAGAAGGGAGGAGTATATCGACGCTTTTGGAAAACGTACCGTGATAAAGAGCGATGATGCAGTTAAAGGCAGTTGAGGTCGAGGTTGAAGTAGTCTCGTGTGATCGTTAAAGAGAAGGACGTCAAGTCAACACAAAGGTTTAAAGAACTATCGACGGTGTTGCCAGAGCTAATTCAACAAGAGAAAATAAATATATTCAAACGGAAAGAATAGAATCGAAGCAGAATCAAAAAATCTGATTGAACAAGACTAGCTTGGCTGCTTGCAGAAAAACAGCACAAGAGAAGAGGACCTCTTGCCAGTATTTATTACGAATACAAGTTCAAGCGCCCAACTCCCTCGCCGGTATCCGAGCAGAAACATTAAACAGGAGGTTAATTACAGTTCCAGTTGAACCCTTTCAAAACCTCATCCACCGCGGATTCAGGAGTTGGTAGCGAGCCTCAAGATAGATCCCTCGGCGCCTTGGTCCACGGACCGGGCCTTTCACTGGCTGTTGGAAGAGGGGACACTCGAACCGAAACATCTTCAAATACTGAATTGGGGGTTCGTCATAACGATGGCGTACTATAGCTGCCTCTCGTACGGTTCCAACTCGTTATTGCACCAGCTACAACTTTTCTGGGCATCAACCTGATGAAGCGCGCTAGGGGCTCTTTTGAAGCACCGTCGGAAACAGGAGCTGCTTCACTCGTTCGAAACTTGCTGCTGCGCCTCTCAAACAAAACAAATAGCAAGAACAGGCTCCACCTGCCCCTCTAGCCGAGAAATTTATATGATCTTGAGATTCTTCATCCTGGACTATTCCATGGTGCGCGCCAGCAGATCCTAGACTTCTTTTATATCCCACTTCAATGCTAAACAAGCCTCTCGAGATATAAGCTGTGGATTTTCTTAGTCGTTGCCATTATTGTTGTCGACTAGAGGGTATCGTGCTCTTCCCCAACACAAACTCGACTCAGGCCTACCAAGCGCTATAGGCAAAATAGACATATTATTATATTAATTGTAACAAATCGCTCCGCTACTTACATAACAGTATTGTAGTATAGTGAAGGAGTAACTCTTCCATTCTCTAAAAGACGTATGCAAACTTCTCTATTATTACCTAATATTAGCATCCAATCAGAGTATAAACCAGCAGCGAAAATTTTCTAAACATTTACATCATTTACTAAGGTAGTCGAGAATATAAATCCGTGCATTAAAATATTATACAAAAGATACCATACCCCCGGTGTAGGTATATATTTATCATTTTGCCCGACTTTTCTATCTTAGGATTATCAGACTGTAGACGTGGTGGCAGTAATTAAATTTCGTAAATAGTGGGGTTTAATTAGCTAAGTGATGAAACTGTTCATATCTGATTGTACCCTCGAGCGAATTCTCACAAATCATCATCATCATCGGACCTTCGAATTCAAATTCTGGTAGGTAATTATACCCGCCTGCTTCGAAACCAAAATTTCTATTATCCAGGCGTCGCCAAAGTCTCCATATCAACTGGTGTTCTATAGACTGACTGTGAACATTGTAATAGCTCTAATATACCTATATATACAATCTTCGGACTATCAAATTTCTCATACGGCCATCCCGAGTTATTAGTTTAAGCCTCACCAGTTACCTTGTTCCGTGAACTAGGAACTAGACACGAAAGCACCATCTAAAGATATGCATATGTGCGGATATATAAACCGACCGCAAATAAAAATCCCAAGACCCCATATTCACTTGGATCACCTATAACTTATCTCGCAAACCAGCCGCGACGAAGCCATTGCCACAGAAGAAATGACTGCCGGAAAATTTGGAAATATTATTTTGCTTACCAATATCTTGGCCAATGGGCGCCATTGCTAGAACCCAAAATTATAAATTTGGGGTTACAAACTATACTAGAGAATCGAGGAGTGTTAGCAGGGTGCGTCGCCTGGTGGACGGTTTCAGGACATGTATTTAGTCGGTAAATAACATGTGTTGCTTGGAGGCTGTCAATAGTAGAATGAACAGGACGAAGAAGAGACTCTCCTCTCTTATCCGCCTTCCATCTCATCTCCTCTTTCCCCTCTTCTCACACGGAGTCCAGGCAAAAGGCGGTATTTCGCTAGAACATTTATGAATATATGAGGAGCCTGGTTATATTATTGGTAACAAATTATTTTAAAAAAGGCGAATGATCTGAAGTGAATTGGGGTCAAGCTTTTACCTGGCTTTTATATAGCAAGATGTGGTTACGATCTGGTAGGCAAGATCTTGTCAGAGTGTTATACGCACCTCTGTAAATACCTACTGACTTAAGTAGCTATAAAGCCTTGCCAAAGTTTTCAATTTTTTAGCAGCTAGTCCAAAATATACCCACAAGCACTTTCAACATTAAGCTTGTTTTACCACCAAATGCGGACACATAAGTCCTCTTCGATGGATGAAACCTGGGAAAACCTCAAAAAAATAAGATAAAATAAAACTTAATCTACCTTTTTCGTCTTTGACTAGTCGTCTCAACGCCGAGAAGGGAGAGCTCGGAGAGTTATACGCCTAGTTAAAGTTCCCTGTCTTTTGGCTTGACTGAAGTCTCCACTGGGATCGCACAGACATTCACAAAGATTTCAACCTTTTGTTGCCTAGCAGGTTCTGTGCTGGCTTGTCCAAAGACAGAAACCAAGAGATAGAGCAGAATGACGCTCTCGGCCTGGATCGACCATCGCATACGTACTCGATTGACTCTCCACAATGTCCCCGATATTAGATAATCACTTTATTGCATATCGACCAGCCATGCATGCCAATTCGATGCATGGGTGGGAGGGTGCACCAGACGCTGCATTCCTGTGTCACCATCTTAATGCAGCTCCCCGCAGAGCAATTAGGCCCCCGGCACGGGATTTCAGCGTTCCGGCGCGATACACCGTCGCTGTCGCTGCCCATGCGGAAAATTCTCAAAAACTTCTCACCTTGGATTCTAAATAGTTAATGCAATCAGTCCGGATAATACACCGGAGTATTATGATCGTCAGCTGTCCCGACTTAAACTCGCTTCCGTCCTTGGGAGTCGATAACATTGCATCTTGTCAGATCCACGACGCTAAGACCTTAGCGAGCCCCACGCCGGAAATTGAGCCAATGGTCAGCGTCTTATTCTCTCATTTCATTATCTTGAACTCTGACCTAGCAGCCACAAGGATAGGGATGCAGATGATGTACCGATTGGGCACGATGCCTGTGCTTCTCACGCAGTTGAAGTTGTCATCTCTGTGCCCCTGTCACCGGCCAGCATTCTTCCAGTTGCATTCCCAAATTGCCAGCTATGGCGAACGAGCTTCGAGTTTAGGATAAAAGGTAATAGGTTCAATTGCTAGTAATGTGCACGCGCAGCCCAAGACTCCTCTAACGCACGCTGTTTTGACAAGCATTTTGGATTACATTACCTCCTGCCGCGTCACTTTGTATAAGTATTTCCCATTGCGCCTCTGCCTCCGTACGATTCCACCGCTCGCCTCTTCCTTAGCGAGACCTTCAACGGGACGCACGCCTCATTCCGCAACCATGATTGTCCAAACGGCCTTCGAGTTCGTCCAAGAACATACCAAAGAGGTCCTCCTCTCCTGTTTCGCTTTATACACCCTCTACTCGCTTATCTCAACCTACACCAAACCCAAGGTTATCGATCTCGCAACCGGCCAGACTCCACCCGTAATCGGCCTGCCCAATACCTACACATGGTTCTTCCCGAAGCTTCGAGCACGACTAAACTCTTTCTCGGCAGTCTTTCCGTGGGTTCAAGAGGGATACCACAAATATGGTAAAAATGGAAAGCCATTCATGATCCATACTATCGATGGCGATATGACCATCTTGCCTCCTGGAAATCTATCAGAAATTAAAAACCTGCCTTCCAGCGTCGTGGATATCCGAGCTCTTGAGGTACACAAATTTGTCCTAAATTGTTTTCGAGATTTGATATACTGATTGCGTTGTACTGTAGACTCTCGCAGTTCGCTACACCTTTGACGATTATATCGCAGATGACATGTTCCACATTCCAATTATTCGCAAAGACTTGACTGCGAAATTGGCGTCCGTCACACCTGCAATCGTTGAGGAATTAGATCTCTCATTCAGACACTATATTCCGAAACTTGCGACAAAGCCAGATGAAAAAGGATGGCAGACGGTCACAATGTACGACCTCATCCTCAAAGTTGTAGCAAGGACCAGTCACCGAGTGTTCATCGGAGAGGAATTGTGCCGTGAGGAAGAATATCTTGATGCGTCTATAAAATACGCCATTGGTGTCTTCCCTACGTGCATGTTATTGAACTGTTTCCCCAAATGGCTCTGGCCGTAAGTACTCCACGGTTTTAATTCAAAGTAAATAGATCCGCCAAAAGCTAACTTGATATTAGAGTCCTCGGTCCAATATTCTCCATTCCTCTAAAACTGATCCGTCGCAAAGCCCGTAAATACCTGGAGCCAGTGATCCTCAAACGCATCGCCATGATCAAAGCCAACGTCCCAGAATCCGAACGTCCCAACGACCTCATGCAATGGCTTATCGAAGCCTCCCTCTCCCGCGGCGGCGGATTCGCCACAATCGACGCAATCACCGGTCGAATCCTCACCGTCGCCTTCGCCGCAATCCACACCACCTCCCTCTCAGGCTGCAACACCCTCTACGACATCGCCCATCTCGCGAGCAAAACCAAACCGGGCGAACAAACGCCCGAGGAAATGCTGCGCGAGGAAATCATGACCGTTTTCCCACCGCCGCACGAGTTCAACAAACGCTTCATGCAGCGATTATACAACATGGACGCCTTTTTGAAGGAAACCGTTCGACTTTCGCTTGTTGGGGCTATTCACAGCGAGCGAAACGTTATCGCAAAGGGCGGGTTGACGACTAGTAATGGCGTTTATCTGCCGCAGGGTGCCTCGTTTACTTTCCCCGCGTACAGCAGGATTACCGATCCTGAAGTGTACGAACGACCGACGGAGCATCTGTATACCCGGTTTTATCGGGGTGATATCGCCGAAGGCGGACATGGCGAAGAAGAGGAAGTCACGGAGAAGAACGAGAAGGATAGAAAGTTGGATCGGTATATGGTTACTGTTACTGAGGATTTTCCTGTATTCGGACAGGGGTTGCACGCTTGGTATGTTGAAGTTCTAGATCGAATGTTTTAAATTGAATAAATATGATGCTAACGGCTTGGTGATAGTCCCGGGAGGTTTTTTGCTGCAAATGAGCTGCGGATTCTGATTGCTTGGTTTTTGCTGCATTACGAGCTGAAGCCGTTGGAGGTGAGGCCGCCCGGCTGGAGGTTTGTGTATTTGGATATTATGAATACGGAGGCGAAGATGCAGATTCGGGCGAGGGATTAATCCTGCATGGTTTATTTCTATGGAATGGGAATGTGCATGTATACGACATAATTTATCACAATCCACTTGAAAAGATGCATACGTCACAGCCGACTCTATTTTATTATACGAAGGTCAGAAGGCTAAATCAAAGAAAATACCCACTTATGACTATAAATATCTATAGCTTAATCCAATTCCAAATTCTGCCAAAAACCAAACCCCGAAAAACTCATACACCTATGCGTTCTGCACGAGTAAAGACCGATCAGCTCATCAAACATCCTCTTTAAAATTTTCCCCTTTCTCCCCACCCTCGCCTCTCACTAACCCATCCACCATCCTCTTCTGCCCCGTCACTCGTGCCCCAATAATCGTACTCTTCGGCCCGATAAACCACTTCCTCGCATCAACAAAGTAATACCCCAACGCACCGCCCCAAACGGCGAAATTAATAACAACGGTATAATTCATCGTTTCTTTCGTGACGGTCGGCCCTGCTGCGGGCATCATTGCTAGTAATGTGCTGAATAGGAGGAATACACAGGCGGCTATAGCTATCGGAATGCTGAATTTACCGGTGTGGAAGGGACCTGGTTGGAAGGTTTGGCGGGACCAGATGATTCGGGCCTAGATGTTATGGGAGGACTGGGTTAGTTGTTGGTTTGATAGTGGGCCTGGAGGTGGATAATAGCTGGGTATTTCATAGTATTTTTATGGGTTTTATTTTAAGATCTGTAGCATGTAGGGCTGTATTGCATGTGCGTGTATATATGGGCATGGTATTTACTATACTCTGATAAAATTGATCGCGAACAGCGAATTTGTGCGCGCTAGGTAAAATGTGAGGACCGAAACTTACAAAAATAGGAGTACCCCATGCCAAGTTATTCCCTGCCACTCCGAGAGAGAATAATGCTGATGCGGCAGCCGGGGCGATAAGACAGAGGAGACCTAAGATACAGGCTAAGATTGCGCAGCCCCAGACCGTACGGAGGGGGTTGTATCCGAAGCGTTTGGAGATTTTGTTGAAGAAGGTGGAGAATGGGAGGGCTGGATATTATATTAATCATCGACTGTAAGAATTGTGGGATAGAGTGATTTTGGGTAGGTCGGACTTACCGCCGTCTCGTGAGAAGGCCCATGATTGGCGGCTTGCGGCTACTAGCTGGATATACATATATTATGAGTAATTCGTGAGCTATAGATTTACGATCAAGTATAATGCATGGGATTAGATATGAATTGAGATACTCACAAGGCCAACGCCCATTAGCCACTGCGTCAGGAATAAGAGTGTCATCATGGCTATTGCGCCTTTCTTTCCTACGGCGTCGTAATATATCTATTCATGATATCAGTAAGAGTTTTCATTTTACTCGGGGAAAATAGAGGTGTGCATATACCTGAGCCATTGGCTGACCAAACGGCGTGGTTAGAAGACTCTCGAGGTCTGTGGACATGCAGCTGGCGATAACGATTACGCAGAGGAAACCCAGGCCCCAGCATAAGCCTATTGCGCCTATGATACCTAGGGGTACTGCGGTTGTTGCATTTTTCGCTTCTTCTGAGATGTGGACGCAGGAGTCGAATCCGCCTGTTACCAATAATGGCAATGGCAATTAATAACAGAACTGTTATATGACCGCACATGGCTTTTAATTGTAGATGATCAAAAGAAAAGGAACCTACCGATAGTCCAAATAGGACTCAACCACGCCAAAAGGAACGCCCACCCGCTCGGCCATCCGGTCAAATTTGCCGTCTCGGTAAACACAAAACTTGCACTATTCCTCTCCCCGCTTCTTCCCACGGGTAGCACAACAAACGTAACAGCAATCAATACCAGATTCGCAACGGTAAACACCTTCAACAACTTGCCCATAATCTTCGACGCGAAGGTAACCACAATCCCATGCGAAAACACGCACCCCAAAAACACCGAATATATTATCCCATTCGTCGGGGTGAACGTGCCATCGGAGGCGATTACGACAACAGAAAGAAGCATAAGTGCGAATCCGTAGTCGATGGAACATAGACCCGCGACGAGACCGAGGGTGTTGGAGTACCCGACTAGGAAGGATAGTGGGTTTTTGTACCGCGGGGCGGCGAAGTGGTGGGTCCACCAGTAGAGGCCCCCGGCAGTGGGCATGGCGGAGGCGAGATCTGCCATTGCTAGACCGACGATGAAGATGCAGCCGCTTGCGATGAACCAGCCCTGTTTGAGGTCAGGATATAGGTTAGTTTAATTCATTTTAGTGAGTCGGGTAGAGGGGGTATATATACCCAGACCATACCGACTGGACCGGCGGGGATAGAGAATGCGAGGGTTGAGGCTATTGACGGCTGTTAATAGTATATATAGGTTTTAGTCGCGATTCTGTGCGTTAAGGGATATATATCTTGGAATGGGTAGTTACGAGTAATCCCATGATCGAAAAGGCAATCTTCGAGGTTACGATACTTATGTCAGTCTTATGTTCCTTTTTAAGCAGTCCCACTATCCAATAGATGGCTTGCAAAGGTGATTTTCAACTCACCCCGAGAACCTCAAACTTGGAGAAATTCCTTTTCAGTTCCTGGTGCCACATCGATTTGATAAGCCTGAGTTCTTTCCAAACATATACAGTTCTGTGTATTGTATCGCAGTTCGGATGTCTCTACCTGGGCGTATCCGAGCCTCGCTAGACGCGGATAGCTTCCGTAGTTAGCATTTCGTCTCACATCCGAACCCAGACTTATAATAATTTTAAAGCTAAGGCAAACCTAATATATCAGCATCTTCTGGCTTCGCCAGCTGCTCGCTAGAGGGATTTGACACCATGTCTGTATCGACCGGCAATTTGCGCAAATGATAATTCTGAAATCGACCGATTTGGCAGCTGGACTTCCGACTAAAAAACCAAGCGAGAGCAGCGGCCCGTCCTTATACTAAGAAAAACAATCGATTGAAGAGTTATTCGGTGGTGCACATGTGGAATTGCGCTATCTAAAAGACATCAGAACCTACTAATCTATTGAGCTTAGCCATGGGCTCGCCATCCTGTTTAAATAGAACTAAATCCAGCATATACGCCGCCCCCTCGTATCACAGCACTAAACAAACAGTTAACTCCCTTCTCAGCTGGATGGCATGCAAGCAGGGATTCACAACGCTCGCAATTCTTCGGTACGAATGAGGAATGCGAGTAGTGTTTGCTACAGCCAAGGTTCAGGCCATGTCATTTTTGTACTTTTGCGAGAGTGAAAGCTTATCGGTGCGGGTTGTGTTGTGTTACATGGTAGGAGCTGATCGACCTGCTTGGATTCGCATATTCGACGAAGTTTATTCGCAGGTGAGGATATGCAGGAAGCACAATAAGGTGCCTTATATAGAGTCCTGGAGCAGCGTGGCGGGACAGAGACAGAACGCCATTTTTCTGATAAACGGTAATTTATATAAGTGATATCAGTTGTAAATGCACTGGTATTTTATCTGGTTATTGTGCATGCTTTAATTAACCAGGAGACACAAAGCTCGAAAGACGAACCTGAAGAGAGATCCTGGATTTAATTGTATAACCTAGATCGAAGAGGCCTCGAGGGAATCAAAAACCTGGTTACAAGATTGTTAAAGCTGATTGTATAGCTATTTGACTGGCTGTAAAGTGCGAGGAAGTTATAAGTGCTGAACAGGCGGTGTCGCAAGCCCAAGTTATGCATCACCATAAAAGCACACTACTTAGTTAAGGGTCTCCAAAATACCACACTCCAAATGAGTTGTCGGCATCGCATCCAACACTAACTTAAAAGGCTCCGGAGTTGACCGTATGAGGTAATACCTCACGACAAGGCCATCGATGGCCATCTGCATGTGCATATCTGACAGCTCAGGTGAGTTTATTTTGGGCCCGGAATAGCACCGCGCAACGAATAATGCTACTGTAGTGGAGCATGAAGAAGACCCTGATAGTTACTTCGTACCCTGATATTACCCTTTGTGGGTGTCTCAACCTGTCTGACTCTAGAGGTGTCGCGGTGCTGCCTCGTTCTCAACTACCGAGACCCACCCCGGATCCGTATCGGATCCGTGCTGAACAGCTCCACCGGGACCTATAAAAGCCACTGGCAGCACCGGGCGACTCATTTAATAATATTTTATGTACAAGAATTATTCTAGTTATAGAATTCACAAATATCAAAGAACACAAACCCTGCAAGCTGATTAATTCAATACTCAATGGCATCCAAATTTCCCACTTCTGATGAATTTTCCTCTCAGCTTCAGTACGTAGATTCTCTCGACTCACGTACTGACGAAGAAATTCTCGCCTCTCTCTCCGAATTTCGTCCGCCAACATCAGAGAAAAACATTTGGGCATACTGGCACTCTGGTCTTTCCTCCATACCACCATGGTGCCAGCGTAACATCGCCAATTGGGTTCGTCTCTGCGGCCCATCATGGAACGTACACGTCCTCGACAACGTTCCAGACTCCCCTAACCACGTGCTAAAATGGCTGGAGCCATCTCTTCTCCCTGAAGCCTTTGTGAATAACACAATGGACGGCCCGTACGTCGGGCCTCACAGCGCAGATTTCCTAAGAGGCGCATGTCTGTATCAATACGGTGGCGTATACATGGACGTGGGTATTATCCTCATCCGCTCCCTCGACCATATTTGTTGGAAACAACTCGAAGATCCCGCATCATCGTATCAAATCTCCGTTCCTTGGATGTACGGCTCAGTAATGGCCAATCACTTCGTCGCATCCCGAAAAGCCGATCCGTTCATCAAAGCCTGGCACGACCTGTTCGTCCATCTGTGGAAGGGACGAACGAACTACCAAGGAATCGGGATGGATCCACTGGTAGCATTTTGTCAAACATTGGATATCTCGGCCTCTCAGAAGCGAGGGTTCCAGTGGGAATTTAAGGTTGACCCGTTCACGGTTATGCAGTACATAGGACAAGTCATCTCATGGCTTCGATTGTGTATGATTGATGGTGGTGGAAAGGAGACCGATTGGTCGCAATACGCGCAGGACCACATTCTCTGGTTTGATGTACTGGATGAGAATTTCGGCGCGGAAACGGTTATTGGGTTTACGGGACAACCGTTGTTCGATGCGCTGGCTACCAAATTGGACACCGATCCGAACTCGGAGGAATATAAAACGGCGTATAAGCTCGTTTGGAGACTGCTAACGAAGAGCAGTATGCAAAAGATCACCCATGGGAAGAACTTGACAAAGACGCCAGCGTTGGGCTTGTTGTGGGATATGGAAGAGAATAAAGATAAAGATCGGGAACCTGGGACTTTCGCAGAGCTGCTGCGATATGGTAGCGTGCATTTTGAACAAAAGCGCGATATCGAGTATGTGGATTACAAGAAGCCAGATGATATATTACATAAGACGGGTTTTGAGCCATAGAGTCAATCGTGCCTTGAGATTTCTCTCCGAGAAATCTCACTAGGCCTTCTCGTGCGTTGAAATCAAGTGCCACAGATCTTGCATGTATCTAAAATAGAAATAGATCGAACATGAATTATTTTACTTGAGGCTAGTAATTATCTTCGCTTAATTGCACGGTTAGCCGCTGTTTCGGTATTGATTACGGATTTGTGTTAGCATGATCATATGATTGCCTGTTATAGATACTAGAACCGACTTATGACTTGATCCGTCTCTGCATCGATGAACTTAGAACTGCGGATAACCGTCTTGAAATGCCGAGGAAAGACGAATAGCATCGTGCAATATCTTGCTAAAGAACATCTAGCATAATCGTTTAAAGATTCATTCAAATGAGTTTTTGCAGACCATCTAGTCTTCAAAGGAGGCTAGGTCCTATTTCATGTCTCGTAGATCATCTTTTATTTCCGTAGACCGCAGGTTGAATCTCAGGTCAAACCAAATCAAGGTCCATGCATATTGATCTGCAGCCAAGTTTACCCACAATCCTCGTTTAATCACAGGCCACGGAGAATAATAATCCTGCTAACCCACAAACGTTGACTAGAATTTGATTATTAGCCAAATGTATTCCTGGCCAGACCAAGTTCGTTGATAATGAGAAAAGCAAGACGGAGATATGGATAGCTAAGACCCGGATTTTTGGCCGGAAACAGGGCATGGAAGCAAGCGCAAACTAGACAGGCCGGCCCTGACACTAAGCGCAGCGTCTGCAAAATTTCACGCAGTAGATATTAGAGGTGTTTTAAAGACTATGGTATGATTGGCTTACTGGGATTTTGTGTCAAGCTTTACAGAGGTACTATCCCGCTTTCGAGTGAGGACTGTTTGTGAAAGTTCGTTGTTGGGCGGATATTTTTCCTCTATCAGATGAACGCCTGGACAGACTGGTTGGCCCAGAACTGTGATATGTAAGCAAGTGAATTAATGGACAAAAGGAAAATAGACTTTTAGCTTAGTTTGGTTTACGAGACTGACTTTGAGCATTTAATTCTATGTATTTATTTTTCCAACTCCTAGAGTATCGAGGTTTGGACCAATAATTCCCTTCCGGTGGAAATATTCCGACTTTCGAATCGTACACTAGCGCTTCAGTATCTAAATTGGCCAGGCACCCGCTATATTGACTTTTTAATTTCTTTCACAAAAAAAAAGGGAATCATACTTTGCTTCTAAGCTACACGTACGACCTCATATATACCTGAGTCGGTAAAGTCTCCATTCCAGACTTTCTATTCATCAATCGATTTTTTGTACCTGATATTAGCAAGTCAGTATAGAACTTGAACAGTGAAACCCGGAACCTTTTCTAGGACAAAATATACGCCACAAATATGCGAACTGAGACCGGCTCGCTTGGAAGCGAGTATTTTGTCCGGACGAGTCTTTGGCCCATGGACTGGCGCAGATTATCCGGTGAAAAATAAAATATAAGAATACTTAAGTACTCAAAGCTAACATTTGATTCTAGCGGTGCTGCCGGTTCACGAGATATTGCGCATTAAATTTCATGAAAAGGCAAATAAATATTTTCTAACGTAATCACAAATGCTTGGAAGAGAATTTGGTTCAAGGACCTTTATGCAGGGGAACACGGAGGATTTCGACTCAGCTTTGGGGCTTTCCGGAGACTAGATCTGACACAGCAAAACGCAAAATCGACGGACCTGCATATCCTCGCCACTCCAAGACTTTTCAATAAATTATACTTATCAAAGTCTAGACTAGCGGATACAATCGATAGACATGCATATAGCGCAGCTAAAAAGAATGATCTGGCTCAGGGGAAAAGAAATTTAAAGGAAGAGAAAAGAAACACCAAAAGTTTTGGAGCATGACTCCGAGACAAAAAGACTTGACGGAATGCAAAATGGCCTCCGAAACATAAAGAATCGATTGAGCCTGATATCAATACATGACTCCGAGACATCTTTGTAATCGCGGCACGCGTCTATATACTCACCAAACCGAGGATCTTGGACGTCTATACGAAGAATTTCTCCCATACCAGTAGACGTCTACGGGATTATATCCTTCGCCACTGTTATGCTGAGGACTTACTAGAATTTCCTGGTCTATAAATCGAGACCTTTCCCCTACTCCGATAGACTCTCTTTTTATCACCAACATCTCAACAGGGATCAATCCTCATAGACACTGCAGTCTCCTCTTGAGCATTACCAGTAATAGTATCTCCAAAGCCACCAACAACCAGCAGTCGCCAATATAATATACAAACTTCCTGCCATCCACAATGCTAGGCAAGAACATCCTCACTCTTCTTACCGCCATCGGTTTTGCCACCGATGCTCTGGCGCGCACTCTCAAGGTCGTCAATGCTGGCGCCCCAGGAACTATTCCTGATTCGTACATCGTCGTCCTTAAAAAAGATACCAGCGACGCTGCGATCAAAACCCACACTTCTCGCATTTCCTCTTTCCACGCCAAACTAGCCAGAGACCTTAGCGAAGTCGAGCGCAGAGGAAATAAGGGTCGCGGTGTCAAGAAGAATTTCAAATTCAACTCCACTCGCTTCAAGGGCTACGCTGGTGGTTTTGACAAAGCTACCCTCAATGAAATCCTTAGCTCGCCAGAGGTCGACTATGTCGAACAAGATGCCGTAATAAAAATAAACACCAAACAGACAAACACCGAGTGGGGACTCGATCGTATCTCGCATTACTACTTCAACTCCCCGTATACTTACGAGTATAGTGGAAACAGTCCCGGAGCCGGTGTTACCGTCTACCTGGTTGATACCGGTATTCGCACTACTCACTCCGAATTCCGCAAGTCAGACGGCACCAGCAGAGCGTCGTGGGGTTATAACGCAGTTGACACTGATAATACTGATGGAAACGGTCACGGAACTCATTGCTCCGGTACGATCGCCGGGAAAACGTACGGCGTGGCCAAAAATGCCAACCTTATAGCCGTCAAAGTTCTCGCTGCTGACGGATCGGGCACCTGGTCCGGCGTTATTGATGGCATGGATTGGGTCGCTCAACACGCCATCCCGAATCTTTCGGTGGTCAGCATGTCGCTTGGTGGTGGTGTGTCTACTGCTGTGAACGATGCGGTTAATTCTCTCTGGGATGCTGGTGTTCTCACCGTAGCCGCAGCTGGTAACGAGGCGCAAGATGCGAGTAACTCTTCTCCCGCCTCTGCAGCGAAGGCGATTACTGTTGGAGCTATCGATAACACTAATAGAATCGCCTCGTGGTCGAACTTTGGACCTTCCGTTGATCTTTTCGCTCCAGGTGTTAATGTTAAGAGCGCCTGGATTACCTCCGATACGGGTACTGCTATCCTCTCGGGCACCTCTATGGCGACTCCTCACGTCGCTGGAGTGGCTGCTTATTATATTGGCTTGAAATCTGGCGGGTACTCTCCCTCGCAAGTGACCAGAGTTCTGACCCGTAATGCTGTCTCAGGTCAAGTTAGGGGGAGTCTTCACAGCGCCCCGAACAGAATTGTCTACAATGACTATGCTTGAAGCAACTTGACAGGCAAGAGCCAGCAGACTGTCTGGTTCTGAGATTGCTTCACAGGGTTGAGGCCATCTATTCATTTCTTTCATTTAACACAATCTTCAATTCATGTGAATAGTGCTTTCTCTTTGGATTTCTAACTCCCTTGCTTCTCAAATTCTCAGAACCATGTTTGAAATACTGATACGCACTCGCACCTAGCGCCTCATATCTAAAATCTTCGCATTTGCAGATAGCTAGGTGTCTTTTACCCTCTTTAGTGTTTTTTGTATTAAATATTAGTCATCTTTTTCTACCATTTTCGAGAAAGACATTTGGGAAATATTTGTATATAATAGCCAAATCGATCCAACGTTACCAGTACGATATTCATTCAATTCGGTGTGCCGCGGCCACTGTGTTGTAAGCGTTGGATCCATAATGGGAATGGGGAACCAGAATTCCTACATGTTGCTAACGTACTGTAGCGTGTGTTTAGGTAAGTAGAGATACAATTGCAAATTATACATACAAAGTATACATGCAAAGTATACATAAAAAGTATACATACAAAGTATACATAGGAATAACCCAGAAGATTTTCATCCTTATCAAAGTTACTCGCCCTGGACCGGAATTTGGGTCCTCGAATCTAGTGCCGTTTTCCGAATCTATTCCGCGTTGAGCGTTGCTAACTTCAAAAAGCGGTACAGATATTAGAATCGGACAATTCATTCAACTCTGGTCATAATTAAATTATATTCCGAAAAAATAAAAACCAGATATATCACAGCAAATGTCAAGGTCCAAATAAACCTTTCTCAAAAACACAGGCTTCCCTGTCATGTAGTTCCGTTCCGCGTAGCCGTGCCGGCCGGTTAACGTTAGCTTTCTTCCTTCTCAGCATTCTGGGGTAAAGGACACGAATTATTCGGACATTGATATATACAGAAAAACTTAAGCTATAAGGTGTATACGTAGTGATCGACAAATTAAATTCACCACTTGTATTCTAAAAGCGTCATCGTATCGCCTTGGGCGTACCGGTAAAGCCTTTACGCTCCCAGTTTGACCCGCGCTACCCCGCTACTGTCCACCTAATCGTTAACCATATAACGGGACATAAAGGTGCATTTTAACAAAAACGATATCAACTCCTTTATGAGAGGGTTTTAATGCATGGATAGTTCGATTTCTACAGCTGAGTTCTCGTGCTACCCTGAAACGGCGAAATATCAACATCGAGAGAAGAAAGTTTACGCTCCAGCGTAGCTAGCTTGTAGCTTACAATATCTAGGCAGGGCAGTTTAATCGAACATCGATCTGGCTCGCCGCCTGTCATCGAGGATTTGCTGTCCTTATTGCTTGTTTATCTTGGTGGCTTTTTGTTAGCTAAGGTGTTTAAGTCAGGGCGACGCAAGTGGCAAGTTTAGTCGGGGAGAATTAAGCTTTTGCAACCGAAAGAGCCCCCAGCCGTTTAAGGAACATGACTACTATCAACACAAAGTAACGTTCAAGCAGAGATTCGTAAGAGGTGGAAGCCTACAGGGAGCTAGCTATATCGAATGTAGGAAATGCACGTAAACCCCATATCTACTCGAAAGCTATATTGAAAGCTACGATATGATATATAGGTGTATATCTTTTATCAATTGATGTTAACGTTCTGATGTCTATAAAGGCCGTTAGATCTACACATTGTTCTCCTTTCTTTCTTTCTCCATCATCCACTGGTCTCCTTCATTCCTTAAGGCTTTTATTGAGCTCAGATCTTTGCTATAGTCTTTCATTTATAGAAATAGCCACTCTCTCTAAAGTATATCAACTTTGATAGAACAATCTTTTACTCTCTTTTCCCCAAGACATTCCTTATATACCACAATAATTCAAAATGATGAAGGCATTTACCGTTTTGACATTGGCAGGGTGAGTTTTCAATATATTGAAATATATCAATTCATTCTACGAGTATATTAGCTAACCGTTATTTTTATCCAGAATTGCCCTCGCTGCTCCCAAGCCAGCTGAATCTCTTACCATCAAAGTCCCATCCGCCCCGGGGACCACTATTATCCAAGTCCCGACTAGCGAGCCAGGAACTACTATCATCCAGGTCCCAACCAGCGAGCCAGGAACCACCATCATCCAAGTGCCGACCAGCGAGCCAGGAACGACTATTATCCAAGTTCCGACCAGCGAGCCAGAAACAACCCTCAAAATCATCCCGACAGGAGTTATTACCATCAAAACCCCAGCCCCTCCTCCAACCACCATCATCCAAGTGCCCACTGAAGTTGGTTCGATCAAATGTGCTACCTTATACACCGTCACCAGCACGGAGACTATTGCCGCCACAATTACAAAATACGCTTCAATGGTCGCCATCCCATTGGAAATCGACTGCCAGGGTTGTTCTTTGTCTTTTACCACCGCTACCGTTACGAAGAAGGTCGGCAGGGTACGTACAAATTTTTTATTAATTTTCATAGGACTGGTTCTATAACGGCATACTAACATATCCCTCACACCATCAGGTCCCAGCTGGCGCCAGAGTCAAGACCGTCACTTCGCCCGGCGTCTTCACCACCCGTGTCCCAATTTGCCGCCAGTCCCCCCCACCAATCTCATCGGCATGCACCACCACTTTTACCAACTTCGCCATGGTGACTCTCGCTCCCACTATCACCGTCCCCGGATCAATCCAGGTGCTCCCTAACGAACTCGACTGCGGCGGTTGCTCGCTCAAGGTTGTTCAGCAGACCATTACTGCTATTCCAGAAGGCGTTAACCCAAAGATCAAGCCAAAGACGGTTACCGATATGAAGAAGGCTACTACTACCCGCGCTCCGTTGTGCGCTCTTACCCCCCCGGCTCAGCTTTAAATAGTGGTGTCAGGAGGATTTTTAGGGCTGCTGAAAAAACGAAGTCTTTTTTGTATTGGAGGGTTTTGGAGTTTAGTCATTTTCTTATACGCTTGGATGATTAAAAATTGATAGATTTATAGATTATATGGAATAAAATTTACAACTTGGGAAAATTAAAACGTTTAGATGTAAGAGTAAATGCTGGTGCGGTGATGTAGATTTTTATGTTATTACTGCTAAATTCGAAATTGGCATAGAGCCATAATATATACAAGAAGATTCCAAGCTACTGCCAGATCTCTACATCTATTCCTCTATAGATCTACCAGTTTGAGGTTTTTTTATCAAAAATTCTCCCAAACCAACGGATCGTAACTATCATTCCCATACGCCGACCCCCCAAACTCCAAATACCCACTAACGTACGGCTGCGCTACACTTGCCACGATCTCGCTCGCGTTCCCAAACGCCCACACGGTCTGCATCCCCATAACCATATGCTGCAAAATATGACAATGCAACATCCACACACCCGGATACTTCACCTGCACCCGCCACGCCCTCCAACCCGCGGTCGTCTGTGGGACACCCTTGGTAGCATATCTGTGTCCGATAGTGGTATCCCTCAACGCGGGGAAATAGTTGATTTTAGCCATGTACTCTTGGTTCGCGCGGGCGTCGTAGGTACCGTTCCCCGCACCCAAATCCCAGTAATGCCCGCCGTGGGCGTGG
The DNA here is from genome assembly GCA_036971405.1 of Orbilia quercus. Taxonomy (NCBI): domain Eukaryota; kingdom Fungi; phylum Ascomycota; class Orbiliomycetes; order Orbiliales; family Orbiliaceae; genus Orbilia; species Orbilia quercus. Next base: position 2,711,976 of record JAJTUE010000002.1, on the reverse strand, counting down.
AAAGGGTGGAAATCCCACCCCCCGCTCGGGCCGTTATTGTTCAACCAGACGATGTCGAGGGTTTCCCCGATTTGCGCGGGGAAGATGAGACTGGTTGCGTCGTAGGTGTTGTTTTCTAACGCTTCGTCGAGACCAGGGATCGCGGTGTCGCCGTTTTTGTAGAAGTTTACGAGGTATGGGGTGTCTACTTTTGTGTGCTGCCATGTGTTTCCGTTTTGCGCCCATTCGAGTTTCCCGGCTGAGACTTGTTTTACCGTTAGGTAGATTGTGCGAGTGACGGAGGAGAGTGGCGGGAATTGTTCTTTGTAGCGGGACCACAGCGGTTGCAGGGAGTATTCGGCCCAGGTGTTCACTGTGAACGGGAGAGATAAGGGTGCTTTTCCGGGGAGGGTTTTGGGGAATCTGAATTTGGTGTGCCATGGGCGGTACAGTTTGGGGACATCGTAGACGAGGAGAGCGTAATTGGTGACGTTGTTCGGTCGTTCGCGGTTCTCCAATTGGATCCAGTAGGATACTTTGTTGGAATTGAGGATTTCAGCGAGAGATTTGGCTTTGAACAGTGTGCTAAACCGCTGGCCCGAGGCGACTTGCATGTGCGTGGTCGTCCAGGGTTGGGTGTATCTGCCGTCCGCCTCGATGATGGTCATATCCTTGTGGCCTTCGATACCCAGAGTTACCAGCGAAATCGCAGTAGCACCGATGAATCTAAATCGGTAGCTCAGACCGGGCTTTACTTTGATAATGGCAGGCGCGCAAGTAGACCCCTTTTTCGTCTCGTTACCTGCCTTCGTGCCCGACTGCCCGTTGAGAAGAAGAGATTTGACCTCTCCGCTCCATACGAAGGGATCGGCGAGTAAACCTTCCACGATCGAATCATCGGTTTTATTATAGTAGTCCCCCAGTTGGAATATTCTGTCCTCGTGATAATGATACGGTGGGGGGATCGAGTCTTCAACAATCAACGCCCCTGAAGCCGTTATGGCCTGGAAATCGACGTGCGAGTGGTAGAAATAGGTGCCAGCATCACCAAAGTCCGGATGGAGCTCGTAGTCGAAATAGTGGCCCGGTGGGATAGGCCATTGGCTGACCTGTGGAGCGCCGTCGGAGAACGGTGCCGTGCGTTGGGTGAGGCCATGCCAGTGCTAAAATAACACACGAAATTTTTTAGTTCATGTCGGTTAGATGAAAGATCGTCATAACTTGGCATGTATTATAGATATATGCATGTGACTGTTTGATGTTTTCAACTAAGAGGAAAACCCCGGTTTTTTTTTTTTTCCACTCACCACTGTTAAATTAAAATTTAGCATATCATTGTAGACCCTGATCCACGTTGTCTGCCCTTCTTGCAAGCGTAGTGTTGGACCCGGATGTGTTCCGTTCAACAGAACGGAGAACCGGCTCTCGCAGGCTATCGATACATTCTGTGCTGTCGCGCGAAGGATGAAGTTCGGTTGAAACGAATGGTCGTGATAGGCTAATTTCGCGTTAGAAGAAGTGATGAAAAAGACGCTGAGCAGAAAATAAAGATATATCGAAAGCGAGGGTATTCGTGTGAATCTAGCCATTTTTTCTAAAATAGATACTAGCCTATTCTCTAGGACCAAGAAAAAAAGATAGTGAATTATCGTACCTTCTTTTAGTTAATTCCTGTCGAGAGCAAGAGGGGGTATTGGACTATTTAAAATAAATAAAGAAATCCCTGGACAAAGCAAGCGATACACGACTGGGACAAAAAAATGCGATTAAGATTTGCATAAGGCTGGTTTTCCCTTGCGAAATTTGAAGCTTGGCCAATGTCTCCATTTTATGATTGGGGAGACCATGGGGTTTTGGAAGGAACGAGCGACGATCATTGGAGAAACCTTGCGAGTTATTGCTTCATAGAATTTCCATGGTTATAATGTTGGTGTTTTTGGTTCCTCCGGTTTAGTATAGTGTTGACCAATGTGTGCGCAACTGCCGGTTCTGGTGCGTAGCCGACGGGCAACTTGCATGTATGAGGTATAGTAAGCGCTAGGTAGTGAAACCGTTGAGATTGGTATTCTTTTTGAACCGGTGTTTATGGCCTGGGCGTAGCGAGCTGACTTGGAGATCTTGTGGCACAGCTCAAACTCAAGCCAAGGTTGAGGTCTTTGGTGCCTGAAGGATGCCCTCGCCAGCATTGGAATGTATGCTTGAACGGGGTGACGTTTTCGTACTGACGGGTAGCTTGTGGATTCGAATGGCATTTCTGCTGTAAGCTACAGAGCCGCAAATAATTTCCACAGCCAGCCGTGTCTCGGGATATTGCATCTACGAAAGTCTCACTATACGCTCTTTCCAGGTAAATTACTTCGAGGTTCCGGTTCTGTTTCTCGTGAACTGAAATGGTCTGAGTTCATGAACGAAAAATGTGAAAACGAGGATGTTTGCGTTGCGTGTGTTACACCAGCTTCCTGTCCGAAATAGGTAAGTTTGACAACTTCAGCAAGAAAAATTAATCCCAAAAGAAAACTCTTAAGAAAATTCGCGAAATCAAAAAAAAGTTTCAACATCGACTCTTCCTCGTTCAATCGTGCATCGACCTTCACCCCACCAATTGGCCACCACCACCACTCCAATCTTTACCGAATCACCATGGGCAAAGACAGCTCCGCCAAGGACGCCTCCAAGAAGCGCAAGCGCGACGGCTCGAAATCCCCATCACCGCTAGCAGACCCAGCCTCCGCCAAGGTCACCAAATCCTCGAAATCCGACAAGAAGGAGAAGAAGGATAAGTCCGAGAAGAAGGAGAAGAAGGAGAAGAAGGACAAGTCGAAGAAGAAGACTGAGGATGATGCTGCGGACACATCAATGGTCGATGTAGAGGACGTCGAGGAGGTGAAAGCAGAGGTCAAGATGGAGGTTGACACCGTAGGTGCACCGGCGCAGCTGGTACCTTCGGGAGCTCTGGTACCTTTCGCAAAACCGCTAGCGGAAGGAAAACTAGCTAAGAAGGTGCTGAAAACCACAAAACGGGGTATGCTATAATCTTTCCCAGTCACAATATACAAACCAGCTGGCCAGAACAAAAAGGTCAATTGCTAACGATATACATCTACACAGCTGCCAAAACCAAAGCCCTCAAACGTGGTGTCAAGGAAGTCGTCAAGGCCCTCCGCAAATCCCCTAACCATGCCATTGCCGCATCCGCAAAACCAGACTCGAAAACCCTGCCCCTCCTAATCCTCGCCGCCGACATCTCCCCTCCCGACGTCATCTCGCATCTTCCCGTCCTCGCTGAGGACCACGGTATTCCCTATATCTTTGTCACTAGTCGTGCGGAATTAGGTGCCGCCGGAGCGACGAAGCGGCCGACGAGCGTGGTTATGATCACACCGGACAGCGCGGGGAAGCGAAGAAGCGGCAGGAAGGATAAGAAGGATAAAGACGGCGAGGAAGGGAAGGATAAGGGATTGGATAAGATTAAAGAGGAAGAGGAGGAGTTCAGATCGAGTTATAAGGAGTTGGTTAAGGAGGTTATGAGCGTTACTAAGGATTTGGCGGTTTAAGTTCTTTCTGCTATATCCCCGCGTCAAAGTACGACCTACTATAAGGTTCGACTTTGAATCCCGCTTCTCGGTTGCTATAGCTATATATGCCGCAAGGAGCATCCGATCCGCACGCTGTTCTCGACATCCTCATTCGATTGAAGGTTACGTTTCGTCGTAACAGTTTAGAGGACAAGGGCACTCATACTTTATAAGATGATGGATCTCATATATACTGTTTGAAATTTTTTCTGTTCTGGTACAGGGTCTGCTGTTTTCTGCCTCCGCAAATTGTACGTGTACAATACTATGTTTTGTTTCCTTATATAGTTTACATTTTCATATATTTTACCGGTCTAATCGAATCCAAAAGTCTCAATCCATAAAACGCCTTGCTCAAAGAAACCAAGCACTCAAAGCCTTATAAAATCAAAGCTGGTTACAAGATTGAAGTTAGTATCAGTCGAAGGGCAACCTCCCCACACTCCGCAAACCACCCCTCTCACCCTGTTCTCTCGCCGCAATAGCAGTAGGCACTTTAATCCCACAGCACTCTCCCCAACTACTATGCACATGCCTCATCCCCTCTCTATCCAACCTCTCCATCAACCCTTTCACCTCCTCCGCCGTGCGTCCAGCAACCCCACTCTCTTCATCAACTTCACCACCCTCCCTCATCACCTCCTCATCCTTCCCCATTCCCTCAACGGCACTCAAAACCCCGCCGAACAAAAAATGCTGCATAACAGGTAACTTCCCGACAACCTCCTTCTCCCACATCTTCACCATTCCGATATTAACTTTCCCCCAGCTTTTCGCCGAGGAGATATCATCCAGCATCGGCGAATGCCAGCGTAGGTTCGCGGTGGTTTTGATCGAGTTTATGAAACGGATGCAGTCCAGGTACATGTACTCGTCGCTTAGCTCGTCGAGGAGTTCCTGGTTGTGGATCGATATCGGGCGGAGGTACGCGTGGTGGAAGAGTTGGGCGGAACCGAACACGAAGGGGAGGAATTGGTAGTCGTCTAGACCCCAGACGCCGTGGGAGCCCGCGGGTTCGAGGTAGTATTCTTGTTGGATGTGGCGCATTATTGCGAGGTAGGTTGGGAAGATGTGTAGTGGGAGTGAGGGGAGGGTCGTGGGTGGGACGAGGGAGAGTTGGTGGAGGCATAGACTGTACACGCAAGTAAATCCCGTATTAGTGATAGATCCAATGAGGTGAAGAGTAAGTGAAACGTACAGCCAGCATATAAAATTAAGCTCGTGGCCTGAACCGTAGTCTATTCTTGTCCTGTTTCCGAAGGATTCCAGCAGGTAGGTGGATAACTCGGTTATAGCACCGTCTTCGAGATCGAATCCCATGGATTTGTGTATATTTTGGCTTTCCTGCAAATAATAGTATTAGCGACTGGCCGCTAAACATAGATGTAAAGTTCATACTCTTTCGAGAGCATCATAGAAATCTCTAAACCCCTGGTTCCCAAACCGGCTTCCTCCATTATCCACCCTCGGATGCTCCTTCACCAGCTTCTCCACTTTCTTCAAAACATCCAGTATAGCTTTTATAACCGGCGCCTCTTCATCGTAACTTAATCTGCTCTTCAAAGATCTGTCGAGACACGCATCATTTAACGAGAGGATAAAGTTAACGAGGAGAGTGTATGTTGGTGATGCGTGGAATAGTTCTAGATCAGTCGGCGTTACTATCCGACGGATCGGAGTGGTGAATGCGAGTGTATCTTTCGACGGAACGGTGAGGGGAGCGGAGGGTTTAGGAACGATGGCTGGTGTGCGGTCCTGCCGGGGTTTCCGAGGAGAAGGCAGCTTGAGGGCGCCTGCTGGAGCTTGTGGTTCTACCATTGTGATTGAAGCTCGAAGTTGAAGGTATTGTATGATGGTTAGTTGGTGGTGTATCTCGATATTGATCTGTAAGTGGTCAATTGAGGATGGAGCTTAAACAAACATCAGCCCAAATTGCCTAATCAGGTAATTATTTCCTTTTCAGGGAATTCTAAACTCATCCCAACTTTTTCACATCCTCTGCGCTCTCCACGATTCTTCGTTCTGCATCCTCACAACCAACAATGGCACCCTCATCGCTCACCCCCGAAGTAACCCTTTGTCCGCTGCCCCACTCCGACGGTTCATGCCAATACACCTGTCCCACATCCCGCACCACAATCCTAACCTCAGTCAACGGCCCGCTCGAAGTCCGGCCAAAAGACGAACAACCGAACGATGCCACCATCGAAGTTATCGTAAAACCCGGCATCGGGGTCGGCGGTACGTAACAATACCATCTCCTCCAACTAACCTCCCCTACCAAATCCTAAAAATCACCCAATTGAAACAAGAAGAAGATTAATTATTATTAATATGTACGATACAGGCGTCAGAGAAACCCGCCTCGCATCCCTCCTACACTCGGCCCTCAAATCGCTAATCCTTACAACCCACCACCCGCGCACGTTAATCCAGATCGTAGCCCAAATAGTCGAAGCGGAAGACCACACTTCCATCCCGCTTCTGCTCTCCCCGCTGTTAAACTGCACGGTCCTCAGTCTGTTGATCGCGGGTATTCCCATGCGCACAACGGGGTGGAGTATCCACCTTGCCGTTTTGCCAAAAGGAACGAATATCCCCCCCGCGAGCAGAGATATGGTAGTAGAGGAGGAGGGAGATGATGGTTCCGGGGCTATGCAGACGGATGAAGAGAAGACGGTGATTGTGAGGAATCCGAATAGAGCGCTGTTGGCGAAGGCGAAGAGTAGTCATACTTTTGCGATCTCGAAGGAAGGGGAGATATTGCTTGTTGAGTCGGTGGAGTGTTCGGATGGTTGTGGTGGGGTGAGTGCTGATGGGCAGGGGTGGGAGATTGGTGAGTGGGTGAGGATTCTGGAGGTTGCGAGTGCGATGTGTCGTGAGGAAGGGGTTGAGGTTATCTCGCGGGCTTTGGAGAAGAGGAAGATCTTTTGATGTAGTGGTTCATTTGGTCGGTATGGGTTTAGGATTGTACGATATAGAAACGATGGTTAATTTTATGTATACGGTAGACTAAAAGCGCACGGTTATATTGGAGTTTTATGGAGAATCTATTCATGTTCGAACAACTTTTTTAAATTTCATATCTGCGCTTTTGTCTATCCATTAAAGTCGTAACGAAACATAACCCCCATCTTGCAATCCCATAATATATCCCCGTCTCATATTGAGGTGCACATGTTGAAATAGAAGGCATCAAGCCCCCTACTTTAATCGTATACCGTCCATCATAGAATATATAAATAATCCAGTAGCAAATGAGCTAAATATGCCCCGTTTACTCCGGCTTAACAGCCAACTGCTTCCTAGCAAAAGTCGGCAGAATGAAACTAGCCTCGTGGATCTTGGCATTATAGTATTTGCACAAATTATTCTCCTCCTCTTCAGTCCATTTCCTCAACGGCTTGGTGACGTCCCGGCTGCCGTCCTTGCAGCAGACCATGAACCCGATCTGGCCGGATGGGTAGGTCGGGATAGTGGTGTACGCGTACTCGGCGACGGGGAAGATCTTGCGGCAATCCTTCTTCAATCTCTCGATAAGCGAAAGATGGAGCCATTGGTTTTCAGCTATAAAAGAATAAAAGAAAAATGTCAGCAAAAAACTTCAAATAGCCAAAGGAAACACGCTGGAGACGAGATCGGAGAGTTTGTGTTAGAAAGGAGTTTCAAATCCGAGGGAAGAGCTGTGAAGTTAGAAAAGGTCGGCGATCTCAGAAACCCAGCCTAGACATCGGAAGAGCAGCATTTTTTCAGAGAATTCCTTCCCTCGCTTCGTCGATGAGGCCAACAGTACAAGACGGGTTTCTCGAGCGCCGCGCTTTCCCCAGCATAATCCCTATTTCTTGAACTTTTGTTGCCCTTTATTTCATTTCTTAACATATTCTCTTTCTCTTCTCTTCTTTTTGGTCGTTCTTTTGTAAAGCCTTTTGACCGCCTTCAGCCGTGTTACAGGAATGGAGATGGGGATACAAGGTCGGGGGTAGAAAAAGGGAAACGAACAACCTTGAGTCGTGATGACCCCTCCTTCCTATAAAAACCATCAGTACACCATCTTTCATATCATTTTGAATGTTGATGAATACGCACTCTCAGAGCTCCGCTCAACAATTCAAAGTAAGGAAGCTCGAACAAGCTCTCCGCGGGACCATCAGGATCGCTGGAATCGGTAATGATAACGTCAAACTCGTTCTTGTAATCAGCCAAGAACTTGAACCCGTCCCCGATGTGCACCTTGACCTTGGGGTTTTCGTAGCTGACCGACATGTCTTTAAGGTACTGCTTAGAGACACGGATGACGGCCTCATCGATATCGCAGAGGACGGCCTGTTCGACGGTTTCGTGCTTGATGACTTCACGGAGGACACCGCCGTCGCCGCCACCGATGACGAGGACCTTCTTGGGGTTTGGGTGGGAGTTCATTGCGAGGTGGGTGATCATTTCTTGGTAGGAGAACTCGTCGCGCTCGGTGCACTGGATGACGTTGTCGAGGACGAGGACGTTGCCGTAGGTGGTGGATTCGAAGACTAGGACCTATATTTCGTTTTTGTGAGTGGGGCGATTCGGTGACGGAGTTCAAAAGATGGCATACATCCTGGTACAGGCTCTTCTCGTGGTGGAGGACCTTTTTGACCTTGAGGGTCATGGCCTGGCCGGACCACATGTTGTTGATTTCACGAAACCATCTGCAGACAAGTCAATTGGCCGGCCACGGAAACATCTTTCGTCAATCGGTGGAGCAGCATACCCGTCTGTCAGTATCAAGCGCGGTTAGCACGATTCAGCGATAGGACGGTGGAGGCACCTACCAACGATGGTGGGGTGAGTGATTTCTTCAGACATGGCGAATAGCTGGTTGTATATACTGCGATGAAAGGATCGAGCACGGTTTATATATACAGACTGCTTGAGTACTCACAGTTAGCACTCTCTCCAATTCAGAAAACTCGTACTGCGGCTCCAATTTGGCCTTTTTGGCGGATGGTTCTGCTACTGCGGTTGACATTTTGGATATTGACGGTGGCAGCGATTTGGTTGAAGCTATCACTAGGATGGCAGCGGTGGTGCTCATCCCACCAAGCGGGGCATAGCGCTTGAAGCTTCAAACCAATCAAAACAGAAAAACGTACCTTAGTGAAAAGATGCCTTGTGCAACAGAAACGCCGACCAAACGATGGAAGAACAAGTCGAAATATATTGACCAGACCGTGATGGTGGACAAGAGGAATGTTGGAGGAAAACAGCCCGTTTTAAACGACAAAGTTTGAAATTTTTGTGAGACTTTTTCTTTCTTTCTTTTTCTGCGGGTCTGCAGTGTACGACTCTAGGTAACACCGAACGGTAACAGTAATGCAAAGGGAGAAAATTCTGCGCCGGTTAGCTCGCCCGGGCGATTCGAAAAATTGTCTCTGAGAAATTACTCGGACGAGCGTCTACAGTCGGGTAACTGACGTATGAGGTATTATTGTCTGCAGGTTCGTCCGATGCTGCACTGGGTGGAGCTCTATCTACTTCTGTATGCAGGCAGCTCATCGCCAGCCGGCTGCACCTTCCCTTCTCAACGCGGGTTTTTTGGAGACCCTGCAAAATGCAACAGTTCGCAACAACCTCAAAGGTATCTCAAATTCATTCAGTATAATATACGGCTGGTGGATAAAATGGAAAATATAATATAGGAATAACATGCTAACACACATTAAAAATTAAAGAAAATGATAACCCCTCTAATCCGCCATAATCAAATACGGCCCACCCTTCCAATGCCCCCGAACATTCACAACATCAACCAATCCATCATCAAACGCCCGTCTCCCAAGCTCCAATAACTCCTTCGCGGCCGATCCGTCACACAATCTAGTATGCACCTGCTGTAAACTCGGTCCTCCAGCGCCGGCCCCAAGACAAGAAGAATCATAAGGAATCCTCAACACCATTTTCTTCATCTTTGCCCTCTTCTCCACGATCTTGATCCCCTTCTCGTACCCGAACTGGTGGAAATTAAAGTTAAGCATTGGCGGTGGTAGCATCGTTCCACTTCCAACGACTCCATCCAGGGATAGAGCGTCGGACGGCGGGGTGGATACGTCCATTATTCGTGTAGGCGGTAATCCCGGCGATCCTGGTGGTGTCGGTAATCCGCCAGTCATGGCACCGCTTCCGCTCTTGTCTTCCTGGCCGGCAGGGAACAGGATTTCTTTACAAATCCTGTTTGTGTATAACTCCAGAATTACCAAATTCGAGCAGTGATCGCGTATGACAGGGCACAGATGCTCCTCTTCCGTGAACTCGCAGAGTTCGTAAGCTTCATCCTGCTTATGGGTATGGCTCGAGTCCTGACAGGTAGTTTCCTTCAAAACCTCCAATACCAGGCTCCGTAATCCCCTCCCTATCTTCTCCAGTAGCTTTCGTGTTCCGGCTAGCGTGATGGCTCTACAGTTCTGTATCCCCAGTGAGATAAATTCCCGCTCTAGACCCGCTAGAATGGAGTATAGCATCCGGTCATCCAGACAAGATAGATTGGCTACTTCCAAATGAAGCAGTTTCTCGAACGCACCGTCCTCCAGCTTCAACACGAGTACTGAATCGCCATTATTCCTCGCATTGCAAGTAATGCCATTTAGCACCAGTCTCTTAAGCCCCCTCATCCTCCCCAGCCCCTCTAACAACCCATTCACCTGGCCGGAAAACTCGAATCGTCCGTTCCGCACATTGACGGTCTCCAACCGATCCTTCAGTCCATCGACCGTGACTCCATCAGCAAGTGTGTAGCCTAGCGCATTGATTGCGTAGGGGAAATCGAGACTGATAGATCTTAAATTCGACATAGACGTAATAGCCTCCTTGACTAGCTTTTCTAAATGTAGTGCATTTTTATCGTCCTCGTAGCTGTAACCGGCCGAAGGTATGATAGCACCAACGCTATCCCATCGCATAACTAAACGTTTTACGCATCCGCCGATTTTCAGGTGCATACCCTCGTCGATAAATTGCTGTAATTGGGCCGGCGAGTTAATTGATACCGCTTCGAAAATGTATGGTGTACATATCTCGCGTAACGTCCTGCTGGTGAAGGAGAGATTTTGTAATGCGGTTTTCGACGGTGAGTACCGAGTGGTGGCTGACACCGGCGAAATGACGGTTTTGATGCATCGTAATGGGAGGTTGGAGAATACTGTGATGAAGAGTTCTGGCGGGAGGCTAGCGAGGCCAGTTAGAAGGTTTGTATCGCTGACTGTCATTTTAACGTTTTTTGTTAAAGTTGAGTATGGATTTAAAGTTAATTTAAAAGAAATCCGTCTTTTCGTATAGAGAAATGGTTCTTTTTGTATATGATGAAATGGCGCACGTGCGAAGATGATGTCGTTCCATGAACCGTTTCGATAGCGTGCGTTGTGTTGGTGGGGTTGACGTCGTTAAGCAGGTTCACGATGTCTCTTGTTACGTAACAGTCCGATGTTTGATGCCAGGAATCCCGCACTGGCGAATGTGGGATGATGGGATGCTGCCTGTATCGATATCCTGACGCTAAACTAAGAGGTATGTGATATAAAACTATCCAACAATCAATTGTCGGTACAAGATAAATATATACGAATAAGAGAATATTCACACCAGCGTAGCGTCGAATGGTGCAATATATATCACCGCTCAGCTCATTCATAAAATTCTCAATTAATTTAATTTAATTTCCTGCGATTCGGCCGGACAGCACCGCGAAAAAAAATCTCCCAGTCTTAATATTACCCCGGAGCTCGACCTGAGAAAAAAAGTGTAGCTGAACGGGGTAGTCCTTCCTTAGCTTCGCCGTCCACCACTTTCGGGCAAAAGCAAAAGAACTAATTCTGATATTACAAGGAACGACCAAAGGGAAAAAAAATCTTCCTGTGTCACGCTGCGCGCTGTTTCTCTTTTTTTTTGGCTTTGGCTTTGGTTCCCCACTATTCGAGCTAACTATCCAATTAGTGCCCTGCAGGTCGGGAAACGTCCGTTGGCCGACAGAGGGCACGAACAAGGTGTTGGAGTTGGGCCTAACGAATAAGCTTCCACCTACGCCGTTTCTGTTTCTTTTAACCTGCATAGACTGGTCTGAGTATTGGGAAATATCAAATGGGGTGATTATAATCGTGTAATCAGGTAATACGATCGCGCAAGAGGTTTCACAGCATGAACAAATTCCAAGACCGCAGCGAATATTAATTCCACTGACAGTTGTGTTTTTAGAGACGACAGTTCGACGAAATAAGAAACACTCAGGCGAGTACCGCCGTTAAGTTCAACTGGAATGAATAGAGGCCGGTAGATCGATTCTCCAAATTTTGTTTTCAAGAATCGAATCCCACGAGAGAGAAAAAAAATTAAAACAATTTATGTTTCTGATCCGAATATCTAATCCGAGTCTAGATACCGTATACGTAGCCAGGTCATGCGTCCACGTCTTTAACCCACCTAGCTCAATTTCCCCAGTTACTCTATTCCTTCCATTCCACGAATCCGATATCCCGTGCTTTTAAGAATCAAACTACGCAAGCTAGTCTGCTACTATAATCCGTGGAAGATGGTGAGAACCCCGACAAGGATATCATATTCGTCCCCCGCGAAATTTAAGAAAGAAAGAAAAACTTGGTCTACCCCAATTGGCCTCCCGTCAAACCTAAAAGAAACATTATTGATACACCAAAAAAAAAAAAAAGTTCGTCGAATAAGGACCGGTGTAAATTCTGGGGTAAAATCGAATTGCATCGTCAGCTGCCTCCTGCTGCAGGATGAATACTATACTTTTCTAACCTTAAAAATCACCAAGCGGTTCCAAGGCCGGTAGATCGTCGACAACCGTGTTACCCTGTGGGGTGTGATTGGAGTAGCGATGGGGGAATACGTCCGACGTGCATACCTGAAAGAGATAAATAAAAAATCTTGGGGCCGAAACTTAAGAAAGAATGCATCCTTGAATCGTGGAATGCGGGGAAGTGGGTCCTGGACCTGGCTGTTGAGCTCCTGAACTAATGCTGGGATAGAAACTTGCCGACTGAGAAAAAAACAAAACATCATGAATCCAATGCATAGTATACACCTAAGTAAAGAATAATTGACAGAGCGAAGATGTAATCAAAATAAACCATAAAGAAAAGTGGAATGTTCCATACTATCCTAACTTACCTTTAGTTCGAATACGATGATACTCATGGAACTAAAATACGAAAACCCAACCCGTGATATCAACCGAATCCGACCAACTTTCGCTCCCCTTAGCTTAGGCTGTTTCGCTCCGTTTTACCCCCATCCGACAGGTCCTCAAATCCAATCCATTGAAGCATGATCTCGTGTCATCAATTAGCTCTAGCCCAAGTTGGTTAAATCGGCTGTTTATGCCGTTCGCCGGATTTCGATATTTGTATATTTTAGATCACACGAGCACCTCCTCAACCGCCACCCGCGACCTGATTCGCTCTCTCAATCAAAACATGCGGTTGAGATCCGCCAACGCGAATGACATTCGCCTCCGCAGTCGTGACGACTCCACACCATAAAACTTAGTCTCGGACCAGACACTTGGAAATCGTAAAAACTTTTCAAAAGAACCCTAAAATATCCGCTCGCTCCCACGACAACAGTCACATCTATCACATTCTTTCGTCAAATACCATTGGCTATATGCACTGTGTTCCTGTTCCAGATGCGTGGGAACAAATTTTTTTTGTTTCTGCACGGATCTTGTGGAACACGTGGAGGATTTGTAAAAGGCTTGAATGTATGGATGTTCACGTTCATGCATGGTCTCATCTACTTCGTCTCAATCATATCTAACAGACTCCATTTCGAAACTAAGAGTGCAGAATCGATGTTCTTCCACCACAACGTAGGCGTAACCATACTGACGGCCGATAAAGTGAATGTGGAACTGTGTGAAATAATAAATCTCTTCGTAAAAATACAACTTCGAGCAAAAAAAAATAGAGTATTAAACAGAAAAAACAACATCGACATAATTTATACTCATCAGCAGTCGCATCTAACGAAACCCATATCCTTGTCGACTGCCAAAGACAATGTCAATGTAAAAAATATATAAAAAAAGTATAAACAAATTAAAACTTGCAAAACCCCGAGTAGAAAAAAAAACAACTATCAAACGGTTTATACATTCGACCCCCGATAAGATGCATCAGTAATATTGTACACATGTGAGAAACAAAATATACAAATCTCCGGCGCGCGAAACGTTCTAAAAAGGGTTAAAGAATCAAGGTATATGCTGTACCATGAATTCCAGATCTACCGGCGAAAAAATATACAAGGTCGGCTGTGAGGAGACGGTCTATGAGTAGACTCTCAAGATAATCGATACAAAGGAGAAAGAAAAAGTGGAGCAACAAATGCTCAAGGGCTATGAAGAATGCGTCTTCAGAAAACAAAGAGAATGCAAGAGGAACTCAAGGGAAAAAGTACTGTCAAGTCGTTATATCATCAAATCGTAAAACAGAGTCTCAATTAAAGATCTCTAAAACCCCGCCAAAACAAAAAGAGAAAAAAAGGACCAGCGGCAAGACATCATAAAAGGTAAGCGTAAGGGAAAGTTCGTCAAGTCATAGGTCATCCGGCCACTCGTGTTGCTAGTAATCGCGTATAAACCAAATGCAAAAGAATGGGACTGGTCTACTGCTCAGTCCTCGATGGCGTGGAAGGACCCTGACTTGCGATTCTCCCGCTAACCTTTCTGATCCTACCATCTCGCGTGTGGTTGATAGCTCCAGTCCTCCGCACAGCTCTAACTTTAACGCTGGAAACTCCGTTTCCACTCTTGCTACCGACCATGTGCGGTGGGGTCTTATCACCAGAGATCTTACGAATGGTGATCGGACTACCTAGCGGAGTAGTGGAATTGGGAGCAGCATTGGAAGGTACCCGGGCGGAGGGGGAGCCGCCAACGGTCGATGAGGCAGCGTATGTATAGCTAACGCTCCGTCTTCGGTCCGAAGCGCGAGGGCTCTTCGAAGCTATCCGCTTAGCGGTTATCCGCAGGTGCAATTCTTCCTCTGATAGCTCCTCAGCTTCCATGCATGAGACGTTCTCATCGTCTGTGTCAACCCTGATGCCGTCGACGTATTCTTTAGGATCCTCGTGGACGGAGTATCGGTTCGGGCTGAAGAACTTGGCGGAGTTCTTTCGTGGTTGACCGGGCGTAGGGACTGGAAGGTGCTCGGGCGAGATGTCGTTGGCGACAGCTGTGAGCTCGCCGAGAATAGACCGACGGGGAGGTGGTGTATGTTCGATGGCAGGAGCGATTCTTGACCGGTGCTTGCTCATCTTGACGGCACCTTGCTGGTCTTGTAGAACTTGTATCTGGGATAAAAGGTCCTTGCGCTCTTCAGCGTAAGCATCCTCGAATGCCCATTGGCGAATGGTATCGTGCTTGAGATGCATCCAGTGTTGCTGGGGTCCGACAACCATACCCGGTCTCATGAATCGCATATAGGCAATGCAGGCGTTAGCCGAAAAGCCATAGCGGTAGATGAGATAGGCACCGATGAGACAGCCTGTTCGACCGAGTCCAGCTTTGCAGTGAACGGCAATCTTCTTCTTATTTGCAATCATCTTGTTGCAGACGTTGATGAATCTCCTCACTGTCTCGTCATCGGGGCAGGTACCGTCGTCGAAAATCATGTCCATGTGGGTAATACCCATCTTGTTAAAGTAATCAGCGGGATAAAGATGCGAGTTGAGCCTAACGACGAGGCCGACATCTTCGGTGTAGAAGTATTCTAAGACATTGCGGAAGCTCTCGGTGAGCTTGGTGTTATTAAGCTCCTCAAGGTTAGTGGGGAACTTGCCACCTTCCGGCTTGTGTCTGGCGAAGAATTCGTTGGTGTATTGAAGTTTCGGTCCGACCTGGCCGTTAGGCAGCCTCTTTGGCGGAGGAGGTGGTGGGAAGACCGGTGAAGCGAAAGCGATAAAGTCCGGGGAGACCCAGTTGAAATCACCCTGATCGACTCGTTCAAAGCGTTCGTATGCCTCGACGTCAAAATACTTAAGAGAGAGCAGTCGGTTTTCCTTGGCTTTGAAGATGCCGTAGAGGACATCCTGGATGCTGATCATGTAATCCGCTTGGCTGTAGCCGGCGTCACGGAAGGGCATCAGTGGAGGATCCAGCTGGGCGATTGGAGCGAGAGCTTGGTGCGGTGGCCAGTTCTGAACGAGAACGAGATATGCAGCGACGAGACATGCAGCATTGGCACGGCTCTTGGGATCGGCTCTGCTCCAGAACACGATCTGGCGGTTCTTGTTCTCCTTTGCACTCATGTAGTCATGGAGACAGACGGCGAATCGGTAGAGATGGCCAATGTTCATCGGACCGAAGTCCAAATGAAACTTGTTGTAGAAGAGACGGTCATCGGTGGTGAAAAAGATGGGACCTCTTGTCTTGGAAGGAGTGGATGTCTTGCCACGAGGAAGTTTTGATGGTGAGCCCCGTCTGATGGGACTGAGTTTGGAGTCTTTGGTGGAGGACTGTCTGTCCGCGCGTCTAGGAAAAGGAATGCTGGTGGTGCTCGTGGGAGCAGAGTTGTAGGAAGCCAAGTACAGTCGGTCTGCGAGTGAAACGTTAGAAAAAAGGGTAACGATCCAACAAATAGGACACATGTTACACATACACTTGATGAGTTCGACGACCAGGCCGTTAGCAGATTTGATGGGAGGTGGTGGTGGTAATGAGGAGGCGGGAATTGCGGGAGGCAGGCTGGGTGGAGGAGTCTTGGGAGTGCTGGGAACAGAGGTGATGGTCCTCTCCCGTCGGGGAGTGGTCACCGTCGACACCATTTCTGCGAGTTTATTTTGGCTTTTTCTCTGAGAGAGCAATCTTGATTGATGGAGATGCGATGATGTGGTGGTAATGATGGCTGCTAGGTGATTGGGGTCGATGGTCTCAACAAGGAGGTGTTGTTGATGTGTTGATTGTGATTGTTTATTTTGTGGTTGTTGTTGTTGTTGTTGTTATTATTATTATTCTTGAAGCCGTGGCAGGAAACTGGCGATGCTCATCACACGACACCAAAACGATTCAAAGTAAATAATTAGATTAAGAGAAAACACAACCGTAAACAACTGTTAAACAGACTGCAGAAATTGAGAGAGAGAGAGAGGGTAGAGAGAGAGAGAGAGAGAGAGATAAGGTTGCAGTGCTGTGTATTTAATCTACGGTGATACAAGTCAGCTGCTGCCGGGAAGCATGCCTTTTGAATGTGGTTTGGACGCTACGGATGTTATTGTTGTGATGCTTCTTCCAGCTGTTTGTTGACCGCCTGGTCCCTGCAAGGGCCCTGGCTTGGCGCGGAGACCCACCCGCCCTCACCTTATTTTCCATCTCCACGGCAACCAAAAAACAACCACCCCTCCCAAACCAAAACCAAAACATCACCATTCCAACTGGCTCGCTCGCTGCCACCTCACCACCTCTTCGCAGCGCAGCAACATCATGGCCGACTTTGCCCATTCCCTGTACGTTAGGTCCACCTGTCACATTCCCCCCCACACCCTGCCCGCATATTCCCGTTACCTAACATCCCAGCTAACAAACGCCGTGTTTTTTTTACCTTTCGCTTCTTCTGATATTAGTGTCCTGAACGTCCCATTGCCTACCCCACGTCTGGCTGCGATCCTCGCCCGTTCGCTGTCCGTCGACAAGGAACTGTCGCCTTTTGTGCAGCGGTCGTTCTCGGTTTCTCCCGACGCCGCTGAGGTCCTCGTGATCGACTACAAGGCGACAACGGCTCGGATGCTGCGGGTTGCTGTCAACGGCTGCATGGAAAGTCTCTGCCTTGTACTTGAAGTCTGCGAGGAGCTTGACCAGGAAACTCTTGAACAGCAACCGATAGAGCTATAAACAACAATACTTCCATCAATATAAGGCTACATTTTGCTGCATGCATACAAGTATCTCTTCACATGTAATATAGTTGGTATGGCGGATGAACCTGTTCTCCCACCCAATGGCCAATCTTTGGCCATAACTCTCCCCCACAAGCCTACAGCTTCTCTCTCATGTACTCTTGTCCAAGGAGTATCCAGAACTCTTGTTGTATTCCTCAACGGACTCGGTCTCCCACAGTCTCACTGGTGGCCATGCATCACCAACTTTCTTACCGAGCACGAGTCCCATCCCAGTTTCCTGACTTATGACCGCTACGGCCAAGGTTCAACCACCGATTCAGATCCTCAAGACTCCAACAGCACCCTACCAGAAGGTCACAGACATGACATTGTCTCCGTCACTCGTGACCTTCACGTTCTCCTAGAGCATATATCAATCACTTGTACCCGCCGCCCACTCTCCCAATCCAATCTCATATTCGTAGCGAACAGCATCGGGTGTCCCATAGCACGCTACTACTCTCACCAATACCCAGCAACAGTTTCAGGCTTGCTACTGCTAGATTCGTACATGACCGACACCACTTTCGTAGATTTATACCCCGACGCCGACGATCCGGACTTTGACGAGTCCACGCTTCCCGCGGGTGTAACCATATCCGATATCCGTGCCGCGCGGGAAGGTATGGGGAAACTGTTCCATCCGACGGTCGTTAATAAAGAGGGTTTCTGGAGGGGTACTATTACGGGATTATTACCGCATTCTTATGAACCAAAGTTACTTGCACCACAGCTCTCATATCCACACAATAACTCGGACCAGGAAGGAGAAGATGTAGAGCAGCCAGGCCCATTTGTTACTGTCGTTGGCCACGATTGGGATGTTTTTGCGGAGGAGAGTCTACGAATGAAGGGGATGACGAGGGAGGTCGTTATGAGTTACACTAATCCGGCTTGGGGGCGGTATAATAGGGGCTTGCTCGGGATTACGAGCGATGGGAGGTCGAAGGGGATGATTGCTGATCGAGCTGGGCATTTTATACAAAAGGATAGGCCGGATTTGGTGGCTGAGGAGTTGGTGAAGGTTGCTAAGCTTGTTAAAGATGTGTATGATCGTTGAATTTATTTATCGTGGATATAACAATTCTGTTATATTAGCACCCAAAGAAGATTCATATAACCAATAGAGCTATACACCAGATACTATGCAGCTAGCCTTTTACCTTATTTTAGCAATCGTAGTCTCATCTTCGGAATAAATTACAGTTTACAATTGTAAATTTAAAGTATCATC
The DNA here is from genome assembly GCA_036971405.1 of Orbilia quercus. Classification (NCBI taxonomy): domain Eukaryota; kingdom Fungi; phylum Ascomycota; class Orbiliomycetes; order Orbiliales; family Orbiliaceae; genus Orbilia; species Orbilia quercus. The sequence goes on along the minus strand of JAJTUE010000002.1, from coordinate 2,693,268 downwards.
CTGTGGATTGCGAATGCTACCGGTCCTTGTCCCGCACGCCAGCCTTCATAAGCCAACTATTTAAATATTTCTGTAGTCAGTCCCGTAAAACAATACAATGCCCGTACATGTCTAGCCTCGAGACTATCAATAACATCAGTATTGTATACCCTAGATGATTGACTCTCATTCTTAGTATCAGCAATGAGCCAGTAGTTTACAAACAAAGATTAGCCGTCCGGCATCCGGGACGGCAACCAGGGGTCTTCAATTGCTAAAACTGGACAGCGAGTTCAGATCCCATCTGATGATCCTGTGCTTCGCGACTAGTTATACCTTGGCCACTATAGATCTTATTATCGATATCATCCGGGCCAGCCTGGACACGGAAATTTTTCAATAAACATCAGAACGTTGAGTCAATATATTAATAATGCTTGCCCCTTACGGCCGTTTCTGAGCAGTCTGGTAATCAGATCTACAGATGCTTTCACATACAGAGTACATTAGGTATCTGAGTACACTGGTCTCATGGACAAGTTCCTTCTTGACCATCGGTCTTGGAGAATATATGATAGCATAATAAACTATTGGGTGAATGCAGTAGTGAAACGTAGACACAAACGTTTAAACGTTCATGCTTGACAGGACTGGGCCATGCCCTATCAACAGAGCAACGACGAGACGTACCTAAAGAGCAGTCACAGTGCGGACCTGGTTCAGTTAAACGTACTTCCTACTCCCAGAAATAAACTATAAATACCCCACCCCCGCCCCCGTGGGCTCTTCTTTCTTTCTTTCTTTCTTTCCTTTCTTTCCTCTCTCTGCTCTCTTCATCATCACCCACTCCACCCAATGTGGGCCATACTTTGCCCACTTTATCGATACTTTACTCTTCGGTCTTTCATCGTCCATCACATGGACAAAGAATACGGCCCTCCGCGAGGGCCGCTGTGGGCACGTTGCCGAGAGGGCATTGCCCAGATTGCAAACAGATGCCCGAAGCCAGCGGGACGCTTGACCGTGGGGTCTGGTGGTCTGCCCTGAATATATCATAGCCTTGATTGATTCTCATGTTTGTGGTTGTTGTTAGAGTAAGTCGCATCACAGTTTTAATTATTTTTCGAATCTTGGCTTATATATATTCATTCTAGATTTGATTCAACCGCCTTCCAGATTTTTTCGAACACCGGCTTTATGGGCAATACCTGAAGTCCAGAAGGAACTTTATGGCTGTCCACACAGCTGTATTCAGTAATTTACAGTCTCGCGATTGCTCGGTATTATCCTCAAATATCCAGAGGAGTTCAAAGCATGGTCTTCCAAATACCCACAGTATCCTTCTCACCCGGTAATTTTATCACCTTGTTGCGAAATTCGTGTTGTTCACGTTTAAGTTCTGGATTCCTGACGTTTACTCTTACATCTAGACCCTCTACGTTTACTGCTCCTCCTCATGGAATAGCTCCACAGCTAGGATATGCCCTTGCTTGACTCGCAAGATAAAGGTCCAAGCATATTCATCATTGGAGATTTCATGCTTCAACCCCAATACATGATCAATATCCACGTGTATCCACGCGAGTTTGACATTTGCGGTGGGAGGGTATTTTTCACCGCAGAATACCCTCTGTTTGTTTGCTCTGCCTTATCATATACTCCAATGCTCACCGACCAAGCCATGAGCGGGTGTCTCTCAAAAGGGGACATGCCCAATTACTCCCCCACCCTAGAACAGTTTTATTGGAGCAGTGGGCGGGGAGCTGGGGGGTGATATCAGATCGTGAAGTTGATGATTGTATTATAATCTTTTTGAAATATATACTTTATTATTTCATATTAACTTCTGTAGAGTTCGAGACTAAGTGTATTTGGTTTTATTAGAAATACTCTGGGCTTGGCCGGTGGGGTCAAAGCTATATATACATCCTGTGCCATTCTCTCGTGGACCAGACTGCATGGTGTTCAGCACAGGAAGGGTTTTGAGACTGTTCCGACTGTGCCTGAACACTGCAGCTTCGAATTGTTGACTATTCCAATCTGGTAATGCCTAGGAAAGCCAAGGATATGGTCTCCAGACTGCCAAGAATAATGATTGCGACTACAATAACTCGGAATCAAACCGACCTCGGTATAGTATACATCTGTACAACAGCAGCTTATAGCCACATTCGATACCAAAAGAATGCAATCTCGATCCAAGCAAGATCTTCGTCTCCGGATTCTTAATTCACAATGAATCCAAAGGAATACACGCGACCCAAGCCTCACTTTCCAAGAAGCTTCAGCGGGGTGGTTCAGGTTCAAGGCGACCTTTTCATTTTTTCCTGTCGCGTGATATTGGGTCCAATACGCAATATGCAGTATCTAGATATGCGGGACGACCGCTGTGGTGTGCGCGGCTCTAGCCCTCCCTCGTATTTTTAAATGGGCACTGCCCAATTGCAAAGCAGTTGACCTTCCGTTCACCTAAGCGATCCATTCATATTGCTTCTATTCTCGGTTTTGATACGTGTAATCTACCCGCCCAGAATTACCCGGCAGCAAAGAGGTTTTCCTCGTTTGTCCGTTAATATTTGGGGCCTGAAACTTATCTAGGCTTGGCCTGAAGCTCACGCATTCTCTGAATCCTTCCTCGAGATGCTCGAGCTGCCTTGCATGGCCTTGGCGGGGCTCCTGTTTGAAGGCAATTCGGTCGATTATGCGTGATTTGTATTTATACTTGCCTCCGGAAAAGGCCTGTAAGAAAAGATGTCTCTCTCCGCCTTTTGCTTTTCGTTTCTCACACGCAAGATGGACTTTTGATTTTGAAGCTTTCTTAGCTTCACCAGGGAAAAGCGACGGGATCCGACTAGCATGCGATAGCATTTTATTTTAGTTTTAGAGGATTTATTTCCTCTAATTCTAATTCTACAAAGAACTGGAGGTTCCGATACACAACTTACGCGATGCGGACACCGAAATTATGGGGTTTAAGTTTAGGGATCGGGGTCGTCGTCATCCTCCTCAGCGCTACGATAGCTTACACCCAGCAAATCAGCGTCTGCGACGGGACCAACAGAACAGCAGTCACCCAAGACGACCTCGATCAGCTGGAGCCATGCGTAACACTCGGTGGCAATCTTTACATTGGCGCCTTTATTAAGAACGCCACGTTAAACAAAGTCCAAACGATCAGAGGAGATCTCGTGATTTCTTCTGGAGCGTTGGAAAGGTTATCAGCCCCGAATCTATCGGTCATCGGCGGACAACTGAGAATCCAAGACTTGAAGAATTTCACGCTTCTGAGCATGCCCAATCTCGCGAGTCTGGGCGGAGTAAATCTTTTAAGATTACCGAAATTAAAAGTATTAGATGTTCCTCCTCAGGTTGATTCTCTTGGAGATGGATTTTCGAACCAAATCTTCGTTTCCTCAACAGCACTCGATACTCTGAACCAATTGTATTTCAGAAATGTGCTAGACATCGAGATAAGCGACAACCCAAATCTGGATGCTATCGACTTGGGTCTTCAAAATGTCACCAACAGTCTCATCTTAAAAAATAATGGCGGACCCAACGGCTCAGTTGTTTTTCTGCAAGAACTCAGATCAGTTGGCACAGTACTTCTATCTGCGGTATCGGATATATACGTACCGAAGCTTAACACTGTAACCACCGGCCTCACCATTTCTTCAGAAAAGAACTATTTCACCAACGTCACGTTCCCCAACATCTCTTCTATCGGCTATGATGAATACACTTACTCCAGCTCATTAGAGCCAGATGGCTGGCTTGAAATAGAATACGGGGAGAATATGTTCAGCGTGTCGTTCCCTAACCTTACCTGGATCTCCAACTACATCAACATCACCGGCTCACCAAAATGGACCAAACTCGACGGGTTTAACAACCTCGTGACCGTCGGGAGAGCCGTCACCATCGTCGGCTCCTTCTCTTCCGTCAGATTCCCAAAGCTGACCGGACGACTAGGTCCACAGAGCTTTATGGTCAATAGTACCAATCTGGACTGCACGAGTTTCTCGAACCAAACCGCGTTCCACAAAAGCTACGTATACTTACAATGCAACGGTGTGTCGTACACAGACTGGAGCCACTACTCCAGCGGTGGGATACATCTCTCGGAAAGGGCGAAAGTCGGGGTCGCGGCGGGCGCGATAGTGTTTGTTCTCAGCATTTCGTTAACGCTCACCTTTCTTTATAAGAAAGGGTATATATCCCGGCTACCGTGGCGGCGGCGAATACCTCGTCCGAAAATTCCAGAATTGAGCGAAGACGATGTTTATAAAGTGGAATTGGGGCCCGGGAATCTTATTCTTGAAATCGACGATCGACGACTAGCGCCCGAGCTGGAAGGGAGCTTTCCGTTGTCGGAATTGGATGGAACACCGATAAATAAAAATTTTCCTAGAGAGCCTGTTCCTACGCAGCTGAGTCCGGATACATGAAGGGTGTTTCTGGTGTATTTCTGGTTTGTTTTTGGAATTTTTTGGTATACATTTAGCGTATCGTATATATTGGGACTGGAGTTATTTGTCTAAAACTGAGGGTAATATGTGACGAGATTCGTGTATTTAATGAAAGAAACCGAAAAAATATATATAATCTTACATGTGCATATGCTGAATTGTCTTTCCCACAAAATTATCGGATTGGTGCTTCGAGTTTAAGTCTGGTTGTAAGACAGTTGATTATGTTGCAACGGTGTGTGTGTCTCGGGACTGCGAGACTGGTGTGTAGCATGAATTTTCCTAGGCTTGTTTTGGTTTAGTCTCGAAGGCTCGTTGCATTATGCCTGGATTTAAACTTTGTCGATGTAGACAATATATTTGCGTAACAGAGTATTGTTATCGCAAGATGGATTTACTTGCATTTTAGAATTTCTGGGACCGGATACGCATATATGAAGAAGCATGTAGAGTTCAAGTCCTTCTCCGGTAAAAATTTCTAAGTCGGTGCCAAATATACGTTGCTGCGCTACACCAGAGCACTGCATGTCCTCCAAATACCCGGTATCTCTTAAAAGAGTTCAAGGAGTTCTAATATAAAATATTGTATTGGTGTCGTCTCACTAAACTAGTTAAAACTCTAGCAGATTGGTTATAATATAATTCGGTCTCAATTCCACGCGATACGATGTAAACACCAATATTGCAATACAGAAGTTTTTCCGCTACACTCACGATCGAGACGATAAACCTAAATGTCAAAGATCTCCGTTTGAAAGATATTGCGCAATATGGTTCCAAGGAAGGCTTGCTGAGATATCCAAGCCCTAGGGTGCTAGATTATGTGAACTGTCAATTTTTAATGGACACCTGGTCGTGGCTGTTCTGTAGACAAGAACGCCTGTTTAACGTTTGTGCATGCCGAGGATCTTTTTCTGAGCAAGATAAGGTTCTATCCATGCTGCTTGTATTCTTGTTTCTGATAATATAAGTATATATCTATCCGCATCCCGCCTTGGCGGCTCTGCATGATCGGACGAGGCTATCCATTTTACAGGCATTGTATTAGTATATTTACCCGCTTCCCCAGGAGACAACTGGGGCTTTGGCGCCATTTCTTCTTGAAAGTGGGATTTGACAAATTTCTTGTTCTTAATGGGTTAAGACTTGCGATAGCGGTTTGGCCTAGGCTGTTTGGGGCTACTATTTTATTCTTTTTGGTACTTCGATGTTATATCTTTAATTCGTCGACGCTTCGATCAACATTGAACCTTATAAACACCATGCAGGCACCGAAAATATGGGGCTTACGTTTAGGAACCAGGACTGATGTCTTTATTTTCCTGAAGGTTATACTTCTAAGTGCACATATTACATTAGTTCATGGAATCGGATGCCCTGACTCTACGTACCCGAGCGTCGTGGAAACCCAAGGCGGCCTCGAGGGACTTGAACACTGCACAACACTAGGTGGTAGCCTTAGCATAGGCAATAACATCGTCAATGCGATCATAGAAGAAGTCCAAACGATCAGAGGAGATCTTATATTTTACTCGGAAAATTTGGTGTTGGAAAGGGTAGTAGCACTGAATCTTTCGACTATCAACGGTCACCTTACGGCTGCGAACTTGACGAATCTGAGCGAATTCAGCTTGCCTAATATCGCGAATCTCGGCTCGTTGGAACCCGATGCGCTTCCAAAACTCACAGTGCTAAATTTGAGCTCCTAAGTTTATTTTTCCGGTGAGGAGAATATTCTCTATATTTCGAATACGGGGCTCAAGTCCCTTGGGAAGATAGAATTTGCAAATGCGAAACGGATCACGATAAACGGGAACCCAAGCCTGACTTCCATCGAATTCCCAACGGTTGATCATATCACAGGCGACATATACATCGCACAAAACGGCGGGTATATCGGTACATCTCTTTCATTACCTGCCCTACAGTCGGCGAACCGGATATCGTTGTCGGATATAACCACTTTATCCGTCCCCGAACTCTCTCTTCTCACCGATGACCTGCTCATTGGGAAAGGGAACCGCTTCACCAACCTCACCTTCCCAGTCCTTTCTTCTATCGGCATAAAACCGCTGATCTATCGCGATACTGGCCTGGGAAATGGTTCCATTCGGCTAGAATACATCGAAAGCCTGACAAACGTCTCGTTTCCCGCACTCGAATGGGTTTCGGCTTCTATCACGATCAACAGTAGCTCACCGGCATGGAAAAATCTCAATGGATTTCCCCGGCTCTCCAGCGTTGGAGGATACATTTCCATAAACGGTAACTTCTCATACGTCGAGTTTCCAAAATTATCCGAGGCGGATACGGAGACGGTTTCGGGGAACAGTACATACTTGGATTGCCCGGCTTTCGCGAAGCCGATAATTGAAGTGTTCCAAAACCAACTCAGTTGGACGTTACAAACCGATTGGACGTTACTGTGCAACGGTGAAATATATAGCACGGACGGAAACCTCGGTAGGAGCGAAGACAGCAAGTCGCTCACAGCGGGCGTGCAAACTGGTATTATTGTAATAGCCGTCGCGTTTGTCTTCTACGGTTTATTTCTTTATCTCTGTTTTTATAAACATAAACGCCACATCCGTATACCCTGGCGCCGAAAACCATTTCCCAAAATCCCCGAGTTGAGCGAGGACGATGCCTACAAGGCGGAGTTAAATCCGGATGCGCAAATATTGGAGATAGACGACCGAAGACTCGCTCCCGAGCTTGAAGGATCTGTCCCACCCTCAGAATTAGACGACACCCCGATAGCACGTCGAAGACTACCTAGGAAGCCTGTTCCTAGACGCTGTAGCATTAGACGGGTTAGCGCCGCAAATGTATAACAGGAAATGGATTTTGTTGTATTGCTCCCGCGGCCTCGTGTGAAGAAGATCTAGAGACAGAGCGAAGTTTCCTTTTTGTTTTTTTTTTACCAATTCCTTTTTTTCTTTTATTAACACGGCGTAATCGGGTGTCAGGAGTTATTTGTATAAAACTGCGAGCAATGTGCACACGACGGTATTTATGTATCTATTGAAAACATGCGGAAGATATTAATATATTTCATACCTCTAATCATTGTTGTTATTATAGTAAAATTATTCACGCCAGTCTCGTGAGCTGAACGTGTTGTGAATGTGAAATTTCTTAGCGTAGTTTATATACGTGTGTAACATGAATTTTGCCTGGTCAATATATACCAAGGGACTCTCGCCGTGAGACTGCTGTTTCGCGTTCAGCTTCTGGTTTACGAGACAAGTATATACATTTCACGGTTAACACTTGGAGTTAAACTTTATAATGCATCGGATTGCTACATTTAAGAAAGCGAAATATATACATACTCGAAATAATCTAAAATCAGAACTCCGTCGAGAAAGTCCCTCTAATTCCCACTCTTAACAAATAATAAGAAAAGAAATATTAATCTAGTTACTAGTCGCCCTCTTACGGTAAGACTGAGGATAAACCGGCGGGTTCATAAACGACGGAACCATCAACGGCGCACCCTTATACACGCTCTTACTCTGAAGTTTGCCCCAAGTCTTCTTAATACACTCTAGAACAGTCCTACCCGCGAACGAAGCACTAGTATCGGGAACGGGAAGCGGCGCCCATCGATCCGGGTAGGAGTTGAAAATACCAGGATAGCTCTCGTTATTGTAAACTTTGGATACGTCGAGAGTACGGAGTTTATCCCCGGTTTTGTCTCCGACGAGTTTGAACACGTTCGCACCGACGTCGTAGCGGCCGAGGGTGTGCAGGCCCCAGTTTGCTTCTACGGTTGCGATCTCGCTGTAGTGGTCTGGGAAGTTAAGTAAAAATATTAGCATGTGCGTTTGTTATAGATAGCGGTGTAGGCGATGAGCGAGACAGGTCGGGGAGTGGCCGAGGATACTACTTACTGTAATAAGATTCGTCTTTGGTGCCGACTAGCTGCTTTGGAACGACGTCGCCGAGGAGAATGCTGAAAACTCGGTTTTGGGCGGTGTATGTCTCGTTCTCGTCAAAGGTGACCAGGACCAGGGTGTTGTTAATGAAATGCGGGTCGTTGAGCAGCGGCTCGAGGAAGCCGCGGAGCCATTTCCCCGCGAATGTTACGGAGGTACTATTAGATAATAAGTTAGTATATCGTAACTAAATTTCCATAATCAGATGGGAAACGTCAGCTTACTCGTGACCATTGTTCTGTTGATCTGGGGTAATGAATAGCTAAAGAGGGTATGAGCTCCGTTAGTCAAATATCTCCGATAGATGATATGGAGTGATGGGTGGGGAACTATACCCATTGAGGAAGCTGGTTCTTCTTGAGGTCTTCGTAGAACATTGTGAAGTTCTTGGTTAAAGCTCGTCGGTCAGCATTATTTGCGACGGAGGAATGCATGATTGCAGGACTTGGATTTTGATGTTAGCGTTGAGTTTCTTGGCTATAGAATTGAGAATATGGAATTATTATGGAACTCACTTGTGCTTTTTAACGTATGCGTCCTGGTGGGTTTTGGGGTGTTTGAATTGTACTCCGGTGTAACCGGTATAGGGCATCCATTCCTGATATTCTCCCCAAGTGATACCCTTTTCTTCCAGTAAATCTACGATGGAAGAGACGTTCGACGGGAGGATGTTGTCCTCGTCATTATCGACACCATAGTAATCTCCTGAAACCTATATTTAATGTATGGTTAACAGGTATAAATTTCACGTAGTGATAGAGGAGTGTGAGAGAACATACTGCTGCAATATAATTGGGCTGACTTGGGTGCGTCAAGCCAAAGTAGTTGGACAAAGTGATACCCTTCTCGGCGAAGAAGGCCATGTTCGGGTCGCCAGCGGCTTTGGCGAAATCCGTATTTTCGAGCCATATGGTCACGAATCGGTTGAAGGATTTCCCCTTGACATAACTGACAGGAGAGCGACTATAGTCTGCCCAGATTAGAGGGATAAAAGGACTGAGGAGGAGGAATTTTGTCAACATCTTGAATGATTATGCCCAATGACAGAAAAGCTAAACAATATAAAAGATGTATACAAAAGATGTATAGAAAAGCTTAGGGAGTGACGAAAGTAAGAAATAGAAGACTGACGTTTCCGTAGTCCAGTTATACAGCCAGACTGTTGGTTTTTTAACGAAGAAGACAAGCCCTAAACTCGAACCGAATACCACAAGAGCGACGGCCAGGACGGTGAGTGGGATATAAAAGCTGGCATCGCTCGACTCCGTTTTACGAAGCGCGGCAGGCAGAAACCTTCGAAATGAAGCTAGAACCATTTTACGAGACTACCTTCATGGTTAACAAGGACGATCGAAAATCTCCTGCTCTTCTCAACTGTCTAACTCAGTCCCGCACTTCCGGCTACTACCCGCGGTGGAACAGAATGTTGCGTTTTAGGGTCGTTGTAGTGTATGCGGATGGTTATAACCGCCTGTTCGAGATGACGGGATTCCCTTTGAGACAGCGAAATGTTCAGGGATGGTGAAGACTTACATCTCAAGATATCAAGATGGATGAGGACACATTCCTCATCGAGACAAGGCAGGTAATGTCAGGGCCAAGGCGGGTGGCCACTGCATCAACCGAACGACAAGTTAGCTTAAGCTTTTGACTCTAGCAGGAGATCACAGGTTGCGAAGCACGAGTTGAGCCGGGGACTGTGATTGGCCGTTGGACCGATACAGAGCGTCTATCCAGAAGGGGAAGGTTGGTCAGAGGCAGCGACCTTCCCGTCGACGGCGGGTCTAACTGAGTCGGTGTATTGTGGTCAGGCCAAGCTGCATGAAGTTATACGTTGCAGTGCTGAAGGGTTATAATTATTATTTCTAAACTGGGGCTGACGTGCATGATCCATGACATGTGCCGCCAAACTTCAAATCTTTTTCGAAACCCGTCCGGCCAACTTCCAATTCCTTCGCCAGATTACCTCGATGCTAACAGACGCAGATGCCTACTGTCCTTTATACCGTCTGCAGTCTGGAGGGTGATTAACTTTCATTTCGTGTGCGGTGTTTTTAATATCTCATCCACCTTCCCCTCGCTTCTCTGGCTAAAATACTAAGTAAGTGAGGACCTACCTGAGCGAACGAGAACTCACGGCTGACACCTCCCAAGCGAAGCTGAACGCTCACCTGGTTAGCTGACAGCTGTCTCACACCTGGTCGACTAGCGAATATATGTACAGGATATCTATTCTTTTTTCAGTCTCAGCACTCGCTAGTTCTCTTTTACCATGCGAATATCGCGATAAAACATGGCATCCACGTTAAAGGCCTCAATGGCCACCACGCAACACAAAGACGAGGAGGTCGGCACTAGAGACGACGTCGAAGACACCTCGAAGGCCAGCAGCATGGAATTGAAACGAAAGGCTCTCTTCCGATCGGTATTCTTACTCCTCGCTGCCGGGATCCTGACGATCAGCGTCGGTGCCATTCTCACTCGGTTCGATTCCACCTTTCGCTATTCCACCCAGTTGAGGTTATTTAAGGCATTTTCGTCTTTCGGCCACGATCGGTGGCACGGTCACCCGAATCCTCAAGATGGCACTGCTATATCTTCCAATTCGAGGAGCTTCGTGAGATATCCGTCCGATTATGTCTTATCGCCACCCGACTGGAGCAGAATAAGAATCAGACCAAAGGTTAAGGAATACGACTGGACGATCACCGATGTCGTCGCAAACCCGGACGGTGTCGTTCGACCCATGATTCTTATAAACGGACAGTTTCCGGGTCCGCTGATAGAATGCAATGAAAACGACAGCGTGAGGGTCACCATTCACAATAAAGCGATCAATGCGACGTCGTTCCACTGGCACGGGCTTTTCCACAATGGTAGCAACTGGATGGATGGAACCGCTGGCGTAACACAGTGTCCTATTCCACCTGGCGAGAGCTTTACATACGAGTTGAATACGACGGGCCAATACGGGACGTACTGGTACCATTCCCACTTCTCGACACAGTACACGGACGGATTGTTCGGCCCGTTGGTCATCCATTCGCCCAGAGAGCCTGGTAGAGATAGATACAAGTCGGACCAGGTGGTCATGCTGCACGACCATTACCACGAGCTCAGTAGAAATAAGCTGTATACATATCTGGCACCGGACAGTGAGAACGCAGAACCGATTCCAGACGGCGCTCTAATCAACGGCAAGAACATGTAAGCAAGCCATCTCTTATATTATATTATACCTTTCGAACTGGGAATCTAACTTGATATCAGTCGCAATTGCTCTACAATCGACGAACAGTACACCTGCAATAGCACAGGTACTGAACTTGCAGAATTTACATTACAGAGTGGGGACTCGCACCGCCTCCGTTTCATAAATGTTGGCGCGTTCGCGGAGTTCGAAGTTGGACTGGATGACCACACTATGGAACTCATCGAAGCAGACGGCACACCGTTGACACCGAGTCCTTATCATAAATTAAGCATCAACGTGGCTCAGCGCTACAGCGCGATCGTTCGTGCTAATTCAACGACTTCGTCTGAATTTTGGCTACGGGCCAGAATGATCAATCACTGCTTTTCCAAACCCAGAGCCGTCACCGAGCCAGAAGTCAGAGCGGTGGTGCGGTACTCCGGAAAGGCATCGAAAAGGTATCCTAAGACTTCCGACCCAGTCGCTAGCACGAATCCACTCCCCACGACTCAACCTTGGGATAATGAAATCGCACTGATCTGTAAGGATATCGACGGAAAACTGGAGCCAGCCATTCCAGCACGAGCCCCGGAACCCGACCTCTTGTTCTACCTCAGGAGCAATTTCGAAATCGGCAATTACTCCCTCAGCCGAGGGTTTTTCAATACATCGAGCTGGAAGAAAGATTTGCGAAACCCGGCTCTTAACAGGATCGCATTACCGCAAGACAAGCAGCCGCTGGAAATAGCACCGGAAGGAATAATACAGGATATCTTCGATGTGGAGAAAGGGATGGTTCTGAAAGTCGACGGTGTCAAAGTCGTGGATCTACTTATAGACAATTTCGATGACGGAAATCATCCTATGCATTTGCACGGCCACAAATTCTGGGTAATGGCCGCAGGAACGGGATACTTCAACATGTCTGATTATAAGAGTCTACCGCGCGAAGGGCGATTAGTAAGGGATACCGTGACATTAGGTAAGCAGTCGTAAACTTTCCAAGCCCCTTCGACCGCTTCTTCCTTCCATACTAACCAGTTGAACTTGCAGAGGGCTTTGGATATATGGTGATCAGATTTATCACTGATAATCCAGGAATGTGGGCTTTTCATTGTAAGTTTTTCCGTGGCTGTGGAAAAAATATGTCTGTTTCAAATTTTCATGGCTGACTGATATGTTTTTCTTTCAGGTCACAATGTATGGCATGCTGAGGCGGGCCTCATGATGTCCTTTTTGACTCGGCCGGATGTAGTGAAGGACTGGACGCTTCCTTCCGACCTTGTGGGCTTCTGCTCACATCCCAACGCGACGAACGGGTTCTTTGATGATGTCAAAGAAACCGTGCCGGTCGAGTGGAGACATGATAACGGTGAGGAATAGTGGCTGGCACTGAGATGGGATCGGATTATTCGGGGTTTTTTTTTTTGTCTGCCGCATTAAGCATTTCTACGGCGTTTCGGTTGGAGTCTATGGTATTTTTGTATAACACAACTTGAAAATCTACGCAACCTATATAATAAGAATATATACCTACCTTTTTTTACCAGTTTGAGCTCAGCCTATCTGAACGGTGAAAAATATGCAGGAGATCCACTTTTCGAAAAGATACTTTTGTAGAACTATCGTTAGAAAACAATAATGGGTCCTAGATATACTTCAACCGTCATCTTTGCATGGTTGACTGCCATATACAGCGCCAAGACCGCGCACAAGCCCACCGCATTGACGGGTTCGGTTGCAGTTCCACTGATCTATATTTGTACGGCAAGTTTGGCCGTGTTACGCCCACGTTCCAGGGAAAAAAAGCTAACCGTAAAGCTTACCGAGCGCAAAATAAGATGATTACTGAACTGCGCCGGTGCGAAAATCTTGGGCGGAACATTTAACGATTAGACCTGCATGATGCAGGGACAAAAGGAAGGACAAACCACGATAAAATATTGGAAAGAGCTCGCTCACTCGCACCCGGTTATATACGAACGTTTTAAACGTTTATGTTTCACGATATAGGAGAAAACGGTAACCTCCGTTCATACGACAGTGCTACCGTCTCGTTTCCCATCCATCCATCTCCCGATATTTTTATCCCGACCCGACCGCGGTATCGATTGTATACCGCATGCACACAGCCAAGCCACGACGAGATGAATCCACCACGGTTTCAAACACGGAGCTGTGTTTCTGCACGGCTTATAATGTAGATGTTTGTTCGAGTCGGGAATTCCGAAGGTTAATATGGTATATGATATATAAAATTACTTTAGTCCGTTGTAGGTAGTCAAAAAATGTAGAGTATATAAATATCAACAGAGAGCTCGTCCAAGAAGACCAAGGATATATACTTTTTTGAATAGTTTTGTAAGCTACAGACGCGAAATCGAAATCGAATCGTGGGTATTACAAAGAATCCCTTCCCAAGCTAGCTGGTTTCTCCATCTATATCCCGAGACCCGGTATACCAATATCGCTGTATACAGTACTGTATACCGCCCCAAGAATCGGAATTAAAATGCGCACCCAAAACCACCCCACAACAAACACCAGACACGGCCAATCGCCCTCCCCGAACTCGAGTACGGTCTCCTTAGTCAAAGACCCCGACGCCTACCCGGCAAAATCCATAGTTCCAGACTCCAGAAACCAACCGGATACCTTTTTCGCACGATGGCGACAAGTAATAATCACCGCTTTTGTGTTCTTTCTTTTGCTCGGGTGTACTGTGGGCATCGTGGTTGGGATATTTCAGTTTAAATGGCATAATTTTCGTCAGATCGATGAGGCTGAGGCTGAAGCGACGAATCAGCCGTTGGTTATTACTTGGGGAGTTTTGGTTATGCCTACTTCGAGGGTTGTGTGAGGGATATACATTGCATTCGATTGATCAACTACTCGTTTAGCGTCTAAGCTGGTGCTTTCTGCTGGCCGGCTGGCTATACACGTACACTCAGTTGGTTTTTATAAAGACACGACTTTGGGAGTTTAATTAGCGATATCTTGTTTTCCGGTGTCTATCTTTTTTCCCTTTTTTTTTATTTTATTTTTTCTCTTTTTTTTTTCTCTTCTCTCTTGATAGCTTTAGAGCCTTTCCCTTTGGTTTTTAGTGATAGTAATCTCCTCTAGTTTTCTTTCTCTCTTTTCTATATCCTTTGGAGTATATCACAACAGATCCTGTGATCAAATAACCGTCTGTTCAGCAAATGTTCGGATGAATCTTAACAGTTTAATAGAGGTATCCAGAGATAGCAAGTAGTTATCCTGACTGATAACGGAGTATCAATACAATGAATAATTTGGTGTTCATCAGTTTTCACTAATGTTCTTCGTGCACTGGTGTACGTACCCACATGTCTCGTGGATCAATACAGCTTGATCATGTAATCCAGTATCGAACAAAATGCAAATTGAAATATTGGTAAGCTATCGTTTCGTACGATAGCAACTATTGTACTGATAACGTTATAATCCGGGCTACGACATATCGCAGCCTTAAAGATAAGTACTAACTTAAGTACCTGAGTATCAATTCGAGTTTTCCGACGGATACAAGACGCTGTCTCACGAAAAGAGCTTCCATAAAATACAACACAGGGTCGCGGGGTACTTTGACACGCGACCCGGCTCTCCGCATTTTCAGGTCCTAGAACGGAAGCACTCACAGTGTCTTCGAACGTTATCTCCATGTATCCCGTTCGTACGAGTTCCGAATCGCCCTGCCGAAGTTCTTTCGCAAAAGAAACAATTGCGCAGATCCGAGTGGTCCAACTACCGACATCATGTTAAAAAGTTCATGGTTGACGTCATCACACGTACCCGAAACGTACCCCAGATATCATGCCAGATCACCGGTCAAAATTGCGATTCGTGACATTCTTTCCCGCAGTTCAGGTCATGCTCTTTTTGTGCGATTCCAGGATTTCTCATGCTTCGACTGACGTTTGAGGCTCCACAGCCTTAATCCGGGTCTTGGCTTCCATTGGATGGCTTAATCCAGCCGCGCTTGAATCTGAACAATAGACACCCTTTTTTTCGAAATCCTTTCTCGGTGATGCCTTTAGTGCGGCATGGGGTGAGAGGTTAACTGCCTAGCCGTTTTCCCTTACTAGCGCATGCATTCGACATCCGCAGAACGAATATCACTTCGGTTTGAAGAAAATTGCGATATCCGAGTGTTTCTCCGCGATTTCTGTCGGTCTGAGCTCTCGGGAAAGAAACCTAGATTGTACTGCTGACATTAAGTGGAAGCAAAAGGGAGATATCTCTATGGGTATAGTGGACCCCGTATAACCTTCTGTTAATGAATCTTAGACTCTGGACTAAACGTCATAGGTGTCGAAACAGATTGGATTCTTGGAATCTCTCAAATAACCTGCCCATGATGCAAATCTTCCACTTCTCCGTCTTAGAGGAGAAGAAAGAAAGAAAATCTGTTCATTCGACGCCGACGGGGAATGATATGCAGTGTATATATAATGAGGGTTTGGCTGTCTGTGGTTCGAAAGCTTAGCTTTTCCCCAAGATTTCTTGTAGTATCTTGGTCCCCTTATTCTAGCTTGGTCGGTCACACACCATCATCATTTCTCTCGTACACGGCGTTTGTGTGTGTCTGAGTTAAGCTTTCGCCAATATTGCGCGGTATTTCAATGCATTAATGCCGCGATCCTCATTGCAACGCGAAATACCACAAAGAACAGCGGTTGCCGTTTTAGACAGATTTATATAAGAAACGGTGTGAAGAAACAAAGTCAAAATGTCGACAAGTCGGGACGACGAAAAGTTCTCCGAAACTTCCTCGGGGAAGAGACGGATCAGTGATGTTGAAGACATTAACTCAAACGAAGATCCGGTCGCCATTGATAATAATGACTTGAACAATGTCGAAAAGATGAAAAAGATCTCTAAGAAATTGGAGAATCCTCTTTCTGATATTCCTCAGGATAAGCTCGTTCATCTGGCAGAAAATTTTGTTGACGAGCACGGATTGGAAGATAAGGAGTTATTCGTCAGGGCCGCCTTGGTCGCGCAGAACCCTAAGGAATATACTTCGGTTCCCGGTCTTACCGAAGAGGAAAGAGATTGGATCGAGAAAGAGACCACGCATAAGTGGAATCATCCGTGGCAACTCTACTTTCTCGCTATTGCGAATGCTATGGCTGCTGTCGTACAGGGTAAGTAAGCTATGCAATTGTGGGATTGATCGTTGAATACATCTAACGATCTCGAAACAGGCATGGATGAGACTGTCGTTAACGGCGCTCAATTATTTTATCTTCGGTTATTCGGAATTGCGGACAACGATTTGCTCACCGGTCTTGTGAACGGTGCTCCATACTTGTAAGACTTTATACCACCTTATATCATATCTAATATATCGAATTGTCTAACACTGCGTAGGTGCTGTGCTGTCCTCGGCTGCTGGCTGACCGCCCCTCTGAACAAATGGCTCGGTCGTCGAGGAACTATCTTCTGGTCTTGTGTAATCGCTGCCGCCGCATCCATCTGGGAAGCATTCACTTATAATTGGCAACAACTCTTCGCCGCAAGACTCGTCCTCGGTCTCGGAATTGGTCCTAAATCTGCAACTGTTCCCGTCTACTCAGCCGAATGTGCCCCCGCAAACATCAGAGGTGCCCTAGTTATGCAATGGCAAGCCTGGACGGCTTTCGGAATCATGCTGGGTAATCTCATGTCTGTCGCATTCTACAGTCTTCCCGAAGATGTCGGCTGGAGAATCATGCTTGGCTCTACCGTCGTCGCTCCAATTATCGTTTGCTGTCAAATCTACTTGTCGCCCGAATCGCCGCGTTGGTATCTCAAGCGCGGTGAAGTATCGAAAGCCTACGCTTCTTTACTCCGTCTTCGAAACCACAAGATCCAAGCCGCCCGAGACGTCTTTTATATGCACTACGCCATCAAAGTTGAAGAAGAATCACAAAAGGGACGTAATCTGATCGCGGACTTTGTCAAAGTCCCCCGTGTGGCTCGTGCCTGTCTCGCCTCTACGATCACCATGTTCATGCAGCAATTCTGCGGTATCAACGTCATCGCCTACTACAGCTCTCAGATCTTTGTCGAGGCCGGCTTTTCGGAGAAGAGCGGTATTCTCGCTTCTCTCGGAGCAGGTATTATCAATTGGGTGTTCGCGCTGCCTGCGTTTTATACCATTGATACATTCGGTCGACGGAATTTACTCTTGGTGACGTTCCCGCTTATGGGATTGTGTTTGTTCTTCGTCGCTGGTGTTTACCATATTCCTGATACTTCGGACGCGCATATCGGATTGATCGCGCTGGGTGTGTACCTTTTCGAGGTCGTATACAGTCCCGGTGAGGGACCTGTGCCGTTCACGTATTCGGCAGAGGTGTACCCCCTGACGCACAGAGAAGTCGGCATGTCGCTTGCTACTGCTACGACTTGGCTATTTAACTTTGTGGGTTCTTCATCCACGATTAGACATTAGAATTGAGAGAATAACAATTAACGTCGATACTCATAGATATTATCATTCACCTGGCCGCGATTAAGAACGGCGTTCACTCCTAGTGGTGCATTTGTAAGTACCTACCAGATCCTGCACTTTTAAACTTACATCGAAATGATTTGGCTAACGAAAAACTTATAGGCATACTACGGCGCCTGGAACATTGTCGGTTTCTTCCTGGTCTTCTTCTTTGTCCCAGAATCCCGCCAGTTCACTCTCGAGGAGCTCGACGTCGTCTTCTCCAAACCGACCCGCGAGTTCGCCATTTACCACGTCAGACATCTTCCGTACGAGTTCAGAACCAAGATTCTCAGGCAAAAGTTGCCACCAAAGAAGCCACTCTACGATTTTGAGTACGGTGGCCAGAGCGTCAAGACCGCGAAGGCTACAGCTGATACCAAGGAAAGACAAGAGGAAAGACAAGAGATCTCCGGCGCTGTAGCATAGTCTGACTCGATTATAATAATAATTACGCATTTATGTGACACGATATCATGGTCTTTCTTTTGTTTTTTCAGCATTTGAGTTAGATACCCTTGGAGGCATCATTTATGAAATTGTAATTTAGTCATCTAGCTGTAATTTAATCCACTGTATTATAACTACTACCACGAATTTACACGGATACCCAATGAACTTCAAAACTGCCTAGCAGCTCTGAATGTTATAAAAATGGAACATCACAAAATTGCATTCTTTGCCAACAAGCTGGTGACGAGACTGCAACAAACTTTTGCGTTGTCTCGGAGTTAAAATGTAACACGCCTTGTTCGTGCTCGCATAACCCGACCCCATCACATCACGAAGCTTCAACCGACACGAGAAATCACCAAACCCTCCCAACCACCCCGCAAAAAAAACCGACACGATGGCAAACACCGCCTCCACGTCCCGCCGTCTACTACTTGAACTCAACAAGACCCGCCAGGAAGAGAATCCCGCGGTAACCTACTTAGGTCCCGCGAACGACGACGAACTTCAACATTGGCGTGCCGGACTGCGCGGTACACCCGATTCACCATACGAAGGCGGCGTGTGGGATTTGGACATCATCATACCGGATAACTACCCGCTCGCACCGCCGACGGTTATCTTTCTGACGAAGATATGTCATCCGAACGTGCATATTAAGGTATCACAAGCCAACTCAGACTATCCATTGACGCAACAAGATACGAAAGAAACCGCAGAAAATACGAGAGAGATACAACTGCAGTTTCTTACCCAAACTATTCAGATACATAATATATGCGTATAACCGTGTACTAACTTATATGGGGGGTCTGTTTAGAACGGCGAAATCTGCCTCGATCTCCTCAAATCCGCCTGGACACCAGCCTACACCATCTCCTCCACAATGACGGCGATCCAAACCCTCCTGACGAGTCCTGAACCTGACTCCCCGCTAAATGTCGATGTAGCCCAGTTACTCAGGTCGGGGGATACCGTCGGCTACGAGAGTTTGGTGCGTTACTATGTTTGGCGGTATGCGAAGGGTGAGGGGCGTTCTTCAAGTGCTTGATAACGAATACTACACTTTTCGAACCAGTAGATAGGTAGATAGTGTGGTTTTCTAGGCATATTGTATGAATATGGGTGGTGGTAGTAAGGGGATCTTGAGGACGAGTTTCTTTGGTTGGGGTTTTTTTGGTTTCTCTCTTGCCAGAGTTAGCGGATCATGATGATGATATTTTTAGCATATATTTGAGGCGTACGTAACGAGGTATATCCAAGACAAGGAAATGATATATATATAATATGAATATGACGTATCATTTCTGTCTTTCTTTGATGTTGATGTGGGATTTAAATCTACCGTATAATTTATTTACTTCGCAAAGTTTTCACTCGAGTCTATATAAGTTCACGATATCAGTTGGCGGGTTAGTTATAAGTCGTCGTCGTCCCTTATTCGGATTATCCCACGTTAGTGTAAAGCACAATATGACAATAATAGCCCTTAAGTTCCCAGGTTTAGTTAATCACAAAACTGCCAGAGATTACGAATTGTTAAATTGTACCTTCTTTTTCAATTGGGCATGATAGAAATACATATCTGCGAAAAGATCCAAATACAGAAAACCCATCATCTACAGTTCCCGTTTATATATCATAAGAAAGAATCAAAAAAGGCATAACAAAAACATAAAGAATACTGGGAAGGAAGAAAGTAAAACTAGCCGCTTCACTCCCCACGACATCCATTCGTCAGAAAAGAAAAGAAAAGAAAAAGGCAAAAGTTGGGTAACAAGAAGAAAATGTATCTTAAACACCCTGGAGAGAAAAAAGGCTATAAGGGAAATGCATCAGAGAAGAGTAAAGGAGAAAAACAAACAATGATAGATATGCGCCCCGATCAAGGAAATACGTGTATAAGAAACTTGGAAGACAAAACCATCCGAGAAGGGTATTTAAACCAGGAATAATAAAATTACTGCTTATCAAGCTTTCTCCTCAAAGTTCTAGTTCGCTTCATCAACTTCTTGTACTTGTGTTTCTTCATCTTCAGCTTCCTCTGCCTCTTGACGCTTAAAGCATGCATTGTCAGCCGTCTGCTATGCATAAAGAGTCTTATTCTGCCACTATCGCGTGTCGGGGTCTTTTGGAAGAATGCAAGGATGTAGCTTTGCCCTTGTCCCGATGGATCTTGCGGAGAAACGATCTTGATACCGGTGATAGCCTCAAAGGGATCCTGTTCACGCTTCATATTCTCTTCAGGAATAGGCTGCGGAGGCGGAGGCGGTTTGAAAGGTAGGTAATCTCCCACCACGCCACCATCGCCGACTGATAGGGGGTTCGGGAATCGAAGCTGCGAAAGTGATGCGCTAGGTTTGGATTCCGATTGAGACGAACCTCGAGCGAAGGCTCGAAGCTTCTCAGGGTTGAGAATACCGTCCTGGTCGGCAGACGAATCGACTTCGCTGATTGTAGGTTGGCGGCCCTGTACTTCCTGCTGGATCCTATGTAGTTCCAGTGCAGAAAATGGCGTGGATTCTTCGAAGAGTTTTTGGAAAGAAGCGTTACTGTAGACGCCCGGTACCGGGAACTGAACAGATACAGGACGGTGGAGAGCGAAGAATGTAGAGGCGTGTATGTCTTGAGAGTAAGTAGTTAGTACCATCGTTGGTTGTTGTGTTTATGGTCGGCGAAAAAAAAAGGTATATATTAACAAACCTTTGGCGCGCAGATGATCCGTCCTTGCGACGAACGGCAGTGGGCTATTCTTCTGCCGTTCGGTCTTCTGAGTTTCTTCGTTCAGTGCGGATTTCTCCCCGTTTGCAACCTCTACCTCTGATACCTGATCGGGTATTGGCGGCGCAATAGTCTGCGCTGTCTGTCCATTTTCGAGCTGGCGGTCTCGTTTCCTAAACGCACCGGTCTTGGACGACGCCAGGCCACGGTTATTAGGCCCCAGGGGTTTCGAGTTCGACGAGGATGAAGATGAAGACGAAGAATATCGTCGGGCCGGCTTCTGAGGTTGCGAACGGATGGTCGTGGCCGTGGCTGTAGAGATCAGACGGCGACCGGGAGGAGGAGCATGATGGCCACAGCTGAGGAGAGCTCTTCGTGTCGGACAGGCGAACATTTGGCGTAGATAGTGAAGAGAAATGGTACGGCCGGTGATGGTATTAGAGAAGAGGGCCCGCAGGGTGACGGAGGGAAGAGGTAGACGACGGAAAGGCGTCTACGGGTGGCGGAGAGAATGACGGTGAAGTCGACGACAACTGTTTGACTTCCCCTTCTTTCATCCTGAACTCAGAAAATCTTGGCACCAAGTCAACTTCAGCCCCAACACACCGCACATGACCGTTCCAGCCACAGTTCAGAGACAGTCTTATCACGCTACTTCATGCACTGTTAAGGGAGATAGATGTTGGTTATTGAAATAATACGATTTTGAGTCAAGACTATGGAGCATTGGAGGCCATTCGATAGCGCTACACCCCTCTTCTGGGTGGTTGTGAGCGACATTTGTAAATACGATAAGGACAGTACAGTGCCAGTGATGCAAATTTTGATGCGGCCCATGAAAAAAAAAAAAATGTAAAAACAGCAAAAAAAAAATGTATAAGAGAATATGCGTCTAGGAAAGTTGACCTGCCTTGCTGCGCAGAGAATAGAAAATAATACCATTAAGAAACACAACACCGGTTCATAACGGGCATTTCGCTTTGCGTATGAGAATTTGATACTGGGGCGCTGCAGGCAGAAACGATGAAAATTTGTCGAAGAATGAACAAAGAAATGGACTGTAGCCCCCCACCCAATGACTGCGATAATTTAGCAACAGCAGAAAGAAAGTAAAAAGGCAAAAGCTGAACGACCAGAACACCGTGCTGGAAAATAAATCCCTATCATAGGGTCGAGACTAGAATTGTGAAATATGTGGGTGGGTCGGGCGTCGGAGGCGGATGCTTAGTATTGTCGCGGTTCGTAACGATAGAAGGTTCGTGCCGGGGTTTCAAATAACAACCCGAGAATCGATCGCAATCTGGACACTCGATCCACCTCTGTCATTTCCGTTGTCAAGCGGAAGATTGTGTCGACATTGAAACACCAAGTAATCTTAGTGTGGATTGTCAGATTAGAGGATCAACGTGTGGAGATTCTTTTGGAGGATAACTAGATGAAACGTTAGTTCAACTTCGAAAACCCACTGTAATTTGCGAATAAAACTTACTATCTTGTACACTAGACATCGTAATCTTCAGGAGATCGGTGTCAGTCGCATTGGTGTAGTGCACGTAGATATCCTTCGACGGGTTTCGGTTCAATCTCTTAAAGTTGTCGTGGAAAAACTCGGATGCTTGTTTGTAGGACTCTGAATCTCCAGTGTAATCCGGGAAGTACTTCTTAACCGGCGAGATGGTGATTTTTTCGCGGAACAAGTCGATTTTATTCATGAAGAGAATAATCGATGTTCGGAGGAACCATTGCGAATTACAAATTGACTCGAAGAGCATGAGAGCTTCTTGCATTTGATTCTATATATATGGTTAGTCGAGTTCGGTATATCAAGATAGGCTCGGTTAAAACGTACTGCATCCTTATCTTCCACTAAGCACTGATCGTACCCGCTGATAGCGACCAGGAACAGCAAAGCGGTGACATTTTCAAAGCAATGAATCCACTTCTTCCTCTCAGACCGCTGACCTCCAACATCAAACATTCGATATATCAGTTGACCGATGTCGAACTCGATTTCCGTGATACCAGTCGTTTTTAATCGGGATCTAAGGATATCTTGGTCGTTGGGGACGAAGGCGGGGTCAAAGAATCTTTCTATCTCGTCAAAGTAGCTGGTAAATCCATTAGCGTGCAATTTTACAAAGAATATCAAACATGGGAACTCACTATGAGAGATTGTCGTGCAGAGCGAATTCGTTTCCTCTCTTGACGGCTTGCTGAACTCCTTCATCTGCCCATAACGATCTAAGGGGGTCGAGGTACTCTTTAGGCAGCGACCTGAGAGGCTCCAGCTCCCCTTTGCTCAATTCGCGTTGCTTCATAACCAAACCGACATGTTGCTAGATTGAAGAATTAGTAAATCGAGATTGCCATCAAAACAGAATAACCCTATTTAAAATACCTCATTGGCAGGGTTCTCGAATGCGATACGAAGTAGCTCCATCTGCTCCATCACCAGCCTCATCGACTCCATAATATTCGTAAAGATGACGACACGGTATCGTTCCTTGTCGGCTTTCGAGAAGCCTTGGGCGTATATAAGTTGCATCTGCTTCAAGATCGTAGATTTCCCGCTCTCGCCAGCTCCTATAATACACATGCATTAGCAAACAAGCTTTCAGCAATTTTAAAAATTCCCCAAAATGCGTTTTGAATGGAAACTCAACTAACCCAGCAGTAATAATTTAACAACTTTCGACATCTTCTTTTCATCTTGTTTTATTGTCCGTTCTATATCTTTCGACCGCAGCCTTTCGGCTGAGTCTTCTTGTGCATCTCCACCCATGCACATCTCGAGGAATGACCCGAAGAGCGGAATCTTGGATAACTTAATTTTGAAAATGCCCTAAACGCGGCAAGCGTAAAGATGCGATTTCTCGCAAACGAACTCAACAAAGAAAAGGGGAGAAGGGGAGCGAGGTGACTCCTGGTGTACGCCCTTTTTTGACGTCGTAGAGAAGTTGACGTATATAATATTAGCTTGATTCGCAGATATTCTGGCGGACAAACGGATTTATGTATCGAGCTTGTAGATGCGTATGCTGTGGATTTGTTGAAATGAGCGATATTGTAGCTGGATGATTCGGTCCTTCGAAGCTCCTGGATTGAGAGTTGGCTAGCGTCGTTGGAATTATATAATGATGCGCATGTGCTTGCGACAGGGCAGGTTGGAAACTAGCTATAGGATTGACGGACTATAGTTTTGCTGTCGATATTTGGTTTTTACCCGAATAGGTGTTCTGTAACGTCGGCCGGGCGCGCGGGGGGCGGAATGTTCCGGACGGGAGAGGGAAAGGAGAAGGGTGCTTGCTGTTAATTGGAGGTGCTGTTGATGAGGGTTGGAGATACTGGTTTAGTAAGGTGGTAAGGGCACGCTCTTGTTGTTTTGTCGTTGTCAGCAGGTTGCGGGTCCTTCGTTTCAAACCGACAAAAAAAAACGGGGTCGAAAAGCAAGCCGCGGGATCCAAACTAAAGTCAAGGCGACAGGATCAAATTCTCGTTCAGGAAGGAACCGACGCAGGCTAAAGTATGGGAAAGCGATCTCGAGAAAAGAATATTCTGACGCACAGCAGTCCTGCAGCTAGCCGGTTCGGTTTTTTTCTGTGATGCGGAATATCTGTACGCCCTGGAAGGAAGGAAAGTTGCGGTATCCGGGTGATGGCAGGTCGAGATCGATCGTTGATATCGTATCGGTTCAGGCGACTCGAAAAGCTGGGGAAGGGCTAGTGCTGACGATAATTCGGGTTAATAGCAGGATGCTGGCTTGTGATTATGATTCCAGGTCAGAAACGAAATTGTTCGATCCGGAAAGAAATCAAAATGAATTCCGAGAACGAGCAGGAGCAGAGGGGAAGATGCTCTATATAAGTAGGAAGATGGTTTCTTTAATTAAAAACAAAAAATATGATCATGACAACCGTGGTACAAAAAGCCCGCTAACGAGGCCGCGAAATAGGAAAAGAGGTCTTGGACCACCACCCGCGTACGAGATTAGTGAAAACGGCGACGGTGGAAGAGTGGCTACTCCAGATTCATCATAGGGTTCCGAAAAATTGGGAGATGTGCAGGAAGGACTGGGCTATGATAATATAGATTTTAAATCGAGATGTTTGGGGATTTGAGAAGCGTGACAGACAGTCCAGGTTCTGGAAAACGGACCCTTCGACTTTATCAGGCTGAAGTTGATGTTATAATGTCGGGATTGGGGGATGCCGGTGCCACCGAGGTGAGTGTATTGATTCTGCAGTGCGCAATAACGAAGAAGCAATGCAGCAAGCGAGTCTCGATAGACGGGAGCAAGGACAGGATTCTTAAACTAGAAGACCTTTCTTTCTTTCGAGGAAAAGATGCAGAAGAATTCCTCAGCACTGCCCTCGTGCGCCGGGGGCACGGACCACAGTTTCTGGCACCCGGGCGTAAGAATTGGCTAAGATGGCGGCGGTAAACAGAAA
Organism: Orbilia quercus; assembly: GCA_036971405.1. Lineage (NCBI taxonomy): Eukaryota > Fungi > Ascomycota > Orbiliomycetes > Orbiliales > Orbiliaceae > Orbilia > Orbilia quercus. Next base: position 2,667,565 of record JAJTUE010000002.1, on the reverse strand, counting down.
AACCAGAGAACAGGGACCGACTAAAACGGTAGCCCGCTTAAAAAAATGAGCGAAGTAGGGAATGGGACGAAGAAAATCCGAAGTGCAAGGTCGGAGGCACGATGGGTTTTAAGATCTGCCTGCTTTCAAGGGCGACATTGCATGGGAACAGGATGTTATAATCGGTGGAGCCAACCTGGATAAGGAAAAGATGGAACAAAAGATGGGGCACTTTCTCTGAGAACCGAAAGCGATCATATAATACGGAAGACTTTTTTTTGATTCAATGCATGCGAGGCAGGTATCAAGTTGGGCGGGATTTGTCAAATAGCAAAATAACAAGAATAGAAGACGCAAGGGAAAACTCTCAGCTAACTCGAGACTGCGGCAGTACCTCGGAGTACTGGGAGCTGTCATGGGAGTTAGTGTCTGCCGACCATGTCGCAGCTCTGCTATAACTTCCTCTACTATTGAACTAATGCAATTGGAAGCCTTTCTGTACCTTGTTGTTGGAATCCACAACAAGCAACAGGCAATAGAAAACCGATCTAGCAATTTCCAAAAGGAATAAAAGTCTCTTGAAGAGTAACCGTTTGACTGCGAACATTCCCGCTCTGTGGATCAGGAATATTCCATGTTTGTTACAATAATGGGCCCGATCCAGCGGAAGTGGGGACGGTTACCAGGCATGAAACCGCCAGAGCCGAGTACCGCAGATAAGCAGCTCGGTGGGAAAGGAATGGAGCTGAATCCTCGAACCCACACGCACCGCACGAGATCGGAGTATTTGAAGCTGCGCGGCCGATATAATTATATATTTGCCTCACCGGTTCAGGTACTGGTACATCTCGTGCAGGTGCATGCAGGGCAAAGAGTGTATGTGCGAGAAACGAAAAGAGACTTGAGCTGGCCTACCTAGTGGATTCCAAAAGCAATATAGACCTATCGTCAGAGGCGCACACCAACCAACCTAAATTACGCAAAATCAAGAACCTAATCGACGATAGAAGGCGAAATCTAGCCGTATCCCTTCGTATTCTTCGACACTTTCTTCTTTGCACCTTCGGATTTGGGCGGACCGGGACGCTGATGTCGTGCAAGACCCGAGTGCTCCGAGCTGACACGGGAATCACGTTTGAATAAGTCCCGAGGACGTAGATGCAACAGAGGCTGTAAAATTGGGGTTTTGTTTTCTTTACAGCTGAAAGAGAAAAACAAAGAGGGAGGGGCAACAGGCGTCGAGTCGAATACCGAGAGGATTCGAAATACTGGGGTGATCCCTTCGAGATATCGATTAATTATGGGGTTACTGGTTATCTGTTAACCTGTTAGTCTGTTGGTAGGTATATATGTAAGAGGTACTTACGCTAGCTGCCCATCAGGCGAAATCCCAAGCAGATGCAATGCAGATGCAAGACAGCACTACCAACTCACGTTAGCTCGACGGGCTAGCGAGGGATCAAGGTCAGAACGTGAAACACAGCAGCACGATGGCCCACTCGAAAGTAGCTCCAAACAGTGCAGCGTCCAGGGTGGCGTGGGGAAATCAGGCAGCGATTCGAAAAAAGTACGCAAGCAACTCTCCTAAAGGTACCTGAAATCTTGGTATTATATCGTGCTCATGAAGAAAAAACAGCCGAGTTGAAAATTAACAGGGAGAGAAAAGCAGATGTTCGGGATATTCAAACAAAATTCGCAATCGAATGATATGCGGCTGACAGAAGTTAACTCGAACCGAGTCGCAGCGTGGCCGGTATGCAATAACGAACGGAATGTGCTCGGCGCCAGACGATCCTGTGATAACCCGACAAGGCCCTGACTTTCTTACAGTCCGAACAAACCAATTAATCGGAATCAAGGCGAGTAAGGGACGATTTTGAACTGAAACTTGATATTTAAATCGAACCCACGAGGAAATCAATCAAAAGAAAACCGGAACTAGCCGGGCGTGGTTTCCGGCTTTACAAAATTCAAGCTTTAGATGTTTGGTAACTGCACCTGCGGTACCACGTTCGGAAATCTCAGGCTGATTCCTCGAACTGACGTGACATGTCCAATCATATGATCTATCGATCGCTATAGGAACAGGAACGCAAACGGGCCGGGAATAATTTTTAAAAGAAGGGAAAACATAACTAAACTTACAGGTGACGGCTTTAACTCTTGTTGTTTAATCTTATCTCGGGGTTAAGCAATCACGGTGATATCAATGCCGTATCGTCGGTGACCCGGATGAAGCGAGATACGTGAGAAAGTACTTGTCAACAGCAGGTTTGACAGCTGTCTTGTTTTGGGTTTTCGCTAGGAGAAAAAGAGATCGGGAACAAACTTGGAAATGAATCTTCAAGCGTTAACAATGTGCGTGTTATAATATTGATATTTATGGCGAGATATTATAGCAAAACCTGTTACAGATAGGGTAGCTCCATTGATCTAACCTCGGCCAGTTCGTGAAACTTTCTCTGTTGAAAAAGGGAAAACCAGTGGTCGCTTAGGACTCCATGTCTTTTATGGCACTTTTGTTTCGGAAGTTCTTATGGAGGCATGCTGGCAGCAGCCAATTTGCATTTATCAGCTGCAGCAGGATATATTCCTAAACAGTCTGTGCGTTATACTAGAGATTCGACTATTCACGTCCCAGAAACACAGGTGCCCGAGTTCGCGTTCAACTCGCAAATCAACTCGCAAAAAGTTATAGAATTGCACAAGCAGAAGGTTAACAAAAGTAGCATTTGCATTTATAATTGCCAGCTATTCAATTTAATTCACACACCACCCGAGAAAGAAAACGAAAAAACAAAACCTAAGAGAAAAAAGTGTACTCCAAACTACAGACGGGAAGTTTATAAACGATACATTATGAGGAACCGCAGGTTAAGCTAGATAGAATCGCATATCCACGAGAGTTTTACAGGCAGAGAATAGCCAAAACTGACTATTCGCACGTGAATTGCAGCGGTGCTGCAGCGACCGAGATGCACCCTTCCTTTTCAATGAATATCCGCGATTCGAAACACCTCGACCCATGGAAATAGGATTTATGCCGACGAAAGTACAGGTACCTTTTTTTCTTGCTGGTAAGAAATATGTCTTACAGCGATCTTGGGCCATGTGCATGCACGAGCTTGGGTTCCCTTTTTTTCTTCCCTGGAATTGTGCCACCTAGCCTGGTCTGGCGAAGATCTTATCCTTCACGAGCATCAGATAGTAAAGGATTGTCCGTATCACTCACGATAACTCCTTTTGGCAATTATGAGCTATGACAATCGATCGTATGACCGTTTGGGTGGTCCAAAATTCCGATAGCTTGTAATCGGACTTTTGAGTTTAAGAAAAAGCACGAACATCGTTGACCGACGACTCGAGCACGCATGACCGCTTGTGACCAAGCTCTTTTGCATGAAACAGGACATTCTACAAAATAATTTTTTTTTCCATGTTTACGTCTTTGGGCCAGTCAAGTCGTCTCCTTCCAAGGATACCAAGAATTTACAGTTCCTTGCCCGCACCTAAGGTTCAATCTGGGAACCGAGCGAAGAGATCATAGCGCAAATGTGCGTATTCGCCTCTATCGCTATAAGAAACCAAGCTTCGGATTCACGACAACTATCACCCAACTAGGGCTTGATTCGGCACACGGCCTAGACTTGATTCGTTCGAAATGACAGAATGCAAAAGGTTCAGATTGTTATCTGAACCCCCCTTATTTTCTGTTCGAACCAAGACCATATCCAGTATCGATAGAAGGTAAAAAAATTTGTTGGGTGAAAAGTTAACTTGCAAGGTCAAGTGGACCATAAAAATCCCGACAACCACATGTCTCAGCCCGCAGCTGGCAAATTCCCATCGACGAGGAAAAGAAGATTATTCTTCAGGTTGCAAAGAAAAACACGGGAAGCGAAATGGCCCTTACATGCGGTGTACCTCCAACCGAGAGTATCAAGCCCACTGACCAGGTCTTGTAACATTAACATGGATGGGTAAAATATATAAAGAATACCTAACAAGGGGGTGAGCGATTGGTGGGAAGGGGTTTGTTGCCATGTGTTTAGCTAGAATCGAAATATTCCATGTGTGTGGAAGATAAACGTCGGTACTTGAACAATCAACCAAACCCTCGTGGTCTTCACATGGTGTAACGTAACGTAACGTAACGTAACGTAACCGGCGACCTACGATAACACTGGCACGGCATCGAGTTTCCCCAAGCCATTGACAAGATTGGTCCCTGACATGGCAGGACCTCCTGCTTGGCTGAAAGTCCCGGCATTCGGGTGCTCGATCGAGGGTATCTGTGCCACCGATGATTCCTCTTGATGCATCTTGGCTGAAGTCAAGAGAGACTGAAATCGGTGGCTCGTGTTTCCTCTCATGTAAGTGGGAATGGTTAAATGAATATACAGACTGTGAATTTAAGGGGGGTTCAGAGGGGCGCCACGGTAAGGAATACCGCTTGGATCCGGCGGCCAGGGAGATCAGAGGCGGTTTGTATGTATAAATGTATGCACGTCTTCTCCGCAAAAGCAGGCTTTGATATCAAGATTATATCTGCAAGATTTTAGGCAAAATGAAACTTAAAACTTCCCTTGCCCCCTTCTCTTGTTTTTTAAATTTTTTATAAACAAAATAACATCGAAAAGAGCCGATTTATATCTGGGGTAGCCGCGGCGTTCGCCATGCGATAGATATCTTGGAAGAATAAGAAATAACAGGCTTTTTGTTTTTGTTTTCTGCCGTGGCATATCTTTCAGTGTATCTGTGCAGATGGCAGCTTCGACCTCGAGCGCTGTGGCTGAATCGTCACGTCGTAACAAAGTTTACAGGCTGAAAGGAAAGATCTCGAACCTCTCAACAATCCTGTCTTTCCGGATCCCGCGAATTTTACCCATTAGCTTCCGCCGCAGGAGTATGTTAGCTTTAGCTAACTGCGGCCGGACCAACTCTATCCTGATAGAACAAAGACGAGAAATTAGAGTCTGGGCGAAAACTCAACTTAAGAGATGCATTGTGGACCTGCGCAATCGCTTCACTAGATCCATCCATCCCCTCCCGAGTCCGAGAGATATGACATTCGACCCATTGAACCCGACTGGAAGAAGACTTCCATCAAAAAAAAAAAACGAAAAGAGACCTTTGAATCCAAACCCCGGGAAAAAAAGAAACTTTAAAACAGTCCCCACTTACAGATCAGGGTCGCATGATATCACGACAAAGTCGAATTTCAACCCCGTCAAGCGAAGGAGCCAAAACATCAAAGCAAAACAATATCGAAATTATAGAACTGGGAAACGATATGCGATAAGAGTCGTCTTTGAAGTGGGATGTCGACAATAACGTTAGCTCGATGTGCATCTTCTAATCCACTTTTCCCCATCGCCCCTTAGACGAGCTCCCGTTCAGACATGACAAGACGGAAAAATTGTAATATTTGACAGTCGTGGGTCGCTGCACCTGTCCTGAACCTATGTTTGACTAGTCGTGTCAACGTGACCAGGCCAAGACCCACTCTCGTCAGAGCAGCCCTTTGGCAACAAGAAATTTGAAATTTAAAAGGCTCAACTTGATATCAGATCATTCAGCATACTGACCCCTTGATCCTCGTCCGATCAAGGCACACAGACACACACACACACACGTTTTTTTTCGTTTCCAGCAACGACGGCAATCCTCTACGGGACTTGAACCTGGTCTAATCCGTCATCAGCTATGACCTCTAACCTGTAACGGTGATATGAGAGGGAGAAAAAAAACCTTATTTTGTCTTAGAATGTTCTACCGTTTTCGGAGATGTTCGCATCCGCGATTCTCAACTTAAGCCTATCTGTTTGTTATGAATACTTAAGTAGGTATCTCGAGTCCAGAGCTAGGTCTGGCTGGCATTTACGAGACCGCTGCTTTGTTCGCTTAGACGAATCCAAGCGAGAACGAAAGCGGGAGCTAAACATTCGACGACACCATCATTGTTCGGGAGCCGGAACGTATTTTGTGCTATTATTTGAATGGAATTTAACAAAACTCTTGGACAGAACTTAGTCAATTATCAAGCTTCCAAGTAAACCGCATGAACCACCCCTCGTTTTTGCTCGAGCATTTGTCTAGCGCAGCGCGCGGAGAACGACCAGGGCAGACATCCACAGGCAAAAGATCGATCGCCTGCAGTATCGACTTGGGTCTAGATAAGCCCAATCGCTGGGCACTGCGCATACATCTTCTGCAATGCAAGGGGCTCGACGTACCAGCTAAGCTACTCATACGTCGCTGATAACAGCTCAAAGATCGAACAAACCCTAGCTTTATGCTCCTCGCGCGGCTCCTCAATTAAAGAACCTTACATTAGTCCAACAAAGCAGGTTTATTTTCAAGACCGACAAATAACAATAGTAGTTCGAACGCGAACCACTTTTAGCTTTTGTTGCCTACTAGCTTCGTGGCCGTTTTTGTTTTGTTTCGCAGCCACCGTTCTATCGAAGGTCCAGACCTCCACATTCATATCTACTGTTTATCTCGATTGTACATGTAAGTACCACGATGCATGGCAGTGATCTACGCATGCCATCCAACAATTTACTTTGCCATCTGGCAATCCATGTCATACAGAAGAACCAAACTTGACGATGATCGGATCGGATCGACCATTCCATTTCTCTTTCTTATATTTTCTGTTAAAACCCCCCCGCGATATCGGTCATGTAGGTAGCACAAACCAACCTCAGAGGTATAGTACGTACGGACGTACTATACTCGCTTGTGATCTCCACATCCACGACCGGTTGCAGTAATAGTACAATATCAAATATTCGATATTCTGAATGGGATTGCAACCATAAATAATATTTCTGCATCCACACATGGTAAACCACTATCAACCGGATACCTGACATGAACCCCTCTGACTTCCCCGGCCCCCTCGATACGCCACATACTACTTAGTATATACTTAGGTATTCTATGGTCCTCTCGCAACGTAGATCAATTAGTTAATCACCTACATGACTTATAATAGTAACCGAGCACAAATATTACAACATTCGAAAGACACAGCTGTACAGAACCACCCAATCGAATACCCAAAATCCCTTACTTAAGCTCTTGAACCCACCCTTCGCCATGATATCCCGATCGTAATATCTAATCATGCACTTGTAGAATCTCGATCGATCGATCGATGCCTCGCAGCTTATAGCTTATCTTCCTACGCCCATTTCTCTCTCGGATACTTCAAGCGATTCGATAGTATCTATGCAACGGGATATTCCGTGAGACACGCTTATATTCCAGCTCACGAACAGCTACTTAAGAACTCGGCTAAACATATACACACGAGAGATCGAGATCTCACGAGGATGCAGTAGTAGTCTGCAGTAGAGAATACAACCCAGATCTCGGGGAAGTCCTGATGTAGGAGATATAGAGGAGGGGAAAAAACCGTTCATCTATTATTTACAAGTTTCTAGCTAGCTATTTCTCTATAGTACCAAAAAAAGCTAATAGTACTCCATCCGTCTTCCCGTCCCGCGGTAATACCCACCGACGGGAACCAAGTGATCCAGTTTGTGTTCGATCTGTAATAATAACGAACGTACCACTCTTTCACCCACTGCACTCGCTCGTATCAAACGCCAACTTCAACGAAAGGGGAAAGAGAGAGAGAGAGAGAGAGAGAGAGAAAGAGAAGAAAAGGATATATCAATTAAAAAGTATCCGTAACTCGCCTAAGCCGTAATGCAACGCCAATGCAATCAATGTCGCTATAATTTCGATGTCTTCAAGTTTCGAATCTTCACACCAGGGTATCATTTTTCTCCCATACACACACACCTCCACACCCAACCTTCCCAGCGAATACCGTCCAACCCCTTCCAAAGAAGTGCAAATGCCCCGCTAAACCTCAAACTGCTCGTCCAACCAATGTTTAATCACCATCTTCCCCTCACTAAACCCCTCATTCTTCGGATTCCTCACAATAATCGCCGCATGGCTATGCTTGACCTTCTGAATGTGCACCGGAAACTTCTTAAACCCCAGCTGATCCAACGAATCGATCATATCGAACTGATACGGCGCCAACGCTAACGTCGGAAACTCCGGCATGCTCAACGTTTCCTCCAGTCGTAGCTTTCCCTCATAAATACTATCCCTACTATCACCCTCACCACCTGTAAGACTAACACTGTACCGTCGTCGTTGTTGTTGTCCCGTGGCACTCTCTTCATCGTCCCCACGACCGGGGGGTAGATGATCGGCCGTCTGCGCCTGATTGAACCCTTCGACCATCGAATCGACAGTTTCTTGCACTTCGTTCGCCATCAGCGGGATATTATACTTCAACTGCTGGGTGGTATGCAGTCGTATTCGCTTGCTCGAGGTGTATGTCTGCACCCCCGCATTGATCATAAACAGACAGAAGCCGACGGGGATCAGCATCGTGTAGAGCGCTACGAAGGGTAGGTCCCGGATAAAGTCCCGCAACGTGCGGCCTTTACGCTGCACACCTAGCGGGTTTAAATCTTCTTCTTCGTCGTTGGTATCGACGGCTGTGGGTTTGAGTTGTACCCCTGCATCGGCATCGATCAGAACGTTGCCGTAGCCAGGGAGATACTTGTATTCCACCATATCGAGATCGGCGAAAGGGTCGTACTTTGATATTCCCGATGTGAAAAAGGTAGTCGACCGGTCGTTGATGATGTTCGCGTAGAGGACTTTATTCTTGAACACCGACAGGGCCTTCCAGAACGTCAGATCTTTATCCGCGAGAACGGATAACAAAGGGCGCTGGGTATCCCGGAACCGATCGATCGTGAACAACTGCCTGCCGGAAGCGGAGAGCGTGCGCGCTCCGATCACGTTCCAGATGTGATTGTGGATTCCGAGTTTCGGGGTCCGCACGCCCAAATGCGGGGATGCGAACGTCGTAAAGTTCACGGGTTGGATCTTGTCGAATATACCCTTGGCGTATAAGAGACCGATGACGTAGCGGGATACGAGGCCGCCGAGGGAGTAGCCTGCTATACTGAATTTGCGGATGATGACGCCCTTTTCGGCGAAATCGTCGAGGAGGTCTTCGATTTCCCGGGCTAGTCGTTCGCCGCCGAGCTCGATGCCGTCGTAGGTGTAGTTGCCGCTGTTCCTAGCTGCGACGTGGACGATGAGCTGCGAGTCGTCGTAGCGGGATTTGAGGGTTTCGGCGATATATTCCATGTGGCTTGGGTTTCCCCAGAGGCTGTATATAAAACGCGGTCAGCGAATACATTCTTATACCTGAGTAGTTGTGAAGTCTGGTGACGAGATTGGTATAAATTATTGTAGAAATAAGCATACCCATGCACGAGCACGACCAAATGGTCTGCCGTAGGCGGCGACATCCCCATGGTCAAAGCTCGAGTGTTGGTAACCGATGAAGGCCGGTAGGAAGTTATCCGGATTAATTCCTGCGTCAACCCGGTAACACTCGCGAGACTCGAAGCCTGCCGACGTCCACTGCACGAAGTACTAACGAGCGACGATGTATGAGGAATCTTTAGCAGAAGAGTAGAATTATCGCGGTGGCGAGTTCGAGTTCGGGTTCGAGTTCGTCGGTGTGTGTGTGCTGTTTTCAGTGTAACACCGGGACTACCTGACGCCACTGTAACAGTTGTTGTAGGTGTTGTCGAGTGTAACGACCGTCTGGAAGGAGGCGTGGTAGTGATAGTTGTAGTAGCGGGTAGCTGGTTATTAGGGTAAAGGTAGGAAGCTAGCAGCAGGTAGGACGCAGAGGTGAGGACGTGGGAGTAGGAGTAGCATAGTCGGTGAGGGACGGGCGAGCAGATCAGTCTCATTTTGATACATCCTTTCTCTTATCTCTCTCTCTCTCCTTTATTCCTCCTTATTTTAGATTCTTTCTTGATAACGCCGGTTTATGTCCGGTTCCGTGCCACGGTGCCCAGGCCTATAGCTAGCGTCGTGTGGGCGACGGCTCGGAGTGGAAGAGATAGGATCGAGTGGTAAAGGTATGTGATAGCGTCACGGCTGCTTTTGCTCCTTTTTCCGTGGGCTGGATCCCACTCGGCATTGGCCAGAGCGAGAGGAGAGGCGGAGGGGGACGAGAAGGGGTGCCAGCTGAGCAGAGGAAGGAGAGTCGGGACCGAAGATGCAGTATGCGGATGACGATAAAGGAAAGAAGGTTGTGAATTCGAATGCTGCTGATACGCGATATTCCGAATTAAAATGCGCCGAGATGTAGAGATGTAGTTATACCTCGCCACCCAATTCACAAAAGAAAACCACCGAATCCAAGGCTCTCCCTGGTATAAGAACACTAGTCTCTTGAGAATGTCAGCTAGAAGCTCAAGGAAGGCCAATCTTTAAAAAAATAAACGTTCAAACATGGGAGCTATTGTTTGTTGGTGCTTATTCGGCCGGTATACGCCGCCGTATTTTGTTGGGGCCCGACGAAAAGCCGAAAGCGAAGTTCGAAAAGAGTCGAAAGAGTGCACCTGAGAACATCAGCTGACGACTGTTCCTGAGCCAACGGTTGCCTTCCATTGGCTCTCATCTCTGCATTTCCACGGTCACAGTTAAGCTGTACGAGTCGACTCTCCAAACCCGTCTGCAAATGTGGCCACAACTTTATTAGGGATACAACAGTACTCCGTTTAATTAATTTTGGGTAAAAGTTGCAAGTTGCAGTTGGAATCCGACTTGGATGGTATATCCGGGCGCACTATCACACTTCAGCCTGGAGCCCAGACAAGGGGAAGAATAGTCTCGGGGGAAGAAGAATGAACATTTCACTCCTGTATGTAATATCACAAGAAAAAGTTCACACGCGACCTACTTCCCTACATATGCTCCTCAATTCAATTACCGCATCACTCCTGATATTAAGGCTCCGATTCGTGCAAATTATCATGCAAGCATCCCCTGGACCAAAGCGGACGGGAGGCTCTTATCTACGTCAACCGATGGAGCTAAAATCAGATAGATAATAGGCTTTAATTGGTAGAAACATAAAGAGTATCTTTTTCATGTGCTCCAGTTCGCCAATGAGAAAGGGCTGCAAGTTCATGTACAGTCCCAATTGGGTAAGAACATACAACGCCTTTCCGAACAGTTAAAAAAACAAAAAAACGAGAAAACAATCCCAAACACCGTCGACCGTAGAAAAACAATGATGCTAAGAAAGGGGGTTTATAAAAAATATAAAAATAAAGGACGATGTCTGCTCGCTTTAATCGGCGCCTGTAAAGATTGCTGAAGAAGTTGAGGCAGGTAAAGCAATATCAAATTCGTACAGTGAGACGCTTAGCGCCACAATCCATCGCGGAGACTCATCAGGTTCTCGATGACTTCGAGTTCATTCGGTTGAGGAACCCTCTCCGATCCGAGATCGCCGAGAATGTTTCTGCCAATCTTGTTCCTGTAGATTGGTTGAGACAAACTCTTGACCTTTCTCTTGGTACCTGGGACCCAATTCTCCTTGTCGGAGTCGCCCTCGTCGCTCGACTGGTAAATGGTGAAGCCTAGCTTGTCGTTGCTCTTCCCGCTCAAAGCACGCTCGAGTGTACGAAGAGGGGAGTGGTTGTGCTGTTTCTTAACAGCAGACATCGGTGGCGACGGAGTAGCCTTCTTCGGTCCCTTGGCAGTGAGAATCTTGCGTGGCTTCTCCTTGGTAGGGGAGGAACGTTGGATTTTGGTGGTCGTGGTGACAGTGTTGGAGGACGGCAAGATGCTGTTGGCAGATTTTGGGCCGAGGACTTTCTTCTTGGTGACTTCGGTTTGAGGGACACCCTTTTGCTTGCGGGCATCGGCAGCGGCTTTCGCAGCGGCAACGACACCACGCGCACGGATAGTCTTGAGAGCTTTACGCGGCGAGTCTTCTTTGACGGGCTCGGTAGGAATCGAGCTTTTGCTGTCACAGCAAGATTCCCAGATTTTTGCGTTGACAGTGCGACGCTTCGGCGGAGTGACAACAGTGACGCTCTCGTGGAAAGAGGACTGAGCGGAGCCAGTGAGGGTAGAGGTATGACTGCCACGAGGGGTCGCATCATCATCCTCGAGGACGACTGTAGCCTTTCCATCGAACGACATTGAAAGACGGATAGCCGACGACGAACGCTTGAGAAGACCCGGTTGAGGTTGGTTCATAAATCCGGAGCGGCGAGGATTAACATAGGTCTGAGAAGCACCAAAACTCTCGCTAGACTTGATCATGGTGGTGTTCATTTGAGACATTTCTGGCTCATCAGCAATGGTAGTTTGAGAGTCCAACGAGGTATCCGGAGTCTCAGCGGTTGGGTTCAAGAGGAAATGAATGGGCGAGGTCTTGCGGGTGATCTCGTTATTGTCCATCGAATCGATGGAGGAGATGGAGGTATCAATAGTGAGGTCTGACTCGGTGGCATCAGACATGTTCATGGCCATATCACTCTTATGGACGTCAGACTCTGTTTTGACGATGGTCGAGTTGACGATGGGACAGGGAGAGGAAGCACGGCTCGAGTGAGTGGGGAGTTCGATGGTGTCGTCCTCCTGGGCGGCGTTCTTAGGGTTCAAAGGAGAAGAGATGAATGGATCGGACGACAATTGAGCAAACTTGTCGGAGTTACGTGGGATCATCTCGTGAGGTTGGAGAGGCTTCGACTTGCGTCGGTTGGTTTGACGACGGTTTTGGAACCAAATCTATATCGAAAGATCAATCAGTATACCGAAAGGAGTAAGGTTTGGGGGGGAAGTTATGACTGTGCATACCTGAACTTGCTTCTCTTTGAGCCCGACCATGATGGCAATCTCCTTTCGGAGCTGCTTCCCTGGACGGTCACATTTGGCAAATTCGGCCTCGAGGATGGCTTGGTCCTTGTGGCTGTTACCGGAAAGAAATGTGTTAGAGAGGAATTCCATATTGAAGATATGTATTGATGCATAGACAAAATGTATACCTGGTGCGTCTGCGTCTACGACGAGCCAAACTCGCATCATCAACCTCTGGTGGCAGATTGTTGGGAAGGGTTGCGGGAGAATGAGTGATGAAGGCGAAGGTTTGAGTTTGAGCCGGAGCGGGACTGGCAATTGAAGCCATTGTTGCTGGTATTCTTCGAGATGTGTATCGGGTATCGATAGAGCGGATTTCGACGGAGGTAAAATAAGGAAGAAACGGTAAGAATTGTTTCCCACAGTTGCACTCGATATGATAGATAGATATTCCGTATTTGTCACGAGATTCGATATCGAGGGAGGTATGCAACGTGGGAGAGAGAGGAGAGAATGGGAGAAAAAAAAAGAGGTGAAGGCTAAAGAAGAAATCACAAAGGTAATGAGCGTGATGGCCAGAGAATGACCTAAAATATGGAGAGAAGAAAAAAGATACCAGAAATATGAAATATCTGACGGTAGCCACCAGTACACCAGTCAGTCGAGATACGTGATAGATGTTATAATGGTTGTGGTGGTGACGAAGGTGAGGTTGAGAATAGATGATGAAGATGATGAAGATGAAGATGGATGAGGTTGAAAGAGGAAAAGAAAGTGATTTGTGGAAGATGATGAGATGTCATACCTAAACGGAAATGCAATGCAAGATAAAATTAATTGGGTGGTGAGGACGTGTGCGTGGCCCGTGTTATGGTTTTCGGTGAGGTTTGTTAATGTTCCGCAAATGTCAATATCGTTCCGGAGTGGGGTTGGCGGAGGCAGGGGAGAAGAATAAGAAGAAGAACGCGACTGGGGCAAACCCGATAACACGGGGTAGTCTCGATTGAGACCTTCAATGGGAGGAGATGAGATTGATATTTGATACGGAATGAGATTATCGCGTACACAACGGCAGGTGCGTGCAGGGTGTTGTGCTCTCTCGTTCTGTTGTTTGTGAACGCGCAAGCACGCAGGACACACAATAAAAGTACCAGTCGGGTTAGTGCTGTGCCCAAGCGAGAAGGAGACTGAGATAAAAGTGGTGAAACCGAGAGGACCAGCCCGTGATGGTAATTTCCCAGCAGAATAAGAGTCTCTTGAGTGGTGGTGTTTACTGTTTGGGCAGTTTGTGGACGTGTGGAGCGTGTTGTTTGACAACGGCAACAATACAAACAACCACTCATGATCACAAACCACTTAACCGCTTCCGGCAGTCTAATTATTTTATTTTATTTATTTCTTAACAAACGATATAATTAATTATCAATGCCGCAATCAAGGAGACCTCCACCGTCAGCTTCTTCTTCACGACCAAAGCAGCAGCAGCAGCAATCTAATACTAACAGAAAGCCAACATCTAAAGAACCCAAGAACGGGACCAATAAAAAGAAAGACGACCATGTCCCCATCAAAGCTAACCCACTCGTCCTCCGACAATTCAAAACCATCTTGAGCACCTTCCACGACACATTCTCTCACCTCTTCACACCCGACCTCCCGTCAATAATTCAGAATGTAAAGCAAAGCCTCTACCTCCGAGACTACGTTGCCGCATTCGACTCCCCCGACAAACTGCAAGCCTATGTCGTTCGATGGAGCGTAGCAAGAGCGCTGGCATATTTCGAAATGATATCCGGGAACTGGTGGTCGCAGGACGTCACGCAGTGCTTCATCCAACGTCACAATCGGCTCAACGTCGCATGTATCGGTGGTGGAGCGGGTGCAGAGTTGGTGGGCATGGCTGCTGCATATTCCTTCTTGAGTTCGAACTCGAACTCGAACTCGAACTCTGAAGAAAGCCCAGAGGAACCCACTCTCGACGAATCTAAAGCTTCAGCTGGATTGGATGTTACACTGCTCGACTTTGCGACCTGGGATCCAATCATCGATTCTTTATCCAATACTATCACGGACTCCACGAAACAGCCGCAGTTATTCATCGATAAATCAAATTTCACAGCTAAATGCATCCACCAGGACGTTCTTTCGCCTCTATCCGACCCCACGGTATCATCAATCGCATCAGCCGACATTCTTACAATTCTATTCACCGCCGGGGAGCTCTATTCCCAATCCCCAACCTCTACGACCAAATTCTTCATGTCACTGCACACTCTCACCAAACCCGGTGCTCTCCTCGTAGTTGTCGATTCTGCTGGCGGGTTTGAGGATTTGGATGTTTTACAAAAAGCCACTGCCAGTTCAGAATCACAGTCGGCGTCGACCTCTAGTACCGGCGGATACAAGCTCGGGTTTCTACTAGACAAAACGCTCACGAACCGAAAGCAGTGGGAGTCAATCGCCAGCCAGGATGCAAAGTGGTGGAGAGTACCTCAAGAACTGAAGGACAACAATGCGTACCCGCTGGAACTAGAAAACATGCGATGTCTGACAAGAGTGTACCGCAGAAATAACGAAGAGTAAACCTCTACTAGCTCATTTCCATCCCTCTGCACTTTTTTCCGTTGCTACAATTATCAGCAAGCTATAATACGAAGCAATATGCTTATTGCAGCTGCGGGTCTCTAACTGCGGGCCCTAGCCGAGTCAGCTTATCGGAGCGACAAAGTTGGGGCTGGCAAACAAGCCTGCATAATCGGCAACCAGTGGTGTTCCTGCATGCCTGGTCACAGCAGCTGTTTGACTGTATTCGACAACAGCAAAATAACTCATCTGATAAATCCAAACTCCGGCGCTAGAACTAGAATATCCTCTGCTGAGGGCCCATAATTATCATAGCTGACAATCGTAGCAATTTACTTATTTAACCCACCGTATCCCACGTGTTTTCGAGAAAACCCCTCTTTCCTTCCATCACAAGCCTACGATTGTACGATACCATCACCAACAACTCACCGCCCATACTATCAACATCCGTTCCGAATGACAGTCCCAACCGGAAGACCGTTACCGAAATCCATCCTGTCGAAATCCGGATTTCTCTAATTATCGCCGGGTGCTTTTATTAAACTTTTCTCTCAAATAAATTCCCTCGATAAACTGAAACTCGGTGGCGTAAACCGCAGCTCTTCGCCAGCATGACTATTGCTGAAGCGACGCCCAGTAGTAACATCGAACCAACCAAAAAGCCCAAAATAATCATAATCGGAGCTGGTACCTGCGGTCTCCGAGCTGCAGAAATCCTTATACAAGCCGGATGCGAAGTTCAAGTGCTCGAAGCTCGAGATAGGATTGGTGGCCGGGTAAATTACCCAAGAACATACCAACACGCGAAAATCGAATCGCCACCATACTAACAAAAAGTACAGATCGCAACATCTTCGAAGCTCGGGCTCCCTTTAGACCTGTGGGTTCTTCCCTTTCTAAACTCTGGTTATGACGGGGGTTGATAAAAAGTGCGTATAGTGGTGCGAATTGGATCCATGGCAATCAGGGCAATCCCATCGTTGAGATTTCGGAAAAAGCTGGTTCGAGTTATTCCGCCGATGCGCTGGATGATACTGTCGTTTATGCGCCGGATGGAGCTCTACTCCCGAAACGACTCGGAGAGGAGTTGATTACCAACATGTGGGATTTCTTCGACGATGGGATCGAGTATTCCGGACGGAACTTTGATAGTATCAAGCCGGATGTCAGTTTTCTGGAATACTACAAGGAAAAGACGGATCGGGAGGTGACGGACGATGAACGGAAGAGGGTGTATCAGATTCAGATTGTGGATATCCTCGGCGGAATCGTCGCGATGGATATAAAGAAGCAGGATTTGAAGAATCTGCATCTTGAAAAGCCGATTCCTGGGGGTAAGAATTCCCATTTTACTCGAAAATTCAGTTGATCAATAATCGATGCTAAAAGAGTGTAGAAAACTTATTCTTGTCGTCAACTTACGGTCCAATCATGGATCTGATGTCCAAGACCGTCCTTGAGAACGGTTGTCTCCAGCTAAACATCCCAGTGGAACAAGTGGAGACCGTACACACCACTTCCGGGCCCCAACATACCGTCTATACCAGGGACGGGAACGCTCTAAGCGCCGACGGGGTACTTGTTACCATCCCCCTCGGCTCGCTGAAGCAGGACCGGATCAAGTTCGATCCCCCCATTCCGGAGAATATGAGACAAGCGATTAAGCATCTTGGCTACGGCTCTCTGGAGAAGGTACCCATTTCCCCTTTTACTCTCCCCTTATGAAACCGACACTAATGTACATATACAGACCTACATCAGCTTCCCCACGGCATTCTGGGCAGACGGACCAAGCTACTTTATTTTCCTTAGCCCTGAATACGTGGCATCCACCAATTCTGACCGAAAATCAATGACAGCAATTTCCCTCGCTCATCTTCCAGCACCGTATAATCAGCCCATATTACTATTCTACACCCACAGCGACATCTCCAAACGCATCACGGATATTCTCCAAGAACCCGCCGAACGCAGCCGTCAAAAAATCCTAGATTTCTTCCAACCTTATTTTTCGAAAATACCCGGCTACTCTGTTACCGATCCGAACTGCGTTCCGACGGATTACATTTCTACGAATTGGCTTAATGACGAGTATGCAGGTAATGGGTCTTACACGAATTTCCCTGTGGGATTGGTGGATGGGGTGAAGGATATCGAGGTTATAAGGGAGGGGGTACCCGGTCGACGAGTGTGGTTTTGCGGCGAACATACTGCGCCACTGCTGGGGCTTGCGAGTGTTAGTGGGGCTTATTGGGCGGGAGAGATCACGGCGAGACGATGTTTGGTGGAGTTTGGGATGGTGGGTGTGGAGGTTGAGAGGGGTGATATGGGAAGAGCCTATTTAGTTTGATTGTGATTGCTTGTTTTTGGTGTTACTTATGCGATATCTAGGGTAGATTGGGATCGTATAGTGAGTGGTGGCCAGGTTGAGCGATGCCGTGTGGATGTTTCTACTTCTAGGTCTATTGCATTATTTATTGCACTGAGCTAGTTATTATGATGCAATTGATTTGAGGACGGGATTGCAGTTTCCCTTTAAATATTATGCTCAATTTCTCCAGCCAATACATATTTTATATCAGATTTTGTATTGGTTCGTAGGCGAACTAAAAGTATGGTGGTCCTGCGCAGAGCCGCATCCAACTGCATCCGCTTATCTCCGCGCTAAAACACCCCCACAAATTTCACCCATCCAAAATTTTAGCTTCCCTCTCCAAGCCGCAGCAAAACCTCACCTCACCACATCGAAAATCCCCACCATCCGAAACACAACAAAGCAATGGCGGCAGCACTCAACGCCGTCTACCGACTCGCCATCCCCGCCGCAGTCGGCGTAGGTCTCCTGCAAGCATCCCTCTACGATGTAAAAGGCGGTTCCCGCGCCGTGATCTTCGACCGTCTGTCCGGTGTTAAAGAAACAGTCGTGAACGAGGGAACCCATTTCCTGATCCCCTGGTTGCAAAAGGCGATCGTGTACGATGTGCGCACGAAGCCGAGGAATATAAGTACCACGACTGGTAGTAAAGATTTGCAAATGGTCAGTTTGACGTTGAGGGTCCTGCATCGGCCAGAGGTTAGCAAGTTGCCGAAGATTTATCAGGTATGCACTTTCCCATAACCCCATTCTGAATCTATAATCAGATATTATATTACTGTTCTGGTCGTGCACTAGTTCTCGTATATCATATTATTTTTATTGGAAAGTTTAATTAATGCGTTTCTTGTATAGTCCCTCGGCCAAGACTACGACGAGCGAGTCCTCCCATCCATCGGCAACGAAGTCCTCAAAGCCATCGTCGCCCGCTTCGACGCCGCCGAACTGATCACCCAGCGAGAACAAGTCTCAAACCTCATCCGCGCCGACCTCCTCAAGCGCGCCAACGAATTCAACATCGCCCTCGAGGACGTCAGTATCACCCACATGACCTTCGGTAAAGAATTCACCAAGGCCGTCGAGCAGAAACAGATCGCGCAGCAGGATGCTGAACGCGCGCGGTTCATCGTTGAGAAGGCGGAGCAGGAGAGACAGGGTATGGTTCCACTATTACCCTCCCACATACTTCTCTATCATATGGGGTTTTTAGACTTTATGGATAGCGTGCTAATACTACGTTTTACTTTTTAGCATCCGTCATCCGCGCCGAAGGAGAGGCCGAATCCGCAGAAACAATCTCCCGAGCGATCGAGAAAAGCGGCGACGGAGTAATCCAGATCAGAAAAATCGATGCAGCAAGAGAAATCGCGCAGATGTTGGCGAATAATCCGAATGTAACCTACTTACCCAGCGGCGGCAGCGGGGGTGGCAACAAAGGCGGTAACTTTTTGCTCGGGTTGCGGTGAACGCAGGTGGACGGGGGGGAATAACTTAGCTTTGTAATATAAAAAAAGGAAAAGAAATATAGCTGGGAGGATTCGATTGTGTATTTATTTGCTCCTCTGCCACTCCGCACTTTTTTGTGTTTGTTTCTTTTCTTTCTTCGTTTTTTTCTTTTGAGTGCCGTCTGCGGATGGTAGTGGTGCCGGTTGGGAGGTTCCGTTGATGGTCTTGTGCGGTCATCATTTTTGTATATATACTATTTATAAGGACAATTCACTCGATATCAAAAAGTATACCCTCTATGAATATGAACTTAATAGAATGCAGCCTTGAGCTTCCTGCACCCGGCCGGACTACCTTTCCGATTACGAGACTCTTTAGCATCTGCTGACCATCCGTTTGGTCGTATATGAATAGAAATCAGACCCAACATTTGGTTCAGGCATCGAGGCACTCAGATCGATACCGCGATACCGAAGAGCGCAGAAACAGACAAAGCAGTCTGATTCTAAAGCTTTGCCAGACGAAATATATATTCTTATGAAAAGAAAAAAGAGAGAGCATTTGTATTTATTTTATACACGAGAAACCGCCAAAGCTTCTATTCAAGAAAAAATTGTTATATGCACAAAACATCCACTTTAGTTTTAACCTGCCACCACCACCACTTGCTTCCCTCTACGCATACGGCATCTATTCATCATCCCCGTAAAGCGCCTGCCCGGCCTTACTATTCAAAAACTCGTTCCTACACCACCACCACCATTCAATTAACCGTCTTCCCCCCCAAAAAAATAAAGTAAACATAGAACATACCGCTTATTAGCCCACTCCATCAAAAGATAAATCCCCACAAAAGGCGGCACGACATAGAGCACCTGCGATCGCATCCGACGGAATCCGTTGAACACCGCGCTCTTGACTATATTCGCTGTCGGGTTCTGACGGTTGGCCGAGAGCGAGTACTGGATTATTCCGCGCTGGCGGGTGTTGCCTTTGGCGTCTATTTTGTATTCGTAGCAACATTAGCACAAGTCCATCCCCCTAGTATAACGGCAAGTTGCTGTTCAAGTCGGTGAGGGTAGATAGAGTTTCTCCTTGATAGTAGGCAGCGATGTTTCTTCCCCTTGTGATGCTTTTATCTCCTCAGGAGAGCCGAGGAGAATAATGGAGGGATGAAGGGAGTATACCAAAAGCACCCCAATCGCCGAGGTAGCTAGAATATACCAACGCCGTTAGCTAGACCGTAAAATAGGTCGAAAGGAGAGGTGATGTCCTGTTGATGCCCCTCGAGGAGACGGTGGTTGCCGATTTTGGGGGTAACAAACCTGCTTGGTGCGGGTTTTCCTCCTCCACCACCCATTGTGACGAGATTTATGCTATGTGTATGGTACGGAACGGAGGTGAGGATATGGAATTGGGGGTGCGCGAATAGGCTGTGCGCGTGCGGGTATCGGTGTCGTCGTCGTCGTGGGGGGGGGTTTCGTTGTTTTTGCGGTTTCGGAAGAATTGACGTCGGCTGGATGAGGTGAGGTTGGAGATTGACCAATCAAGCGTGGGGGATTTAAGCGCAACACATGCTCTCAATTCCGAGTTCAAGTTCAAGTTTCTCGGAGAACTTGAGTATAAAACCATGAGATCTGTGATATGATATATAATTCTACGAAGTTTCACAGTCTACTAATGTAAAGATAAATAAAATAAATGAAGAGGTTGACACCAATATATATTTCTTCCTCTAAAATAGTCTGCTAAATACCACTACTACCACCACCACCTCTCTCCTCAAAATCCAATCAATCCACCTCCTTCCTCTCCTCAAATTTGTATTCCTCGTATATTCCCATTACTATATCCTCAAAAGTCCAAGACCCATCAAAGATATTCACAAGAAAAAAAGTACAGAAACACGGTTAGAAAGAAAGATAAAGGAAGACAGATAGAAGAAAGAAGATCGGTGAGAAAGGTAAAGCGGTATCCCTCTTAGGAAATATACTCCCATGTTTTTATTTTTTGTTAGTTTGTTTTACACCCGTCCACTTCAAAAAATATAAAGTAGTGGTGTATGGGTGTTTTTTCCAAGAGGCGCACACACACACGACACACGATACGCAGGATACATGAAGGAAATTTAACCCTTTGAGGGAAAAAACAAAAACAAAAGCGCACTGTTTTTTGTCTTGTTTCCCGTGAAATGAAATGGCAGATATAAGAGAAAAAAGGTTAAGGAAATTACATTAAGGAAAGTGTAGAATGTGAAGGTCGGTAAGGGCGTTACAGATGTTAAAAAGAGAAAAGAACGGCAAAGTGCGATCGATGGAAATAAAATATGCAGAAACACAAAAAAGAGTAAAGTTAAGGAAAAATAATGTGAAAAATTGAGGTCATAAAAGTGGTCTATCAGCAATATGTCAGACGAAAAATCAACACTGAAACCTCCATGATGCAACAGATATGATGGATGATATGATGCCTTCGGTTTTTGTTGTCATTTAGTATGATGATGTCCATCGGTAGGGTCTTTATTTTGCCTCAAGAAAGAAAGTTAAAAGGAAATAAAAGATTTTAGACTGAAAGGAAATTCATTGAAAGGGTTCTAAGAAAGAGTTCGATTGGATGCGTAAGGAAATGATATAGCTTGTCGGAGCTGTGTAAAGGGAAAATATTTCGCAGGTTATTGGGACATCAAGGAAAATTAGTAAGAAGGATATATGAATCTGTATCATGCGTGACCGTAATAGTACATAACCGATAAAAAATAAAATGCCATTTGGTGTTATTTTGTTCGTGCCGATAAAGAGATTGGCGAAGTTAGGCGGCAGAGGTTTTGCCTTTCCAGAATGTGAACATTTTGCTCCATCGCTTGTCTTTCTTTTCTTTCGGCTTATCGGGGCTGCCAAGCGACGAAGTGGATTCGATGCCGGGCATTGTGCTGTAAGAGGCACTAGCGCTGAAGAAGGGATAGAACCGTTTGGAAGAATGGGATGTTCCGGGAATGTCGTCGACAGAGACGCTCATTCTGATTTCCGGACCTGGTTCTCCAAGAAGAGTCGGATCTTCGTAGACGGAGGCACCGGACATGAGAGTGATCCGGTCATCTTCCTGGGGAAACAAGTGAGAAACTGGTGGGAGCAAAAAGTCAGAGGTATGTGGTGTCGAAGGCATTGTGGGAGGGCAGATGGACGTGCTAGTCGTGCTGGGTGTGACCGCTGGCGTTTGGTCGAACGAGGAAGCATGATGAAGTGAGTTAAAAGAAAGATTCCCGCTAACGTTGCTCATCGGTTTTGTGAGAAGCGCGCTCGTGCTGAGGGTAGGCGATAGTTGAGTGTCAGTGGTTGGAGTCGGGATGGAGAGGGCTTCGACGGATACAAAGACATCCTCTCCCTTGAATCCATCATCCGACTGCTGAGATTCACTTGCAGGGTCGGTGTCTTCTGAAAGGCGGCTCATCTTGCGCTTGATACCCTTGCGAACACCGGCGACACCGTCAACGATATCGAGCTCTTCGACTTCGCTGTCATCGGTGTCCCAGTTGAGCGCGAGCCCAGCGGGCATTACGGGTTTGGGTAAATCCTCGACTGTGAGAGTGAGGTCACCTTCTTCATCTTCATCGTCCTCTTCATCTTCGGTGTCTTCGAAAACATCACCCATTCCGTCACCTTCAATCTCGTCCTCGGCCAGAGGGAATAGTTGCATTTCAGGCATGCTCTCCGCGCGACGATGGTAGCAATTCGATGCGGCGGCAGAGTGCATACGCTTCCTCGCCGATTCAAATCCTGAAAGCGGTCGGCTTGGAGACTTGGGAGTATTGAGTGGTCCGAGAGCCGCATCCAGATCGATGACTGGGAAATCGTATTCCACTTCATCGTCGGATTCAAAGGCACCAAGATCAATCTGAGCCTCAAACACCGTTTCTTCCATACTCGAAGACTCCCTTGGCTGATAGTCAGAGGTGAGAACATAGTTGCCCTCGAGCATCAGACGTTGGATTTCGTCTCGATTCATCAAAGGAGGAGTGGGTGTTCGTCTGGGAAGAGCCTTGAGCTGACGCTTTTTGTAGTGTCGCTTCAGCAGAATGTTTCCGGCCCATCCCTTCATACCACCCTTGACCTTCTTGGGTGTCGAAGGGGTGCCATCAGGATTGGTCGCTTTGCGGCTCTTGCGTTTAGGCTTGGGCTTCTCAGTCGCCGAAGACTCAGAGAGATGCTTCGAATGACCTTTCTTTCGAGCAAAGGGGTCTTTGGGTGACAAGGGAGGAAACAACCAGCTGGTCTTGTGAGCGCTGTTCAGCAGGGTAGCAGCATCAGCAGAGTTGGGTCTACGGTCAGTCTTTGTCCTCGGGATACGAGTGGCGCCAGAAGCGTCAGAAGCGGAAGCGCGTCTGCCTCGGGAGTCAATCTGATGCAGTTCTTCCATGCTACTGATTGAATTTCTGTAGTGGTGCAAACTGCTAACGCTGTCTCCCATTCCGGCACGGATGGTAGTGAACGTGCTAACCGTTCCAGCTGAGGCCGGTCGTGGAATTATCTCCGTCGCATCGCTAAAAGTGACTCTAGTTTTGCGGGGAGTTTCCTCGACTGAAGTCCTAGCGGATTCGGCCGATTCATCGGTAACATTGATGATCGATGAGGCTGAAGATTCACACGACGGCACGTCTAATGAAGGCACATCCAGCATTTCAGTATCAGGTACTGGAACTGCGCGAAGGAAATTAGCATTGCTGTGCCAAAGTGGCATGGAGCATCGGTTAGACGTACCTGAAACAATTTCCACAACAACAGCACCAACGGATTCTTTCGGAGGGGTTTCGGGACAGGCTGCTGGACTGGTAGGACCACTGCTACCACCCTTGGTATTAAGGGTATTATTGGCCTTGGCTGCAGTGAGCATCATGTTGAGAACATCTTGGGAGCTCATGCTCATGGCTGAGCTGCGGCGATGGGCATGTCCACGTCCTCCTCTCATCCCGGGTGGCGGTGGTGCAGCGGTGAGTTTCTCCACTGTTGGCAGCTGTTCAACGTTGATCGATTCGGGCGGAGGGGAAAGAAGGCCATTTTGCGAAGCAAATTTGGGGGAGCTAGCCTCTTTCCTGGGCGACCCGGCTGTGCTTTTGACTGGAGATGGAGTTGTTACAGGGGTACCAAACTTGAACGGCTGACTCAGAGTTCCCAAAGACAACGGCTTGCCAGGCGTGAGATCGCTCTGCCTCCGAGCATGCAACCGTCTCTCACCAAGTGTTGGGTTCGGTGGAGTGGGCGATGCTGGCGGTGTTCGGACTTGGAGGTTGGCATTTGCTGGAGCGAGTAGGCTTCCGGCCGACTTGGGAAACATCGCGGTCTGTCTCATCGGAAAGACGAAACCAGAAGGACTGGTAGCCTGGCTGGCCCCGTTATCCGAGTGGGTTGGACTAGGCATGCCGGCTGGGATGGCCGTCCTACTCGGGATAGCAGACGAACTGGACGGCCGTTTTGACGGGATCGCGGACGGTTTGTTAGGGAAGACGAAGGATTGCATCGGGGCATATGGCAAAGATTGTGACTGGAGTTGAGGACTAGCGGTAGCCATGATGGGTGAAGATATTTGTGACAGGTCGAATGATTTCGTCTATCGTGATGAGGTTTTCGGGTCAAATTGTCGGAATGAAATCACCAATTATCGAGTTATATAGGCGTGTAAGACGGTCGTGAGAAGCAGGCAGATAGACAGATATTCGAATATATTCGGTGAGGTTATGGCAATCCTTCAGAGGGTCATTACTAAGATTCGTGAATGTTACCTAGACGATATGCACAAAAGATATATGTCAGCGCCTCGGCTTTTCCTTCGAGTAAACAACCTGCGACGAGGCGTAGGGTGAATGTATTCCGTACGAAGCTCGACGTTTCGGTTGGATTAGAACAAGCACTCAGGCAAAGAATGAATACGCACGAGATGAAACCTGGCGGAGAGAGTGTGTGTCTGAGAGTAAAGGAAACCGACAGACAACAGCTCGTGAATAGTCAATTTTCAATTTTCCTTGATATAAGTCAGAGGAGCCGGACGTAGAATCTTTCTTAGGACTGGATAATGTCGTGCCAAATAAGAAAGAGTCGTCGGTCCGGAAGAGAGATATATATTTCTTTAATGAATCGAACGCTTGGATGAACAATTCAATGCCTCCAAACAGCGATTTGATCGAAACCAGCACAACCAAACCAAGATAAATATTGAACCGAATACACTTCCCGTTGACGCTTAAAAAAAAAAATAACGCGGTCGAAAGGTCGGAAAGATCGGTTAAGAGTTCGTGAGAATAAAAAATGAATGAAGTCGTTGCAGCGTCGAAGAATCGGCTGTCGAATGTGATTGCTTGAAGGGCGCGAAACTATTGGATATCGAGAACCGTGAAAGAGAAATGAAAAAACAGAGCAGTGGGATTCTTTTCCTTTCACAATATCGAACTTTGGTTTCTATGAGATACTAATTTCCCCCAAGTGATACCAATTTCTACGTTAGACAGCCGTAGATGCTTGTGATGTTTGTGTTGAGGAGAAACTACCTTGAATCCCGCTGGATCTCCGTCAAAGAAACGAACAGTATTTTTACACAGGGCTAAATGAGTGGACAGACACTACGGTGTGATAACCAATAGGTCCGAGAGGGCTGTAGAGCAGAAAACAAAAGAGGGGACGAGGGAAGGGAAAAAAACAGCTAACGGCACGAAGCCTGAGCGGGATGAGATCTCAAGAAAGATGAGAAGTAAAGAGGGGCGAGTTGTAAAGAACGGAAGGAAAGAACAAAAAAAGGGTCGAGTAAAATGAAAGATCGAGGAAATTTGGACAGGCGAGCGACTAAAAGGAAGAAAAACACCAAAAAAAAACACCCAGAACCAAACGGGCGACCTTCTGGATTGGAATTGCCAATCGGACGGGGGTAAACGAAGGGGGGGCCATGGGACCTGCATGCATGCACAGGAACAGAGAAACACCGCTAAAAGCGAGGAAGAAAGCACCAGATGGAGGCGCTGGGTGCTGGCCAGCCGAGAGCAGCTAAAGGGAAAAAAGAAAAAGCAGGCTGTAATAATAACGGAGCAGGGGGTAATTGCTTGGGGTGTGTGGGCGAACTAGCCTGGTCGCTTGGGAAGAAGGGTGTGTGGACGAACCGGCCGAATTTCGAGTCGAGAACGAATGATATTAACGGAATGACGGTACCAGAATGAATCGTAATACTTCAATTCATTTGGTTTGGGGGGCAATATGGGGCGATATTGCCCGTCGTCGACGGTTACAGAATGGAAACTTTTTTTGGATAGAATAAAATAGTCTGCGGATAGTTGGCGTACCTGATTCAGATGCAAAGAGACAACAATAAAATATAAAATAAATTAAAATATAAAATAAATTAAAATAAACCTTACGTAGGCAGTAGCGTACCGGGGGATCTTCTCGGGAGCTAGAAACAACCAACCTTCCTTCATCAATGCAGTTGAAACAGCATTCTGTTCGATCTCAGTTGAAAAGATCTCCACTTCTGCCAGGAAATATCACATCCAGGCCGCAACGACGAGGTATGCAGCGACATACGCATGCAAGTTCATTCACCCAGCCGTGGTGGCTTTTCTGCCCAAGATGCTTTTGGGCGGATAGCGGTGCCAAGCTTGCTAAACTGGGACTCGATTGAAATTGAGCTTTGGCCCAGGCGGTTACCGGCCGCTGATTGGTTGAGAGTCCCCCAGTAATACCCGCAGATCGAGGTGACCTGAAGGCGCCAAGGGCCGTCAAAATTTGGACCAACGGAATTCGCTGTGTACCTGCATTCATATTGAAAGTGCGGATAAAAGTCGTCAGCAAAATGGCGACGCTAGCATCCCCCATGCTGAAGCCTCCAGGTTTGGTTTTGGCGAAAGCTCATGCTCATGAAGGCCGGCAGGCTTGATGGTACCTGAAGCTACCTCGATTGAGCAGTTTGCGACTGCGCGAAATTAAATAAAAAGTCGCCTGTTCTGATAGACGGTCGAGAAGGTGGAAAATGCAATACGGCGGTACGTTTCCGTATGAACAGTTATCGATATGACCTGCTCGCATTCCAATTGCCACAGCTGTTTCAGTTGACGTTTTCATCTCTTTCTTTACTTTTACTTTTATTATATTTTTTATCTGCTTTCACTGTTGGCTCTCCCCCGAAAGAGTCGAGTCGTAACGGACGTAATATCAAATTCCTCAATCTTCGGTCAAAAAAACCTGCAATTAATGACAGTAGGATTGTTCTGCGGAACTTAATCATCCTTATGTTACAATAGCCTCGCAAGCTAGGTGACACTTCCGGTTCCTGCAAATTTACCTGTCACTTCGGGTACCACAATCTTGCGACTGGTTCGGGAAAAAGGGGCATGCATGTGGCCATCACAGATGCGCATTGCATCCAACCGCAACACTGTCACCCACAGTTTTCCCCCTTGTCGATGCTATCTTCCCCTTGCATACATATCTGCGGAATAATAATTTGGATATTCTGTTTTTCCTGCTATCAGATATCCACCGTGCTTCCAACCAACGTGAAGAATTTCAATCACAGTTCCCAATCTAGTTGATAATCCACTGTTATCATCATGCTCAACATGTTTTTCTGCATTTTAACCCTCATCCACGGTAAAAATGACAATTCAGTCGGCTTGATCTCCCGAACAAACATGTAAAACTTACCCCTTGCGTCCAAACAGCGGTTATCCGCCCCTCTGCTTGCAGCCCTCGAGCTCCGTTGATTGTATGTAGACGGTCCCGGTAAGGCCGTGAGCAAGAGCGAAAGGACTCCTTCCAGAAGGCAACCTTTCGCGCATCTGTGTCAGCACCGGCTGAATTACGAAAAGATCATCCAATAGAAATCCACCATCTCACACCTCCAACAAAGATCTTGGGATCATGCTTGATTGGTTGCTAACTCACTATGATCGATGGCATTTTTGCATTTTGCATTCTCCGGTATGCAACTAACGTCAGTGCTTTGTTTTGTGGCTGTCGACCATCTCGAGCTAACAGTGCTTTGATAGCGTGTCCCTGAAAATCCCCTTTCCGAGCCCCGTTTATCAAACACATCCAGGTTCGTTTTGCCCGATGTTCCTGCCCGTCGAGATAGATGCATGCGAATTGTACGCACAGAAATCAATTCGTTCGTCACGATCATCTTCATCTTGAGTCTTTTTTCTTTTCTTTTCAATGGGGGCATTCTTTCGATCCAGGTTTTGAGTTCAAGTAATTAGTCTCGAGCCTTGCCGGTCGGCTGATGTTTCTTCCAGAGCTTCCAAATGAATGCGCCTTTTCGGTTACGACACGAAAAGCAACCCCACTACGACCAGGAACCCCAAATCCACAGTGCAGCAAAATTTCAGAAGGGAGAAAAAACGACTCGGCGGGACGCAATACCAAGAATGAAGTGGATAGAGTGCCAAAGGAGGGGCTTGAACACTGTCTGGAGGCCTTCCTCAAAGGAAACCCAAGACCGGTTACATCCCACTTCGATCAGCCGCTCCACTCATTGGCTGAATCTTGGGATTCGAGGCGCTCAGCTGTTTTTCTGCCACACACCCACATCTTTAGAATCCAACTTGACTGAGGCTGTATCGAAGCCCTCGCATCTTGCGATCAATAGCTTAATCCCGTCTACACAACGCCCGCAGCGCCGCAAGCGTGTTCTAAATGTTAAATCTTATAAACAGCCTTCGTATACCGGAGAGCCCGTAGGTGTAAATTTGCTTTCGATAACATAACATTGCATGGTGGCACTTATTAACCCAAAATTTCCCCGGTGTGCCCCGCTCGGTGACGGAGCGGAGGACTGTTTCTCGGTCTCGACTCCGAAATACTTATTGAGACATTACCCAATGTTTTTTATTATCATTGTTCCTGTAGGCGCGGCGTATCCGCATCACTGCATTGTATACAAATGTCAATTATCTATTATGATAAAGCCCGACAATGTGTATAGATATTGTTTTTATGAATGAAGGAGGCGGATCTATACGCACAAAGTACCACCGTGTACCGTCCTTATCAGCCCTACGCCAATCAATCAGCCGGCAGACCAGCACAGCCAATGTCTCACAGAAGGGACAGGCAGCAGGGTCGCAGTCGCAAGTTTCAAACTCTCTTTGTTTTTATTTTGCGAGTACAAAGGTATACGTATACTACGAGAACAAAAGTAACTTTAAAAAACACCTCCTATTGTTGTATCTTTTAAGTGCAAGAAAACCCCAATACGTCGTACACGATATCGTGTACCGGGTTTCGATGGTCCGATTGGGTAGTATTCTAATCTTTTAGTCAAGGGTGACCAAGTACGGCGAGCAATCCTTTAATTAGCTTAATTGGAGGGTACTACGTCCCATTTGGTGTAATTTTTCAGCTAATTTATACTTAAGTAGATTTTTACCTCCGTTACTAGCTGACGTGTTAAAGGAATAAGAACTTTGATTTCGGTTAGGAGGGTTGTATTGGACGAATTTGATACCCGGGGTAGTATAGTTACTGGACGCTGTTACCGAAGACCAAGGCAACCTATGAATGGAATCTCCACAGCATGAAGAAAAGGGAAATGTCTTTTATTTTATTTTCCTATTCTAGGAACTCGGCGGAGAATTTTTAAGCTTATACTAATTACACTCGGGTCACGGAGATACCAGTGTAGGATCACAGTAAATGTCACGTACTACCATTGTTAGAATTTTATGTAATTTGGAGGTAATGACAATCAATTGCTAGGGAATAACCCCGAACGACCAATTTATTCCCGAGTTTAATCGTCCATTACCTGTAAAGAACGCCTTGTTTATGCCTTGGCGGTATTTACCGGATAACCCTAATGGCGTTTAGGAAGTCTACTTTAAATATAACACGCCATATGGCGGTGTCATTCCGATGACTTAGACATTAGTCTTCGATATTCCACGCTATTTAGTTGAGATGAATAGGCGAGAACCTAATCCCTCTGGTCCGTGGGAGGTGTTTTAAAATTTCGTATGTCAGTAGGTCTCCGTATATATAGTATCAAATATTAATGATACTCTGTCAGGTGATGTCTAGATATTGCGGAGTCATGAATAAATACTTCGCACACGACAGCCGAGAATACCAAATTCACTACTTAGGTTATTTTGGAGCTTCCGTTCAGGTGATATGATACGCTCTTAGGAGATTATAGTGTAGCATCTGCCACTAAATATCAAGAGCGCTGATCGTAATAAGCTGCGTAAGCGGTGAAATAAGGAGCTGCGGAAGGGAATCCCTGTGCGAGATGGTAAGCCAATCAACACCATCATATTCTCTAACAGGGTTTACTTGCATGTGTGTTTCAGCGATGCGGAACAGTTGCATGATACTGTTTCTTGGGTGTGCCTTACTTGAAGAAGAATTCTAACTGTAAAACTGATATTATAGAATACTAGATGGCTGATACCTGCTAGTGTCAACGAATATCATTTGAACGGGTTATTGGGCGGACCGGGATTTCAGATTTGATTGACTGGATCCGCGTTTCGTGTAGTATTGAATGTGACGAGTCAGTCGGCCCGGTATGAGACTTCCGTTGGCGGAATACTGAGAGTCAATTCGATATGTTGATCAAAGTACTGGTACCGAGTACTCGAGTCTAACCCATAAGAAAATTATACAGCGGTACGCAAGTACTGTTAGTGTCCACACTCGTAGAGAAAGTAATAATAACAAAACTAATAGCCATATTTCTCTAATCAACATGAGCAGTGGATTTTTATTTAGTCTGCCGTAAGCCTATAGGTAATAATGCTGTGTCGTCATGTAGTTAGTCTTGTAGATATAAGATTTAAGACAGTGCCAGCGTTGACATAGAAGTAAGTTCAGGGATAAGAGTGTCTCTAGAGTTAGATCGAATATGCATGTTAAACCAAGGCTAGAGAGACAATTGTACAAGCTTTATCAAACACAGACACTGACTAGTACACATCTGCAACCCCATGTGTTCACGGAAGATGTCCCTAAATATCTCATCGAACCCTCTTTTCTCTAAAAGCCTCCAGGGAGGGAAATGATATCTGTCAGATAATATTATATTGAGGACCCCAAGCCGCTGTAGTCCCGTATATTGTATAACGCATTCATGCAATTACCATAGTTGAGCATACTGGTGGCTGATATGATATGTCCATGAACTGATCACTAGTGCTTTGTATATATGAGATTCCGATACCGCATCTGGACTTGACGAAACTGAGAGACAGTGCACATGGGATAATATATAGTGGTCAGGTTAATATTTACTCGTTCTTTCGAAATGTTTGTTCTTGCAAAATGCTCACAAAACGCAACAGGCTCGTATTTATTATATACCCGGACTGGAACTGAGGCAACGGGAGCAGAATGATTGCAATATTGAAGGTCTGTTTACAGATTAAGGTAGTCCGAAATTCATTGAGGAATATTTGTGAGGTATTGGTAGGGGATTACTAACAAACAGCACAAGTTTGCTGGTGCTTATGTTGGGCTTACTATGGTATTTCCTGAGGGGTACTAGCTCATTGTCAGAACAGAGATATTTAACCGGGCAGTATTCCAACACCTGGTTTTCTGCTATTGAAGTTTAGTGGAGATATATTTTGTTTAGTAACTTGAGAAATTAAAATCTTGTTCCCCTCATATTTTACGGTTAGAATTACCGACGAGTAATTAGATATATTGAGGCCGCTACTTGTTTTCCTTGATGTATATCGGACACGGCACTCCAACTAACTTCACCATACGCCTGCAATATTAAAGATGCTTCGATATAAAAATAGATACTAGAGTAACAATTGTCTCGTGAACCAGAAAGCCGTCCTTTGATGAGACAAGAGTAACAACCTAAAATCTAACAATTGGTCCTATCAAACTCCGGATCCCATACCGGTACTGCACAGTCTTGGAGCTGCCAGAACCCCGTGGAAAGAGTGCACGAGTATCAAGCCTCGATAAAATAAATGTAACCACATTCTATGCAAAGTTCGCAAATCATATGGTTCTATCCTTCATACCCCAGAAAACCATCCATCTGCATGTTGGATGCACAGCTTACACACCGTTGAGATCGGAATTACCCCACAACTATCGAGTGAAGAATCAACTTGCATTCAAATCCTAGTCTCGGAAAGCACCCGTGATGCATCCGATTAAACGACAATTTGCAACTCTGTTATCGAGACAATGCAATGCGATTGGCCACGCCACCTAACTATTAAAAGTCCTCATAGGATGATATCTGGATCCTGTTCTTCGGATCAAAACGTTCCGGGGCTGCTCAATTGATGATTATCGTATTGATACGCTGGGTACTGACGATTCTTTGTTTCTGTAGCTTAGGCGATTACTAACTGCGGGTAAGGCTCGTAGAAGCCCGTAAGCTTAACCCAAAGCCAAGTACGCTGCCAGGTATCACGGCCCGTCCAAAGCTTTGAGGAAATGGGGAAAGCACCCATTTGGTCCAATCTTCACGCCCGCATCCTTTTGATTGCTCTCTGTCACCCACATCTTCCCATGAAGATGCTAACCATCCACATATTGCGACATGTCCTTGCAGATGATGTTATATTGCGTGAACTTCTGAAATGGAGAATATTTATTGAGGATTTGTAGGCAATTGTTTTGATTTAAACTCGTTTAATTCCTATTTTAACTATTACTTTCGGTATTGTTCTTCTCTTCTAGCCCCCTTCAACTGGGAATAGGAAACATTGCAAGACAACCAACCACCATGCAGGCGCCAACGTATCGATACACCACCGTCGGCTCAAAAAAATGCAAACAGGATCAAATTCTAGGATATATAATATTACACATGCGTTTGTGGAAATATACGTAAGCCTACGTAAAATAAATCTGCACGATTACCATATGATTGCAGAAAAAAAAGGCCTCACCCGGATATGAAAGAAATCCAATCCGACCGATCGCCAACCTCGTTTTTCGAACATCGGCCTGGATCTTAGCCTAATACTGGACGACTCTGGCGCGAACAAGGGCTTCAGACCGGCTTAAAATTGGGGATACGAGGAACGTACTACTGGAGTCTCGCCCGAGCCAATACTCATCATACCAAAAGCCTCCAATGCAAAGGTTCGAATATTCGACGGGGCTTCTAATCACCGATACGAAGAGCGCTATATCGTGACCGACATCGGGGTTTCTAGCTGCGAAGAATGCCTGCAGCTAGTCATCGTCCTCAACTATACGAGAGATCTAGACGCGACACGGAGACGGAGAGGTAGAGGCAATGTAGGTAGAAAGGAATTCGGGAGTCTATAAAACCGGGTCTTTCCTTCAGAAAAACATATCCTCATCAGCACAATCATCCAGATCATCAAGAAGAATCTCAATCACCAAAAAGTCGAAATCTTAAACACTTCTAGCTTTTACGCAAACCTCAAAACCAAATCTTTAAAATGCAATTCTCTCTCATCACCGTGGCTACCCTTATCTTGGCTCCTCTCGCATCCATGGCCGCCCCAGCAGCAAACGCAGCCCCAAGCCTCGACACTCTCCCGGATTCTGAGCTCCACTCTCTCGTCAAGCGTGGAAGCTGCACCCAGGACTCCCAGTGCCCTGGCTCCTCTTGCAAGTGCCAATAGTATGTGACAATTACCTTATACAATCATTGGAATACGAATGGTTGCACGGCAAAGAAATTACTAACAACTCGAATAGCTGCTATGGTGGCCCAATCCAGTGCTACAGAATTTGCTGTTAACGGGATAATGGAATTAATTCAACATGTCAACATACGCCAAGAACACGAACAGTGCCCGGGTTCAATGATGTACTCGATCAACCGCGACCTGATATTACAGAATCACCAGGGAGTTGTCTCAGTAGTTTGGTCTATCTGGTATTGAGGGTAGCTAGCTAGCTAGTTCCAAATCCATTGATTTGTTGAATTATACATATATATCTTAGCTGTCAGCTGATCAGGTTTCCGCATCCAGCGTGCACTTCACTGCTATGTGTAAATGAGCCAGGGGCACAAACACCCGCTTTTATATTATATTTTATTTATTTTGTATTCATGCTCAAATTACCCTACATTATAAACCTTGCAAAAACACCAATTGAATGGCGTAAAATACGGCACTAAGACCCTTAATTTCCTCACGAGAAACTCATATTGTTGTAAATTCACACGACTGCCTGGTAATATTATTTTGCAAGTTGCTCTGTTGGAATTTCGCGCAAAGTGTGTTGCGTATACGAACGTGGGTATTTGTCGGAGATTTTCTTAGAGACTATTCTGTACCTTATCCATTCAATTGTCCCTCATTATCAACGGACCTCATAAACCTCCAGCCATCCACTGGCACCCGCGATGCTGTCTTGTACCTCGTTCTCCAACTATTAACCCATCTGCTCAACCTGCATCGCATAACCCTGTCTCAGCCTAGCCAACCTGCAGCTGCAACGGCACCGAACCGCACCTGTTGTTTCGGCGAACCAAAACCAAACGATCAAACATTCCAAACTCAAATTTTTCCTTTCCTTTTCGCTGCAGCGCCAAAATAAATAAATAAAAATAACAAGAAGCGGAACTCTCTTGTTTCACGACGTATATGCGCCAGCGGCCGGGTGGGAAGCATACAGGACAGCATAAACGAAACGAAACTAAACCAGAAAAAAAATAGCAAGTCAATCGAACTCTCAGCAATTGAGTTACATGCTTGAAACGCAGGCCGTATATTAAAGGTAGTCGCGCCGGACGGGTTTCGTTAGTTACTTTTCGACACTCGCAATCGAGATATTGGAGACTCGCCCCGCACCCCTTGGGTTGATCCCAAGCCAACCATGCATTTGAGATGATACGTTCTCGCATGTATATACTCTCGCGAAGCGGGACGGTTGGACGATTATTGTCCCCGCCGAGGCGGGCTGTATGTCGGAGTGTAGCGTTCAATGGGGCTACGGTAGAACGACTGGCGAGGCGGCCGTTCACGCGGTGGGTGGGTAGAAGGATTTTTGCAAATGAGCGGGAAGAGATGGAGAATGTAGGTTTATGGGTCCCTTTGAGTCTTTTGCAAATTTTGGTGGTTATGTTTGTGGTTTTATGGTTCCGTTTTACGGCTGGTTTGAGGGATTGGTCTCGAGACCGGTATAAGAATGGTTTTGCAGACAGTATTCTACGGAATATTGAGAACTATTACTTTCTCGACCTCCATCGGTGTGATTAGAGAGATGTTTGAGTGATATCAGTTTTTCTCTCGTATCAATTACTGACACGCGTGCTGAAAATTTTAGGAGCGGAGGGGAAAAAATCTGCCCAAAGATGATATTCTATCTGATCCGGAGGTAAAGCTGCTCCGGAAATCTCTGCGTCGTCGTATCCTCGCTACCGATTTTACGACGAACAGATTCGTGCTTCTATTTGTAACTCCCCATCACGCACACCTGGTGAGCAACCACAATATTATAAAGGCCATCGTTCTCGAAGCTGTCCTCGCCAGAAGACAAAAGATCACCAACGTGAGCGTTGCCGCGGCGGTCGTGGACGCCATACCCGACGGTTTGAGCGAGGCGTCATCTGAAGGATGGAACGCCTTCATCACGGATAGAGCGCTGCTCTTCTATTCGAGAGCTGGGGCGGATTACGAGCAGCACCCGTGCTTCGAGGCAGTCGCTACCGAAACGACGGCGCCTGAAGAACTGAAGTTTTCTCGTAATGCGGATTCGGAACGAGGTGAGATACAGCTCGTGTTCAATTCGATGGAGACGACTCCTGAAGAGCTAGAAAAGTACTACGTCAATCGGACGATGCATCCGATTCGTTTGAGGTGGAAATTGGCAAATACGCTCTTTCAGACCGGCAAGATTGCGACTGTGGCGAGGCATCATTACAGTTTCGTGAAAAACTTGGAGAACGAGGACAAGGTTGATCTGGTGAGCAGCGTATCGGAAGACCTCGACGGGCTTACTGTAGAGTTCAACAAGAACCTTTTATTCGAACCGCGGATATCTTTTGCATTGACGCTATTGACGGAACCGCAACAAATCGCCAGCTTTAACGGGAATATTATAAAGGAACTGACGGAAGACGGGAAGACGTATCCCGCTAGCCAGAAATTGGAAGCTGCTGTTTCGGAGCTGATGAGAACAACTGATGTTTACGGCCCACAGGAACTGGGAAAGTGTCCTGTCGATGTATACGCTCGGGTGATATCGCCCGAGTCTGGTCCGGAAGCCAAGATGCAAAGCCGGCTTCAATTCTATTGCGGGGAGAATCGCATTGTGAAAGTTGTCTCCGGAGGAGGTGGATGGGGGCAGAGCGCCGGAATTCTCGCCTTGGATCCAGACGGGATGACGGGATTTACAGTTCCTGGAGGCGAACAGTTGGAAGAAGTGCACCAGGGTGGGAACCTCATTGAAGAGGGGTCGTGGATACAGTTTTTCATTTACAACCCAAATGCTCCGCAGTTTGGAAAGCGGCAGGCGAAAAGCGACGGACAGTTCTTGGTGAGGAATCTGGCGAAACACCAAATTGGTCTGGAAAGTGAATCGACGGCGACAATTCCTGAGGAAGAACAGACCGATCTACATAAGTCTGACAAGGATTCGTTTGAAGGTATCGACGACGAAATTTCTGAAGATGAAGCCTCTGAAGGAATTGCGACAGAGGAGGGAGCTACTTCGGAAGCTAAACACCCAAAAAGCAGTAAAGTCCCCTACATTGGGGTAGCTACCGACTGTGGAGTTTGGGTTGGGGAGCAAAAGATAGATGTTCGCGGCATGCGACTCACATTCGATCTTCTCCTAGAAGACAAATCGTGGATTAACGAATGGCGACACCCGGAGCTGGCTCACGACTCGGAACTAATATCGCCGAAACCAATCCGTCAAGAGACGATAGTGGGGTCCATGTCACGACACATGGGCCGCGCCAGACGCAGGGGGTATCAAGTTGTCAAAGTGAGTTCGGAAGCTAGCAGAAAAGAAAGCGAGCAAGCCCTGAAGCAGACAATGACGCCAGACGAGGTGGCAGAGAAGGAGATGGTGTTGGGCTTGGGTATCAGCTGGAAACATTGGATGGCGACTAAGAAACGGGCGAATAAGGAAGCGAGTTTGAGAAATTTGACTGAGGCAGAAAGAAAAAAATTCGTGGAAGGGAAGATGAATAAGGTGATGAAAAAGGGTCTGATGATGCAAACTGAATCGGACGACTTGAGGGAGCGTGATCTCCTATCTGGTGGCCCTCCTACTATTCGTGTAGTAGGCTGGCGGCCGCGTATTTTGAAAAAAGAGGAGCGGGGGAAGGAAGAGCGGAGGGAGAGGATGCATATTCGAGAGCCAAAAGAGCCACTGCCCCCTGGACTTTTCAAAACTTTGATTGATATTCAAAAGGCTGAACGGCTTGAAAAACCCCCACGTCTGACCGATAGTGAAATGTTAGAAATGGAAGTCAAGAGGGGTGGGTTGGTGGTTGGGCAGGAATATGAAGTATGGGCAGAAGAAGTTTCGTCGCCGGCACCAAAAGTTGATCCTAGTCCCAATGAATCAGGAGTAGGTAGTCTTGAATTAAAATGAGGGGATTACAAGAGGAGATAGCAAACGTGGTTGAGGGTTCTTTCCTTCTGCCATCAATTATTCTTTTATTTTCATCTATCTAAAAATACACGATCATGATAATAAGAGTTTTTGCTTGTTAATGGATCTCAGATTTATCTATAGTTTGTAACTCCAGAAGGCGGAGACTTGTATCATATCTTCAAGAAACGACCCTATAATATAACTGCATGAGCATTTATATAGTTGCAGCAACCTGGAGTACTGTCATGCAACCTGCATTCGAGAACCTTGCATAATAACATCTCAAAAATATTGCTTAAATCAGGAGTCTCTCAATCTTATCCTTCACAGCTTTAATCTGTTGCGCCAATTCGCTAGCCTCGTTGGTTGTGACGCTGGCAGAAATGACAGGCCGGCTGACACCGCAAGCACGGCCAAGAGCGATCTTGGAAGGAACAAACACGTATGGGACGTTCTTGTCTTCGCAGAGGAGTGGGAGATGGAGGAGAATTTCGATCGGAGAGGTGTCGGCGGCCATGACGATGAATTCGGAGATACCACGGTTGAGGGTTTTGGTGGCTACGAGATGCGTTAGTCGGGCTTCAAATGTAGAAAAAGACGACGAACAGGATAATCTTACCTTCGTTAGCACCCTTCTTGAGCTGGCGATAATTGTTTGCCTGCTGGATGATGTCCAGGATTTGCTGGGTGAGGGCCTGGTCGGCGAGAGGGAATGCTGGGCAGAATGTTAGCTAGCTGGCTGGGATGGAGATGAACGGTAGATATATCAGTCATACCTTTGGGATTTGGGGCCGACATGTCTAATGAGAGACGATATAAGATGCACAGACTCCGGATATATGGCTATCGAGACGGGATATAGGATATGGCAAAGGGTTCCTTGCGGTGGCTCGCCCTTCGATATTGCGATGTGGTTGAAGGTTGGTAGGTTCTTGAAGATCTGCTAATAAATTTCGTTAAAAAAAAAATTAAATAAAGAACAATAAAATATAAAATAAGGAGCGTCGTGTTGCGGTGTGGTTGGGCTGACTAAGCTGGCGCCAAGGAAAAAGACTTTGGGGCCGCGTTGGTTTGTTCGTTTCTCCTGCTGCCTTTGCTTTGCTTTGCCAGCCATCGTCTACATCATCACCAACCAGCACCCAGCCCAGCACAACTTCCGTGTCCTCGTCTCTCAGGAACTTCCCCCAACAGCCTGTCTGATTTTCTCCTCACTGTCTTAACTTCAACTACCGGGACTATCCTTCGACGTATATACACGTTCCGTCCTTAAAACCCATCTCACTTCCGACCAAGTTTTCCGCAACTCCCGACACAGCATTCATCATGTCTTCGGATTATTGGTACGTGGTGTTTATCTCGACGGCGAATTTTGAGCCGGTCAGTTTCTGAAAAGAGTCGAATTCGGTTTATACTAACGTCGTTGCAATGCAGTCCCGTCTATGCGGTATGTCCTGAACAATCCCTTTCGTCGTCGTTGGCTTCTCTCTGCCCCTGGCGAAAATTATCACCGGTGCCGTCATACCCTTGCCTGGATACGGCAAGCTCAACATCGGCTTCGTCGCGCTTTCTAAGGCCGATGCCCATGCACGTAAATTTCGGTGCAATGGCTACCTCGCGATCAAACCTCTGTTACTCGAAACCTCTCGCGCGATTCAAATTGCTGATATTCTTGTTGTCATTGTGCAGCCTTTCTTCGGTGCCATGGGTTGCGCTGTGTCCATAATCTTCTGTGCCTTTGGAGCCTCCTACGGAACCGCGAAGTCCGGTGTCGGTGTCGTTGCCTCCGGTGTCTTGAGACCTGATATGATGGTGAAGAGTATGTTTTCCTCTCTTGTGGAGTCTGTCGTGGAAAGGCGAGGTTGGGGCTTTCGTTTGTGATGGATGGCGTAAGCTATCCTTCCGGACATATTAGCACAACCAGTTGCCGACAGATTAGCTAAGACTTCTTTCAACATTGTGCTAACCATTGAAACCACTGGTTAAGACTCCATCCCGGTCGTCATGGCTGGTATCGTCGCCATTTACGGTCTCGTCGTCTCCGTCCTGATTTCCGGCGGCCTTAGCCAGAAGCAGACACTATTCGCCGGTTTCATCCAGCTCGGTGCTGGTCTCTCCGTCGGTCTCTCCGGTCTTGCAGCTGGTTTCGCCATCGGTATTGTCGGTGATGCTGGTGTCCGTGGTACCGTTCAGCAGCCGAGACTTTTCGTCGGAATGATTTTGATTCTCATTTTCGCAGAAGTCTTGGGTAAGTTTCTCCAGAGACAGGATACCTCCCCGTTAACCGATTTATCACGGCTGTGTGACTAATTTTCTTTCAATAGGTCTTTACGGTTTGATTGTTGCTCTGTTGATGAACTCCCGGGCACAGGACAACCTCAAATGCACCTAAAGATGTTCGTTCGAAATATCAAAACACGTCGACAGAATCTCGGGGCAGGGATAAGCATATCCAGAGTCTCTGGCATCTTATCCTTCACGTCGAGTTACACCCACAGACATATCCCGGATCGAGCTACACGAGGGGAGAAGGAGAAGGAAAGAAAAACGAAAAACTTTCTCAACGGTAATATTGGCATTTTATCATTTTTGTAGACAAAAGGTCAGACGAAACAATGGAACTGGAAACGAAGATGAGCGTGCGCGGTTTTTTTTTTTTTTTTTACTTCTCTCCAGGTCTTACTATGTATTTTAGGTTGTTTTTATCAGTGTTCGCATAATTACCTCTTTTTTTTTGTGTAGTTGGCAGTATGCATCATTAGAAGATTGTGTTTTTGGCGGGATCTTTCTTTCGTGAGTTCATTGTGAATAAATCCGGGGTCGTCGTGTTTTGACCAGGTGTTCTGCTACCTTGTGCTCCTAGTAGGTCCCGGACCTATAGAGCCGGAAGCCTCCTGATGTGTGTAACCGAATCCTGCGTGACCAAGTCCCCTGAGGTACTGGTGCACAAATTTTATTTTGCAGACTTACACAACTATAGCCGACCTGGGCAGATACATCCATATACAGCTGCGCTAAGTAACTGGTATAAAGTCTTTGATCCTGTCGAGTACTGCCGTACTAGGACAATATAATAGCAGACTGGCGTCTGGACACACGACTCCTAGATCGCTAGATATTATATGTTAGTGTGGGGCACTAGGGAGAATTGAGCTATCATTCCCTGAGACGTTTTTTATATACAGACTTTTTTGTTAGCAGAGCCCAGACGAAATGAAACAGGTCTCGTAAACCAAACTCTCCCTATCGGCCAGCTATATATCTGAACCAGAGTCGGTACCGTACCCAGCCTCGCTTCCACCAAAAACATCCGAATCTATTTCCAATTTTGGATCATTGGGTAGTTGCCTAGCTACTGCCATCTTAACTGGATCGTTCATGTTCATGCTCAAAATTTCAGCGATCCTTTGTATCACAAGCTCCCCACGCAACATTATATAATGTTGCAAATCTGATTCTTCTTCTCCTTCCGCTATAAAACCGTCGACGAATTTCTCCCGAGCAGCATCTTTGACTTTAGATCCGATATGACTAATCTCAGGATCAATCAGCTTTCTCCATACCTCAGCGAAACGCTCCTCGAATCCGGCCGCTTGAATCGTTCTGCAATCTTCCCAAGCGTCCTCGTTCTTCTCCTCCACGCATTTGACCAGGTCAGAAGGCACGTATACGAATCTCTGGTACTTGGGGCGCTTGAAGCTGAATTCTTTGAGTCTTGTCATGGCCACATCTCCGATCTTGAACGCCCAGTCCTTCGTATTGTCCGAAGATGGGGCTTCGGATTCTTCGCCGATATCCATTTCGGCCCAAGAGAGCTTCTTGCGTAAGAGTTCAGATTCAGAAACATCTCCGCACTCTATATGCATGGTTTCAACATTTATAAACGGGAATTTGGCAAACTGGTGCCACCACCGCTGCGAATGGGTTTGTGCGTCGCTATATAGTACCATCTTTACCAATTCCGGTGGCTCTATGAAGTACGACGGACTGAATAATACACCGTGAAGATGCAGAATACGTAATCTCGGAAGTCTCTTGATTGTGGTTTTGAGTTCCTCTAGGAGCTCCGGTGAGCTCGAAAAGGGTATTTGTTTGTTGAGATGAGTGAAATCGTTGATATCGTTGTATGTAAAATCGCCTGGCCCGAGCTCTACCTGTTGGAGGTTGGTAGCTTGTTGGAATAATTTTATCAAGCGCTTTATTTCCATGTATTTGGGGTCGCCCTCGGTGTAAGGAATTCTATCCTCTGTCTCAACTTCTGGCCACGATATTTGGACACTCGTTAACGTCTCGGGGCTGAAGAAATCCAGGAGCTTCGAACAGTTATCCAGTTTCAAATCGACCGAAAACTCCCGTGCCGACTTTCCTTTCGAGTATTCTTGGATTGTTTGAATG
Source organism: Orbilia quercus (assembly GCA_036971405.1). Lineage (NCBI taxonomy): Eukaryota > Fungi > Ascomycota > Orbiliomycetes > Orbiliales > Orbiliaceae > Orbilia > Orbilia quercus. The sequence continues at coordinate 2,625,523 of JAJTUE010000002.1, read as the reverse complement.
AACTTGGTTGCTTCCTTTGAAAAGGGGCCCACCGTCGAGTCTGCGTATATTGAGACTATAAACGGGTGAGTATCAAGCATCAAGGTCATTTCTCGGGAACCCGAGGCTTAAAGTAATACATGGGTACATACTTACAATAAACCTTGAACCCCAACTGGAGATGTCTGAGTGCGATTTTGCCATTTTCTATGAGCTCGGCGATAGTGTCCAAGATATAAAAAACGGGAGTTGCAGGCTTGAGTCGGTTCGTATTCTTTGGCGAAAATCTGAAGAGTGTCTGGTTTTGCAGTACACCATCATCGAGCTTTAATTGTTTTAGATGCACGAATCCGAGTTTCTCCGGTCTATATTTTTTTACGGTGTCTGCTAGCTTTTTGATCCTTTGGGGACCGAGCGCATCGGCAGGAACCCTTGAAGGGAAACGTCTTTCATCGGGGTCATCGAGATCTGTAATACACAGGCTTGACCATAGCTGGCGGTAAGAGACGTGATAAAGGTGTTTGCAAGTGAAAAGAAGAGAGTGGAGAGACTTTCGGTCACAATGGTGGAGGATCGATGATAGAATCTCTGGGACAAGGGTTGTCAAGGATCTTCGGGGACGTCGACGCTGTGTGCTCATTTTGTGACTTGGCGATAGCAATATCGTGATACCGTATTCAGGTCGAGAAAAATGACAGACAAAATACGCGACGGATTAGATATACCGGATGAAAGTGCACGTTTGTGACTTCTAGGATTTCCCCAAACAACTTAGTATTGGTTTGCGGAGGCTCAATTATAGGTATATAGTATAAACTTCTAGCTTTCACGCTTTGGATAAGATGTCGAGTATTGATATTCACGTAACGGTTTTCGAAAAAAATAAAAGTCTTACATACAATTGTTTGTTGGTTGGATTCAATCTAAACCTCCCCTTCAATGTACTCAATACTCAGTGTTAATATTTGATCTAGGCTCCATATGGCTAAGCTAAGCCAAAGTCGTGTCTTTGTGTCATTTTGTAAACCAACACCTTTTCAACTTCCCGATCGAATTCCAAAGTATTATTTAGGACGCTACGCTCAGGTTAACATGGCTAGCTGCGAAGCATATCTTCGTAATTCATGAAAAAAAAAAAAAACACTACCAGGCCGGTCACATGTCGTATTCAATATGCATCGTGCATGAACTACAGCTTTATCACATCATTCATGGCCATTTGAAAGTAACTTAGACCACCTGATACCCGAGAGAAGGTTCTTGCGTCAGGATACTCAATGATATCCAATTTAGAGCAATTCCTGTAGGATTGGACGGAGGAAGGAACACTTGAACTTCTTATCACTAATTTTCTGACACCCAGACCATATTGTATGCATACGGCAGATATTATGCATGGTTAGTTGATTCCCGTGAAAATTAATACTGCAGATGTAATCCGGAAAAACGAATGCAGATGACACCTCTCGGTTGCATGTAATCGCTTTTCTTAAGAAACTCAAGCAGATGATAACAAACATCATTGAAAGAAAGAAAGTCGTTAGAGCCTGCAAACGTTAGATCCCGCAAATTTCATGCAAGGGTCATAAATTTTAAGATCATGATGGTTTTGAATCCACGATATATCCGCAGAATATTATTCGATCGAAGCATACCGAAGTTACCTCAAAATTTAAACCCCACTACCCGCAGCCCCAGTAGCCCCAGCAGTAGTATGTCCATCGTCAGCAACGGCACCCTTGGAGAATCGGCGGCCACCACTGGTGACACTCGACCTTCTTCTGGCCTGTGACTCTCTTCTCCTGTGCTCGACAGATGATAGAACGCTCTCGTCGAATTGATAGAGCGGTCTGAGTTCTGCGGTCTTGTTGCGCATGATATTCCGCTTGACCCACCATGGGAGAGCCTCCGTCCATTGGTATTTGGTGAATGTGTGGGTTGGGACGCCGACTATTATGACCGTTAGTATCAAAGCTGTTGGGATCTGGGATAGATATGTAGGGGAACTTACAGATATAATCCAATTCTTCGAGAGTTCGCTGTTTTGTTTCTGGGAGGAAACAGAAGATAAGGAAGAAGGCGACAACGTTGAGAGCGCTAAGAGGAGTTAGATTTCGTATCACGGTTGGAATTAAACGCATTGTAGACGAGGTTACTTACGCGTAGAAACCGAATGCGCCTGTTGCCGTCATTGCGCCTAACATTCTGGGCCAAGTCATGGCAAGCACAGCAGCGAAGAAAAGGCAGACTGTGACGGCATATGACATTCCGACCTCTATAAATACCATGCTTTAGCAACGCGATGCGCGATGTTAAAAAAACTGCAACGATTACATGTACACCAATACGGGTTTGATTTTCTTACCTCTGTGCGACAGAGGGAACACTTCAGCAGAATATGCAAATGGTACTGGACCTTCTCCTGCTGAGTAAAATGCCGTGAATATATAAACGAAGAGGGCAATGAGCGCGATATGAGCGGTGCTTGATTCTGGAATGTAGAAACAGAAACTATCTTCTTTGTTAGCACACCGAGTACTCCATATTGTGTTTTGGACAGAATTTCTTACCCTGCTGCAAGTAAAGTCCAAGCCATCTGCGGGAAAGTAAACAATAGTAGCGACCGACGGCCGTAAGTGTCGATGGTAAATACAGCTGGCCACGCAAACAAGAAGTTGATCAATCCGAAGCCCATCGATGCGATCAAAGACTCTTTCGGCGATGCACCGGCTTGTTCGAAAATCGAGGACGAGTAAAACGCCATGATGTTGACTATTTCCCATATTAGCGAACTGAATCTAATTCGCTATAGTGTTATTTAAGAAATACGCACTGCCGCACATTTGCTGCGCAAGCATGACGATACCGGCAGCCAATGTGGCACGTCGGATACGTGGAACTCTGAAGAGATCGAGGAATCTGCTCAAGTAGGTGCTCCCACCGATGACGCGGTGCTCCATATTGATCTGCGCATTGATGTAGTATAAGTCGCGAGCGGCCTGGATTCGGTGATTCCTTAATCTCAAGAGAGATTTAAAGGCTTGTCTGTAGCGTCTCTTTTTTATGTACCAACGTGGCGACTCTTTTGAATAAAAGTTAGAACATAGTTATGGTCGTTATGGTCGTTCAGGACACTTGATGTTTGAAACTTACCGGGGCAGAAATATATACCGATGAGCAGGGGAACGGCAGGGATGAAAGCCGAACCAAGTTGCAACCGCCATGCAATCTTTCCAGTGTCGACGACTGCAAGATTTGCGCAAGTTCCTCTAAAATCCGAATCAGCAATTTTGCCTTTCGAAGAGATCTGTATAGCATTCACTCACAGGAAGATACCAAATGCTGTCCACAATTGCTGATAATTTGTTAGTCATCGCTAAAATTGAGTTGAATTATAACCAACATCTACGTACCCATCTACGTACCAAAAATAAAGATTAGCAACTTGGAAATATACGAGAAAAGGCGAGAAGCTGGTAAACTTACGTCATGACCAAAGAACCACGAATAGCAGCGGGCGAATTTTCAGCAGCGAACACAGGAACAGTAGATCCCTTTGCACCCATACCGATCCCCAAGAGGATACGGCAGATAAACAATTCCCACCACGAATGAGTAAACCCGGAACCGATAGCAGGCCATAGACAGAAGTTCGCAGCGAAGAAGATAGTACCGCGACGCCCGAAAAGGTTATTGATAGGATCCGAAAGCCAGCAACCACTAGACCGGGCGTTAGTAAAGAGAACCCCTGAACTGGATTTATCGAGAAGAAATCTTACATGAACGCACTGCCGATATATGGAGCGGAATTTACTAATCCTAGAATCCATTGATTTTTGCCATCCTCGGAACTCGGGTTATCGGGGTCCACGTAGATGCCGAATTCTTGTGGGAAAGAAAGATTGGCGCCATTAGAGCCCGTTTGGTCCCATCCTCTTTTATCACGGCGATTATGTTAGAATACTCGATTGTTTTTGGAATAAAGATATATCCGACGTATGGGCCGGACTTACTGCACCGCTGCTCCTATGGAACCTATTGGCAAATATCATATTAGCACTGTCTGGGCTTTAAATGCAATCCTGAGAGATGAACGTACAAACAATGATAGAGATATACAGTGCCCACGGCTGTTTGTAGATGTGTTCAGCTTCGTCTTTAAGAACTTGTCTTTCTTCGTCGTTCAAATCTGCGACTTGTTCGTAGTTTCCTGGATCTTGAGCGATGAGGGCACCCTTTCGAAGATCTTCTCGAAGATCCCCTAGGTCATTTTCGTCGGCGAATCTATCAACATTGGTGAAAAGAGCCTCTCGGGAAAGTCCAGCGAGAGGATTCTTAATCCTGTGTTACCACGGATTGCGTCAGCGACAGGTCTAACCCCTCGGGAAATTGTCGAGTTATCCGGTAATCTAGAATTACTGGATATATTCTAGAAACAGATATCGACGGCGACCAATTATACCAGAGGGAAATGGTTCAACTCACTTGGCTTCAAGATTCTGGTTCAAGTTTATTTCGTCAGGGTTATCTCTCTCAATATCTTTCGAGTCATCCTCTCTAATATCCCGATTCGGTTCTGTTAGCAAATTCTTAAATATATAAATCCGCTTCGAGGAAAACAATTTAGTTAGTGTTGTTGGAATACCTAGGTTTCTCGTAGTCAATACCCCGCGAGGACGCCATCTTCAAATTACTGTGTTGACAGAAAACACTCTCGGAACTGAGTAGCTGATATAAAACTTGTAAACCCTCCAAATTATTTCTCGGTTGATAAAAAAATAATTGTACAAATTGGTGAGGTTATTATTCGGTCATTTTCATTTGCGACCCGAGAACAATTGCGAGGGCATGCGCCCGCCATTTTAAACCTAGAAGGCATGGCTCGAGGTGCTCAAACAGAAAGGCCGCGAGGGGTGAAAAATTGAACTCTGATTCCTGCTCTGTATTCCAAGTGCGGTAGGGAACATACCGATCATCCAGCCTTCATGTTGATCAACGACCTACAAACAAAAGTCGGAACGCCTGACCTCGAGCCTCTTGTCTATTCCATATCGTGGTATCTTGTTTTTCTTTTCTTATTCCTTCCTTAATCATGTTAAGTTACCATTGTACTGCAGCATAGCCGCGTCTCGTACGATAGAAGCAATAATGTTTAGGTTGGCACAAGTCATGGCCCTCGACGTTGATGCTACATTCAAGGTTCACAGTACGGAAATCTTAGCACTTGGCGCCTAGGCGCCTTACCGGCAAATTCGTGAGATCGTGCTCTTTCTTCCATCCCATGATAGCCCACGAGATGAGACCGAGAAAGAAAAATCCTGTTTTTGATTTATATTTTCGCAATTAATCTTTAATGCTTTCCACGGTATCTATACGTTACCACCCCTGTGGATTATGCGGTTAACCTATAGGTACGGTGCAGCCGAAGTATCACAAAACCCGGCATGAGATAGCTGTCAGAAAAAGGCACCAGCAGCTGCAGTTCGCAATCACAATAGAATCGTGCTTTAAATTTAGTTCTTGTTTAATGCGTTTTATACACTCCATGTAACTATATCTCGAATTCCACCAGGATTGCGGGGGAATAATTTTCGGTGAGACATCCGATAATGCAGCATAGTTTGAGCTGGATCCCTGTGCGAGAAGACATTTACAAATGTAAAAAAATGATTGCGACAGAGAGACTAGCAAGGGAACTGTGTAGGCGATCCAGTTGCCTTCGGCAATGAGCTCCACAGCTTATACTAAGAGGTATTTTGTTCAAGGGCTTGGATGACGATATTCAGGGAAATTTATGGGAATAGGAAGTTGAGGAGAATATTGAGCCTTCTCGTATCTCGGAGCTAGACCCACTCGGTGTGACACGAGCCTTTTCGATTGTGGAAATCGTGTTGCATATCCTCCATCAGCCAAGCTGCCATTGGCGCGAAAAACAAGAATTGAGTTTTTGCGGGGTGCAGGATGGGGAGATATACCCTTACTCGTGAGACGCACCATTCAGATAATAAATGAACAGTGTTCCAATTGTTCCAAGCAGAGCTTCGCAACCCGAAATCGATAGCCGACATCAGCAGCTAATCAACAAAAGCCTTCTTGGTCCGTTTCTGTCTGGGATCAAGGTTGCTGTGGTCTCTGTGACCCTCACGCCATGTGTGATTTCTCGTTCTTTTCTTGTATCATATTTTACCTAGGTACCCACCCGGCTAGGTATATTATTTTACCAGTCCAGACGTCCTAAGATATTAGAGAGAATTAATCGTGCATGAGTCGGTGAAGTCTGACAGGTACTCTCGAATACCTCAAGCACATGTACACAAGCACTATTTCATGATAGCGATCATATTGCGAAAATTTTTGGGAATTTTGGCCGAGGCGCTGCGCACTAATCTGAATTCACGAAGAGTGATGCCGCAATGATGGAATCTAATCGGCTATTCACACACTCTCTTTGTAAGAATATTTATATATTATGGAGACCATTGATCAATTGAGTTCCGCTAGGCGCTTTCCGCTCCAAAACGTCAACTGAGGTTGCCAGTGTTTTGCTATTCTTTCGAGATCCTAGAGGCGAAATTCAACTAGCCCTAACTAGCCCCGCAGCGATTTTTGGAGTGATCTGCCTTTAGGAAAATCTGGGGAAGATGAGCCGGATCACAACCGACTTTGCGATCTCAAATTTCGTCCTGTCGATGTAATTTTTGTTCAAAACGTTCGATCGCAGCCAAAGCGCTAGTAGTATACCAACCTACAAAATATTTCGCCGCACTCTACGAGTGATCCAGATGCAAATCATACAATCGATATCGATATTTGAGCATGCAAGTCAAGAGTTTTTGTAATGTCATATTCTTATGAGTGGAGCCGCCTTCAAGATTCATGTCTCCACCTATAGCAAATGCAAACCTCTCCTCGGATATTTTGTAGCAAAATCTGGGGTCGTGGCAATAAAACGGACGGGACTCCTATCGATAGCGATCTCGTAGGCCTGATAAGCCGTTACGATTTTCAGCCGTTGTCGTTTCAACATGCACCTCGGCCGTACTCGGCCGAACTCAGGGCAGGTAGACGTACCGGCCCAGATACAAAATCAACGAAGTTAGCTGAGCAAAAATATCTTACCATCCTCTTCGTAAAATCTAAAGCAAATCTAATAATTATATATGTTATGATTGAAGCCATACTCGATTTCATAATTCCTTGCAATCTCGGACCGTATAATAACACAATTGCATCATCATACTACGATGACCATTTGATTATAATTCATATGGAATGGCGTGAATCTTAGCTCGACAAGTCGTGGTAATAAAGCAAACATCCGCGGGGCTCAATTTAGTTATCAATTATCACTTATGTATTCTAGTATCCGATGGGAAATCTCAGCCCAAGCTCAAGTTCAAGAAAGAATATCGATCTATCGACACAGGCAGGATCTCAGAGCAAATATGCGTGTACTGGGTTTCGGAAAGATCGGACGCCGTTAACAGGACCAAACAAGCCAGCAGGCGGACCCGTTCGTTTGAATTGGAAAATAGCTTATCTGATGTTACACGACCTAGGATTTTCACCAGAGTGTGGAGACTCCTCATCCATGTTATCCAACGTTTTCGCTTAGTGAGCCCACGCCGATATCCCGCCCAGTCTTTAAGACTAGGGGCTGGATGTTTGACATTTCGCGCTGGTTATTAGGCTAGTTTTGCGGGCGAGGTATCGATTCTAATATAATTGTATTTTATCTATATATATGTATATGGGGGACTTGGTCTCGAGGGCAGATTAGACCTACGAAGCTCACAGTAGCTCACCAAAGACCTGTGCAGCTGTGTTGAGAGGCAAATTTTAACTGTAATAGCTACGAAACTCGACGTTTTAGTTCACAATACGATACGAGAATGACTTGTAACTGGATATCTACATAGGTATGGTAAGTCTTGCGAAAAGAACTGAGCGCGCATTTTAGGCACAAACCTTCATTCGACATGGTAATAATGGAGTGTACACCTCCCGATATAATATAATCTTGACAGAAAGCCGTTCTTTTGTCAATAAATCCTTGTTTCGTGAATCAAAATGCTGACCGCGAATACTTCGTAAATCCCAAGAGAGTTCACAGCACCGGCGAATGCAAAGCTATCAGAGAACCAAACTCGAATTCTCTAATATTACAAATCACTTACTTCCGTCCCAAAATGAGTGTATACCAACCACTCAATTCACAGCACAAAACCCAGAACCATAAATACCTCCCTCAAAGCTAATCCCCCATTCCCATCATACCAGTATGACCTGACAAGCATTTAAACTTCCAGCTGAGCTCGGCTGGCCGGCTACGAGCGAGACATTAAATTCAAACACTCTTATACCGACAAACTAATAATATACACCAAGCATTCATGTCTCATAGACTACGGGATTACCAAAACCCACCATTGAGTTTCTTCTACCCCGCATGTGTATTTGAGTTCTCGGTTACCGTTGCCGTTTTTCCGATCGGAGTGGTTATACTTCCTTCTATTACCAGTCTACCTCATGGATCTGATAGATAGGTCTACCTCACATTTTGATATCGATGAAATGCCGAAATGCCGTCCGTTCTCCGAATTTAGCTAGAAGTTGTGCGTGGCACCTATAGCTTAGCTGACTGTCAGAAGCGCAAAAAGCTAAGATTTCATCTTCAGCTCCGTCGAGCTTTTTGAAAAACGTAAACCCGTCCGCAAAAAAAGGTCGTGGTCGTGTGTTTGAAGCAAAATACGCCTACAGATGCACGCGGAACGGCGCTGGATCCCTGTTTGAGTTCTGGCCGGCCGGCGCTAATGCATGTACGAAGGACAGTTTTTTCTTAGCTTTGACAGCGCCTCTTGAGATCTTTTTGTCGTTTGTAACTAATTGGACTCTTTGCTGCGTTGGCTGCATTGTTCGTTTACTGCTGAATGCATTCGAATGGGATTTTTTAATTCTTGACCTATAGCCGCTGATGAGATAGTAGGAGGGAAGAAAGGTAAGGCGACCGGCGACTGACGACCGGCGACCAAAGTCAGGCCAGTCGGTATCGTAATATGATACTTCAGTTCACAGGTTAATTTTACATCTGGTTCGATCACGGACAACCCTTGATATCATGTGGCTACCGGTACGTCCGGTTTAGGATTGAGGAAAACTATTGGCGTGCTGCGCTGCGTTGTGGATGTGTTGGATTAGCACGCCTTCACCGAATCGAAGCTACTCGTATCGTCAAACCTTGGAAATAGGACTTGGTATCAAAGACAAAGGTCTTAAACATGAGGCTGACTTCTTTTTCGAAAAAAGCCTATTCCCACACCGGCCAGTAATAACATCAAACCTTCCGATCTCGTGGCTGCAAGTGCCAATGTATACATGTATCGAAATCGATTATTCCATAGATGTCAAGGAATACAAGACAAATAGAAATGTAAAAACCTTTTTTTTTTTTTTTCCAAAGGACAATCCGAACCGAAGGTACTCCTACGTCTCAGCTATTCGGGGATTATGCCCAAACCGCTCTTTGGTAATACATCCATAACCGGCTTTTACTCTCTAATAGCAGGGGTGGTATTCTATGTCCCTATATTCTGCATCGGATGCACATGGGTTTGCATGTATATACAGATAAACTTAATACAAACGGATGTAAATAGGAAGGTGTGCACCCGGTTTGTTCGGTTTGTCGATGTATATGCATTAGAATACTTGCTGTAAGCCATAAGGAGAACGCTCGGACTGCGCCTTCCACTGGCCGGACGTCTATGTAGATAGTAGTTGTTATATTTACCATGGCACATTATGCTCAGCGTAGCATCCAACATTTGCGCATATGTGGAGTTATGTAATGCGATAGATGTACAGATACTGCGCAGAGTAAATAAATATATGTTTGGTGGCGCAGTGGGCAATGCGATACACCACCGCCATCTTGAACCACCAATGATCAGTATATTTAGTGACCGAAACTCAATTGTCATCAATCCGGAACGTAAAACTTGATTGACTTCCTGCTTCGTCAGCTCGTTCAGTACACACGCCACTCTGATCATTCGAAGTCTGAGAGCAGGGCTACATGTATCTCCTAATTAACTCTACTGACAATTCCGGAAATCTTCTGGAAGTCTAGTGTAAAAATGTAAATATAGGGGCGGAAGGAAGGAGGTTAAAGTAGGAAAAACGAATATGTCTTGGCAGGTACAGAAGAATATGCGAACGAAATTCGACACCTCCCCTTTTTTGCGCCCCACTATTTCTTTTTTACTTAGGCCGTTCTTTGATGCAGGAACAAGATGGCGGCCAACCGGGAAGTTAAGTCACTTTCATAATTAGTTGGAGTTTGGACCGCACACTTTGACCAGTCAATGATGTATTCGACACGGTGTGGTTGCTATTAATGGGGTATTGTGGAGTGATTAAATGGGCACGGATATTTCTCGTATGGAAGAAAGAAAGAAAGAAATGGCTATTTTGATTACGAGAGACAAAGTTAACTTTTCATACGGGAGCGCTCATGGCATGATTTGAGGCTTCGATGTTGTTGCTGTTGTTGTTTTTCCGGAAACGATTGAGGAGGGGGGACCCCTGATCTCGAATTAACTGTCCTTTTGCGGGCGGGATTGGAGAAAGTGAGGCATCGAGGTTCGACGGATGCTGTAACGTGTGTGGATTATTATATTTCTTTTGTTTTAAAAAAGATTCGGGAACGGATTTGGGAAAGGTCTGCATGTCTGGTACGGAGATGCAGATTGGCGCATTTTAGTTTCTTCTTTCTTGCCACCAGTGGAAATGAGATGGCCCTCCTTGTGCCTTGCAGGAAAGGTCTCCGGAATAGAACTTGAAATGGAGAAAGATCAGTTGACGATGTTAGAGGCGTGTGACTTCGTGTCCTGAATTTCTTAGACGAATTAATTGGCTCTTTTTTTTTTCTTTCCCTCGCCAGTTTATTGATTTATTTTCTCGCCGAAAAATAAACCTTCGAGTCGAGCGAGGGTCGCCAAATATTTCCCATCGCGTACAGGGTAGCTTTGCAAAGACAGTCTCCCGTCCGAGATTGTTTTGAACTTTCCAAAATAAAATAACAGAAAGGGAAAGAAAGAAAGAAAGAAACTTGTAGCAATTCGTTTGTCAGTTGTCGCGCTACCACACAACCGCAACAGCAGATAATCTGAGGTTAAGTTCCAGGTAAGGGCCCGTTTCAGGACCCCCTTTCCCTTTTCCCTTCATTAGATTTCCTATTCAATCTTAAACTGCAGCATTCCCACGTTCTGGCAGGGGAGAGCTTATCCTGTCTGTTGGAACGCGCCGTCGGGACCCAGGCAGATGGGATTTTGTGGCGGGATAAGGTGAAAAATTCTCCGTCTGGTGAAGAAAGAGAATGATTGAGAATCGTGAGTGCGATGTGGTTGCCTGATTGAACAGGCGAAGACGGCGAGTTGAGATATTTGGATGTAGCCTCGTGATTCGATCTTGCGACCTGAGTGAGTTTTTCGCTGGCTGGCAGGCAGGCTGTTGGAACAAACAAGCCGGAGAGGGGCGCCTACATGTATTGAGCGGAATTCCAAGTGAACGAACGAATGAAGCCTAAACTCTGAGGATGGATGGCTTAGACAGTGTCTGTCTCTGTCTTCGCCAGTTAACTTTTGCTGTTCCTCAGGTGGGAAAGATTTAGGTTTCGACGTATGATTACATTGTCCAACTAAATCGGATGGAACGAATCTGCTTGCCAGAAGGGATTAAGATAGATCTGGGTCGGATGCCGCATTGGAGAAGCGGTGTGTGAGTCGTCGGAATACCCATGCCCTGATGCCATGCCATGCTATGTCGTTCACGGGTTTAAACAGAGAAAAAGGTGGTGCACAGCCTTCGACAGAGGGAAAAGGGCCCTTTCTTGCTGCCCCATTCCTAGCAGGGGGCCAGGATTATTGAGCGCATCGTGAATCCCACTGGCAGCGGAGGAAGTGTGTGTTTTCGACCGGTTTCCCGTTCCGGGGCTGATTTCTGGCTCAAGAGGAGGAGGAGAATGTCTCGGTCTGAAGCGTGCGCATATGTTTGAGACGGCCAACAAAGAGAGTCTTTAACTCTTATATTTTCTTTTATTTTTATTTATTTCTCTATTCGTATGTTATTATTATATATATATTATCTATGACTGATCCTTTTCTGGTCACTTCTGGCATTCATATTTATTTCTCAATTCGGTTCCGGTCAGCCGTTTCTACGATTCTCACCTCTCTTCTATCAGAATATATTTAATAAAGTATACAAGTGCACGCCGAATCTAGTTATCCGATACTTGAAAGACGGACCTTGCCGCTTGCAGGATTGTTATCTGGGAACGGCCTATTCCTCCAGCCCGAGACGCTGATATTACAAACGAGGGATCCAGAGCACATCGTCGGAATATACAAATACCACTACCCCGTTCGATCTAGTCGGCCACCGAACTCATACGAACCCATACGAACCCAGACCCGCGAGGCCCTTCCACCCGACCTGGCCGTCTAAAATCCCCGATTCCGGCGTCTACGGGCTTCCTGATCGAAATCCGGGCCACGGGACTGACGCTACCGCAGGCAACCACAGGCGGCCGCCCAGGAGAACCGTCCGTACCTGAACGCGGTCTCGACAGGAGAGATATCCACCGTCGATATATAAATCTTGCTGCGTCCTGCAGGGAGAGTCTATGAGATTGGATGAATAAAATAAAATAAAATACAATAAAAATAAAATAAAAATCGAGATTGGCGTTTGCTGTCCGTTCGGTGCTGCCTTTTTTTAATTTTATTTTATTTTATTTAAATTATTTTATTGTTCCGCCGACAAACACCGCCCAAATCATCGTCCGCCACTCCGCCCGTCGACGGCCTCCAATCTAGATCCTTCTTCCAGACTGATATTATATATCATCCGCCATGGCTGCTCCTCTCGCCTTCTCCACGATCCCCTCCCCTCCACCGGCTTCCCGCTCGCCCTCTCCTTCCTCTCCTTCTCTCCCAAAGCTTGCCTCGGCTCCGACCTCGAACCCTTCGAACCGACGCTCTCACGTCAGATCCAAATCCTCCTCATCCGTCTCCCCACCACCCTCCATGACCCGAACACACTCTCTCCCTCTGCCCAACAGAGGCGTCCCCAAGATTCAAGGTCCGCCGCCTTCTCCCAAGTGGACCACAACTCCCGCCAGCCCGGCCTACAGAAACTCCTTCGTCCCAACCTTCCCCTCTCCGACGTCCACTCTCCCTGCCATCACCAAGAGACCGTCCTTCCTCAGAACCGCCACACCACCACCTCCCGCTCCACCGAGGATGCCTCCAGCCTATCTCGCGTCCGAAGTCTTCCCCGGCTCTCTCCCAGGCAGCGGCAGCAGCCAATTGTCCAGTTACCCTCCGTCGCTCACCAGCAACGCGTCTAGCCCGACATCCTCGCGCAGTTGCTCTCCGTCGCTGACAACCTACAGTCTGGAAACCATCGAAGACTCCCCGGACGGCGAACTGCTCGCCATTCTCGAAGAAGAGGAAGAAAGGCAGCAGAGGGAACAGAGTGAAAAGGAGAAAGAAAAGGATATCGGGCTCGGTCTTTCCCTCGTCACATCCTCCATGAACAACATGTCCCTTCGAGAGAACAAGCGACGACAGCGATGGAGCGTCTGCGGTGCCGAACGGCGATCCGATTTCTACCTTGAAACTATCACCGAAGATTAACTCTTCTCTCATTCGATACTATACCTACTCGATACCATACTATACCTACTCGCCACCCACAAAGCGCAAGTCCGCTTTCCACATCATTTTCCTTTCAGTGTATTCCATACTTTTCCTCCCTTCCGCCTTCCGATTATTTATAAAAACCAGAAGGACTGTCCATACTATCCCATCGTTCATCGTTCGTCTTTTCCCGCAGTTTGTCTTAGCGTCTTCATTCGTTCGATCGGCTTTACTATTATCAGTATCATTCTTCTATCTTTTTCATCGGGTGTTAATGTCCATATTTTCCTTTGTTCAACTCTTGTTTCCTGCATTCACTCGCTTTTTTTGCTATAAAAAAAAAATTGGAAGTTAATCATCATCCTTTTTTTTCCGTTGTATTATTGTTTTGCATCGATACCCGGAGTTATACGGTGTTGCTTTTTGGAGGGATCTTGTGGGGTTTCTACAGTGTCTTTTTTTATCTATATACTTTTCATAATTGGGGTTTCTCTTGTGCCATATTTTCTCTTTTCTGTCGTTTATATTTTACTCTTCACCTTCTCATTTCCTACGGGGTGTACTATTATAATACTAACCAGTATCGTTTCTTTCTTTCTTTTATCCCGACTGCAATCTTCTCATACGGATTGAAATACGACTGATAAATGTGCACTTTCCTCGGTCTCTTTCCAAAAGTTTTTCTTATACGTCGAAAAAATCAAAAATACGTGTATTATGTTTATCTACGAATCTTTTTCGTTATTTCCTTCGTCTGATGTTTTACTATCGCGGATTGTTACAGAATGTACTATTATACGACAGAAAGACAAAATTCGTAGAATACAAAAAAAAAGGTATCCTTCGAGCAAGTATCTTATCAGACGCATGGACACCCGACCCAAGCGCGCACCAGCTTATCAGTACGTTGTAACCACCGATCGACCGCTATCTACCCACCTGGTACCGTCGTACACATCCCATTCACTCCTCTTTCTTCAACCCTTTCCCATCCAATTATCCCACACCTTCCCTCCTTTTATCCCTCTCCTACGATCAAAAAATACCTACGACTAAATCTTCAATCGGCTCCTACCACATGAAACAATTAATAGCTGAAAAAAAAAAGAGTGCCCGCATTGCATCGCAGGACCACGCCGAACTGCACTGAACTGCACAAATCATATGCTCGATGACATCGATGGGCATCGATCGTTCAAGTACCCGTAACGGCGGTACACCGCGTGCCGTCTCGATCACTATCCATTTTTTTCATTTGTCCACCATCACCCGCATCCTGGGCTGGTAAGGGTACGTACGTAGGCATGAACGAGTGGAAGTGCGAGGGACGGAGTACGTGCGTATACCCTGCCGTGGACCTGGTTGCATGTATGAATATGCACGTAAGTTATGAGTAAATCTATAGCTAACAACCTTTATCGCGCCAAAAACTGACTCGAAATATCAATTATATACATTCAATTAAAGATATACGACCAAGTACCCAAGTAAACTATCCAGACAAGAGTGAGAAAAAAAATATATATATACTCGTAGAAAAAGAGGAATCCGATCCTCGCACGCACGAGCAGATCAATCCATCCCTTCGAACAGGTCACATCGGTTACCGGTCCAGACTGTGCTGTACCGCACCGGTCACATGTACTCTATCCCATCCCACCCCTCACCTTCACGCCCCGAAAATCAAATAAACCACCCCGCAGCAACCCATCTCTCCCGTATGTAGACTACCCCTCATCGCTCCTTACTTCGTCCAGCCAGTTTCGATCAGATAAACACACGCAACATGTGACCAAACCACAACACCACGCCTCACGACCATTCATGTCCTCACCCGTGCACTCTACACGTCATAGAATAGAAGTAAGGATCTAACTAATTTTATTCCCTCCCCTCGTTGTAAATGTCCTCGTGTTAGTCCGAGGTAATTAGAAGGAATTACAAGAAAGGATGAAAAATGCAGGGCGGGAGAGCGTGAGTCAGGTACGAAAATTTTAGTTTCTTAACGGGCAAACGATCTTTTGCCCCTCGTATGCAGGAACGGGTTAGCGATATCGGTGCCTACTTTGGTAGCTAAGCGGTACGTACCGTTAAAAAGATTAGCCGAAAAATATAATGATCAATAATAATTTGATTCGGATATTAAAATCGAGAAAAAAATAAAATTCCTATATTCTACACCTATTATTAATTGTGAAAATTTGCTATTACACGATCGGCTTGCATTATGGTATGCTTAACGTCAAGTGTAGAGCCTCATTTATCAGGCTACGGAATATCCTTAGTTGACATAGACACAACAGCCGAGCTGGTGTCTGGACACGAGACTGGTTGACATATACCAAACTCAACGATACGAATATTCTACCTCTTACGCAAATACGAAGCACCCATCATATACATATTTACTATTGTTTTATTTCCCATCCTCTGCTATCTATCCGCGTATATACACTCCCCTCCTCATGAAATCCCAGTCTAAAAAAAAAATAAAAAAATACTCGAATCAAAAGAAAACCAATACTAATAATATAAGTATCAAGAAATAGATGTATATAAAAAGTAATAGAAAATAAATTTGATCTGTAACGAAAGTAATAAATTCAAAACCCGATTCTCAGAAAGAAACCAGGTCAATATAAAAAAGGCAAAGTAAAAGTTTGCGCGTGCACGGGGGGTATCAAAGTGTACGTATACGTTCTCGATCCAAATATAAAAAGGCAGCAGAAAGAAGAAAACCCGCGCGTGGTATGCAGAGAAACAAATTTGTCGTGGGCTAATGCAGCAGAATAAACAAAAAACGAAAATTGAATCGAAATGACATACCCGACTTTGCTTTGCATCGAGAGAGATAAAAAATAACAAAGAGGATGGGATGGGATGGGATGGACGGATGGATGATCTATAGGGGGTATGGTATGTGCGAACGAACATAACAGAGGAAAATAAAATAAAAAAGCAGACCCAGAGGAGAGAGCATAACAATATAAAAGCAAGACCTAAGCAAAACCGCCATTTAGACTAACGCCGGCCCGTGCATGTTAAGGGTGGAACGATAAAAAAGCGTGCAAGAAATAACGAGAACACACTTGAGGCAACCCCACGCTAAAAAAAAGAATAACTAAAAAAACGAGATGGATTGCTTGGTCGTGAGAAAGAGAGAAGATCGGAAAAAACAACAGGGCTGAGAAGGGGGATCGAGAATGGGAGAAGAAAGAAAAAAAGAAAAGAAAAGATAGGTAAGAAAGCTCCCTTGATCATTACAAAGGCTGTACAGAATATTATCCCATCCTGATAAAAGAAAAAGAAAAAAAAATCGAGAAATTTCAAACGAATAGAAGGGAGAAAAGATAGGTAAGCTGCCTAAGCCATGGTAAGAGGTGCGTCTCGCTTCATATCCTGAACGTGCGAAAGCTCAAACGACTTGAGAGCAACGAGATAATCATGAAGACCCCTCCTGGCCGTCTTCTGGCTCTCGTTACTCTTAGTACGTTTAGCCGGTGGGTGGAAGGTGGAATCGTCGACCTCGTAGCCGAACGCAAGATCGAAATCAACTTTCGAAGGCTCGATGCTGAATACCAGATTTTCCTCTTCGGCAGGAGCGTCGCCTAGTTGGCTCTTAGGCGGGATCGTGAACCGTTTGCCGTTCTGAAGGTCGTCGTCCCAGATGAAATCGTCGACACCGTTGGTACCGAGGGATCCGCCATCCCAGAGACTGCGACGATCGCCCTTTGAATCCGCACGAGGCGAGGTCATGATCCTATGGCGTTGCTGGTGAATCCACGCTTCGGATGGTGGGAAGGCGGTGCTGTGGGGAGCGGAGATTTCGTGAACATAGCGCAGAACCCGGTTCCAGCGGAACTCGCGAGAGTCTCGAGAGTCGACGGCAGAAACGGCAGACTTGGTCAGACGCTGGTAGGTCGGGCGTCCGTAGCTATTTCGGGGAGCGATCTGCTGAACGACAGGGTTGACGGGCATGATTGGGAAGTACGAGCTGGTCAGTTGGGTTTCGCGGGGGGTAGCGGAAGGCTGGGTGGATGCGCAGAGGGGAGGGTATGAATCTTCTGGAGTTAGAGAGAAGAAACCACCCGGTAGGAGGCCGCAGGAGGGAGGTTTGATTTGAGGTTGAACGACAGGCTGAGGACAGGTTGGAATCTGGACAGGTTCTGGATTTAGGCAAAGGAAATTGAGCCCGGAGTTATCGTTGACCGACTGCTGCTGCTGCTGCTGGTATTGCTGGAACTGGTGCAGAGATGATTGTCGGGAATGGGATGCAGCGATGGTAGGCTTGGAGAAAGTCGGGGTCGCAGCTGGAGTATTGATGTTGATATTACTGTTATTTATATTGGAGATATTATTATTCGAAGAGTTGTTCCTGTTGATCGTGTTGTTGATCGACTCGTGAGGAGGGTGAGCTTCGAATGCGAACTGAAAGTGAGGAGAGCTGGCGACGGAGAACTGCGAGAGCGATGGCCGGGAGACATGGCTCTTATGAAGGGCATCCTGGTGGAGAGAGCTGGTTCTCGTGTGATGCAGACCTGCAACGACGGCATGATTAGGGCTGTGATTACCATTAGGACTCGCCTGAGGAGGGTTCAGGTTGTGATAGAACAGGTGCTGCTGCTGCTGCTGCTGCTGCTGGTTGTTCCTGCCGCCAATAATCGCTGCACCACCTGCACCACCGACGCTACTAATGGGCGGCGTGTGGAAGTAGTAGGGCGGTGGAGAAGTGACATTCGTACCGTGATATGAGGTATGGTGGTCCGATGACGCTGGTGTTGTCGGCGTGACAAACACGGGCAGGAACTGGTGATGGTATTGCTGACCGGCACCATTCGCATTATTATTGCAATTATTCATACCGACGGCCCCACCGTTCATGCTATCGTTTCGAGAAGGAGCAGCAGTAGCGTAAAATTGCTGTGACGGACAGTGCGGATAGAAACTGGGTTGAAAGTTCTGATGGAACATCGGAGCGAAGGCGGCAGCGGTGACAGCTGCGGAACTTCTTCGTCGTCGATGGGATGCAGCGGATGTGGAAGTTGTGATGCTATTGAGCAGTTTGAGGGTCTTCGTGGTGGACATTTGAAAAAGATAAAATATATATTCTATTTCAAATATATATCCAAATATATATAAATAAAATAAAATATATACCTCAGCGAAGAGGTGGCCTGTCGTTATCTGCAACAGATAAGATTGTTGAAATAATATTTTATTTTGTTCTGAGAAGTGTTGCAATTTGCCGGACAAGCTGATTATGTGTTGTCAGGCAATTTGCTGCCGAAAATAATTCGAATAAATTGCCTGGGACCAGCTCAAGTCAGATCGAATAAGAAGATTAAATATTATGAACAAGAAAGAAATCGAATTGAATAGCATAAAACGAAAGAATAGATATATACCTCGATTAAAGTGAATAAGTCGTACGTATCCTCTCCGTATACTGAAAAAAAAGGCTTGTCGATATTATCGCTTCGTTATATATAAATTAAAAAAAAAAAATCACAGCTGCTAAAACCTAGTGGAGGCTCTGAGCTGGCTTCGGACGGTATGAGGTATTTAAAAGTCGCAGATACTCCGAAAGTCGGGTAACAGAGCTGGCAAGGTGTCGAACCGATACCCAGATAATATAGTGTGTTTTCTGCTAGCTCCCCTGGTCTTCCGTTGCAAAAAGTTTTTTCTGTCTTGCTTAAGTCTTTCCTTGCTTGCTTAGCTTGCGTGATAATAGTCCGGTTGGCTCAGCTGGGTGGCACCGGTATCCACCTGTTCTCGCTCGACTTTTTCTTTCTTCTAAAGTTAGATCGATAAATTCGATTTGTGCAGTTTTTCCGCGTGTCAAAAAACAAGAACGTTCGTTATCTCAGATCTAATCTTGTTTTCCAACCCTTGGACTTCGGAGAAAGATTTCTTAGAGATAGCGGTTTCCCTTTATAAAATGGAAAAGCTGACTCCACTGTTGCAGCTTTTCGATTTTTGAATTATCGTAAACTCGGAGATGGCGTGTGGCGAAAAAGAACCGCGACCGACTTTTCGAGGCAACTGTTCTGAAGTTTGTGTTGCAACGGGGCAGACGCCGTACGGGCTTGGTTGATGGCCAATTGGGCGGTAATCCGTTATTGAGAAGGAATTGTCGAGATGTCCAATCCAACCGGTCTGTCCAGAGTCATTTTCGTGCTCTTTTGCGGGACTATATTATATTTTGTATAACAACAGGTATGCTCTTTTCGAAACACCAAAAAAATTATAAGGGAAAGAAAATATTCAAAGAGGCAAAAAAGAAGTCCCCACTAAAACTGTGCGCGAGGCATTTGGTGATTGATATAATATGTAGAAAAAAGAATAAAAGAAATTTCAACGACTTGCGAAGCATGGAAAAGAGCCACCAGCCCAAATTTGAAGGGTCAATCAATGGCGAAAAAAATAATAATCCCACCGCCGTCCAGAGCTGCGTGTTTCGTGTGAATGGGCCGATTCTGGGCTGGTTTTCGAATTTTCTACGGTCCCGGATGTCCTACCCATCTGGCTAGTTTAGCGAATAAGCAAACTGAGACATCTTAAAAAAAAAAAAATTTTAAACATCTGATTCTTGCTTTCTCAGAAACATCCGAAGCAAAAACAATGTCCTACACACCTATTTTAATTATTCTAGGCATAAGATTGATCGAGCGAGCGAGCGCTAGGTTTTCGGTCCAATCCAATTAGCTGGTCTTTGTCACCGGTTACCCGCCAGTAGGTAAAGGGACCACATCATATCATGCCGACGAACAAACGTTGGTGGTTCAGTGTCTTACCATCTGGAAGGGTTTCCAAAATGTCAAAATGTCTCTGATCTGCAGGTGTGAACGCAAAGAAACCAAGACCTGCATCAGCCCAGTCGAAGAAGCAAACCTAATTCCACCTCGACTTCGATTCCACCATTATATGATAATATATTCTCGATCGATGGGCTGACACATTATTCTTTCCAACGGATTGAGGGGTAAATTGATAAATTGATAATGTAAACTAATTGATTGATTTTGTATGCATACGGTATAGTACCAGTGGGCGCCAGGTCACGCCGTACAAAAGTAAGACAATTCTTTTTTAACCTTATAATTCTCGAACGTCTCAATCTTAAGTTAATTTGTTCTAATTTACCCCGGACTCAGACACATCTTGGTTCACACACCCGCGCGCGCCCCGCCGGCCGAACCTATTCCTCGCCTGGGGTGGAGGGGGTATACCAAGCGGCGGCTGATTAATATTATTACAATTTGATATTGAAATTGCAAGTGTTTCGATCATATATCCCAGGTTTACAAAGATGTTCCGAATTCCGAGGAAGGGAATCATATGAATTTCTTAAAAGCCGGATCGATATTATTGTGTGTATTTGTCGAGCTGTGCCCGGACCAACAAATTCCGGAAGTCACTTAACCATGCATCGTAAGACCTTGTTAAATGGGTCGATCGGAATGGAGTGATTCTCATGATCATCATCGTCCCGTCCACGGCCGAAGTTAACGTTCGAAACTTACTTACACTTTGTTAGAAAAATGCACGGTAATGTCTTCTTTTTCTCTGCTTTGCATTTAAATTCATGCATGTAAGCCAGACTTTGTCATGCTCATGTGTTATGTTAGTATGTTATTATGTTGGTCGGTCAAACGAACGGATTCAGGTTTCCTCGTCTGCACCCTCGCATTCTCGATAATCTCCCCTATCTCCATTTTGCGAATCGTCGGCATTTATGATATCACAAGCACGAGACGGTGACATGTCGGTTATTCAGATAGACCATGCAAATAGTATTACCTCCGCATTGAATAAAGCGGTTTTATCAAAAAGAAAATAATAGTAATAATAAAAATGTTAAAGCCTCGACTAGTCGTTTCCTTCCAATCAGGAAACCTAATCGACGTTAGTCTCTACATATAAGACAACCACCAGCCCAAACGGAGCTGCCCGCCAAAACGCGTTTTGCCGTATTCTGGTACATTTCAATTGGTTCGTGCCCGGTTAGTTACCGGTTTAAGCATGTCTTACCAACTCCGCGCCCGCCCTGCGTGAAAGAAGGGAAAGGGAAAAAAGTTGCAACTGCACCGCCGCTTTTTCGCATTGGGGGAGGTTTGTTAATTTGCATGTTTTCTCTTGTTAGCGAAAGTCCACCCCGAGATAATCCGTTTGCCTTGGAGAAATTTCCCGCGCCGAGGCCGAGGGAAGCATGACGCATCTGGACGGAGTGCGCATAGCATTGCTAGCTAACACCATCCGAGTTCGATGGTTCGGGTCAGTTCAGCTCGCCGTTTGTACGGCCTCGTGTTGAGACTGGTGAGATTCAATAGCGCAGTGCCGTTCACCGAAACGAGCATACTAGTTTCACTCGACGGCGCATTCCCATAATGTCTTCGCACGAACAGCAGTTAGTAGCAGCTGGCATAACATCACCAAAATAGTGCCGAAATCCGATACCGTGCATATAAATAAATACTTACTTAACTAAATAAATAAAAAGTCAAGGAGTACCACAAAATGTCATGCGCGGTAGACTCGGTATCATGCACCCCACCGATCCTCACATAACCTTTCTCGCCGTTCTTTCGCAATTATATCACAAAAAGTCGCAAATATGCAAATCTGTTTATGAAAGCCGCTAATGGAACCGTCGACGGATATAATGTAAGCCCGTCGGTGCTCACTCACCGATAACACAGTTATCACATCCGCTTCCATTCCATTCCTATCATAATCGAGGCGGGAATAAACATAAAAAATAAATAAAAAGGAATTTATCATGTTTAAAAAAGCGGGACGATAGCGGATGCGACAGGCGAAAAAAAAAATTTTCTAGGGTCGGTCATCCGTGCATAGATCTGGGTAGTACGTCTCCTCGCTGCTGAGCACCGCACTCGCACTCGTGAGCGCACGAAACCCGCCGTGTGTTTTCTGTTCGTACGGGTTTTCTTGTGGAATTCCGTCGTTTTTTTTTTTGCTGAACGCAGAGTAATCATTTTTATTTTTATTGTCAATCGCCCAACTAGACTGGACTTGAGGTTTCGGTCACACGATCGAGACTGTGCTCACTCGTAACCACCCCCACAGTGTACGGATCTGCCGTGCCGTCTATCATGGTCTCGTTTGCAATGGACTCTTAGGTTTCGGTTAGTTTTGTTTCGTTTGGTTGTTCATGTTTGGGAATAGGATAGGATGGGGAACTCTTGAGCTCCGGAAGGGGGAATGAACTCCAACGGTGTTATATTTAATGAAGGGAGTTTCGGGTTAGTTGGAGCACTGAATGAGAGTCCCCGCCGGTTGTGGTTTACGTTTTGAAACTATGAAGCCAGCGAGTATGAGGTCTGGATCAGCTACGTCTGTGTCTCAGAGGCATGATGATATCCGTGTTCGTGTTTGGTTGGAACGGGATGGATCGAGGTGGGTGTGTTGCTTCGGGGTTGGCTGCTTGTTACGGATCACGGGAGTAATCAGGTAAGTAATTGGTGATTGCTGTCTTATTTTATGATATTGTGAATATGAAAGAAAGATCTTAACTTTTGTGATAATAATGATTAATTTGCGGATCGTAGTTTATAATTTAACTTTTGATTTGGAGTCCAAAATGGGATTCTAGTGTCAGTACTGGGAACCCATTCTCGACTCGAGACCTGTTCTGACACTGATTATGGAATATAACCTGAAATGCTGATAACCCTCTTTCTTTCGCATGTTTCCGGAAATCGGTATAGAAGAATCGACAGTTTGATAGCAATCTTCGACCAGACTGTAACAATCTCACGTTGATCTGTGCAGCTTGCATCTCCGTCGCCTCCCAAGTGACATAAAAATGTCGTCAACGCAGAGCGCAAACTACCGCGCTCGAGTAGTTGCTATAAAAGTGTCGAATTGACAGAAATATATGAGATGCTCGTCAAATAACAAAGTTAGTTACAATTTGAACGAGAAATTATATTTTACACAAATACAGTAATATCGATTCTATATCCTTAGCTGATATAACCTGCGATTCTATTCTACATATCACAACCTCCAAACCGCAAAGATGTCGCAATATCAACATGTAAGTAACCTCCAATCTACTTCGATATAAAATATCTAACTTTGATATATACAGATAAACCCCACCCACGGCGCAAAAAACACTACAGACCCAACCGCCAAATCCGACGTCAAAAAAGAATTCTCCGGCGCGGTCCTAAAGGACTCCCTCGCCGCCGAATCCCTCACATCAGGCGGCTCCTTCTCCGCCGGAAATCCCACGGGTATCCTCTCCGCCACATCCCAAAACTCAACTCTGAACCGCGGCGACGACACCGAGGGGTTCAGAATGGTGCATGCCCCCGAAGACGGGAGTTATTCGCAGGTTAGAGTTGATGATGAGGTGTACGAGACCACCGGGACCGGACGGATGCCTAAAGCTGAATCTGCTGTGCAGGTGGGCGGTGAGGTGGATCGGGGTACTACGTATACTATTGAGTCTGGAAAAGCGAGGAGGAAGGAAGGTGAGGAGTTTGGAGGGGCTGTTGTGGATGGGAGGGAGATGGGGGGTGAGCGGGATCCCGGGAGGTGGGCGGAGAGGAAGTTCGTGGAGGGGAATGCGGCGCGGGATGGGGATAGCGGGACGAGCGGGGGGAAGGGAGGGAATATGTTTGAGGCGCTGGAGAGGGATCGCAGCTTATAAATTAAATTAAATTAGCTAGGTATATTACGGTTAACAAAAGCGAATGATTTTATATTTTATATTCTAAGACTATCGTATTTATATGCGGCATGATATCATCGAAGCGTTGTCGTGTTGGAGATGAACATCTTCACCAACTTCAAAAGTCAACCTCAATGCAACTACTAACAAAAAAGCCTCCACCACCGCCAAATACATGCGAGCAGCCCACCTCCTCAAGCAAGGACGCCGTTCCCGTATCTCCGCATCCTCGCGATGGAGCGCCTTCGGCCGCTTCGTAGCAACCAGCAAAGGCACGGTCACCAAACCCCCCGCCTTCCGTAACGAACACACCCGTCTAGTCGAACAATCCGTCCCCGCGAACGGTCAACCCGCCCCGTCCTTCCGCAGGTTCAACGTCTCCCCGCACTTCTCGATCTACAAACTCACTGAGATGCAGAAAACGATCGATGAAGGCGCCGATTACAAGCTCGTGTTCTACGCACCCATCGACGCCGTACCGAGGATTAAAACTGCCGTGTTCGATGCTGGCGCTGGGTCCGTTGATGGTGGAAGATATCAGCGGGTTAGTTTCCAGACGTTGGGGACGGGTCAGTTCATGCCGATGTTTGGGGCTGCGCCGACGGTCGGTGACGTCGGCAGGACGGAGGTCGTGGAGGAGTATCGGGTTGAAATTCCGTGTCGGGGGAAGAAGATGGTCAGAGCTGCCGTGCGGGCGTTGTTAGCGTAAATACTGATATATCATTGATGAATATCGTTATGTGCGGTGTGCTGATGAAGTTATAGAACCCATCCGTACGAATCCCCTGTCTACGACGTATATAAATCCGAGTTTGGTTTCCTACCGCACCAGGTCGCCCTTAAGGAACCGCATATAATAAAGGGTGCACGACCGGATCTGAC
This sequence comes from Orbilia quercus, assembly GCA_036971405.1. Classification (NCBI taxonomy): domain Eukaryota; kingdom Fungi; phylum Ascomycota; class Orbiliomycetes; order Orbiliales; family Orbiliaceae; genus Orbilia; species Orbilia quercus. The sequence goes on along the minus strand of JAJTUE010000002.1, from coordinate 2,600,257 downwards.
ACCGAAATCACCACCTTTATTCGCGGGTGCGTTAAATCTACCCTCGCAGCTCGCTAGGCAGAATTTCGTGCCTACATCGCGTACGGAGGCGCAGTTGTCGAATGTGGTGCAGAGGCGGATAGAAGCGCAGTTTACGGATGCCGGGGTTATTCAGAGCGCCCAGCAGAAGGGGAGGCGGTATGATACCATCAGGCTTAGGCCTTGGGTGGGGTTTGTTAGGGGGAGTGGGGAGTCGGTTGAGAATACTGCTGTTGAGGATACTGCTGTTGAGGACACTGCTGCTAGTACATCGGAGACTGCGCTACCTGCTGCTCGCGAGTCTGAAATCGATACTGCATCGGATATTGAGCAGGAAGGTTCTACAACTGAAACCATCGGTGTTACTAACGGGCCGCAAAACGAGGATACCAAAGATAAGTTATAACAAGATTGCATGTACATTATTTACTCTTCCAATTGTATATACACGATTAATTTAATCAGTTTTCGATACTCTTCAATCCCCGCATCACGCTCTCAAACGCCACCAGCGCAGCCGCATTCGCCGGAAATGCCCGCAAGAAACACGGCAGAAACCCCCGCCAGTAACCCCTCCACCCATACTCGCCGTAGACACCCCTCGCGGCGGCCCACCAGTTTCTATACCGCCGTTTATCGCTGCCCAGTTCATCGGTCATGATCCGCTGTTTGACGACATCGCTCGGATAGCTCGTTAACCAGAATATCTGGGCGCTTAGTCCGCCGGCCCAGAAGTTGACAGCCGGCGCGGAGAGGTTGGTGTTTTTCTGGAAGTATTTTGTTATCAGATCGTAGGACCCCCACCAGAAGAAGAAGAATGTGCGGAATAATAAGGTCGCGCGAAGGCCGTGGAAGAGACGGAGGATACCGTGTTCTCGGGAGATTTTGAGGATGCAGTCTATGGGGCCTGCGTAGAGGGGTTTTATTGATGATTGCGGGTGGAGGCCGTGGTATTGGACTTGCAGGCGGGCTTTGACGTGTTCTATGGGTGCGGCTATGAAGGATACTGTCTACACTGACGTCAGGAAGGTATTTTATTTATTTTATATTGGCGTATGGGTGAATGGGAGAGGTACGTACCCATCCGGCCATTATACCCGCGATACCGTGGCCCGTTGTGCTTAATTTCGGGATGGGGTCGAGGGCTGATCTGCCGCCTGGTTCGTCGAGGTGTGGTTCGGCGCGGAGGAAGGGACTGTCGATGTCGAGGAGGATTTGGCGGTAGTTTGATAGAGAGCCGAGCATGCTACAGATATTCTTAGCAGCTATAATTCTTAGAGTGTATATTTGATGGAGATGATAGTTACAGCGAGTCCATGAACATCCAGCCGACTAACGGTGGGGTTGCGCCTATGATCGTGTGAGCATGGGTTTGTATCGAAAAAGGAGGGACAGTACCTTTGTATAATCCGCGAATACCCTCATTTTTTACAGTTTTTAATACGCAATCGAGGGGACCTTTGAACTGTGATGGCGGAGCGGTTTGCAGTCGGACTTTGATGGTGTCGAAGCTACCATAGAGTTAGAATGATTATCACTATATGTATGTGAAGGGTGACGAACGGATGGCCCACTATGTCATCGCATCACCGGTTATCAATTATGAATGCGCATCAGTTATACGTATAATATCCGACAGTCGTACCTGTTAATTTTGCTAGATTACAGAATGATGTTAGCATTTGTTTCTGTTTGATATCTGGGTGGAATATATATACCGATGCCGGAGAATACGCCCGCGATGAAGCCTCGATGCGGCGCATGGGTCTTCCCAGTCTGATCCGTCATGCTTCGATTCGCACAACCGATTTGCGTCAAGGACCCCGCGGAATCATTAGGACTGTGAATACTGGTGAGTGTAGTCGAATTGTAGTTTATGGGATATCGACGAATTGGAGCTGCCGGGGATCTAGGTTATATAAAAGCTACCGGGGAGGATTGCGAACTCCGAAAGGGAAGTCGGCGTTAAGCCAATGCCAAAGAGACGATACCCAGATGCGAAATTTTCGACAAACATTCGAATTCTGCTTGGACATATTTGACGACCTTTTACTTTATTGCTTTTACAAACACTCTCATTCGACTATCCGATAGCTAATTAAGTATTAATTAATTTAATAATAATAATTAGTAATTACTCAAGTAATAATTGATATAATTAATATCGAGAGGTTAGCGCGTTGCCGAGATCCTGTTTGCGTGCCTGAACTTCATTCTTCTTCTTTCCATCCATCCAACTTCTTAACCTCATCGCTCCTCCTCCGACTTCGAGAACCTCCTCGAGATGATCATTAGATTCATCTCCTCTCGACTGTCATACGGCACCTCTCCCTCCAGTTGACTAGCCGGCCGCCATTATCATCATCATCCAATGTTCCGTCCTACCGGTCTCTTCAAGTCCGTCGCCTGTCCGAAGATATCGACATGCAGCCTGCACAACTGCCTCTTCTCCCACCAGGCCGTCGAGCAGCCTCGTCCTGTCGCTGCTGCTGCTGCTGCTCCTCAGCATGCTCCTGTCGTCCAGGGTACGCCGCGATCTTCTTTTCTCTTCGTGTCGCTACGTTTCGCTTTGCTTTCCTTCTTTTCCAGACAGAGCTAATATAAATAAATCAACGTAGCACCCAAGCACGCCAAAGACAATATCAAAAACGAGCGCAGTCCAACACCGCCGCCCCCCAAGCGACGCAAGATCGACGATGAGGACAGCAAATCGACGGAAGCCACCTCGAATCCCGCAAAACCCAGCATCAAGTCCATTCTCAAAAAACCCACCCCTACAGCCGTCCCCGCCAGTCTCGTCAGCGAACACAAGCCGTCATCGTCGTCAAAACCTACCACCACCACCACCACTCTCGACTCGGACGACGGCCGCTACATCAAGATCGAGACCACCGACAAGAAAACTGGCGCCGTCACGCGTACTCGTATCGAAAGGGCGGGACCCGCCAGGACTCTAACGCCCCAGGCGAGCTCCATGAAGTCTTCTCTCGTTCAGGGACTTCGCGGGCTACACACCACATCTGACAAAAAGGTTAAAAATTACATAAAAATTCAATCTAGGAAACGAAACTAACGAGATAACTTAGAGTACTCTCGCGGTTAAATCCGACGTCACAGAAGAACTATTATCCTGGGGTGTAAAGAAACCAACTCCAACAACATCATCATCCAATAAAGTGCCCGAACCGCAAAGATTAATACCCCGAGATGTATCCAGTTCGCCTGCTATGTTCGATGTTCGACTGAAACTCCTCGAAGCCCTCCACGCCCAACATACCCGTCTAAACCCCGCGAACCAAACCGTAGCCGACAAACAGCGACTCATCAAGCTAGCCAGGGATGAAGAAGCCGCTTTCGCCATCGAAGACGCTAACACTTACCCGGGCCGTATGAAACTCCGGATATACACTCTCGCCAAGATGAACGCTGAGGATTATAAAAAGGAGGTGGAGAAGAACGAAAAGACTCGAAGGGACGCCGAAGCGGCGGAGGGCGGGGAATTAATCACCGGATTGACGCCCGAGGACGAAGTGCGCGCTCTAGCGGGCTACGTTCATCCGTTCACCATGTTGAAAATGTACGACTACGTTCTACTCCCCCCGTCCGAACAAGAAATTCAAAAGGCGAACGAAGGGGTCGGAGCAGCGGGTGGAGAAGAAGAGTGCGAGCGCTGTAAATCCAGGTTCAAGGTTACTTCCGACACGGACGCGAAGACGGGACTGTACACCACCGGCGGCAAATGCACCCACCACTGGGGGAAATCGCGACCTGTTGAGAAAACCGGCGGGCAAAGACAATGGCAGTGCTGTCAACAACTGGTCGGCGAATCCGCCGGATGCTTCGACCTCCCCACGCACGTATTTCTCGTCAAAAACCCACCGCGGCTCGCCAGTCAGTGGCAGTTTGTGGAAACCCCGCAACCGGAGGAATTGGCCGTCGGAGTATCGAATCGGGAGAAGGCCGTCTGTTTGGACTGCGAGATGGGGTTTACCACCAAGGGACTCGAAATGATCCGGTTAACGATGACCCGGTTTCCGACGTACGAGCCTATCATCGACGTTCTCGTCACGCCGTTAGGACAGATGCTCGATCTTAACAGTCGTTTTTCGGGTGTCACGCAGGAACAGTGGGATGCCGCGGAACCATATTCCGCGGAAAAGGGCAACGAGGCGGCGGAAGTTATATCCAAAACGGCGAGTCCGCAGGAAGCGAGGGAGATAGTGTTCAAACATATCGACGCGGGTACTATCATCGTGGGGCATTCGTTGGAGAACGATCTGAAGGTTACGAGAATAATTCATCCGAGGGTCGTGGATACTGCGATATTGTACCAGCATAATCGCGGCGTTGGGGTGCGGTATAGTTTGAAAGTGCTCGTGAGGGCGCATTTGGGGCGATATATTCAGGCTGTGGATAGCGATAAGGGTCATGATAGTAAAGAGGATGCGAACGAGGCGGGGAATCTTGTGAGGAGGCGGATTATGAAGGATGTCAAGGCGGGGAGGGTGGGGAAGGATGGGGTGTGGACTGTTGATGCGAGTTATAAGATGAATGCTGAGGATGTGAGGAAAAAGGCGGTGGCGGAGGAGGAGAGGAGGAAGGATGTGGCGGCTGGGAGGTGATATCTTATATTTTGTATGTTTGGAGGACGATGTTTTATGTCATCTTTGGGGAGTCATGGAGTTATCGAGTGGCATATCATGAGATTTGCTTGTTTATATAATTACTTAGTTGAGTATATATATACTTCACTTGCATTATAGTTATGGCATAGAGGATATGAAAGAATTCGATGGTATCGTGCGGGTTTCTTATTCATACAATGAATCATATAAGAAAATAAGAAGAGAAGTACAAAATACATCCCATGTGTTCAATTGGAGGATTGAAAGAGTCGAAAGAGAAGGTTGTAATAATGAATGAGGAGAAAGAAAAAAGATATAGAACCGACATGAAGATTTTTTGTCATAAAATCGTAAGTATGATGCATTGCTACATGGATATCCGGCAAAAGCAAATGAATAGAAAAAAAAAGATAAATAGTACAACCGATCCAGATATATAATAACTATGATATCAAATCTTCCAAACAAAGGATGCAATCAAAAACTCAAAGCACCTCTTACTCGTCTTAATCATTATCCAACAAACACAAAACCTTCGCCCTAAATATCACAGTCCGCGTCCCATAATCCTCCCCCTTCTCATTCCCCCACTTGATAACCGCCGGAAACGAACACGCACCCACCATCTTCCCCCTCAACTCATCGTCCGCATCATCCTCCAACCCGCTCGCATCCTCCATCCACTCCGGATCGAAAATATGTCCCACGGGACTCACGACGTCGATTCGCGCCCTCTGGCCCTTGAAATGATGCGAGATACGTACCGCGTTTGCTAATAACGGGATGAGCGCGCGGGAAGCCGGGTCCCCGGGTCGTTGTTTGTGGCCGGGGATGAGTGAGAACACGACGGATTCGACTTCGGAGCAGCAGTCTACGATTGCGGATTCCGAGTTATCCTTCACGGGGCCCGTGTTGGTCATTAGTGCTATCGAGAGGGCGCGCCAGCGGTTTATCATTGCGTAGTTTGCTACATAATATCAATCAATACAAGTTGGACTTATTAAAGAAAAGCTTCAAAGGGGTTGCGTGTGTGTGTGTGTGTGTGTGTGTGTTTTGGGGAGGAATTGAGAACATACGTATCCCACCGGTAGAATCACTCGTCATCATGATTTCTAGATCCCGCATCGCGAGCTCGTGCTCCATCGTCAACCCGACGCAATACCGGTCGAATATCCGCTTCAGCACAATATCCTGCACCACAGCCTGCATCACCGTAATGCGACTATTCGTCATCGTCAACCTCAGGAAATCGGGTACGGCGTGCGCGATCCTAGCCTGCACGCCACGATCTTCAACTTCGGAGGGTAACCGGGACGCGGCACGGCACCATTTGAGCACCCAGTTCCTCAGCGCGGCGGCGAAAGCGGTGAGTTCCTTTTTGAACCATTCGTCGTCCACGACGCCTTCTTCGGCTTTAGCGATGGATAGGTAGGCGGTGACGTCGTCGAGGTCACCTTTGAGGAGTTTTATTTCGTTTTCGCGTTTTTCGGTTTCTTCTTTTACTTTTGCTTCCGCGAGCTTTAGGTCTTCTTTGAGTTTGGCGATTTCGGCTTGGTTCGCTGCCATCATTTCTTGCATTTGAGCGTGGAGGGAGAAGATTTCGGAGTCTTTTATTTCTATTGCTGCGTTGGCGTCGCGGAGTTGAGCGCTGGATTCCCAGCTTTGGCGGGAGAGTTCGTTGCCGGCCTGTATACTTTATATCAGTATTCTGTACACTAATAACTAGGTTTATAGTATGGCCAAGGTGAGTGTGGAATTGGTGGTGGGATGAAATACGCACAGCCAACTCGGAAACCTGAAGTTTCAAACCCGAATTCTCCTGCCGTAAATGCGCATTCTCAGCCATCACGCTATCGATGAATTGTCGGTTCTGAGCATGCGGCGGAGGGGGGTGATGTGGAGGGAAGCCGCCGTATCCATGTGGCGGCGGACCGGGCTGCTGCGTCAGTTCGCTGCCTTCGGGACTACCGCTTTCGGGAGTGTGGTCTTCGCCGGAATCCATATCGCCTAGATATCCGCCTGGTTCGGTGGGGGTGTAGGTGCCTGGATGGGAGTGGTGGTGCGGCATGGGAGGCATACCGGGGCGACCACCGCGGTACGGAGGACGGTGCTGCATGCCTGGGTGTGCTGTAGGCGGTCTTATTAGTATGCGTGTGATTGAAGGAACTGGATTGCAGAGATATGGATGTAGATATACCTGATTGCGGAGGTGGTGGTGGTTCGTAGTAACCTTGCGGAGCGGGCATGATCTGCTGCGGAGGCCGGCCTCTCATCGGGCCTGGTCTGCCCCTCGTCACCGTCGCCCCGCGTTGCATATGTGCCATGCCGGGCGAGATAGATCCTCCGTGTTTAAAGATTTATACGGGTTTAGAAGGGGACTCCGAAGAGTGGGTTTATTTCGAGGGGAGGCCGGTGGCCAAGTTTGTGATTTTTCGTTCCCACCAGATGTAATGTTGTGTTTTTGCTATGTAGGGCGCTGACTCTTCCAGACAAAAGCCCGTAGCTGGGTGAGAGAGAAGGGCGAGCTGCAGAAAGAGATGCGCTGTTGGATTCGCCGGGATGAGAAAAGAAGAGAAGGGGAGGAATGGCAAATGCGAGTAACCGGAGGGTATAGTATATAATCGGCGGCAATGGGGAATTCAAGTTCGAAACCAGAGCTGACCTGTGTGACACCAATCAGAAAGCGGAGGAGCAAGGTTAGCTGCAATGTGCAATTCCAGTTTTGTATCGGTCGTACGCCGGGCGTATTACTGCTCTCGTCTATTTTGGCGACTGGATTTAAAGAAAAATACAACAGACAAGAAGAGAGAAGAAGAATAAGTATCGATCGGAAATGAAATTACCTTTTATGAATCTTTATCCCCGGGCAACAAGATGAAAATTTTCAATTTTTAAAGATGAAACTAAAGACTCAGAGAGCAGAGATGGAGAAGACCGCATGCATAGAAGCTTCCTGAACCGAAAGAACAGGTGGTGGGATAATGGCGGGCCTTTTTTCCTCTCTCTCTCTCTCTCTCTTTTCTTTTTAGCTTGCGAAAAAAAAACAACGTATCCGCAATGTAATGTTAATTCGATGATGATGCGGCCGTGCAGCTGGATGAATTTAAAAAAAACCCCCGAATGGGAGCCAATGAGCTTGCACGAGCCTAGGAAACTACGAGCTACTAGCTTAAGCTGGAGCTGGAGCTTGACTGGTGCATGCGTCGGACGATATGCACGACTTTGTTGTCAGTTTTTGTTCGGCGGCGGAGGACTTCGAGTTGTAATTCTGCCCATCGGAGCGGGGCATTCATTTGATTTGGCAAAGCGGAGTTCAGCTGAAAGAAAGATGGCAAATGTGTTGGCGCTGTCGTTGGATGGCTGGTTTGTTTTGTGTAAATTTCCTATTTAGGTAATGTAGCGACACAATGCAACATAGTCAACACCATATCTACATTTGGTCGCGAGGTTGTTCACGATATTACTCGCCGATATAATATGAACTTTGGAAGACTGTGAATCAGAATGAAATGATTTCAAATCAAACGCTATTATTGAAATAATATATCCATCGACAAAAAAGGGCGCTCAGCGAATATATTCGAAACCAAAAAAACACCATACAAAAGAACAGTCTCGTTACCAGACAAAAGAAATACACAAAAGACATAAAAACGACTACTCCAACTCCCAAATCCCCCTCCGCTGACAAGACTCCCCCAACTTCGGGTTCTCCCCATCAGCCCACGCTCTCGCCTCAACCACCGTCGCAATCCCCGCCGTGCTCCCAAACTCCGGAAACCCTTCCTTCTCCCCCACGGCAACATAAAACTCCACGATCCGCTTCTCCGGCACTTCAACAACGATGTACACGTCCCCTGCGCAGTTGACAGGAACAGTATAATTCAAATACACCAAAAACGCGGCTCCCAAATGCTCTTCGTACACTTTCACCGGTTCGTACACCGGATCCGCGAGGTCGAATTTCAACGTGGAGGGAGAAAATCCGTACGGTAGATCGAAGGACGGGAATTCTTCTTCGCTGGGTTTAGGGAAGCCGAATACCTCGCTCGAAGGGAGGCACTCGCCGAGTAAGTAGACCGTAGGACGGAATACGGGGAACTCGAGAGATTGCAGGTGTGGAACGCCGAATTCGAAGTGTAGCTTGCTCCCGGCCTCCACGCGCACTTTGGACCATGATTGCTTTGACCAGAGGTTTTTGTAGCGGGTGTTGCGTTTGCGCCGGATGTGGGGGGAGGTACTGTTGCTTACTCTGTACGCTGCGGGTGGGCAGGTTGTTGTGGTGCAGAGGGCGCGGGAGTAGAGGTTGTCTGGGAAGTGGAAGGCGGTGGCGAAGGAGTTGTGGCTGTTCTCCGGGTCGAGGTATGGTACGTGCGCTGAGACGAATTGGAATGCTATGAGGAATGAGATGAGGGTGATTATATTGGTGAACATTTTGGTGTTTATATGCCGTACTGGTGTGGATCAACCGGACACGCAGTGGCTTGATAGTTTATAAGATATGGATTTAATTTATAAGATGTAGTTTATAAGATATAGGTAATAGTAGGTAGTACTAAAGGATAGTTATCTGAGAGATTGCTGTAAAGATTAAAGAGTGACTTGAGCTTGATGATACGAGATACCTTCCAGCAACTCGGATCCCCTCGTGGGGGATTTATACTTTGAGCTCATCCGAGTAACTTCCAACTTTTTTCTCTTCCCGCATTCCCAAATGAAGCGAGGTATGCCCTTTGTTCCTGCAAAAGGTACGCTCTTCCCGCCCGGCCGGCAATCACAGTCACATATCAACAAAAGGACATCGAGATCGAATCGAGTCGAGAGTGTGAGTGCAGGTGAGCGCAGCCAAAATGCGATAAAAAAACCCTTGCATTCCTCCGTGACATCTAGCCCACTCGTCCAGAATCTTCTGCTGAGCACCGTAACACACCCGGAAAGGCCATGCGATGCGCGCTCGCGCTCGCTCGAATCAAGATAACTTGCGCATCGGGGACCCCCATTCATCTCGTTTCACCATTCGGAGGGCGCAAACAGGTTACCACCCCTCTCTTTGACATATTTCACTTTGAGAGCCTGTAGGCTTGGCGTACTCATCCTACCGACTTTCTCTAGTATACTAGTGCGCACCCCATGATGTATGATATCACCAAAACGCGCGAGGGAGAAAGCAAAATATGCCACCAAGCCGAGACCAGCCATCGTAAACCCAATGATCGTCATGGCATGTAAATACGTGAAATTTCGTTTTCGCCGGGAAAAGTCGATAAGAGGCTCACCGTAGTAGCTGCCTCAAAACCTCAACTTTCATCCAGCTCACCGGCTGCGTTTCATTTGAAGCTTGACTGCATGCAGAGTCTAATTTGTAGCTTAGTCCTTGCTTAGCTTAGCTTATTTTATTAGATGGATCGGGGGCGCCAGTGTGTTCCTGTCCCTGGATATTGATTTCCATCCCTCCTCGAACGTTGGACTGTATTGTTTACTTTACTGCTTCTCGTCGAGTTAGAGTGTGGACCTTGTCTGGTAGTATGGGACACGAACAGCCCGGTCGCCACCAACAAAGGAACTAAATTCACCGAATTCACCAGTGAAAACTCGCGTATACGCGGGAGATCAGAGCACAGTTTCAGCTGTTCCGTACCTGCATGCGCTCCCTGCATAGACTATCAAAGAACGAGCGAGGGCAGGTGGCTGGAAAACCAACATTAGAAAAACCCCGTTAATTTTTCTGAGCAACGCTGTCTCCTGCGGTCGTCCTATCTTTTCTGCAGCTGGTGGGCGAAAAGCGCAAAAAAGGGGAACACAGGGCGAAATTCGCTGGTTGACTTCATTTTGTGGCAAGCAAGGGACCCGTTACCACTCAACCTGTCCTGTTGTGCGACAATACTACTTTTTCTTAGCTTTTCGGAGCGTGAACATCGTTGAACGAAGGTACAAAGATTTTCCAAGGGTGCAGGCTTACAGCCGCCACGCTCATGTATCTCCCGTCGACTTCCCGCAGATAATGCAAGGAAGTGCGAGGTGCTACTCTTACGGGATAAGTTTTGTTCGGATGAACAGGAATTAAAAAGACATGGAAGCGCTATGAATAGTCGGTCGGCGTGCACTGCAGCTGTCAGGTTATGTTGCGCAAAGACGGATTAGGACAGAAAGTCAAAATCCAACGTCGTCCAACACGGAACGGCAACACATTGGCGATCCTTGGTGTCGATCATCGGTGAACTTTGAGGTTAACTTTCACAGTTGATATTGATATGCATGAGAGCCCGGAGAATATCTGGTTTCTACGAGCTACTGGCAGGGAGGGGTAGGATCCATGGGGCTTCATGGGATACCTTACTTTGATGGCGGTCTAAGCTAGTGTGAACTATGAATTCGATAGAAAATAAAATTCATTCTATGCGTTCTATAATAAAGCATAGCGCAGGTAATAAGGTACAAGACAAGAAGTCCCCGTTAAACAACTGGGGTGCTCGGTGAACGGCACATGTATTGCGCCGTATCCAACAATAAACATGAGGAAAGAAGGAAGGAAGAAACGGGAAAGGGAAAAGCAAAAAAGGACAAAGGGTAAAGAGCTGGTGATGCTCGTGTATTATACAAGAATGGAAGTTTAAGGATACATGAACTTGGTATAAAGAAAGAAAAAAACAAAACAGAAAAAAAAAACTAGAAAAGAAAAGAAAAGAAAAGAAAAGAAAGAAAAGAAAAAGAAAAAAGAGACGTCAATCTTAATGGTTGGCATCAATATAAACGACCACCTTGGCCTCGTCGGTGGTCCTCTCCCCAGCTCCGTACGTGATCGTGTACGGAAGCTGAACGCCCGAGGGAGCGGCCGGGAACTGCGGCTTATCAGCCCCGGCGGAGTTCGAATGCTCTTGATGAGCGAGGCCGTTGCCGGTTGATCCCGCGGGTGTGTCAATATCGGTACTGCCCTTGAGATCAGCAAAGAAGGTGGGGAGGGCCTTGGGAGCGTCAACGTAAACGACGATGACCGGCTCAAAGTCGGCCGTGGTGGTTCCTGAGGGGCCAGCTGTCAAGGTCGTCGTGAAGGGAAGATCGACGACGGCGGGGGCTGGCGGGAACTGTGGGTCGTTGGCGGCCTCGGACTCGCCAATCCCCTGATGGCTGAGGGGACCATCGTTGCCGGTCCCGGCTGGGGTCCGGAGGTTGGTGTTGCCATTTGGATAGGCGTAGATGGTGACCATCGGCCCCATGGCGGCGGTGGTGGTGATGGCAGAAACCTCGGTGGAGAGGATTGGGGCAGTAGCGACAAAGCCAGCTGCGAGGGTGGAAAGAGCGATAATGATCTTGGAGAATTGCATCTTTAAGATCTTAGGGCTATACTTAAGTTGTTGTGTGAAGATGTTTTTTGATAAAGGTAGATGAGGTTGAAGAAAGATAAGAGTTAAACTTAAAGTTTACTTGTTATAAAAGTGGTACTTGGGAACTGGAAGTTTTTCGAGTTAATGATGTAGAAGGAAGAGAAAGAGAAAGGTAGCTTGGGGGGCAGGAAGCCCTCTTTATATACTCTGGCTGGGGTTCCTGACATTCAGATACCAGATCAGTCTTGAAAGATCACCAAGAGCTGGTTCTATCATTTCGAGGACTGACTTCATAGTTTCCAGATTCCAGCAAGTGAGAAGATCTTTAAGCTGAGAGGAAACTTTATATCAACACTTCCAGCAATTGATTCCTTCAAAGATCAACATTACAACAGAATCATCACATAATTGTATGGAGGAAAGAGATTTATGGTAGATGAATGGTGAGGACTCGAACGGTCATCTACAGAGCGTCTGGGATTATATGCGCGCAAGTTGGAACATCAGTATGACCAGCTCTGTTGAATTGTACATCAATGCAGTAGCAATTTACTAGCAGACACGATGATTTTCGGGAACAAAAGCAAAATGGACGCCGTTTTCCCTCGCCGCAGTCTTCCTTTGAGTGGACAGGAGGAGGGCCTTATTTCCTAAACCTGACCTTTTCTCTTGCTGAGCTCCTCTTGCTGTTCTTGCTTCAGGTGGAAATTTATCCACCATATCTAGTAGAAGAGGTGAGATAAATAGTTAGACCGTGAAATTCGTATAAATGTATCTGATAGATAGTATACCTGTAGGGTGATTTCCTTGTTGTGATTTCCTTCGCAGGATTTATGCATCTCGAGTCGGGCTCGGCCGTCTCTTTGCTCCTGGGTAGCGTATGGCATCTCACCTCTGAGCCGGTCACTGATAGCAGTGTAGCGTCCAGCCCACCATGAGAAATTTTCAAAGAGCTCCGGGTCGTCGGGTGTCTATCGTAGTGTTTAGCCATTGATTCCTTGAGACTCGGAAAGTGACCGCATTCGTAGCAGTGACAGGTTTGTATACTCACAACAGCAGTAGGACCATTGACGAATGTGCTGATTTTACACATATCAGCTTCAACCTTATCCTTCGAATCGTCCTCTATCTCTTTTCTCTTTGCCTTTTCTGATCGCATGGGGCCACCGGCCCGACGAAAGGTCTCTATGTCGAAGGAATTAAGATCCCGCCTTCGACTGACGGGCGCGGTGAGAGGCGGCTGCGGGACCCCATAGCTGAAGCTCCGGCCCTGCAGCCTGGGAGCAGGAGGAGTCCTCAGCTCGAATGGGAGAGGTGGAAGGGACTTGTTGATATTGGCAGGAGTGTTTTTGCGTCGAGGTATCTGCGAAGACATTGTAGATGTATATCTGTCTTCAAGTTTCCTGAGACTCGAGATGGTGGATTTGAATTATATATACTCTTTGACAAGCTCTGGAAGCTGTTAACCTTGGTAATTGAAGTAGAGGTGACGCTGCAGATTGGAATGATACTTTGAGAGAGGTTGAGCTGATGTCTGCTGAGCGATGGCGATGTTCTCAGTGAGACAGTGTTAATGCTGTGTATATTGAACTCCATCGTAGCCATCTCCATTAACCTCACCAACTTCATCAACCTCATCCTCTTCCTCCATCTCGTATGAGCCGGCGAGCTACCCACGATGGACCCCATCACCGAGACCGACGAGCTTGTTGAAGACCAACAGTCTGAAGCAGAGCAGCCATCCATATCTATCACTCTTACCCTAGCCGACGATACCGACAGCGATGCTACTCCTCCGACTCCACTTTCATCTCATCTTCAAATCCCCCAGGATGTCCCTCAAACTCTGGCACCTCTCAGGACCCCGATAAAGCGGATCTTTGATGCATATGCATTCACGCCGTCGAAACTGATCCCGAGGGACCGGTACACCGACCAACCGCCACTGTGGCCTCCTCAATCACCAAAGGAGTGCAATTTTACACTCTGTCCTCCAGAGCAGAATGAGCAGTATACCGCCGGTCACCAGCGTCCCAATCTTACGAAGGCGCAGTCAACAATTGGCGTCGATGTCGAGGCCGAGTTATCTCGTTCGGTATCACAGGGGGAACCTAACATTCCAGTTCCAACGTCGCTCTTCGGCCTTAAGTTAGCTGCAGCAGCAGACTTGAATCCTCTATCCACTGTTTCCAATTCTGAGAATGAAACTCCCAAACCGGAATGTCAAGCTCGTCCTAGGAAATTATCTTGTCCGGCGGCCCCACAGTCGTCGACCACTGATCGAAAACCGTCCGCCAGAAGACCCATATTTCGCTCAAGGACGTTGCCTATTGAGAATCATGCACCGCAAAGGGTCTCGTTGCTTGCCGCTGGAATCAAGCTGCCTCTCAACTGGGGTAAAGCTGGACCTTCGAAATCCCATTCGAAACCTTTCAAAACCAGGCTTTGCGACGGATGCCACAGAAACATAACTTTGGCGAAAACGCAATATAAATGTAGCGACGAAGGTTGCGAAGTTCGTGTCTGCGATCGATGTTACCAGATGGTGTCGGATTCGAAGCATCGAGGCCAAATCATCAACCCGGAGCGGCTTCAAAGGGCGTACACGGCAGCTGAATTTCGAGAACGTCGAGTCCAAGGAATGCTGCTCAACAAGACTGTTCCCTCGGATGAAAAGGCAAGATATATCGGGGAAGCGTCAAGCTACGAACTCGGTCACCCGTTCGTGGATCCGGAAAACGGCCTGTACCACGACATCGGAAGCAAAACCGACCCGGTTCGAACAAAGTTTTTGAATCTCGACCCGTTGAAAGCTTTCTTCGGCAAAGAGGAAGTGGAGATGACGCTCCGCGCGTCCTCCGAGACCAGGGTTTCGGACGTCACTGTTGACGTCGGTCCGGAGCGTTTCCAGACACCTGCATGGGGCGATGTGGAACCGTACGACCCGGTCTGGGGTTGGGATTATGCAATCGAGAAGCGAGAAGCTGCAGCTGCGGGCCGAACCGAGCCTGCATTGCCGCAAGTGGAATACCAGCCTCCAACATGCATCCCACGACCTCCCACGTCTCCGGCCCGGACTATCGTGTCGACTTCTTCCATTACGATTGAGAGCAACCGGTCTACGACACCGACGACAATGTCCTCTTTGACTTTGTAGTCTCGAACGCGGTTGATATAATTTTGGTTTTCATTTGTTCCTGTTCCTGTTCCTATCGCATGGACTGTCAATCTGGCAGTCCTCCCAAACCCAATTAAAATGCTCATATTAAAATAATTTTTAAAGTAAGCTTGCTATTTCTTGATTTGTGATCCAGGAAGTCGCTAGTGCGAAGTTTAAAAAAAGGCTTTATTATGGTCAATGGGATATCCCGTATCCAGCTCTCCCATCTCAAACCTTCTTTTATAGGCCTCCCTCACCTCCCATACACTCTCAAACCTCGGTCTATCGATACAAAATGGCAACCTCCATCAACCTTCAATCGCCGTTCAAACCTCAGCGCGAGAAATTAGCTCTCGTGTACTGCAAAATTTTCAAAATAATCAACGATACAAGATTGCTCGATAACCATAGTAAATGCATTTTGCTGGCAGTGCTCGCATTTACCACCAACGAGAAATTATTCCAAAAGTTTGACAAGTTGAGTGTTTCCGAGCTTAGAGAGCTTGCTCAGTTATCCGAGATTGGTTTAAAAACCCTCAGGAATTGGGGTGGACGACCAGCCACGACCATAGAGACTCCTCGGCATACACCCACGGAGAGCCGCTCTCCAAGCTCTTCGGGTTCGAATTCCGGTGAGAATAGGCTTCTGCCATTGAATACTTCCGGTGATTCTTTGGGTAGGACTCTCGCACTTTACCTCTCTAGGACACGGAGTTGTTAACTATGTTGGAATTAATCGAATAGGCCTCGCCCTCCTTGGCCTCCTAGGGCTCGAAGATGACCCCCCAGTTATTCTTTCGCCGTCGTTTTCCAGGTCTGCGAAACTCGGAGAATATTGCGTGAAAAGACAACAAAGGTTTTGTCTCGTTTCTGGGAAAAAATTTGGTTGGCACAAGCGGACCGCCCATATATTCCCCCTTTCCTCTCTAAACCCGAGGACTTCTGCCACCGCTTTAAACTTGGAGATTTCTCCAAATCTTTCTTGGAGGGGAGATTACAAAGATCCTAGCAGATGAACTTTGGTCTGAAGCAAAAGGGATCCATACTCCTAAAAATGGAATGTGCATTTTCAGCTCGGAACACGGCATATTCGACAAAGGAGCGTTCTCATTGATCCCGGTTCGTTTAGGACAAAGCAGCGATTATCATCATTATATCGACGTAGAAGTGGGTCTCTTGTCATCAGCTGAGCCGGTTGGTACTATGATGACTTATGACGCGCCTGAAGTTGAAGACCAGTATACCTTTGAGCAGGGCGAAGACCCAAAGCGTATCCGTCAGGAGCTCCGCCCTATTAAAAATGGCGATATGATCAGGATAACAACTATCGACCAAAGAGAGCTACCTCTACCCTCGCACATCCTTCTACACTGGCACAGAAATTTCTGGAGTACTCTACATCTGCTGGGTTTAGCCTATACCAGTCCGACGGATCAGACGACAGTGAGGAAGATCCAGTCGATTATACCGACGAATATGAGAGAAATCCGGTAGATTACACCGACAAACGTATACAACGGTACCTCCAGCAAGAGGCAGCATTTCTCGATTCTCTCCGCATGATGGCGACAGAAGGCTACTTCGACAATGGCAATGACGATTATGCCACGCCTTATTCCGATGACGACGATAATTGATAGAACGGGATCTCCCAGCGCCCATAAACAGTCTCCCAGCGCAGCGATTCCTATAGATTTGGACTGTAGGAGTATTCGTTCGAGGCAAGTGTGGAAATATCTTAAGCTGTTTTGAGTTTATTATTTTTATATTGTTGTAGAGACAATCACATCGCACAAGCTACCTCAAACGCACCATCCCAAAATGAGCTATTTACTTTGATATCAATTGAATATATTAATAACCATCTTCATCATATCGCAATGCGACCTTTCTTCCGCCATACCCGCCACCACCTCTCCACCTCCCGCCAACCGCACTTCAAACCCTTCGAAACCTACCCGGCCGACTCACCCACCTCCTTCGCGCAATACCGCCACACGACACCGAACCTCCCGCCCACCAAACTCCCCACAACATTCCACACCCACCTCCCCGCCTTCACGAACTGGTTCCTCCCGCACCACACCTCTCGCTTAAACATCCCCTACCTGCTCTCCCTAGCCGAACGATCCAACTCCGACCCCCTTCTCCCGATCGAAATCACCACCACCACCCGGCAAGGAGGAGGAACAACAAGAACAGAACAATCCTCCCTCCCATTCACCGCATTCCTCGGATACCTCTCCGCGCCGAGTATACACCCCACCTCCCCGCGTCTCTACTTAGCGCAACATCCACCCCCGGTGTTTTTAGAAATCGATATCCCACCGCCATTCGCACACCTAGGATTCACTTTACGTACCGAACAACCGAATTTATCTTCCGACGGAGCGATAGCGATCCCGATATCTGACGGGTACAAAATAGACATAGATATCTATTCCTCGTCGTTATGGTTATCCCGTTCCTCCGGTGTGACTAATACCCCGCTCCACAGAGATCCGAACGATAATTTATTCGTTCAGCTCGCCGGGCGGAAAATAATCCGGTGTCTTGCACCAAGTGTGGGCGATGCGGTGTTTACGTATTTGGCATTACAGGGGAAAACCACCAGTATAGACCCGCGGGGTAGGATTCGTGACGGATTACTAGACGAGAAGGAAGCTAAGGTGTTTGATGCGATTATATGGGGGGAAAGTTTGCACGAAAAGAGCGCGGGGTTTAGTGTAAGTGAGGAGGAGGTGGATTTACGGATTAGTGGGGTTGTGGGGAAGAATTTGTGGGAGACGGTGGTGGAGAGGGGTGAAGGGGTGTATATCCCCCGTGGGTGGTGGCATGCGGTGAGGAGCGTGGTGCCCGGTGATATCGAGGAGGAGGAATCGAAGAATGTGGCGACGGTGGTGGGGAGTATGAATTGGTGGTTTCGATAGTATATTTCCCACTCGACTTAATTTATTATCATCGCTATTATATTGATGCGCTAGGTGGTTGGACTCATAAGCTTAATTACGCGGTTTGCTCTATCATTGCGAAACAATCGCGAGCATTGGAAGTAATTTTTTGTTTGTACAATAGAATAACGGCCATGTTATTCGCCCGGGTGCTGTGAAGCTGTATACAAATTCCCAGCGAGTACATGATATCCTCGTAGTAAAAGTACATGATATATAAAGTGTGTAACGCACGCGTGCTCTTTCACCCCTAGAGATAACAGCTATAGCGTAGGGAGTTGTAAGTATAATACGATCGAGTAAAAAAAGCATTTCCAGCTCTTTCCATCCTCACTTCACAAAGTTGGTAGGTTAGTCCGCCTCTTCAACATCGAAACTCTCCTCCTTCGTAATAACCAACTCCACCTTCTCCCCGTTCTTTCCCGCGGTAAAAGTAGGAGTAGCAAGCGCAGGATTAGCGAGCCCACCATTCTTCAACCTCTCCAACCCTTCCTTTGCGCGCTTCATCTCCTCCTTCACGAACCGTGCGATCACGGCCGCCCGCTCGGTGGAAATAGGGTACTCCTTCCCGTCTTCCTGCGCCCATCTCTTCGCTCCGCGTACCTGGTTATGCTCCCGTCCGCCCATTCCGCCGAATCCACCGCCCCCACTACCGGGGAAATCCAATTCGTCGCCAGTACCGTTCATAAGCGCGCTAAGAGCATCACTACTCACGTTACCGTCGGCGATTAATCCCCTCCCGCCACCAGAATGGTGATGAGGACTACCGCTGCCACCTTCTTCACGTTCGAAAACTGGCGGTAACGGCGCGGGCTGGCAGAGACTTTCCCACGATCGACCTAGGGACATCCAGTCCCCAACACGCTTAATTAGTTCGATCCAATCTGCCCGTGCGGGAGAACGAGCGGCTAGAAAGATCGGGTATCCGTCGCAGATGCGGGCGAGGCGGGCGACCATGAACGCGTAGCGTTGGATTTCCTTTGCTGGGGTGGAGATTATCGCGTGGCAGAGGAGTAGGGAGTGGAGTGCGTCTGTTAGGAGCGGGTGGTAGGTGATCTGTTCGTAGACGGGGATCATGCTGCTCTGCGAGGATGGTGGGGTTGGGAGTTGGCCATATTTTGTCAGTTCGGTGGATTGGACCGGGTACGGTGGGAGGGTGGAGGGCGGGGCGGTGAAGAGCGTGGAGACGGAGTATACTGGTCCTCTGGGTGCGGGAATTCGAGAGCGGGAGTAGTTGCCGTTGGTGGAGGAGTGGTCCCTGCTGGTGCTGTTACTATTGCCGTTGGTATCATACTCTAGTGCCTTTTGGGTTTTCATTCTGGTTGCTGCTTGGATATTCTGTCGGAGCTGCTCTTCGGCTTCTTCTGGTGTCAGGCCGGGGGTGTAGTCGAAGTAGAATAGATATTTAAGATAGTCTCTAATCGCCTTCTTCGAATTGGCACGGATGGCTTTGCGTATGATCTCCCTCTTCGCAGCGGTGTCAGAATGTCTGTCTTTATCCCCATTCGAAGCAGTCGCTCCATTAGTCGTAGTCGTCGTTCCAGCACCATTGGCAGTCATCGCACTCTTATTCTCCCCCAGCGCATTAAAAGCCTCGATCTTCTGGCAAGCAATCGTAAGATACGTACTCGCCCGATGAAATAGCAACTGCATCTCCAACGAACTCGGCTGCAAAGCTTCATCTCTACTCGTCCCATCCCAAGTCCCCGCTCCGGGCCCTCCCCCGCTCCCACTCCCAGTCCCTCTACTCCCAGACCGACTAATGTGCAATCCACCACCACCACCCCCATTCACCCCAGCCCCGAATATATCCCCAATAGTGCCCCCCATACCCAAACTCCCATCGTGCACCACACTCCTGACCCTCTTCAACGCGTTCGTCAAATCCAGCGCAGCGCCCGAATGGTCATCTTTAAACCCCTTGGTGACAGCACGGGTCCTCAAAGCCCACCCATCGTACGGCCGCTCGGAAATAACCTGATTCAGCGGATCCAAACTGGTAGAAGCAGCAAGCATACGACTGGGGATCTTCTCGTGAAAGAAATGTACGTATTTAGCATCCACGTCGTCAGGATTCCGCTGTAACACAAATGACGCGACGTCCTCGAGCGTGCTGGCGCCTTGCATCGTCGCCACGCTGGCCGCGATCTCGTCGAGTGCGTACGCCTTGGAGAGTTTCTGGGTGGCCAGTTCGCGCATGCGGTGTTTTCGTTCCCGGGAGAGTTTGGCGTTCGAATTGGGGTTCGTGAAGCCGATGCCTAGGATTGCGGCGTTGCCGCCGCCCATGAGCGATGCTGCGGAGGAATTGTAGCTGCTGGACGAGGATGCGACGCCCGAGGCCGCGCGGACGCTGATGGTCGTGGCTTCGTCTACCAGACGGCGGATTTTGACAATGTCGAAGAAGACGGCCGGGTCGATTGGGTGTGGGCGCGGGGTGCCCCAGTTGTGGTAGGCGAGGGATTCGAGGACTTCGGGGGGCAATTGGAGCCAGGGGCCGTGGAAGGAGGATATGTATCGCCAGTGTCTGGAAAGGGACGATGGTTAGCATGCATTCTACGTATGGTTGTTTGTATTATTATTATAATATATTCAATATAGCTTTAATTTCATCTGAGAATTGGAAACCGGGTAGCAACAGCGGTCGAAACTCGGGAAGGAAAGCAAGAACTGAAACAACGGAACGGGAAGAGAGAGAGAGTACTTGTTTCTGCAGATGATGAGGGAGCCCGCGTTCCCGTCCTTTGACTTTGATGAAGCGGACGACATGGCCGGGGACGGAGGTATCTTCCCATTAGAGGAAGAGCCGGCGGTAGATGAGGATAGTTTGGAGTCGTTGTTGTTGTTGTTGGTGGTGATGTTGGCGGAGGTATCGATGCCATTGAGCTGCGGCTTCTTGGAATTCTTCTTCTTCTTGGGTTTCTTGGAGGGTTCGACATCGGCGGCGGTCATAGCCGCATGGGTTTTAGAGACCGTAGTCGGAAGGAGCGACGTCGGTGGGTGTTTTGTGGGAGATGATGAGGACATGATGTGGATTCGATGCGAAAGATGAGATGTCGTTAACAACTTTTTTGTGTGGCCGCATATTTTTTCTGCATTTCGCCCGCAACCGCTGCAAGGCACTGCCCAGCCGCCAATTTATTCAATTAAACTATATATCATCAGAATCATAATGCGAATATAATATATATATGGAGAAAGTATTCAAGTACCGAATACACAGCGGTATTGCATTTATCGTACATTACAGACCCTCCTCAGCCGCTGCCAGCTTCCCTCCACCCAATCCTCCCCGTTCACCTCCTCTCCAGGCGACAAAATATAAAAAAGAAACATAAAAATACCACTGTAAAAGATAGAAGTAATTCTAACGACGAGACCGTGCGGACCAAATGAGAGAGCACTGAAGTCTAAGAAGTACCAAAGAAGATCGATAGAAAAATAGACAAGCGCACAAGAGAGCTTGAGACGGGGAGAGATAAAAAGGCAGAGGTGTGTACGAGGACTATATTTACACTTTTTAAAAGGCAGGGAAAATTAAAATAAAAAATTGCAAAAACAAAGAAGCAGTTTTTTTGTCCGAATTGCGCCGATAGTATTTTGCCCAAGCTTGTGGATAAAAGTATGGATAAGAATATTGGTGTATTATAGACGGGCGGGTAGCAAGGTCGACCAGTTGCAGAGGACCTTCTCGGTCTCTCCCTTCCTCAATCGATCGACTCCCAGCTCGGTCTGAATGAAAGCAAAATCAAACCAAAGAAAAATTGACTTGCTGGAATCTGTGCAGAAACAGAAAAACTATAAAAAGGAGAAATAAGATATAAAAAAGTACTGTTTGTGGTATCATATAAGTGCGATAATCTCTGTCATAATTCGTGGGCAAAGGGGAAAGCAAATTTGTAATTAAGAGAAAAAAAAAAAGGGCTCGCTCAAAAGAAGAAAGGGGTTTATTAAATATCGATCAGCTGGAGAAGGAATAAAATAAAGAAAGACGTGTGTCAACCTCTAAACAAGAATGATAGAGAGGTGGTGCTGTATAATGCGGACTCGTAGGCTTTTTTTGGGGGGGGTTGAAGGTATAAAAAATGCCGAAAGGAAGGCGAAGAAGGCAGCTTGGGAACTATCGTTGATAATATCCACCACCCACTCCGACCGCGTGGGCGTGGGGAACGGGCATGTTGTTCATACCCACACCTCCGACACGATCATCATATTCTGGGATCTGATCGCAAAAAAAAAAGTTGTTCTTGTTAGAATGTAATGCTTCCTTCGTAATCGTGAGAATAGGTATTTGTCATATATATATATATATATATGAGATTCGACTCGGGGTGCCTTTGCGGCT
This sequence comes from Orbilia quercus, assembly GCA_036971405.1. NCBI lineage: Eukaryota > Fungi > Ascomycota > Orbiliomycetes > Orbiliales > Orbiliaceae > Orbilia > Orbilia quercus. The sequence continues at coordinate 2,577,839 of JAJTUE010000002.1, read as the reverse complement.
GAGAAGCGCTGTTGTGTCGCTTCTCTCTTCGCAATCTCTCGATCCTTAATCGAAAACTTCACTCAGGAGTCTTGATTGGGAGTCTTGATTCGGCCGTTTCAGACACTGTGCTCGACAATAAAAAGGAAGAAAGAAATTTATATCTCTGTACGAACCTTCCGCTTCTTCTTTTTCTTTCTCGCCTCCTCGTCATCGTATCCACTCCCGCCGTCGTCTTCAAACTCATCGCCGTACCCCTCCCATCCGCTCTCGCCGTACTCCCGTCTTCGTTTTCGCCCTGACGACCGTACGTTCTGCGCATTCGGAGACGCGGTGTTGTTGACACCGTTCGGAGAGGCTGATGCGGCGGGGGTGGTGTTGGATTTGACGTTGTTGAGAGCAGGTGCGTTCGGGACGGGATGTCCAGAGGCTACGGAATTGCCAGACCTCGCAGGTGGATCCTCCAGAGCTAACCAGGAAGCGTCGTACTGCGAAGCTTGTCAGTATTCTGAGTCTCTCTACGATATGAGTCACGGGCGGTGGTGGAGGTAGATTTACATCTGGGATCGGTCCTTTCGACCAGTTGCTCAGTCCCTTACGCAGAGCGTTAAAGTCGAGCTGCCGACCACCAGATCCGTTCTTCGGTAACTCCTTCCCCAGAACTTTCAAGCTATGCCATTCTTCGTCCGGAATATCCAGCATTTCCAGCAGTCCTCCCTTGACGAGTTGCGGAACCGGCTGGCCCCATCCTTCCTGTCCTTCGGGGACTACCATCTGCTGCACTGTTGTGACCACTTCGTTTTTGCCGGAGAGGCCTGCAATTTTGCCCTTGTAGGACTTTCGCAGCTTCTGTTTTTGCCCAGAAGCATCGGTTCTTGCGACTGATGCGGCTATCGAGGATAATCCGTAAATTTCAAGGAGGTTGCCCGTGAGATTGGGCCGTTGGGGGATATGTTCTGCGGAAGAGAGAGAAAATTAAACAAGACCGTGTTAGTAAAATGCGAATCCGAACGTTCCCCACGAAAATACGCGATACGCGATTTGTTGTGGAAAGCGGAAGAAGAAGAAAAAGACATACTCTTGAGATTGAGCCACGACGGAGGACCCGTCATGGGCATCGCCAAAAGTTCTTCCATCGTTGGGACCGTTCTCCTGGGACGTGTTGTTGAGGTGAGGGATGCTATCGAAGGCCCGGCGTCGATTTCCATCGGATCTCTGCTTCGACTTCTGCTCTTTCGGGGTCTGTCGTCGTCTCCCAAGTCGCCCTGGCTCCTCCTTCGTTTCAGCGAAGATGCTCTGTCGACATCCATGGCGTCGTCCATGCTCGGGGCCAGGGTGACATCGACCGTCGGACTCCGGGGTGTGGGCAGGCTGTTTGCGTTTAATTGCGATTGGGGATTATTTCGGGGAGAGGTGACTTTATTCGAGTTCATGCTGGTATTGAAACCGCTTGACGCGGAATACAGACCTGGCGGGGACTGCGGTGTCGGGTGGTTATGAGGTTGTTGCGAATTGGAAGTGTTATATTGATGTGTTCCTACGGATTGCATGGACGACTATGTGAAGATCCACGGTTTTTTGGATGGTTATTGGATGCGACTGCTCTGATATCCTTCGACTTTTTTGAGAAAAGATATATGGTCGACAGAGTCTTAGATGGTTGGTGTTTGCGATTGTTGGAGGATTGTTGCGATGAAACGGAGATCTACGAGAGAAGGACTGTTGACGAAGATGGCGATTTATTGCAATGGTGAAAAGTGTCGCAGTAGGATTTACTAGATGTTAGAGGAAGACAAGCGCTGGAAGAGGTGGTTGTGATGGTCGGTGGTTGAGGTGGTGGAGGAGGAGGAAGAGAGGATAAATTTAGAAGGGCGGTTGTTCGGCTGATTGCGTTTGTCGGTGAGAGGGTGTCAGAGATTGCGATTCTGAAGGGAAGCGAGATTGGCGACGTCGGTGAGAGGCAATCAAGAGGCGACAGAAGGACGTCGGGAGGCTGAAAGATGTCGGTGATGATGTCGATAACGGTGATGGTGAGGAGGAAGAAGATGGTTGATGGGAGAAGAGAAAGAGGAGGAGAAGGCGTGGAAGTGTGGAAGTGTGGGCGATTGGCGGGAAGAATGCTAACTAATCCCAAGGCGAAATTGTGGATCCTGGGCCACACAACAACAAGGGGCCGCCGTAGAGACACTCCAAAACGGGTCTCAACTGACGAAGAGAAAAAAAGAACTTGACCAAGTAAATTAGGTGAAACAAGGAATCAGATCGTGATCAGATCAGATCAGATCAAGTCAGTTCGTATCAGATCAGGGCGGGCAGCGGTCGTGAACGAGAGAAGAGAGATAGAAGAGAGTCCGCGAAGAGAGCAAAGACAGCGAACGCAAAGCCCGCAAACAGCCGCCTCTTTTTTTTTTTGTATGAAGACGGGGAAGGGTCTCGTCGTCACAAGATCCGAACAAGATCTGAGATAAAATAAAGTCGAGTAAAAAATAAAATAAAATAAAATAAAAGCGGCTGATGTAATTATAGACGATTGAAGGAGGGAGGCTGTCGTCGTAGTATAACAGTCGATACTGGATGCCTCGGCTCGTCTTTCAGTGTCGTTCAGCGGCGGATCGTGAAATATTCTTGGTATCACCGGTCTGGCAAGAAGCAATAATAATAAATAATTTATTACTATTATATCTCAAAAGACGCCGTGCTGTGCTGTGCTGTGCTGTGATATTTGATCGAATCTGCCTGTTCGGAACCCCTTCCTTGTCCTACCCCGAAATTCGAATCGAATTCCCTTCTGTCCTGTCTGAAGTCCTAAACCTTTCGCTGTCGTCCTCGTCGTCTTTCGGTCGTCCTCGTAGTAGTAGTGATCGGGTCGTCAGGTCACAGTCGCTGTCAGCCGGATTCTTCGTCTGTCGAGTTTCCTGGCTGGGACCTGTCGGATGTAAAAAGGACGAGAACAAGATCTCCAGGTGTCGAAAAGTAATAAATGCTTCGAGAATTCTTTTTATCTTAATTCCCGTATCCTCCGCCTTATTTTCCTTTTCCGGAGTCCTGCCCTTTTTTTCTCGTTCTGTCGGAGAAGGGGCAAGCGAGGAAGCAAAAAAAGAAAAGGAAAGGAAAACCCAGTCGTAGTCGTCTTCGTGGTAGAAAAGTCAAAAAGATAGAGAACGACGTCGGGTCTGTCGTCAGTCTATCATGTGTCGGGTGGTGGTGGTGGTGTCGTCTGCTGGGAAGGAGGGCGGTTGAGAGAGAAAAAGACGATGATGATGACAAGCAGCAGAAGAAGAAGAAGAAGAAAGTATCCTCGTCCAGCAGGCGGGTTATCGTCCGGATGACAGCCTCAGCACGCAGACAGAACGATGAAGAAGAAGAAGGTGTGGGAATTCTTCCCAGCAAAGGTTAAAACAGGCAAAAAGAAACGACTCTTCTTCTTCGACCACTTCTTCGACCTCTTCTTCTTCACCTCCCCGACGGCCCCGACTCAACTTTCACTGGGCCCTTCTCGCTTGAGCCTGCTGCTTTCAACTAACCCACCAAGCTAACTAGCTAATATCGATTCTATTAGCATCTCTATTCAGGAACTCATTCAGACTCCCATTCAGGCATGCCTTGACTCCGAGTCACTCGAGCACTCGACTCAAATACGGCCATCTCATCTTACACTGCATGCATGTCTACGCTCTCTCCTCTTCATCATTCCCTCATATCCTCACCATCCTCACACCTACACCGTCCAGCGGCCAAAAGTGTCCAACCGACAAGAAGGTAGGTGTGAGCTGTGACATGGGTTTGGGGGAGGAAAGACCAGTCTCCATGCGTGCTTTTTCCGGATGCGCCCCTCGTTCAAACTTCCACTGGCTGCTTCTCCCGCGACACCCACACCACCGGCTCCTCAGGGAACCAACCGTTCCAAGCTCGTTTTGAAATATTATATCAGAAAAAGGAATTACCGAATAATAGACCGCCCACTTGTCTGGAACTCGAACAGACAGGTTCTGAATGGGCTTCCAGTCGGAACACCACCCAATTACCGCAGCCCACGCGTGTGGATAAGAGGGAGGAAAAGAACCAACCGTTAAGCTTCAACCAACCAGAAAATAAAATTCCATATCCGGTAATTCCTTCGAGCTCTCGACGAAAGAGAGGCGCAGGAAAAGAGTGAGAGGCACATCTCACTCTGGATCCCTCTTCTTTTCTCGAAGCTCATTCGATTCATGCGATTTTTTTTCGCATTGACACTGACCTTGTTGGCCCCAGGTGTGACGCTGAGACATGCATTTCGAACCCATCCCACCCGCACGTCACAGTGGAATCGCTTGATAGCGAGAGAAGACACTCGAAGGAGAAGAATGGAAGAACCTGATTCACCAAATCTTGGACCGGACCCTTCTCTTCTTCTTCCTCTTCTTCTTTTTTTTTTTAAACACTTGCTCTAGACCGTACACCCGCCCAATTAATCCGGCCAAAACGCTAACCCCTCGCTAGCCGAAAACCTGAAAAAATGATTGAACGGTAGGTCTATACTTTTACAATAAATGTCCTATCACGATGTACCGACATGTTGTCTCGTATCCAAAGTCATGAGACCTCGGCGAAACGATGCTCGCTAGGCACATAGCAGCAAGAATTTAAAAGTACTAATAATTTGAACAATGAAGTAAAAGAATATAATTGGCTTCTATAACCATGATTTATATAAACTCAGGTCAAGAAAATTAAATAAGAAAATCAGAAAAATGACATAGATAGCCCAGATCGTGGAGACAGCGTCGGTAGCAGAGAGCGTGGGCCGGCAAGCCACATGATGTGGCGTACCTTGCTCACGCTCTGCCCTCTGAGAATTACACCCCTTATTCACCTAGCGTACACCGTACCCTTCACAATCTAAAAGTGATAACTAGCGTTAACTTCATATCATGGGCATCAGCCCCAAACGTACTCAACTAACGAAAGTCGTGCCTCCTTCAAGTTATCACCTCCACAACGCATATACGAACTTGTATCCTGTTGTTCCAAATGTAAGAACATCTCTGAGAAATCTTCAGTTCTTTCTGAATTTTATCTTTTGTATTTTCATTCCAAGCCCCTTAGTCCCACCTGGAGCATGTATTAAATCCTCTCCGGTGGCCCTTTCTGAAAAACGCAAACCTTCGGCGTATCCGTTGGTCACCACGTCGCCTGCGTAGCAGAGCTGTAAGCTATTGGCTACAGCCGTGCCATGTAAGTTTTTCTAAGCATACTACGCGAATATATCATTCCCATTGTCTGGGCCACTGGAAAGCTCTGCAGGTATTATACCCGAGGAATTGCTTTAATGGCTATTCATTCAATCCAAGGTATAAGGAATGAATTGGCGAACTGCTACTTTGAACCACGGTTGATCGGCAAGACAGTCCGGTAAAACAGGAAGAGCATAGGAATCATAAAACGTCGAGACCGGCAATCCGAGGTAGATCGGGCCTGACCACTCGGCCTCTTCACTAAATAATATAAATAACAGAGTTAGCGCCAGCCGACCATTCAATTATTATTTTGAATCAAACCTATGAGGTCATATCTGAAACAAACTGGCTTATAGATCTATGAAGAACTCGAAAAACGCGAATAGAAATATCCGCCCCATCCAAACAGGCTTTTAAACGCAGAAATGCATGCCCGGATGATATTAGCTCCGCGAAGCGCTCCATGGAACCGACCTCCACGAGCTTCTGTAGCATTGGTCCTAGCTGTACGGGTGGTTGAATCAGAGATTTCACTATCTCTTCTCTGTGACTGCGCAACTTTTCTCGTAACCGTTCTCTTCGTGTTAGAGAGCGTTGGTTTGTGCGAGTGCCGTATCTCGACTGCGTAGTTGCTTGGAGGGGAGGGGGGACTATTTTTGGATCTTCTTGAGCTGCCGCAGGGGCAGGGTCGTCGTTTGGGGGTCCCATATGATGGGATTGCTGCGATGCGAGGATGATGTTGTGGAAACGGTGTTAGACATTGTTGTATAGAAGAGAGTCGATCAAGAATAGGAGTCACTGCAGGATGATGTGATGGACTCTCTCACACAATCTCGTAACCAGACTGTGGTGTCTCTCACAGTCATTCATATTGATTTTGAGACAACACAAATATCGTGTGTGATCTTGTCATATCGGTCACATGCCATCTGGCAAAGCCCAAGTCGAAATCGAGGTCAGCTTCCCCTCTTTGATATCGATTCGATTCAAACGCAATCCAATAAAATTATATTTAACCTCAAACAAATCAAATCAAATCGATTATAATATTTTAACTTCTAAATTATTTCCTTTCATCTACGTAACCACGGTCAATCAACAATGCAATACAATACTCTCATATCATCACCCTGATGACGTTTTTATACCGACAATCCCAAGAAAAAACTCCCCATCCTTCGCAAAGAAGGTTCCGTGCATTTAACATACCCCTCTCCAAGAAACAAAAACCTTCCTTTTTTCTTTCCTTTCATTCGTGTTCAGAAAAACCCGACGACGCTAACAGCAATTGATCATCGCCGAAACTCGATTTAGCTTGGGTGCACGCCAAGGTATGTGCTTATTCCCCGGCGGCCTCGTAGATACCCGTGACCCTCGGGAATCGTCTTTTTTGTTGCGAAAACTCGGGGAAGTCCGGGAACAGGGGAACCCGGGATGTGGGGAATCCAATAGCTGAAAAGAACTGGTAACCCCCAAACTAACAAATTTGTTCAATCCTGCGAGTTGGAACAAAGCTGCGGGTGAGGAGTATAATCCTATTATATCCATTCGTTCGTTCGTTCGTTCCTGTCGTTCAACAGCTAGGAACAATTTATATTCCTCGGATGGGTATCTTTTTGCTTCCAGACCGGTTTTACTGGTTCCCGCGACCACCTGGACCCCAATAAACGGGAGAAGGGGAAGCTAGGGGTGTTAATTAACGCTGCTTTATAATATATAACCTCAGCTGTCTGGTAAGCTAACGGTTGGTGAAGGATAAGATGAATCGTTATGATTTCATATATTTTTTTCGAATTCGGACGAAAAAAAATATATATATATATATATATATATATATCCTGGCTGGCCAACCCGCTGCACCCTCGCCGCGGATACCGATATCCCAGTCCCAGTACTGCATTTAAACAAGTAGATAAACAATATTATTCTCACCTACACAAAATTTAAAAACAGATATCTCGAACTGATATTTATATCGCCCTCCTGCATGTATCTACAATTAGCGACATACCCAAAATAAATATAAAGAATAAATAATATATATAAGATTCTTTATATAAGATAATATCTGTACTCCCACGGTCATTACCATGCAGTGCACACCCCAGCCAAACCACAAATAAACCGTCTATGCGTAAACAACCCATAGATAGATGACAGTCCCATGTAAACGACACCCGAATATATCTCCTACTTACTCGAGCTCACCCCCCTCCTTTTACTCCCACGCAGCATGCCCGCCGCATTTACGCTCACTATGAATAATCAGATCAGCACTTTACTTACTTTACTTACTTTCCTTACTTTACTCACCTCTGTAATTTACCACGTCTCAGAAAGGAAAATTAAATACCTAGAAAACTACCGATCTGGTTTCTTAGCAAAGCTAGACCCTTCGGTACGTTTTCGGTTTTTAGTCCTCTTTTTTCACGTTTTGACCACCTAGGCGAATCGGGCTTCTCGGCTCGACGGTGCAGGTACCGCCAGTCACAGGCGAGAAAAATAAAAACGGAGGACGAAAATGTGACCCGGGCCAGCTGGGAATTGAGACAATAGGCCCAGACTACCTGGCAAGAAACATACTGGCGAGACAGAAAGGGTCTGGGGGGATGAGGGGCGCGAATATATCCCAACCACGCCGGTTTTGAAAAAACGCTGTGCGGCTAAAATGATATTTTCAGCACAACCACTCGAACGAATTAAAAGAAATATTCAATTCGAACGGTAACATATGAACGTAAGGTGATTTTTTCACTCCAGATCCAGCAAACCGTTATCCCGAATACCAGCAAACCCAGTTCACTCCACGTGCAAAAACTATCACCGCGGCCTAGTACACCGGCACCCCGATCCCTCAAGGCGCTTTATTTCCCATCCCGTCGCAACCCTAGTCCAGATAAATGACAAAAGTATTCCTTGAGACTAAAGTATTCCCACAAATCATTAACCAAAATATAGTATTATCAAATTATAAGAGTATCCCTCCCTGCATCCACGCCCGAATGCAGGTACTCCCCAAAATCCACCCATCCCACGTGTTTATACGTATGATATCAGGGGAACCAAAAAACCTTCAATAACGAACGAGATAATACCCACGGTATTGCAGATAATATCAACGCTACCCAGAAGTCCGATCGAAACTGTGAAAAAAAAATTAAAATTGTGAAAATTTAAGGATATGCAGATAAGTATCCGGTGTATATCGGTAAAAAGTGTTCACGGCTCGCACGACGTGTAATAAGCTCATATAATTGCAATATCATATGATACTGTCCTGTACGAAAGTAATATTCCGTTTATACTGTTCAAAATGTCTATTGATCTGAAGGTTTCTTGAAAAGTTAATTTCGCGGGCATGTCCGTAGGTATGTAATACAACCATCATATGCCAGTGGTATCGTGCGCAGTTGAAGCATGGCACGCACAGAATCTAGAGCCGCAAAACTTGATCCGACCGCACAGAAACAGAAATTAAACCCATACTGACGTTGAAAATACTCCAGAAACCCCGGATATCTATTTTTATCCTCTCACAATTCCATCCACCGGTGCGTGCGTAGAATAAAATGCCAAAAGTAACCAGCAGCGCGCGAACGAGCACCCCATCATCTTCGCTACGTTCGTTTCATGTGCACCACTCCCGTTTCGAAAGAAGTAAAAAAAGTGCAGTTTCATAATTTACCACGTTTTGGTTTGTGCTACTATTTAAGTTTTTCCTTTTCTTTCTTTCCAAAAGCTTCCATGCATCCTTCTCTGAAACGACGCAATCTGCGGTATGATGCATGCGATGCGATGCGATGAGCAAACAGAAAAAATCAAAATTTTACCAAGCGGATGCGCACGCTGCTACATACCTCGGTATCTAGTTATGTTGATCTCGTAAACCAGTCGCACTAGTGCACTGTACTATGTCATGTCAGATTAACGTCACCACGCGCACGAGCTGCTCGTACAACTCGATTCAACTTTACCGTTTTCATTCAATCCGATACGTATTTCCAAGGGAGATGCTAGCAGTCAATATAATATCCCCATGAAATCAACCGTATTTTTCAACTTCTGTATGTCAAAGCAGGCAGTATGATATCTACTATCCGAAACCGAGGATTCCCTGGTATACATTATATATCGATATGATAAGGATAGGATATATTCATGGGATCGGATATTACCATATGTCAGCAGCGCCGTGCATGGACGTCAGCAGCTAGCAGTCGGTCGACGGGGAAGTGAAAGAATTCCAATACTGTGGTCTATCATTCGAATACTTAGCACTACAGTTGAATTTCGATGCATTGATCACAGCTGTGCAGAAGGTGCACGGCCTCGCAGTCCGGTTTCCGACACCAAGTATTGATAGCTATCCATCGACGTCTAACGATATCACTAGATCAAAATGCTGCGATATCCTGTTCGAAATCTATTAGCCGTACCGTTCCTCGTAGATCGGCTGGTAGATATCGATTCGAGCATAAGCGTGTAGAAAGATATAGATATGATAAGTATATAAAAAATCCAACTTTTATTTGATACACCCCCCTCCTTTTCTCCCTCTCTTCCACACATCAAATAGGTATTATACGCGCATCCAGTATATACAAAAAAAAAAAAAAGAGATACACTACGCATCAAAAAAGTCCAACCAAAAACGATCAAAATACCAATCAAATACTAACAAAAGACAAAAAAAAGGATATAACGAAAAGGCATAAAATAATAAGAATATCCAAAAAAGAACTCCCACCCATATAAACAAAGAAATAGAAAAAAAGGAGAGCAAGGGAAAACGTCAAAACATAAGCAAGAAGGAAAAAATACTATCAGCGCCCCAAATATTCTATTAATACAACTCGCAAGTTAGAATATGTATAAGAAAAACATATCAAAAAATAAATCTATAACAATAAACGCCGGTGAAAATGCACTAGGGAATAGATTTTGTGGAGGGTAGTCGATAGGTATTTGTTTGGGTATTAAGCTGTCGGTATATAATGGGTAGGAGTTGCAAAAATCGTCAGAGTAGAATTCGAATGATAGGTGGGAGGGTGAGTGAGTGAGAAATGCTGCCACTCGCAAGCAGGAATGTATGTACGTCGTTTTCGAAGGATGCGTATATCGGGATTAGATCGAGGATACCGGAATTCGATATGCTGGAATGTCGATAGGCGGGAACTCTAACTCTAACTCGAAGCAAAAAGTTAAAGATAAGGTTCGGAAGCTGGATTTGGGAAATATCGGTAGATGTCGACGACTGTGTTGTTCGCATTGGCGATATAATAATAATAATAATATATAATTAGGTGCCTCCCCTCCTCGCCATAACTTTCAAACTGGAGACTAAATCCATGGCATCCTCGAAACTCTCATCGGTCATGGCCTCCATGCTGGAAAACGCGTCGTCGATAGCCTTCCATGCGATCGTTCGGGATAAGGGGAATTCCTTCATGCAGTCGTGTGCGAAAGCGGAGTATTCGAGTTTGACGCTTAGCCGCAAGGGGTGGGATCCGGAGAGCAGACGGGTAGCGTAGTCGTCCGCGGTGACGAAGGCCTGGGAGGCGATGTTGATGTAGGAGTAGAAGGAATCGGAGCGCTCTTTGACGGGTTGGTCGTCGTCTGGCAATTCCGGGGCTGGTACTGGTTGCGATTGTTGCGAATTATGGTGATGGTAGGGTTCTCCCGGTAAGGAAAAGTTTGTTTTCGTCTGGTAGGTGTGGTCGAAGAGGACGAAGATGTGGAGGAAGGAGGCCTTCAATTTGAGAGCGAGGACTTTTAATTCGACAAAGTTGATGACGAAGGGGAGGATGTAGACGTCGAGGAGGATGTAACCCTCGCGGGCCATCCATATTATGTGGTGGTAGAGATCGAGGGATTTGGTGGTGCGGGTGGGATCGAGTTTGCGCTGTTTGCGGGCGCGGACGAGTTTCTTGGAGAGAACGGTGGAGAGGCCGAGGACTTTGAAGAGGGCGGCGGAGAGGGCGTCGTTGTGGGTGCCGACGACTTTTGCGTAGTTGCCCAGGTATTTCTGGTCGACCTCGGAGCCGACCATGCTGCCGCTGCGACTGCACCCCGATCAGAATTGATCTATTCGAAGTGAGTGAAGGCGCAGAATAGAAATGTCGAGGAGTGGATCTCAGGGGTGTCGACGTAGGTAAAGAAAGAATGAACACGAGGACGGGATCGTGACAATGGTCGAACGTGAGAAGAACGTCTTATTATTTTTCCCAAACCGGTTCTCGCTTTTTTTTCCTTCTCGAGCGGGCCGCCTGGTAATGGCCTAACTAACTAGCAATGAGCGAGAAGAAAAAGCTGTCCCTGAGGATCCTAGGAAATTTCGGGCGGGTCGAACGAACGAGTGTGGATGTTGAGAGATTGCTTTTTTGGAGGTTGTTCGGTTTCTCCTTGCTTCGTCTGTGGGCTTGGCGCTTGAAGCGCGAAAATAAGATTGTATTCTGTAATCTAATAATATATAATAATGGTGATAGATGTATTCTGTAATGATAGTGGTAATGTGTTCTTGTTGGTGTCGCTGCTGCCTTCCTGTTTGTCTGTTCCCTGTCGATGTCTGGTCTCCTTCTTTTTGTTCGTTCTGACGGTGGCACGAGAAAAGAGCCGATTCGAATGCGACAAACTATATTATACTACTATCTCCGCGACTGTGTTTGAACGGCTGTTATTGCGTGGAAGGACGGAGCACAAAAATGTCGGGACGGTCGATTGATTGATTGTAAGGGGTCGAGGGGAAGAAGAAGATGAGAATCTGCGGGATCGGGTGCAGCATCGCACAAGAGCAAGTGCAGGCCCGCTCGCATATATATTTGACCAGAAAGGAGGATACTAAAGTATATGCAATGCGCCTCATTCATGTGCCCCGGTCGCTGCAGATAATAGTCACAGCGAAGAGATGAGCTACATTTACCGACGTGGCATTCACCTTCTCTTTCAGTCGGCCTTGTTTATTCTTCAGCTAGACTGTATTCTGTCAATTGAGAATAAAATATAAAATATAGTATAAATAAAATAGTGTAGATGGTGGGGTGGAGGCGGATGGGATGGTTCGAGATTGATGAGCTGGCACTCGCAGACACGTCACAGACAGACAGACAGACAGACAGACTGGACTGGCTCCCGGTTTATTATCAGCCGTCCCGCAGAATAACCAAAGTATCTATCATATATTATTGTATGGCAGATACTTTGACCAAAACGACTAGCAGCTGAAGTCGCAGTTCAGAACAAGTCCGGTTCTCAACGGCGACAATCAGGTGGTTGGTCAACTTAACCTTCATCAATAGTGAAATAAAATAAAAATAAAAAGAATAAAAGTGAGGCTGGGTCAATGAGGCACCTCGCTCTGCATGATGACATGACATCGTCAAACATCCTCTCAACTCACTCTGCAACACTTTAGCCGCCGTCCACTGCTCTTCTACTTTTATTCGGTCCCTTCGTAATATTCAATCTTTAATATTTAAATAACTTGTAACGTCACGCAGCGATCTCATCTCGTAACCATCAAACGGAGATCATGTTTTAATTTTTCAACGGGGATAATTATCGCTCGTGCATGTTTGGAGTTTACCATGCGAACACCTTGATCCCTGCGCTCCCTCGGCCACGTCTGGTACTGCACTTTTGTCCTCGCACATGTACATGTCCCCGCTGTGTGTCATCGGTCATCCAAGATTTTTAAATACGCTCAGACTTATTCCGAAATACCAGTTTTCTGCGGTGTACTTTTTGAATTCGATTTGCCAACAAAAACAACACAGTCGGAAAACTCTGGACTCAAGGCTACGCGCTACGGAAAACTATCTTCTGACCGAATAATATATCATATGCTCCCAGAATGCAGAAGTACTTTGCAGCTGACAAGTATTATTATATTCGTACGAGACTACTTGTTTGCAAATAGGGAAATTGCAGGACCTGTGTGATGGTGATACAATACTCGCATTTTCTCTTGGTACGACTGAGATGTGATCCATCGCCATCATGATCCGATCATGCATTTTAATCTTAATATTTGCTCCGCAGACGAGTTGGATATATAGGCTTAGATTGTAAGATATAACTGTATCGATAACACAGTACTATCTGTAGTTCTATGGTTATACTACCGGTTGTAATTCATTATATCACTTATGGTCATCTTATCGATCATCGAACCTAAGAACCAATCGAATATAATCTGATATAATAATATATCAAGGATCTAACTCCATAATTATAGGAAATGTTTGCCATAGATTTAAACTATACGCCAGAAAAACCGTTAATGTGTTCACGTTACACGACGTCAAACTACCATGGTACCGTCCGACCACGATCAATCATTCCTATCTTCTAGAAGTTTGCTCTATCAAGGATTCAACATCATCCTCACAGCAGTCGCAGATGATCTTGTGTAGACGATATGCGGAGCTGATTATAACACCGATATTCTCCATCGACGGATCTATTTAAACACCATAAACCTCAGTCAAATCGACCCAATCGCTATACCCATCCACTAAACCATATTCTCGAATTCTAAGATACACAAACCCACCGAATCAAACCCATACATTATTTACATACATACGCACAAATAACAAGAATCATTATTGTAATATAAATGTGCTTCTTCAACCGCCTCCGCTTCAAATGCGGCCACACCCAATACGCCCTCTGGCAAATCTGCCCCACCGCCCGCCAACTCCGCGCCACCTCAAAAATCTACTTCACCACCTGCCGTCCCCAAAAACACTTCCCCAACAAAAACTTCAAAAAATGGGAACTCCTCGACCTCTGCGAGAACTGTCTCCGTCGGTATCCTAATTCCCAACAATACTCTCACTCCTTCACCGGGATAGGTATACCAGCAGACTACACCTACGACAACAGAGACGGGTACTACCCTTTCTTACCTCAGCAAGCTTTCTATCCCGCTGCTGGTGGTGGAGGAGAGTATATAATATTCAATAATAACGGATCTCGGCATAATTATCCCTCCCGGCGGAATTACAACTATCGACCTGCAACTGCTCGCATGAGCGGGGAGATAATAACACCCACAAACCCAGACGAATGCGACGAACCGAACTGCATGACCGTCTCTACTAAAGACGCACGAATACCGAGTATTACTTATACCCACCCGCAGAGGGACTACAACTACAACTACAACTACAACCATAATTATAATAACAACTATCCTCCCCGCTGGAATAGACCGTGGGTCAATAGATTACTCGGTGGACATGTACAACCCGGGATGGAGTATACCTACGACGAGAGGGGTATGAACGCCGGTAATTATAATTTCGGGATGGGGTATGATGATTTCAACGGGACTCCGATGAGAAGAGGTGGGATGGTGGATGGTGATATGGATGCGTATGGTGGGTATGCGGATGCGGATTGGTGGGATGGTGGAAGGATGAGGCATGGTGAGGGGCGGGTGCCTGTTGATATGGTTGATCGATAGGTTATTCTATAGATCTGTGTTCTTGTATGGAATATTTTTTTCTTGTAAATGTTGTATAGTTCGTTGATACCAGTTTATGTCATGTTTTGTTAGAATAATGAATGCGAATTCTTAATTTTACAAAAAGATAATTGCAAAAAATGCATCAGCTTACAGAAGAACTCGCAAAGAATACAAGAAGCATACCAACACGACCGACGGAATCGAGTCTAATATATTCAAGAGAAGGAAAAATACACCGGTGGCAACTCTGGATGATACACACCGTCAATATCAAATCCCGCCGCTTGGTCGCCTTAGCATAAAAAACAGAAACAAAACACAGAATTCGAACACTCGTTTTAATACGCCCCATCTCATGCTAATAATGGATATACTTTTTTGTTTTCCAGATACTATCGTCAATTCACTTGTCACGCTGTGGTACAGAAGCTACTGTACTAAATCCCAGCTCTTCAACCGGGTCTCCTCGCATCTAGTACACACCGGTTCGTTCTTACACCCGTCTCGCAAAAAATATCTTCCGTCCTGGAACTCCGAACCGCATTCCTAAAAACACATAAGCTATTAGCATTGTCAAGTATATTATGAAAGTATAGGATGGTACTCACATAACAGCAAAAACACTCCATATGCCAATCCGCATCCAGGGCTTTAACAACAGTGTCCAAAACCGGTTTCTTGCACTTCTTACATTTGCTGCTGTACCGCTTTTGATAACACGGCAGACACCACGCGAATTTATCCTTCTCCACGAATCGCGATTGTGCGTCGAAGGGCTGTTTACGTTAGCAAATTAACCAACCATTTGATCGAACCACCAAGGAAATATACTTACATCACCGCATTCAGCACAGAAAAAATGTCCGGCGTGCCAGGTGGCCCCGCAAGCTTCGACGACTTCCCCCTCAATCGGGGTTTTGCAACTCTTACACCGCGGACTGAACATCTCGTGGAAATCAAGATGGCAGAAGAAACGGCCCGTCGGTTCGGCGGCCGGGCCCGCGTCGGGACCTAGGGGTTCTGGGTAAAAAGCGACATGCTCAAGACGGGTACTGCAGTGGAAACAACGGAAACACTCGGGATGGAATCGTAACCCGGATGCGGATACCGCTCTGGCGGAAATGTGATTACCACATGCGGTGCAGGATGCAGCGGAGCGGGGCATCGGAATACGGTGTCCTGCTTGGTGGCCGTGTGTCTCGAACGCTGCTCTGCGATCAGCAATGCTGTTATTGCCTCCTTTTGGAGTAGGAAGAGGACGCATGTCCTGTTTCTGGCTGACAGGGGTGGGAAGTGGTCTTTGATTCGAGGGTTCCTCGGGACCAGAGAATGAGAAAGAGGGTACCGAGGGGTTAGGGGACTCATTATAATCATCATCGGGGAGGTTTAGAATTGGTACACTAGGCTTGGAAATGTTATCGGGAACATTAATCGTTGGTATGGGTTTAGGAGTAGGGCTGGAATCATCAAAGAAAAAGAACGAGGGAACAGGTGGCATAGGTTTGCTCTCCGGCTTGCTTCTGCTAATGTCTGTTCTCATAGGCATAGTAGAGAGAGGTTTGCTAGCCTGCGAAGGTTGGGGTGCAGCTGGAAGTCGTCTTGGACTCGGAGCTTCAACCTCGTCAAAAGCGAATGTGGGAATTTGAGGAGCAGCCTGAACTCTGACCGGTGGAACACCAATAGGCGGAGAGGCTTGTTTTGGCGGTGCCGGAGCTGGGTTTATAGTGGGTATAGGCATAGACGGCGGCTGTGGGAGGGTCTTTGGGAATTGACTTGGTACTGCTGGTAATGCACGGCCTGTTCCCCCAAAATTATTCAGCGGAGCGCCGGTACCCATTAGTAGACTAGATTGAGGAGCTTGCGGTAAGCCTTGGAAAGAGCGATTGTACATGGTCTGCGGCCCAGGCTGCTGGAAACCATGGGAAGGCGGCGGCGGCGCAGCCTGGAAACCTTGCATCGGCTGTACTTGATTATGTGCAAAGGTCGGGGGGAATGTTTGTCTGACCGGTGGTGCGCCGTAAGCTGGTGTTAAAGCCTGCGGTATCGATTGTGGAGCGGGCGGTTGATTATTCTGATATATATTCCCCAGACTGGAATGACGACCATGCGCATTGTTCATGTGCGGTGGGAAAGCTCGAGAGGGTGGTGCAGCATTCGACCCTGGTGCAGGGGAGGGACACGGAGGAGGGATTACAGGCTCGGATCCCGTCCTGGATCTCAGATACGGCGGAACTGGATTGGTCAAGGGGATTGCAGTTTGTTGAACAGGAGGTCTGTAAGGCTTATATTGGGGTGGCTGGTATGCCCTTCTCGCGGCAGGGGCAGTAGTCAAGGCGGGATCCTGGGATGGCAGATTCACCGGCATGCTGTTCGTCCTAGCGAATGCGAATTGAGACGGTGTAGGTTCCTTCGGAGGAGTTGTTGATAGCGCAGGGTTGACCGGCACATCGTTTCTCTCCTTGAATTCCTCCATCGTCATCGACGGTAAGGCGGGTTTCGGAGCCGCAGCATACGGGTCGGCCTTTAACTGTAGCTCGGATATCCTGCTCGCAATCTTTGATACTTCACTTGACGGGACAACCGCATTAGGGTTCTTCCCCTGTTGCACATTATATCCGGAATCATCCTTTCCATCGTCTAGGCTCATCTCTGCTACAACCTTGTTATCTTCTACAATCATAACCTTCGTAGGAGGTGTTGGTGGTGCAACAGATGTGAAAGTAGGCACACCTCTATCCTCAAACTTGGGTCGCTTCTCCATTTCCGGGGGCGTAGAGCTGGGAGTTGGCGGCGAGTTGACCTGATATAACGCCATGTTGTTGCTCGAAGCTGCTATTGGGACTTCGGGCATCTGAGAGGAATGCAGAATTTTCGAAGGCTTGATGTCGACAGGTGGAGTTCTGGTAAACTTGAGCGGTGCAGACGAATCATGCTTTGGTTCCTCTGTCTGGGGCTGCTCAATATTCGGAGTATCCTCCATAGTAGGACTCAAGTCCTTCTCTTCCACCGGAGAGTCCAGTAGAATGGCAACAGCTTCGATTTCTTGGGAAATGTCGTTTTGTAGTTTGATCATCGAATCGGCAAGTGACTGCTCAATCGGCGATTCAGAAACCTCGGCCTGGTTTTCCTTGTCTTCGTCCTGCGCCTCCTTCACTTCAACCACAGCAGCTGGCTTCTCCTCAACCTTTGCACTGCCTGAGCTTTCTGAGTCTTCCAATATAGCTGGCTGAGCAGCTTGTCGTCGAACACCGAATGGCGACGGCCTATTCGCAGGGTCTCCAATGATCCAACCGTTCCTCGTTTTAAGTGTTCCTTTCGACCGTTGCATGTCCCTCACACTACCACCGAATCGTCTAAATCCGGATCCAGTTTCCGCCGATTGAGTTCTCGTCAGCGGCTCCATCCCTGTTTCCTGTTCTTCTGTATCTTTGTATATTTGCTCTGATATCGACGCCGAGAATCGTTTGGCAGGAAGGTTGAAGTTCGGACGAGGACGAGGTTGATGATTCTGCTTGACGTTGGTGATGTAGTTATCTGCAAACAAAAGTTAGCAAGGAATGCGCGACTTTGTCTCCAGTCTAGTTACCAGACAGTTGACAATTGTGCTGGGAGAAACATACCGAGTTGCTCTTTCGTCATAAAAGACTGGCGGGCTCGTTCCATTTAATCAGTTCGACCCTTCGATTCTTCGTGGCGGATACACGAACTCACTCAGCAAACAACCCGTACCCGACGACGATGGCTTTTATGCCAAAAGACCGATGATTAAAGTAAGTAAGTAGATGGCTGCTCGATCGCGCGTGAGGCTGGAATGCTCGGGTCTACGACTTGGAAAAGAATAGAATGCAATGGCGGGTAAAAACAATGAACGTGAGAAAAAGAATTAAATGGAAATGCTGGGGTGAATGAATCGAACAAGACGGATGGCTGATACCAGATACCAGATACACACAAGCAAGTAAGCAAGTCAGCGCTGTGATTTGAAATAAAAGGTCGGTACAGGTACACACAGCAAGCACGTACTCTAATAAGCAGGCACTTTTTGATATGATGGTTAATTGGGACTGGGGAAGGTTTAAAAGGCGCTGCGTATCGGCCAAGCTTGATCGCTGACGGCTGCGTGTTGCGTTGTTGGTGGTAAACAGACGGCTCGTTTGGGATGGTTGCCAGGACAGGCCGATTGAAACCATCAGCAACGACGCACAAACGCAAACTTAATTGCACCTTACCCTTCGCGAACACAACAATCCCCGAGCTTCTCGTCGCTTCCTGTCCGATATCAGCAAATTGATTACCCTCCGACAATCGAATCCGGGCCCGCTAACGTCAGGGGCACGCGGAACGGATTTTTAAAAACATCAAGGCACAGGTACATACACACGCACACGAGTTTTACCCGTTTGGAATTTCGACAATCTATGTGCGGGATCCTCTTTGAGCTCTCGCAAGCTGGGAATACTTCGAAAACTTCAGTCTCGGAAAGTCTGGTTTGCGATGTCGGACGGAGAGGCCCCGATTCGCTCGAGACCCTGGAGGTCACCGTTGCGTCCTTATGGCTGAAATTCACTGCTTCGGTGCTTTCATTACGTGGCACCGCTGTGGTGCCTCAACCGCTCTTCTCGAAACGACCTGAAATGCAGGACGAAGCGCCAGAGTATGTGCTGTGCTGGAATGGTGAGGCGTGGCGGTTCGACGGGCAGGAATTTCCAGCCGACGAGAACGACACACAACTCATATTTGACAAGTTGAGCTCGTGCGACGGGCAGGTCCAGGATGTTCTGCAGAGAATCGAAGGCCCTTTCGCCTTTGTCTTCTATGACGGACCTAGAAAACGGCTTTGGTTCGGGCGGGATTGGCTGGGCAGGAGATCACTGTTGCTAAGGAAGCCGATTGATGGGACTTTTGGAATCGCCATATGCAGCATATCGGATCCCGAAACGATCTCACAATGGGACGAAGTGGAGGCGGACGGTTTCTACTTTATCGATCTCGAAAGTTTCGCACACTCACAAATCGAATCAATAACCAAATTTACGTTTGTTGACCAAACAAAACTCGGTTTCGCGGAGAGAAAAGGGCTATGCATGAAATTACCTATACCTCAGCTGTGCAAAGAGATCCCCTCGTCAGAGCCCGTGTCTCTTACGCCAAGCTCTCCATCCGTCAGCCGCCTCTACGATCTTCTCCATGATAGTCTACGTTTACGGATCCAGAACATTCCTCTTCACTCCGTGCCTTCGGTGCCAGGCCACCACGGCAGCTTGCGACCCTCGAGAGTTGGGATTTTGTTCTCGGGTGGCCTGGATTGTACAATGCTGGCAAGGATTGCTCATGATATTCTCCCGGTTGATGAACCAATTGAACTCCTCAACGTTGCCTTTGAGAATAAAAGAGTCCTGGGTGCTGCTGTCACCGAAGCAAAGAAAGCATCGAAATCCAAGAAAGGCATAACCAAAACGTTAGATGGACCATCACAAGCAATCGACAGCAGTAACACAACCGTGGCAGAACACAAGTCTGGTAACATTTACGATATATGTCCGGACCGTCAAACTGGTCGCAAATCATGGAGCGAGCTACAGCGTGTTTGCCCGACCAGGGACTGGCGGTTCCGCGAGATTAATGTCCCATACGAGCAAGTTATCCAAAATAAACAAAAGGTGACTGCTCTTCTACACCCCCACGACACCGAAATGGATCTGTCTATCGGACTAGCATTCTACTTTGCATCTCGACCGCTAGAAGTCGACTCCCCCAGGATTCTACTATCCGGATTAGGCGCGGACGAGCTGTTTGGCGGCTATGCCCGTCACGGAACAGCGTTCAACCGGGCTGGCTATGCAGGTCTTATCGACGAGCTAGAATTAGATCTTAACCGTCTTGGAAAGAGGAATCTTGGTCGCGATGACCGCATCATTGTGAATTGGGGACGAGAAGCTCGATTTCCCTTCCTAGACGAACGTTTACTTCAAGAGGTGATCTCGTGGCCTGTGATGGATAAGTGTGGGTTTGGAGCTGTCCGGACCGGTGAAGCTTGGGACGGTCTCGATAACGAGAAGAAGGTGCTCAGATTGCTTGCGTGGAAATTGGGTATGGAGGATGTAGCAGGCGAAAAGAAACGAGCGGTAAGACCTTGTGGATATATACGGCCCCACAAACCTTGATCGCTTGCGATGACTTACGGGTATTTACTTTCTTTGAATTTTGATAGATACAATTCGGGGCGAGAACTGCCAAGATGGAGGCTTCGAAAGGAGGGAAAGTTAAGGGGACGCAAAAGATTTCCGTATGAGAAACACGAAATTCGGTATACCGAAGCAGTGGTTGAGCTGAAGGTTAGTAAAACTTTACGATTGATTCGGTGGATTTTTTTTTGTTGAGTATTTATCCGTCGCCCCGGTGATGAGGTAGCTCCGTATACAGACGGATGCTGCCGTTTCAGATACTTCCGAGGTTGTTTATATGCGAGGCGTCTAAGTGCAATTGCTTGAGGACGCTTCTTTTCAGTGGCACGGAAGCACCATATCGTGGGAGTTTCTTGTAGCCATTGGTTGAAAGTTGAGAGCGATAAGTTTACTGGATGGCATAAAAACGTACAGTGATGCAAGTAAGGCAATTCTGAGGGGCTGGTGAATAATGAGTTCGAAGACATGTCTCGTTTATATTATTATGCGGTTAATTGCCGGAATATATACTAATTGTAGGAAGAAGCAGGTACAACAGCGATTCGGCCAACGGTGAATGCACGAGATGTGTGCAACGAGATGTTCGGTGCGACGGTGCAGAATACGGTGAGAAACTGGGCTGGATTGGCGAGTGTAGTAATTTGAATACCTTTTCTAGTCACGAAACCAGGATGATTCGTATATATATTATGTTGGGGAAATTTTAACGGTATCATTGTTCAGCGATATGGTATTATATAATTTTATTAGCGAGGTTGAAGAGGAAGCTTGGGGTGAAGCACGGACTCCACTACGCAGCTAGCCCAAAGAACCTTGATATCACCTGCATGGACGGGGCCAGATGACCTGGTCCAGAAGTCATCCTCGCGACGGACCTTGCATCGCAAGCGCCGACTCCAGCCCATGCTCACCCATCCCTCTTAGCGAAGCATTCCAAGGTCGACTGGCTAGCTAGGTCATGGCCGATGGTGGCTATGTCAACTAATTCTGCAAACAGCATGCGAGTGTCCAATTGCCCTGGACAGGATTGGCCGGGGCTGTCGACCGAAAGGCAGCCGACGTCTCAGTGGATCGCTTGCCATTACTCGATCTGCCAAAAGTTAACTATGACCGATGCCAATGCTCTGCTCACCAACATCGATGTGCCCTGTAAAAAAATTCCGCGATATTTGTAGGAATCGCTGTCCATGTTCTCCTGTGGACATGCAACAATAATAATGCAGGCCGGAGTCCATTTCGTCACAATCACGTTCAGCAGACCGTTTACCATTGTCATTTCGTACTTTCCATGAAACCTGCCTGCTCCTGCATCGAAGGAAAATTTCTTTCTGCTTTAGGCTGGCTGGACATATCTCCTTCTTGGCTCGCTCCTATATCGCTTCCTCCTCGATCCCTTTTTAATTCTTCTCTCCTTCTTTCCCAACGGATTTTATAAGTCCTCTTCTATCTTTTCTCTCCTCTGCTTTCTCTTCTCCTTCAATCAAGCATATACACGCCAATTCGTTACGTATTCCAACCTTCGTTGCTTCGTCATTTGCCTCAGACATAGTAGTCACCGGAGAGCCTGACCCCTGGCAGCTTTGAAAACCCAGTCTCGGCGTCTATATCCCGCGCCACCTGCCTAGAATTCCACACGGCTACGGTTTCAATTCACACGTCCGAGATAATAAATTATATTTTCGCCGCAGACCTGCTCCTGGCTCGATTTCAACTGCAATTGAAAGTTCGGGTGAAAATCCAAAAGTGTTGATCAATCCTATTGCATTCGGCTTCAGCATAATTCTCGCACCCTTTTCCTGTGCATATATCCGACTTGCTGTCTCGGATTTAAACCCGCATATTTCTTTGCTTTTCTTTTCTTTCTTTTCTTTGTTCGCAAAATAAAAAATTGAATTATATTAATTCCAACACAGAAATATATTATTTCCATGCGCTCATCCTGCTAACGACCGGATTCCTTTCCTCCAAACATTCCTGCTTGGAAAATAATATACGGTGCTGGTCGATGTCAGTCCTTCACCGCCTTTCCGTGACGAGCAGACGTCCTTCGACCTTCTGCACCGTCTAACCAAACCAAACCCACCCCGGAACCATTGATTTTGGCTTTCGGTCAACAGTCCCCCGGCTCTTTCGGTCAACAGTCACGTTATTCTGCAGCCATGGATTCCCAGGCACCGTTAATTACGATGCCGGTCAAACTGGAGCAACCGACTTCGTCTACACTTCTAACCGTGCTCCACTACCTCTTCCCGGTCTTCCTTCTCTTCTTTTTTATGATTTTCTTAGCAACATGGTCCGTCTACACTTCGGAAACCACGGATCCAACCAAGGAATCCATCCTGTTTGCCAGACGCAAGAGTTCGATCAGTAAACCAAATGTTGCGTCCGGCCACGAACTTCGAAAACTCCCAAACAAGCCCTTGCTGAGCTCATTTTCGCGGTCCCTTTTCAACTGGGCACTCGTCGGACTCACAATCACTTACGTATGTCGTTTTCCACCGTCATCGAACGAATTCCCAACAAAATATCGATTTATACTAACAGGTAATTGGGTGTAGATTCTCGATGCGGCAAATCTAATTCTCCATGCGTTGGCAAAGAAGGGTTGGTGGGCTGGCCAGGACACCGTCGTATGTACACAACTCCTCCTCGTCGTAGGGTCGCAGGTTGAATAATATAAGCACGCGCTAACCGTCTCAGATATACACGACGTCATTGATCTTCCTCTCGATTACCTTACTCGCCAGCCAATTAGAAAGCAAATACTACCCGGTTATGCCCCATGCGACCTCTTGGCTCATGATCCTCTGCGCCGAGATTACCATCCTCATAGAAGACTCCTCGTTACACACCCGCTTCGCAGAATGGGACAAATGGCAGGTAGCTTTGGCCGCCGTTGCTGGGTTCAGGACCATCTGGTTGGCGGGTATGGTTATCATCTGGTTCCTGCTCTATGCTCGGGAGAAGCGAAAGCGAATCCAGCTGGAGAGCGACAGTGGTACCAGCTCCGAGACCTCTTCTTTGTTGGGATCTGATGATAGTAATCCCGAGTATGGTGCGACTCCTCCTCAACAGAGTAACGGCACCGCTGGACCTTCCAAGACTCCCGGATGGGCTCGTAGGGATAAAAATCCTGAAGGTTCCTGGTGGGAGTACTTGAAGGGTTATAGGATGCTGTTCCCTTATCTGTGGCCGAGTAAGGACCGAAAGCTCCAGCTTACCATGATGATCTGTATCGTTATCGTTATTATCCAGAGATGGATTAACGTTAAGGTGCCTGATCAATTGGGTCGCATCACAAAGATTCTTGGAGACGAAGATCACAAAGGACGTAAGTAGCAATCTCAACACCTTGCCTATCATAATAATTATCTAACGTAATATCAGGACGCATTCCGTGGTTCGATATATTCCTCTACCTTCTCTTCAGATTCCTGCAAGGCAACATGGGTGTCCTCGGTGGAATTCGGTCTATCCTTTGGATCCCAATCAGCCAATACTCATACCGATCGATCTCCCAGGCTGCATTCGAGCACGTTCACTCTCTTTCACTAGACTTCCATCTCGGAAAGAAGACTGGCGAGGTGTTGTCAGCTTTGTCGAAAGGCGCGGCCATCAACAACTTTTTGGAAATGGTGACATTCCAAGTGCTACCTATGCTTCTCGATCTGGGTGTCGCTGTGATTTACTTTTTGACCAACTATGATGCGTATTACGCGTTGATTATTATAATCGTTACCGGCGCCTATCTTTACGTAACTGTGAGAATGGCCCGGTGGAGATCCGACATCCGTCGAACGATGGTTAACAAATCTCGAGAGGAAGATGCTGTCAAGTAAGTTTGTATGCAAAATGACAATATTATCATATACTAACTAAGGTGAATAGGAACGACTCCATGATTGCTTACGAGACGGTCAAGTACTTCAACGCTGAGGAATACGAGTTCAACCGGTACCGACAGGCCGTCCACGGGTTCCAGCACGCCGAGTACAGAGTCCTCACATCTTTGAACATCATGAATGTGACTCAGAACCTCATGTTTACTTTGGGACTCGTTGCCGCCTGTTACCTCAGCGCCTATCAGGTCACAACTGGTCAAGCCGATGTTGGAAAGTTCGTTACCCTTTTAACCTACTTGGCGCAGCTTCAGGGTCCGTTGAACTTCTTTGGAACTTTCTACCGCAGCATCCAGAGCTCGATGATCAACTCTGAGAGAATGCTCGAGCTGTTCAGAGAGAAGCCAACCGTCATTAACGAGGACCACGCTAAGAAGCTGCCCAAGTGCGGTGGCCACCTCGCGTTCGACAATGTTCATTTCGCGTACGATGAGCGAAAGCCTGCTTTGCGTGGACTGAGCTTCGAGGCCGCTCCCGGAACCACAACTGCTTTCGTCGGAGAGAGTGGTGGAGGAAAGACCACCATTTTGCGACTGATTTTCAGGTTCTACAATGCATCTAGCGGCGCTGTCCGAATCGACGGCCGAGACGTCCGAGACTTTACTATCGAGAGTCTGCGTGAACATATCGGCGTTGTGCCACAGGATACTGTTTTGTTCAACGAGTCTTTGATGTATAATTTGAAATACGCCAACCCCAATGCTACCGACGAGGACGTATATCGTGCTTGCCAGGCTGCTAGCATTCACGAGAAGATTCTTACTTTCCCAGACGGTTATAATACCAAGGTTGGAGAGCGAGGATTGCGCTTGTCTGGCGGAGAGAAGCAGAGAGTGAGTATTCGGCCCAATGATATATATTTCGACTTGGCTAATATAGCTCCTAGGTGGCAATTGCTCGTACCATCATCAAGAATCCCAAGATTATCCTGTTGGATGAAGCTACCGCATCTCTGGACACAGAGACGGAGCAACACATCCAGTCCGCCCTTCGAGAATTAACTGCTGGCCGAACTACTCTTGTTATTGCGTACGTATGATTCCTTCTCACCTGAGCTATGGTATATATCCTAACACTTGTCTAGCCACCGTCTTTCAACAATCACGAACGCGAACCAAATTGTCGTGGTAGCCGACGGCCGCGTCGCCGAAATTGGTACGCACGAGGAACTCCTCGCCCTCAAAGGAAAATACTGCCACATGTGGTACCGTCAGATCCGAGCAGAAGAGAAGATGAAAAAGCTTCAAGCTGTGCAGGACGACGATCCGTACTCCGGTGAGAATACACCGGGGACTCGGACCCCTCATATCACAGTATCCGACATGGAACTGGATAACCATCACCCCGCACCTGTAATCAGTACCAGCGGTGTGCCTATCATTCCTAGTGGTGCTGCTGAAGGACCAAATTCTGGCGTTGGAAGTGACTCCCCACCGAGGTCTCTGTAAAAGAGATTTGGCGGGCGGTCTGACATGTGCCAGTTCCAGTGAAATGCTTTAGGATGTTGGTTGGTTTGGAGAAAGACCAGACCGTGAACTGATGATTGCATATTTCAGACCTACTAATCATTTCTAGATTTACACTCACCGAAATCCATCGTTATCCTTTCTCTCTCTCTCTCTTTCTCTAAAACACCCATAATGACGTTTGAATGCTGATATAAAAAGTCGTCTTTGTTTATTTGTTTGCTTTCAGTGATGTATTTCTTTTGACCTCCCGCCATCTTTAGCAAGCGTTGCTTATTTGAGAAACTTGGATTTGCATAATATTAATTTTATAGTGTACAAAAGTTTCGAAGGTATAGACGCTTGACTTTTGCTCGTTTTTTCTGTTTCTTCTTTTATTTGCTGTTAACGCGTGCCCTCGAAAGGTATGGACTCTCTGCAACTGGAGACAGTGTAGATGTGTTTAATCTTCGAGGTGTATAATATATTTTTACATGGTATTTTCCTGCCTTCCTGTTCATGTTTTTGTTTACGTTTGAGCATTTGTTTGGGGCATTGTTCGTGCTTGCTTTGGTACATGCGGAGGTGGTTTGTTCGCGGTGGCTTGAAGTTAGATAGTATATAATGAAACTTTGAGTCTTCTTTATCAATTCGCTTTGAGGTTGAATTCAATTGATCATAGTAGACTAACTGATATGTGATATTCTATCCATCCATTGGACCAACTCGGGCTAGTCACGCAATATGCTTAACCAACGACCGAGTGTTGTGAAGTCGGACCCAGCGGGACACTTCTAACCTCACCAACCTCAAATATATCCTATCGGTCCACGGATATACGGTCAGAACAACAACCATGCATCTACCCCCTTAACCATCAATGGCATATCACCGAAAACCCAAGTTTACCAACGGTCTTGTCATCCCTGGCCGCAAATTCCAAGATTTGCCACCATGAAACACCTCACCCGACTCTTCCATCCGATCCCCACGGTTCAAAAAATACCAAAGCAGAGTCTCGGACTAACCGTCACGGACCCCCTACACATATACCGTAATCTGGTGGATACTGGCGTCCTCACACCGGATCCGAACCAGCACCGTGCTGCTATTGTCGTGCAGGGAGTTTACGAGAGGTTGTTGGATTATGAACCCGAACGCTATACCGATTTGGAAAAGCGCTTGGACGCCGTTACCGCCTCTTTACGAACTTTAGAGGCTGCTCAGAAGGCTGCTGCTGCGGGTGTTGGTGGTGTTGGTGGTATTGGTGGTGGTTTACGTCAAAAGACATGGCGGGATAATACCTTCCTCCCGACGAGCTGGCAGTCCCCGCAGGCGCAGAGTAGAGCGCTCATTCGGACCTTATCCCGCGATGAGGACCTGCTTAATATACGGTCTCCGAGGGGTCTACTCCTCAGCGGGAATGTGGGGAGCGGGAAATCCATGCTGGCGGATATCTTAGCCTCCTCTTTGCCGTTTGCGAAGAAGCAGCGGGTGCATTTCGATACGTTTATGTTGGGGGTATACGCCAAACTGGAGGATCATAGACGCCGGGGCAATATGGTGGATACGTATTCTCTATTACACGTGGCGCGGGAGATGGTAGGTGATTCGACGGTGTTGTTTCTGGATGAGTTCCAGATGCCGGATAAAGCTGCGGGGAAGATACTGAAGAGTTTGTTTTGTCATTTTTGGATGCTGGGCGGGGTTTTGATTGCTACGAGTAATCGGTTGCCGGAGAATCTTGTCGCGGCGGAGTGGAGGAGAGAGGAGTTTGGGGTTTTCGAGGAGGTGTTGAGGAGTCGGTGTGAGATTTGGAATATGGGGAGTCATGTTGATTGGAGGCGGAGGGGGGAGGAAGGAAGGATTGTGGGGATACCTGTGGGCGGCGGAGGGCACAAGGTGGTTGAGGTTCCGAGGTTTTATTATATCAGGGGGAGTGATCTTGAGGTTGCTTGGGACGAAGCTGTGAAGGATGCGACTTCTGGGCTTGAACAACAGTGGGAGACAAAGTTGCTTACGGTGTATGGCCGTGAGCTTCTGCTAAGGCGGACACGAAATGGCGCTGCATTCTTTACTTTTGAAGAACTGTGTGTCAAGGTAAGGGATTCGAAATCTTATATTACATATTATGATAATAATGCTGATATTTCTCATGAGTAGTTATTAGGACCTGCGGACTACATCACTATTGCATCGAACTTTTCAACTATCATTGTCGATGATGTTCCAATATTAACGTCGAAGTCTCGCCGCCATGAAGCAAGGCGTTTCATCACTCTTCTGGATGCTATCTACGAGTGCCACTGCAAACTGCTGATTCGTGCAGAGGTACCCATCGAAGACCTATTCTTCCCAGATGTAGCGGAGAAACCTGCCTCAGAAGAAGACTCGCTTCACTCGGAAACCTTTTCAGAAGCTCACCAAGATCTCACGGTGCCGTTTAGGCCAAATATATCTCTTTACGAACAAGTCGTCGAGGATCCGAACGATCCTCTGACTTGGAAACGTAAAAAATATGCTGTCGCGGATCAAGACTCCGACTTTTCTGGAAAGATAGATTTTATAGCCACTGGTAAGTATACCGGAGAGGACGAGAAGTTTAGTTTCAAACGAGCTGTTTCCAGGGTATGGGAGGTTTGTGGCGAAAAGTGGTGGAATGCTATTAGCATGCCTGTTCAGAACGGTTCTGCGAAGAGTATATCCCACACACCGTTACCAAAACATCTACGCCGGTGGGAAAGAAATTCCGATACCGAGGAATCAAACACTACTTCTCAGGCAATTTCCGAAGAATAGGACTCACTAATTCGACCAGAAGCTCCTCGATTCATGCCTGTGCATATCTGGGGAGTCATCGATAACTGGGGTAAACGAGCTGGAAAATGGGGGCAAGGTGTAAATGCCTATAAAGACGACGACACGCGAGATAAACCCGCAGACAGCAAGAGCGAGAAATGAGTATTTTATACTCGTGGAACCACCAATCTCGTCTACTTGTTAGATCAATACCGAATCTGCCTATAACCCACGCATGCAAATTGACCAAAAATTCTACAACCACGCGACACAGTCTACGATATCAAACCGTCGCAACATCGTGGGTCCTCAATATCCCGTATAAGCAGATATGAGAGAACAGCTCTTGTACCCACCAGACTGAAGTCTTCCCACGCTGCGTGGCTCGTATGGCCCGTTATAAGAAATAGCGGGCGATCTGCTGTCGCGAGACAGTTGATCCTTCCACCACACCATCCTCGCAACGGACGATCCAACGTGCTTTCAACATTTTTTTTAACTTCCGGTGCTTTCATTAAACGCCATTTCACTTTTTCGTCAGAATGAGAACCGTGCCGGTCATCCTTTTGGGATTGCAGTTGTTGACTACCCATGCAAACCCGGTTAACAACGAGGCTCGGTCTGTGGATTTGCTGACCTGGCTGGAAACCTCAGACTGGACGCATCCAGGGATCGAGGAAAATTCCCAGAAGGATCGCGAGGTGGCTTCAGACAAGGAAAAAGATGGAAAGAATCCAGTAGAAGACAAGGCAGAAGAGACAAAGAATAAAAAAGTCGGAAAGGCAGTGGAAGCAGCTCTCACCGGTGAAACTCCTACCCGGAATATACCACAAGCGCCCAGCCAAGAATCAGCACTAGCGGATACGAATAAATCCAAAGATGGTCATACATTAATGAATCCACGGGATTTGGCAGATGAAGACCCTCTAGGAAATCAAATCCAGAAGAGGGGATGGTTCAAGGACATCTTTACCTGGGACAATACAGTGTCGGCTGCCAAATGGGCTTGGCCACATGTGCAACCGTATCTATCCCAGTTCGTAAACAAGCTCACCCAGTCGTCCTCAGCGGCACTGGATACCAAAACAGAAATCGCGAGCGTCGCCAAGTCATCCAAGTTTGTCGTCGGTAATGGGAATCCCACCGATCAAAAAAAGAGGAAGAGAGACTTAGGAGATGAAACTGCGAAGTTTATGCGCAGGATGGCGAAGGAGACCGCTGCGAAGTCCGGCTCCGGCAAACTTCATAAAAGAACAGCAGACTTTTCAGATTTCCTCACAATTACAGATCAAATGGGTCTCGACGAAGTGACGGAACAAAAACTCACGATTCTGTTCCAAACGCAAACGATCATGAGCCATGTTACCGAAATTGTAATGCAGGCGTACTATTACGCCAAATTCATGGCCGACAGGGTTCCAGACTGTGCAAAGACCGAGTTCGCCGCCTGGGTGAATGCCACTGCGCAAAACTCATCCGGGGTGATCAATGTCCCCACGAAGAACGCCAACGGTCAAGAATCGGTGATACAAGTCAGCCTCAATCAACCCGCTCTCCCTAATCCCATTCAACCCATTTCCAAGAAGCAGAAAGTCAAACGTGCGGCAGGAACGGATCCTTTCGGTGACGCAGCTCCATCGAATGTGATGGAGGCGACCCAGCAACTGTTTCTTGATATCAATGATATGGCAGATAGAGTGAACGAGAAGGTCAAACTGGCCAATCCTAACTGGCCAGGCATGAGTGCTGATGCAGAGTTTGTGTATCAAAGCTACCTCTTGAGCATGGCAGCCGACCGAATGAGAGATATGCTTCAGCGGAATATGACGGATATCAATAAAGCCATTCTGAGCGAGGAGGTCGGAGAAGTCGTTGGTGAAATCGATTCCTTCGATCTCGGGACGGAAATGATCAATATCGCTGCGGCAGATGACCCGGGAAATCCGTACGACCTCAACCCTACCGAGGCAGGAACGATCCTCAATCTTTATAGTTCCAGGATTGTAAATTCGGTTGTCGCAACTAGTACGACGACCACAGCGTCTATTTCGACTACAACGTCAGTATCAACGTCTACGACCTCTACCGTGTCGACCACTACGTCGACTTCAACGTCGACGACAACATCTACTTCTACCACCTCTACCACATCGACGACATCGACGACGTCGACTACTTCTACGACCTCTACTACCTCAACGACTTCAACGTCGACATCAACGTCGACAACTTCTACAGGTAAGCACCTCCAATAGAACTATTTATCATTTACGGGTATACTGACACAATTTCGACGGCAGGTACACGCACCCCATCCACAATTCTGATTGCCTCCACCTCAACTCTCGTTGTGCAAAAAGCCAAGAGAACATTATCTCCATGAGCAGGACCTGTGGACTTTTCCTACTTTGCATATACACTTGACTGTACGCACAAACTTTGATGTAACACACTTTATCGCAGGCCTCGGAATACTAATATGCAAATCATTCTAGCAACTTTTTAATTTGAACGTAGCCTTCCCGTCAACCGGGTAAATACTCGAACGAACCCCTGTCCGGGCATATGTTCATCTGCCTTGATTCCTTATCTTTTTCTGCAATAATGCATCTTTTAAAGCAACCTTGTATCTTCTACTTCAGTCTATCAATTGTTCTACGTACGCGAGTTTTTACCTTTTCCTGGGGAAAAATCTGGCGAGGGAAAACATTTCGTATGGTATGACGATATGATATGCAATCCAGGTGTTTCAAGTCATTTCTTAGTCATGCATTCCTGTTGTACTACCGCAAGTTAATATTAATATACCACACTTAAAACACCACCTTTTTCGACTTTCAACGCAGTTATGCTGTTGTTATTGAGTATTTTGCCTCGCAAAAGCCCCTGGCTACGTATGCCGTGCGTGAAATCATCCCTCTGCCGATGGCCTTATCCGATTCGAGGTTGTTATAGGACATTATTCTTCTTCTTGCCGCATAGTTGCTTGCCAAATCCCAAGCTACTTCGGTTAATCGGATCGTCGGCATACATGAGACCGGGCATAAACGATGAGGAGAGCTCCTGTTGAATTAGTAATAAATCACAACATGAAAAAAGACCCCGGGGTTGAAAAGTTAATCCTTCATGCCAAGGTTCGGCCTTAGCTATGGGAAAGGTTTGAAACCGGCCATAAAGAAAAAGTGAACTGTTGCAGTTAGTAAAATTAAAACGAAAGGAAAGAATGAAAAAAACTTTTTTGCGTGAAACATATATCTGTTAGCCGTAACCAAGCGCAAAATGCTAGGAGTTTAATACTCGATTGATCGTACCTTATAACATTTTTATAACTGGCCTGTGCGGATGCGATCTTGTCGGTGGCTCTTTGATGTTTTAAAGTGTGCCTTCGGATCTCGTCCTTTCGTCGGTTGAGACTCCGGATACCCCAGCTGCCAGAAATCAACCTTTCGCCCAATTTTTCTTTGTAACGGCTGGGAATTCCCATCTGGCCATTAAATGGGATTCTCTTTTTAATTTTCTTTACACTCCGCCGCTGACTTCGCCTTCTTTAATTATTATTCGCTACCTTCTTATTTTATATATATTTTAAACCCCGGGGATCGAGACAAGCTTTTTAATCTAGTTCTTGTTCGTTACCTGCAATTTTCATAGACGAAACCGCGGGCTTGGGATTTTTTAGCCGGCTTGGCCTGGTATTTGGGACTGAAGAATTAAACCGGGTTAGCAACACCAAGGGGAGTGTTGGAATACTACCGTCGGCGCAGAGTGTCTGCGAAATCCGCTGACAAAGCTGAAATTGGTATATTTTATGTATACACATATATGGTACAATTGATCAATTGGAAGAGTTATTTATCTATACGTCGGTTGGAATCGTAAGGTATTTTGTTGAGAGTTTTTTATTTTTTACCTTTATCGGAAACATTCGATTCCAACATATATTATTATTATTGGGAAAGGTTTCGTTTCTTTCCGAGGTAAAAAAGATGTCGTCTTTACCAATAGATTGCGACTCAAAAGTCACACTCTACGAAACATCTTCAAGCAGTCAAATAACGACAAATGATCACGGTAATTCGAATAATGGTGGCGGAGGAGGAGGCTATTGCCACGGTTTATGTTCCGTGCCCGAACCAGCAGAACCGGACCGCCAATACGTCGTCGGCGAACCAGTGGATCTGGACAGAATATGTTCCAGAGAAACGGTACGAACGCACAAATCGTGTCGGGATCCGATACAAAAGATAAAAACGGCGAAAAGCAAAAATTACGACGCAGACTTGGAAAAGCATACGTCGTTAGAGGAGAACGTTATCACTAAAAGCAGCGAGGGGAGTGAACGGGACGAAGTTGACGAATTCTTGGTCGATTGGGAAGGGCCGAATGATCCTGAGAACCCGATAAATTGGAGGAAATCGTATCGGTTTTTCTGCTTGGTTACCGTGGCGTGTCAGACTTTGTGCATGTGAGTTTTCTTCAATTCATATCCGATAAGCATATGTTATAGAATCGTTTGAATTCACACGCTGACCAAAAATTCTCCGGTAGCGTGTTCTATTCAACGTCGTATATATCTGGTGCCACAGGTATGATGGAAGAGTTCAATATAAAGAGCAAGACCGTCATTGTACTCGGTATCACAACGTACCTGTCAGGACTGGCATTCGCACCCCTGGTTCTCGCGCCTTTGTCCGAGTAAGTTCTGTGGTACCTTTCACAACTTCAAAATATCTATCTATCTGGTACATACCGCTGATCATGCTTTCAAATTTCACAAAGAATGTATGGCCGCCGTATAGTCTATCGTGTCTGTCTCGCATTATACATCATTCTTATCATCCCAATTTGTTTCGCAAAGAATATAACAACAATTATCGCTGTTCGTTTCTTTGCAGCGTGCGCCGGAGCGGTAACTGTCTCAAACGCACCGGGTACTCTCGCCGACGTCTTCAAGCCCGAAGATCGTGCGACAGCATTTGCAATATTCGCTATAGCACCCATGAACGGTCCCGGTTTCGGCCCTCTACTCGGTGGAATCCTCTACCGTAAGTACTCCTTATAACAAAATCAAAATCCGTAAAAGCTAAACCGAACGAAAAAAATAGAATACCTCGGCTGGCGCTCCCTCAACTGGGCAACCCTAATCTTCGCCGGTATAGTCTGGCTCGTCGGCCTCTTCGTCCAAGAAACCTACGCACCGCACCTCCTCCGTCAAAAAGCCGAACGAAAGCGCCACGCAACAGGTGATTCCCGCTACCACTCGCGCTACGACTTCACACTCTCGTTCTGGTCGCTGCTCTGGACGAACTTAACCCGTCCGATCGTCATGTTGTTCACCGAGGCGATCTGTGCGTGCTGGGCGGTCTACGTTGCAGTTATATATTCGATCTTGTATATGAGTTTCGTGGCGTACCCGATCGTGTTCATGGAATTGAGAGGGTGGGAACCCGTATTCAGCGGGTTGGCATTTATGGGAATCGTGGTGGGGACGTTTATCGGGATCGGGCTCGATCCTGTGGTGAGGTGGGGGTATAATAGACACAAGATCGATCCGGATACTGGGAAGTACGTATAATTTTACCTCCCTTTTTTATATATCGCCTTACCTCCTGGGTATTATGGAAGAAATTAAACTAACAGGACGAGTAGAATCCCACCGGAGGCATTGATTTGGAGCGTGTGTATTGCCGCTTTCCTAACTCCGATTGGATTGTTCATCTTTGCTTGGACGTCGGATCCTAGTATTGTGAAACCGTGGATCTGGTGTATCCTTGCCGGTATCCCATTCGGCACCGGTAACGCCTTGATTTTCATCCATGGGTCGAATTATATCGTAAGAGTGGCTCATCTGATATTAAATACCCTATACAGAATACTAATGCTGCCCACGACAGTTGAACTCCTACTCTATATACGCTGCCAGCGCTGGTGCAGGAAATACGGTTGCCCGAAGGTAAATTCCCTATCTACTTTTAGTCTCATTCTATTCAATACTGATAATAGAATAGCATGATGGGCGGTATCCTCCCTCTTGTAGCTCCCAAGATGTACAGCACCCTATCTCCCTCGATAGCAGGCACGATTCTCGGAGTTCTCGCTACCGTCTTAATCCCCATTCCGTTCATCTTCTACAAATGGGGTAAGCAAATCAGACAGCGCTCTCCGTTGTTGATGACATTAGCGAAGGAACAGCATGGATATTAAGGAAACTCGGTGAGGTAAGTGGGCGGTTGGGGTTGATTTGTGTTATTTGTGTTATTAGCTTGGAATTACTTTGAGTGAAGATACCCTGAGATAGAATTTTAATTACGGTATAGATGTATGCCGTGTGCGGTTTAAAATGGATAAACTTTTACATGTATTAGTCCAGGCAACGGCTACTTCACTGCTGCGAAGGAAGCTATGCAATGTATTTTATAATTTAGTTCAGAAAACACCATTTAATTAAGAAGCTCGAGTGTGAGATATAAACAGGTGCAATGAGTCAAGTATGTGCTTCTTAGGCAATGCGAAAGGGGGTAGAAGGCCAATGAGGTAGGGGATTGTGCAGGATACAGTGGCAATAAAAGAGGAAAGGGGGGGGTTATATGCAAAGGAAAATATATAAACAGAAACGAGCTCTTAAACCGCAAGCAAAACTGAACTCTCAAAATTTAGTATCGGGCAAAAAGACGAGCACGGAGACCAACAAGAAGTGTTAGGCAACAGCCTACTTTCCAAGTTCCGTAGTGTCGTAAACGTTCTTTGCAAACTCGGCCAAAAGTACTCCTGCGGGTACCAATGTCGACGCGTCCTCAGCACCGCTCAGAGTGCAGACCTCCATAAATGTCCTTTTGATATTATGATCTCGATCCAAAGTGCGGATCCAAGGTTTCTTATCCTCGCTGGCAAACTTGAACAACTCCAAATAACTCCCATCGGAGAATGCTTTTAGTTGCCAATGATCCAGCTTTTTCGACTCCAACGGCGGGGAGAGATTAGGGAACGCAAGACCTGGTACCTCTTGCCAAGATCCTCCGATGTATTCGGGGAGGGTGTTACTGGTATTGTTGAAGCGATGCCGGTTTACGGTATATGTGCGAGATTGTAGGTAATAACTAATCGTTACGTTACTGAAATCACCATCGAGGTTCGAGAGGATGAGGTTGTTCTGATAAGTTTCAGGGTCGTATATAATATCGAATGCGAGACGGCCGGAAATCGTGCTATTCGAGACGGTAACGGTGTTTCGTAGACCTGTATGATTTCCACGGACTTCAGAGTAGTCTAGAACTTCGAACTGGAGAATTGTTGGGTATCCTAGATTTTCGCAGGTGGGGATGGGCTTTTGAGGTGGGATGTTTATTGGGACATTTTTGCGAATTGCCGCGATCACAATCAACATGATGACGGGGAGGCAGCCAAAAATCGAAGCTCGAGCGATCCATTTCTTGTCGCCTCGAGATGCTGACGAGAACGACGGGCCGGAGTAGTTGGGACTGTGGAAGACGAGCTTGCAGATTAAGGCCATATTTGTGAAAAAGAGGAAGACACCAGCAAATATCTCCATACCGCGGTTGAGATCATTCCCACCGGCAAAGTAGGATTTAAAACGATAATATGGTCCGTAGCTGTAGCAGAGGTCAGCTACCAACCAAGCGAGGTAGATGAGATTGACAACAACGAGAGGCATAAGACAGATAAATGGGGGAAGAGAAAGCTCGAATTTCGGATCGGGATAGTCTCGAGGATCAGGAGGGTCAGGGTAGACTCTGGCGGTTCCTTCATCGGCGGAGGTATCGAAGCGGTATTGTCGGGTCGGAGGAAGGTTTTCGAGGGCTGGCAGTCGCGATTCTTCATCTCTGAAGCGATAGAAACGGGTGGGAGGAAGCTCCTCGAGCGGAGGGAGACGGCAGAGCTCGGTCTCAACCTGGCGACAGTGGGGACACATCGACAAGACCTTTTCTTTGTCACCGGGACTTGGGATTGAAGATGCGTCGAGGGGAAGATCCGGGTTTATGACTTTGAGAGGGCCGCTGCGCAGTCGATTTTGGTGCGGGATGGGGAGGTCTAAGCTGTCGCTGCTGCAGCTGCTGCAATAGTCGTGCTTCTCGTCCACCGACGTCGACTCGTCCGTCGACTCGGTATCGTCTCCACACTCATGTGAGCATGGAAACGGCTCTTTTTCTATATTATTCGGATCCATAATTTCGGTTGTGCTGGTTCATGAAACTACTCGTTCTCGAATAATAATAAAAGTGGTTGGTTTCCGTAGAAGCTGAAGAGACGATGGATGCATTCTCTCTGATATATCCGAGGAGAGCAAAAATACTGTCTTTTGGCGCATGTTTGAATTCTCTCTCCTCGGTTGATCGACGCTTCCTTATAAGCTACTTTATAGACGGTGCCGACGCTGTATTTAGATCCCACGTGGGTATTATATATATATGTAGACAACATACCTATGCCTCCATATCGCCATGCGAAACCCGGCCTATCTTGGAGTCATTTGAATATCGTAGTTCTCATTGTACTCTACAACAAAATAACATCAATAAAATTAAAACCTCATTCCATCATAGAGCTATATGGCTTGTATCTTGTAAGATGCTCACGATAAGGGCATTCGAGGCTGTAGCATCGCAACACTTTGATATCACAAAATGCAACAGCTGGATTTGGGCCAGTCTTGTCGATTTGAGTCTAACTCGGAATTCGAATGTACCTCGACAAAAGTGTATATAGAAATATGCTTAATATTACTTTAAATGAGAAAAATATAATCTATGCACGAATTTAAGAGTTTTTTCTGATGGCCCGGAACACCTTCTCTCTTCATTTCAAATATTCAAGTCTTTGACCCCGTCTCGTTACCATTCTTCGACCACGCAATCTTAAGTAAATCAGACCGCAACTGATCCTTAAACCACAGTGCAAACTCAATATCCGTCAGCCCGATCCGAACCACTATATCAAAGTCACATCGGTAAAACTTCTTTCTTCTGTACCATCTATATTCGGGTGCCCTTTTCTTGTCAAATATATCCAATGGCAAACCAGTCATGTCCGATTTTAATGTGCACACCTCTTTAACATCTAGAACCGAATAACCGATGGTTAGTTTCATCTACTCTATTTGGTGATGCATATAATATTAGTGTATAGGGAAAACTAACCTGGCGTTAATCTATCCGGCGGGTTATCCAATGTACACATAACAATACAATCAGCCCAGATCTCTGGCGACTTTTTAAAATTCCTGCTGAAATTCTCTTTGATCTCCGCCATTTTCTTATTGGTGATTTTTTCGCCCTATTTCCACTTTATCAGCAACTATTGCCTTCACAAAATAAACAGCAAAACCCAACCTACCTTCTTGATCATCCACGAAATTTGGTTCAAAGCCATCAAATTCTTCGTATTCGGATTAAGATACTGCTTGTCCAGCTTTCGATCATGTCGGCGCGGGTCCCACAGCTTATTACATTTAACCCCATAACTCGCCGGACATAGTTTAACGGCAATCTGTTGTTCGAAACCGAGGAGGTCCGCTTGATGCGTTTCGATCGCTCCTCGGATCACAGCGTACTCCCTGCAGACTTGTTAGACGGGCTCATGACACTTATGATAAAGGTTTCTTACGCAAACATCGGTTGGATCACTTCGATGTTACTGGAAAGTCTTAGGACGTATTGCTTCACCTGGCTGTGGAGGTATTTGGACGATCCGAGCCCGCCAACTAGGAATATTGACTATTTTGGGTTAGCGCGCTCTTAGGTTACTACAATTGATGGTTGTGTGAAGTTACCTTGATCTGGTATCCTTCAGCAATGCATCGTCCTACGTGTTCATCTAGGCATTTGATAGTACCGGTGACAGATTCTTCGAATAGCTCGCACATTTTCGCTCTAAACGGTGTTGTCCCCTGTTTAGTGCTATTGCCACTGATTATATTACAGAAACCTGAACAAAGTGATATAAAAACATACCGAGGAAATGTTAAGATCCCGTTTCGAATATTTGGTCCGGTCAAATTTGGCGGAGAAACGTTAAGGCTGACTTGCGGCACGTTAATGCTATTGTTGAAAACCTCTTTGCGGTTCGTAAACGCCAGACACATCTGGTGCAGGTGTGTCAAGCCTTCCGCCGTTTGGAAAAAGGAACGCCAGTGTTCGTCGATGCATTCTCTGTACAAGAAATTCTTGAAATTTCTATCAATAATCACAGATCCGCATGGCGCACCTAATGTCGTTTATGTCAGCGTCGCACACGCAATTGAAGTTTTTGGGCAGGTTCTCACCGGAGACAATATTTACTTGTTCAAGCTTCACTTTTGGGTCGAGTTCCATAACTTTGTACGAAGCGATATCCTACACCCACAATCAAAATTAGTTTTTGAAAAATTAGAAATCCGATGATATATTTTATAGACGAAAAATGCAACTCTCGATAGGTAGTACTTACGATCGTTCCACCACCGGCATCACACAATACAATGCACTGCCCCGTCGGCATCAAAGGCTTCATCCCATGATTGATCGTATACAGAATCGCAGCCTCCGGCTCCCTTAACGACACGGAAACCGTATGCTGCCCAAACCCCGTCGAACTAACAATCGACCTAAACCTCTCCACTTCCAACACCTCAAACTGTGCAGGGACAGTGAACAGTACGTTGTAAGTAATGTTATCCGGACTAAGACCCTGATCGATAAACGTGCCAAGCATATGATCGTACATCAGCTGTATATAATCCTGCACGACCTGAGTGATCGATTTCCCGAGCTTCACCCACGTCTGCCATGGTTCCGGCTCGGCGTTTTCTTCGTCATGTTCGTCCCAGCACATCTTGAACATCGAGCAGCGTTGGCTAGCGGGTGCGGATTCCGCTGCGAAACCGAACGAATGAGGAATCCATGCGTTTGTTAGCATGTCGCGTTCGTAGCTGATGATTGTGGGTACTTTGTTGAACTGGCCCAAGGCTCCCGGCCAGTTGTTGAGGTGGCCTAGCATTTCATTTCGGCCGACTTGCATATAGGCCAGTCCTGGAGGCAATGGCGACGGTGATAAGTAGGTGATATCATGATGGGGTTTTATCAACTTTATGCGGAGAGAATAGAAGATACCTGAGAATGTTGTGCCAAAATCAACGGCAACCGCAAGCGTTGGCTTCGCCATTTTATGATACTTGTGTAATCTCACAGTCTCATTAAACTAAATTGTGGGTCTCGAAAGACGGAGCAGCCTAGAGCTGCACAGCTTCCGCCGTGAGCCAAATCAACGTTAATCCAGGCAGGTCGGATTTTACGGTTAGCGAATATAAAGGTTATAAAAATAAGTAAGATATGCAGAAGAGTCAAGAGAAAAATTGTTAATTAATAGAAGCCCAATTTTGAAATCCTACAGTGCAGAGGAAAGCTCAAAAATTGTATGCAGATGGCAGCTCTATCGACTCGATTGTTGCCCTTATATTCTGAGATACCCCGACCCGCAGAAACGGTATATCCTCCAGGATACCATTTCTCCCTTTTTGGATCTATTTATTACACCAACTATTATAGCCCCCGGTCCACTGATATAGCAAGCCACTAGCTATCTGCATGTTCTTTCGAACAGTCGAGCTACTCATCAGCCGCGCTGAATCCGAGGTTTTTATTTTTAATTTTCCCCCTGGCCTCGACACGCAGAACCTCATGATCAACTCGGGCCTCTCACAGGGTATAACTCCTCAAACCACATTCTGCGGCACAGCTGACGACTAACTTGGGTCAACCATGGCAGTTTGCTTTGCAAGTGGAGAAACCTCGCCGTGCGGGTGGCTATCACAATGCATGCGGCTGGGCGCCTAGACCCAATCAGGAATAAGCAGGTTACACGAAATCTTTGAGCCTCGCCCGATTTGGATTAGAGCACGGCAACCACTGTGACAATAGACCATGCATGGCATATATGCATCTGCGGACTCGACAGAAGGTTTTTTATCGCGCCTTCAGTTTTCAAAATTATGAAGCACCCCCACCAGAACTTTCTGGTCCCCGACTGCGCTGCCCAATGAATCATTCGAGCTCAAGCCTTCTCTAGGCACCTCACATATTGGCTCTGTCTAGACCAGGATATGTTCCCAGGCTAAAGTATATCCGTTTCATTGTGGCAAGGGGAACTTTTATTCTGATCGTATCGAGATATCATGTGGCCATGGCGCAACCATGTGCACTGGAGGCTCGAACGCCGGCTTTTATCTCGATTCTCAGCTCGGATCTGTGACGGCCGGTTCTGCTGGATTTCAGCGGGTGTGTGCATAACCCCTCTTTGCAATGGCATTACTTAAAGCGATGGTAGTTTGAAATTTGGGTATGCTCGAAAAGTATGTGAGGCTCTCATCTTGTTTGCTCAAGATTTATTTTCTGCGAAAGTTTTCCTAGTTTCTCTCGTTTCTGCCAATGGTGGTATTGAGGTTTAAAATCAATCAATCCAATTCCTTTATTTTAATCCTGTAGGCCTAGAGTCATATCTTCTCTCGTATACTGACCTCTCGACGCGACACGAAGACCCCATATAGGGTTAGAAGTAGCCTTTTCACGATTAATGATCTCTTAGTTTCTATATCTTTGCAGCTGCAGTATAGATAGATACCTACTATAGGTACTCAAAGAAGATATCATCCCATCTTGATCACTAACAAATGGCACCAAAAGAATACGGTCCTGCACCGCATCGCAGACTCAAACGCCAGGATCCGCCCCTGCCGCCTCTCACGACAGCAATACCGATTTCAACTTCAACTTCAACCACTTCGACCACTTCGACCACTTCAACCACTTCAACCACTTCAACCACTTCAACCACTACTACAACGAGCTTAACTCCTTCAGTGGTAGGAGAAACAATCACGAGTCAAACTTCCAGTTCGATAGTCACTTCTACCACGATATCGAATGAGTCTCAATCTTCCAGTACTACTCTCAGCGGTGGATCAGCCTCGACTACAGGCTCATCTACGACCACAGGTTCCGAGACTCCTACTAGCACCACCACAAACAATTCAAGCACAAGCTCAAGTAATTCCTCAGCCAGCACTCTTTCATCTGGGATTAGCAGTACACCTACCATCCCAGTAACTCCAACCGGGTCCGATTCTAACTCGATAGAAACAATCCCGGCAACGCCAATAGCAACCGAATCCCCAGCTCCTAGCAAAAAACTATCCGCCGGAGCTATCGCGGGAATCGCGATAGGCGTTGTCGCCCTCTTGGTTATAATCGGTTTAATCATACTTTTTGTACGCCGGAAACGTGAGCGAAGAAATTCCCAAGCGGCACCAGTCGCCAGTGCAGCAGCAGCCGGAAACTCAAAGAAACGATCAGACGCCTACGAAAGTACGAACCCTTCCAATTTATACCTCCAATTCAGAAAAAAATGCCAAATTAAATATATCTAACATGAATAACTCAAGCAGTTCAAGAAATCTCCCCAGGAGCAGGAGTCGTCGCCGCGTCAACCGTCCAATTCGACCCCCCACTGGACGATTTTGGCGTCAACAAGCTCTTCGACCAATTGGACGACAGTATTATGGATCATACCGTCAACCACCATCTTCGCGTAGACCTCCGATCCACCGATTTAGAACGGTACATTAACGACGCCGTGCTCGCGAGACAGGGAATCCTGTATCACGATAAGAATCTGCTGCGAAACGAAACGACGAGGGTACACATGTTCCGCTCCATTTTTGCGTACCACGTGTATTCTGCTATTGCCGATTTCAAAGTTTTTCCCAAAAAGTCGTTGCAGAAGATGGATCAGGGTATATATTTCAATCCCCCCGAATATACGATATCCAATTACTTCTCACTGATCGAAATTTATCAATTTATTTAAATAGCACCACGATCAGACCGTGCACAATACCGCGTTGCACTCTGCCGTGACCTCCAACAATCGGAATCCGATCTTCAAAAAGCGTCAGAATCAATCTACGATCTCCTAGAAAGCGAAACAGAAGTCCATATCCTCAGCCAAAACCTCGCCTCTGACGAACTCCGTAAAGGAAGTTTGAAGGAGATTGCGGAAAAAGTGGTAGCTATTACCATACAGCTTGGAGCCCAGCGCGACGGATTCATATTCGCCTTCCGCAATAAAGACCATAACAGACAGCAGGGTAGAGATGCCTATGAGATCAACATCTTGGGGAGATCTGATTTGGGGGCAGATCTTGTTGATGTGGTTAAGAGGGGCGGGAATGGGAATACGGTGAGGGCGGTGGTGTCGCCTGGGATATATAGGAAACCAGCGGCCGGGAGGGAGTATGTGATTAGGAAGACGAAGGTTATCGTTGCGTAAGGGCGATGGCTTTACCGCTTTGTATTTTGGTTACGATTTAGACGTATTAATTTTGTGAGGAAATCTTGTGTATTCATTTTTCTGGGATGCTTATATATTCGATACTTTTTTTGTGAAATATACCCCTTCAGGTTTGATATCAGGTAACAGTTGCTCAGTTATTGGGCTATTTGGTAATAAATATAAATACATAGCTAACATGATACAGACGAAAATAACAAGCCTGAAATATATACAAGATACCTAAAACTTTGATTCACCGAGAAAGGAGTAGAATGCAAAAAAAAAAAAAGAGGAAAAAAATTCATTGCCCTCAAGCGTTCTTCCATGGCGGAGGAACACCAGTGCTCCTATTGTAATACACCGTTTTCTTTTTCTTCTCCGCCACCGGCGCAGGAGCACCCGGCGGACCCGCAGAATAAAAATTAGGATTAGAAAGAACACCGGGCGCTTTAAAATGATATTTACCCTCGTAACCGGATTCGTGAACCGAAACGAGTTCTTTAGGATTATAATCATACCGCGTCTGTCGAAACGGAACATGCGCTTCCAATTCACTTATTGTCGGAGGTGGAGGTGGGACCGGTGTACCCTCAAGCTCAGGGTACGGCTCCTCAGACGGTGGTGAGTTGAGAGGTGAGAAGAAGTCATTAGAAGATTGAGTATAATAACTCGACGATCTAGATTGTGCGTATTGCGTCGACGGTTCGGATGATGTATACTGCGTCGACGATTGCTGGTAGGCAGGATACTGCGGATACTGCGTCTCCTGATGAAATACCGAAACAGGCGGAGCGTACACCGGTCCGGTAAAATCGTCCATCATAAGCATCCTCGCGGAATATTTATATTGCTTCCTGATCTGACGGGCGTCAGAACCAGTTGTCTCCTCGATAGCGTCCAGCTGGGTTGTGATCTGAGCGGTTGCTTTCCTTCGTTCCGCGCGCTCGTCGAGGGATATCGCGAGGAGCATTTCCTCGCGCATCGCGGAGAGACTTTTGCCTATACTGTCGATCTGGTTTCGCAGGTTCGGTAGTTCTGCGTTTATGAGGGCTGTTTTGTGCTTTGCCTTTTTGGGGCCGTATACTTTCAACCTTCGCACGATGGAATCCAGCATGGTTATGATCTTGTTGATGCGGAGCTCGATATCACGGGTATGGTGCTCGCACCGGTCTTTTTGGGTGGAGGAGAGTTCCGCGCGAGGAATATATTCCTGCACGGTGGATAGTTGAAGTTCGATAGTTTTGACATTTTGAACGAGGATTTCGAGTGAGGTTTCTGCTGTCCCGATTTCGTTCTGGACGCTTTCTAGTTTTGGGCGGAGAAGGGCAAGCGGCGATGTTAGGCCGGAGAAATCAACGGCAACCTCCATGTGAGAGCGCTGCCCACCAAAAGGTGTTTGTATTTTTAACTATGATCCAAGAGTTTTATGCAGCGATAGCGAAAGATTGGCTCCGAGGCTCTGGAAAAGGTTTA
This sequence comes from Orbilia quercus, assembly GCA_036971405.1. NCBI lineage: Eukaryota > Fungi > Ascomycota > Orbiliomycetes > Orbiliales > Orbiliaceae > Orbilia > Orbilia quercus. The sequence goes on along the minus strand of JAJTUE010000002.1, from coordinate 2,533,049 downwards.
CATATGCCAAAACTTTTTGTTTTATGACAAAGTGAGTGACAGTGACAGTGCAGCCCGATTCTCAACTGATCACTGGTCGAAGAGTGTGAGAATGGGAAAAAGAACTACCCCGCCCAGCTGGTCGGTGGCAAGTCCCCAAAAATTGGGTGTGCAGAAAATATCGGTAGCTGTGCCACTGCATTGCATGAGTGAGCCAGCACGAGATTGAGGGTGCTCTCCTCTTTGGAACCGACTAGCCTGGATCATCCCCCACGAACTGAAAAACCCAGTCGTAATATTCAAACAGGATTGCTTTCGATGTTTCTTGCCTAATTTTTGGCGAATGGCTTCGCCGTTGCTTGTTCTTGGCATCGGGGTGGCCGCCTCACGATATCGTGGGAGACGAGGCTGAGAAGTTTGGAAAACTATTTCGGCGAATGTTGGGTCTGATAAGAAGGTGCAAGGTTATGGATTGAACAATTAAAACCCGGTCAATTGACCAAACTTCATATAGGCCCACTCCTCTAGGATTAAATATAGGACTGGGTGCCACATCTGTCTCTCGAGCTATAACGGTATGCTTCATGCATGATCATGAGCTAGAATACATTTAGATTATCGAGCACTCTGCAATTGCAACATGGCGGAAACTCGAGAGCATATTATCTAGGCTGGGTGGAGCACATATGCAGAGGCCGGATAACTAAATTTGTACGACCAATAACCCGGTGCATTGTCTAGCAACGCAAAAAATACCACACTTCATCGAGGTTCCACAAGTCTACATCGGGCTAGCTGATTCCGACCTCGCTGTAGTCTCAAAGCTTAAGACCCAGCCTCGCATAACCATAATATAGACCAATGCATTGCATTGAGCCTTGTGTATGCCTTCGATACAAAATCGAGTCTGCGTCACACGCCTTACTCTCACAAACTAGAGAACCAAACGTCGGCGCATCTGACTCATCCGACTTTCTGGTGGAGTCGAGTCTTGGAAGTGAAGTTTCGCGACAACATACCTAGGTATATATGCAGACAGGGGCTGGCCTGCCAGAACTACACCTCCAACACGGGTTTTGCATAAGTACCGCTGCTGAAGTCCTCGCCGGATTCAAATATTTCTGAAAATACAATAGTCTGAAAGCCATTAAGGGTTTTATTCTACTTCAATCGATAATCTTTAATATTCGTATCACCGTATCAACATCAATTAATTAAACCCGTCAATATTATATTCGCAATGGCTATTACTCTCACCCAAGCTAAAGCCGGAACCGTCACCTTCCTCGAGGAAGATACATGGTCGCATGTCAACCCGTATACGTCGTCCGAAGATGAATCCGAATCCGACAACCAATCCGAACCAGACGTCGTCTTCAAAGACGAGCTCCCAATATCCACCCAGCAGATAACATTCACCCAGGACGAACTGATCGAACTATCCTTCCTCCGCGAGGAAGAAATAGACCAAATGGTCGACGCCGGCCTGATCAGCGACGACTCCCGCTTCGACGAGTCCCTCCGCGAGAAACTCGTCTTCTCCTACCCCGAGATGATCCTAACTTTAATTACTGGCGAAAAATACCCCGCCTTCCCGCTCTCCTACATAATCGATAATCTATCCCTCCCCAGACTCGTCGTCGACGGCCTCAGAGTTGCCCTTCGCAATATAATGGTGAGCTTTGACGACAAGAACGCCATCCAACGCTGGCTCGACCGGGCCGATAACGAGGATAACTACGGCGCCTTCGAATCAGACCGGTTAGCCCTCCAACTAGCCCGAACGACCAAAGCGCACATCTTCTCCTACCGTGCATCCGTAACAGCGAACATAGACCCAACCACAATCCCCGTAGACATCTCCTCCGCCACAACCTCCCGTTCCCAAATCCTCGCCTCATCAAAGGGCATCGATACGGCAACCTACAATACAGCAGCAGCAGTAAAAGAACTACTAGGTAAATCCATCGCAGAAATCTGCGAAACCATCCCCTCAAACTACCGTATCCTGCACGTCGAAAACGTCGTAAAACCCGCCTTATACACCGCCTTCCACTCAACCAAATCCAAAATCCGCAGCCGGCTACTCACCCTCCCCGCTTCGCAACTGCGTAAATCCGTCCCGCTCGCACACCACCGTAAATCAACCGCTTCATCCTCCACGCTCGCCGAACGGCGCGAACGCGAATCCCTCGCCGATTTCCTAAGCACCCCGAAATGCACCTTCCACGGCACCCAACGGCACTCCGTCGCAAACATCGTGCGGCACGGCTTCCTCCGTCCCGGGGATATAAACCCAGACACGGGTACCCCCCTCGAAGTCCGCTGCGGGAACACATATGGCCGAGGAATCTACACCTCGCCCTCGGCGTCCTTCTCGCTATCGTACAGCGGCTACGAAGCCGCTCCGACAGAGGTAGCCCACTTCCACGGACTCAAGCTCATCGTGTGCGCGACGGTAATGGGTCGTTCCGCACGCGTCACCCGCGACGACAACTGGCGGAACCAGAACGAATCCTATCCGAATTCCGACAGTCACGTGGCGAACAACGAGTACGAGTATATAGTTTTCCAACCGCGCCAGACGATTCCCGTGCTGGTGGTGCATTTGGACTGGGGGAAGGAACATTATGATGAGTTTGCGAGTATTCCGTCCAATCCCTTACTGTGGATCGAGCAGATGCGCGAAAGGAGGAAGGAAGGGAAACGGCATCAGAGGTTGGAAGTCGGGGAGATGTTCCCTGCGGATGTGGTTAATCGTAAACAAGCGTTGATGTCCAGGGCGTTGAAGTGGTTTCCGTACGGGTATGGGCCGTCGACGGGGACCAGGTTTGTGATTGAAGCTGTGGCGGACGATACGGACGATGAAGAAGAGTATGGTGAGTATCAGGGTGATAGGGTAGACGGGGAAGGCGGTGAAGGCGGTGGGTATTTTTGGGAGATGCCGGAAGTTGAAGGGGAGGATGAGCGGTTTGATGAGTTTTTGGTGGAGAGGAGGGCGAAGACTAAGGATATCGAGACGGCGAAGAAGGTTGTGGATGAGGATGAAGATGATGAGTATTAATTGATTCTTCACTAGACCCTCAGAAGATGAGACCGATGAATATATTAAAAACGCTATACATTATATAATAAGTACAAGTCTCTGTATATAAAACTCTGATAGTATAATACCCGGTCAATAACAGTAAAGCATCATCGAGCCAATAATATAAATCTTCCTTCATTTCCCCAATCGCAGCGATATAATCTCATCAAAAATGCGATATTGGAGAAAAATGCAACAAAACTAAAACAAGTCAAACATTCAAACACAAGACACCCCGAACTCCACAGCCAGAAAGACTCTGGCGTAGATCCGAAGAATCCCTTGTGAAAAATGCGAATGACTGAACGGACAGGTGGTAACATTAATCAAAAGGCTCGAAATCCAAAATCAACAAAATCAAGAAAGAAAAAGATGAACTCCATATATTTTGTCCCCAATGCAGTTGACCAATATGTCTGGTCGAAAGGAATGTAAGATAAAAAACAGAAAAATAATCAACTCCTCGGGCCGTGGTATTAAAAATACGCCCTTCCTCAAAACACATGCAAGTTATTAAATTTTAGACATTGACGTGAATATACCGAAAAAGGAAGAGGGGGAAGGGGATAGATCCACCCATGCAAAACTGACAAAAAACAAAAAGCACGATTCGTTGCGCTGTTCGTTTAGGTGACCATGTAGTACACCATATAACCAGTCATGGACAGAACGGTAAGGGTGGCAAATGCCGCACCAGCCTTCTGGCCGCCAGTCGGCTTGGAAAGATCCACAATGGCGTTGAGCTGCGGGTTATCACCACCACCACCAGCCGACGGATCTCCGGTACTGTTCCCGCCAAAGTCTGCCGTGAATGGTGCGGGCATGCCGGGTATCAACAGACTCTGGGTGACCTCCATGACAGCCATTTGTTCACCGACACCGTAGCTGCCGTCCCAGGCACCCCAGTCTCCTTTGTACCACTTGAGACCACAAGTCACACCATCGCTACCACCGACACATGTGTCCAGTGCGGCTTTGGCGGATACTTGGAGCTTTGGAATGATTGTTTCGGCGGTATAGGGTGCCATCTGCGTCGTTAAGGCGAGCCATCTCGAAAAGTATGCCTTGAAGGACTTTTGATCGGTGTTGCAGCCTCTCGGGTAGGGTTCGCAGATAGCTTCGTACATGATGTTGGCCTGTTGGGGGTGGAAGAAGACGCCAGCCATCCACAAGATACCGTCGAGTCTGGTCTTCCATTTCGTTTGTTCTTCACCGGTGGTCTAAATTATCGAATATTGTTAGCATATCAATCGTAAAATAGAGGACTGTGCGGCAGGACGTACGATATTGTACATGAATGCCGACCCGGCAAGGTACAATCCTGCATTATAGGACCACTGGTTGTGGTTGACCGAGCAGTTGGAGTGGATGTCGAGACCGTCGTAGAACCGGTAATCATCGGATATCAGACCGGACTCCATACTCCAGTCCCAAATCTTGTTGGCCCAATCGGAGTAGGTGCTATTCCCGGTGTACCTGGCGAGACGGGTGGCAAGCTGGAAGAAGCAGCCGTTCGACACAGTATTCTTGTATTCGTAGCCGTTGTTCCAGGTGAAAATCTGCCATCTGAGACCGCCATTGCAATTGGCATTGTCCCATCGGGTGGCTTGTAAGTTGAAGACGGTCTGGGTGACGGCAAGCCATTGCGGTTGGTCTTTGGGTGGATTCGGGAATCCTCGTTCGGCTGCCATCATTGTGGCGATAGCCCAGAAGGCTTGGTCGTCGTTGCCCTGTTCAGCAGCTTCATGTTAGCTCGATAGAGAGCGTGCGGTGTGATGTTATCTCACCTCCGTTGTGGTCTGATTCTTCGGCATCACCATTCCATCAGCACCAATCTGATGCAGCATGCCCTGCATCACGATATCGTTCCAGGTATCGTTCCCCGTGTACCAATAGAAGTCCATCAGACCGCCAAACATAGCACCGACCTCCCACCAGTAGTACGGCGGAGGCAGGTTACCGGGGATCTGGCCCGGTTGGTTTCCCGAATAATAATGCATCATACCATCCGCCGCTAACGTCGCACCAGCTATTATCGATTCTAGGAAGCACCGTGATCGTAAGCATAAGTCATACGCATTTCCGCACGCAGGACAAGATCGATAGCATACCTCTGCTGTTGATATCCAAATCGAATGCGCTCGACCCGACGGCGCAGACAGCCGTGCAGGCCAAGGCCAACTGTTGCCTCGAGAACCACCTCATTTTGCAACCCAACAAAGACTTATACAACTAACAAAATCGCCTAGCGATAAGGATACTCCAAATCCCGATGCGTATATACTGTATAACCGCGAATGCCGCGGTGTACTGCCGAAGGATAAGAAAGGATATGGAGGTTGTATGTGTTCAGACGGCTAACGAAGTCATGCGGGTAACTACGTTTGTCGACGATGGAGGAACCGATTAATTGTTCTATAATAATAATTTCTTTTCGATCGGAGCGGATAATTTCCCAATTTCGACGGGCCGGATGAGCAGATTGCTGGATGCGACACTCTGTCCGATCGACCGACGAGGAAGAAAAAAATAGAAATCGAAATGGTTAATTAAAGACAAAGTTTCGAGTGCGACGGTCCGATCCGAGTACAAACTCTAACTGTCTGTGCCAAAAGCCGAACACGCGGAAAAAAATTCTGCGACCCAGAAAACAAACTTTGAAAATGCAGCAAAAAATTCCAACTCGGGAGGCCGTGAAGAAGGGTCGTTATTACAGGACTGCTGCTAACTGAACGATCGGGATCGTTTGGAAAGTATTACAGCGAATGGGTAAAACGGTCGTGAGCGAAGCGGAAAACGAGAGCGAAGTAGAGGCCAATGTCAGTCGGAAGGCGTGGCTAGCGAAGGATGGGGACTACGGGGATATTATTAGATAAATTAGGGATATCTAAATATAGGAGGTCGCTCGTTCAAGGTCGTAAAAAGGGATGGAAAAAAATAAACGAGAGGATGGAATCGGCCTCCTCGACGTCGTTACCGTGATCCTGGGAGATGGCAAGTGAGGGAGGAGGAGGATGGGTAGGAGAAATATCGGTATGAGGTGGTGGGCACCAGCTAATACTAATAGTAATAATGACGCAAATTCCGGTGCTCCCTTGCTGGAGGAGCTGCGTACACTGTCGACTTGGTTACCACCCACCGCTATTTCGAGATGGAACTATGGAAATTCGAAGGGAGAACGGTTGCTGCTGTATTTCCGCCCGTCGATGGGGGATTTCGTGTCTGCCCAGGAGGAGAATTTGAATTTTGCGAACTTAGAAAAGTTCGGGCTGAACAACGAAGGGCGGCGGGCTGCGGCGTTAATTTTTTTATTTTATTATCCTTCGCTACCTTCTGAACGAGCGATATCTTTCCTTTTGATCGGATGAAAAGGATGACTTTTTTCTTTTACTCAGCGAAGAGAAAAGAAGGAGAGAGAGAGAGAGAGAGACGTGACGGGCGACGGTGATGTGATATTAATATCTTAATATGACAGGATGATGACAAGAGCAGCGTCTGGCCCGGTCGCGAGATATAATAAGGATACGACGAGGAAGAGAGAGGGTTTGTGAGGTTTGTTCGTTCGTCTGGCAAGATCGGATGATTTCTTGCAACGGATCGCGAAATGCACCCGGTGCTTGCGGTAGCATTCAATCGAACGCCGTAACCAGATTCAGACCGGGCCCATCTTCCTCAGATGCTACCTCGTTTCGCTAGTGAGCCTACTCCTTTTTTTCCCTTCTAGATAGGAGAGCAGAGGAGCTTGCAGATGCGGAGGCTGACTGACAGCAGTTCACCAGCTATTAGGCCTCCTATGCATAAAGCCCCCCCACAGGGTTGCGGAATTGCTCTGTCGCAATAAATCGTTCGCGATCGTGATAATAATTCTTCACCGTCTGCCGACCGACATGTCCAAATCGGAGTGGGATCGAACTAGGAATCCGCATCTACGCTACTCTAGTTGCCCACGCCGACTCGACGATGCCGGGACAGCTGTACATTCCATTCCTTGTCGACACAGCAACAGTCGGTCTATCGAGCTAGTTACCTTCGTCTTTATTTAGCAGCTCGTCGTTCCCCGGAGGGCGAACCCCTGTCACCAGAAGGGTCAAGTGGTGGAGCTGCACCATTAACCAGACTTCGATTTCCTCTTCGATGCGACCCTCTCTCCTCTTTCGCTTGAGCAGGGAAGCTAGGTGCGTGCATGTGGCCTTCGAATACGTCTTTTGAGGAGGCGAAGTCGCCCGCCCAGAATGCGACCGAACAAGCTTGGCCGTCCAGAATAGGCTTTCACCACTCTCGCTCCTAAGACACCCACTCTCCTTCGCTCAAAGAGGCTGAATAGGTCTGCCATGACGCTCTCAAGAAAACCTCAAGATGGACACAAGAACTTTAGCCACTTGGTCGGAAAATCTTTTACAATGCTCCAGTTGCCATGTTCAGAACTGATCTCTCCCGGTATCAGAATACTGCTGTTTCCGAGATGATTGCGTCCGCCAGACCACGGGTGGTCATTTAACTTACATAAAAACAGTCTCCGCAATAAGCTCTAAAATATCTACTATCGCCCTATATGAATTCAATCGATTGATCAAATTTCAAAGAAGCCAGAAAGACAATAAATTGCAAATGCAGCCCCAGATATATACAGTACAGCAGAGCAGAGTGTAGTGACATGAATTCCGGATATACCCGTCCTGATCTGTTCAAAAATTCAACAGATGCAACCTTATAATGTCTCGCAGACTCTGGGCATTGAAATCGAGACTGCAAAAAGACGCTTAGTAAACGCCGCTTCCAGATGCTCTAAACAGCATCGTATCCACACTCCATGAACTCCCGCATAAAACGGACAACCAAGTAACCCTCCATCTTAGCTATTCTTCCAAGCAGTCACCTGTATCCAAAGCCAAGCAATTAGCCACAACTCTATCTCCGACTGCCATCGACACATTTTATAATATAATTCTGCATCATATCATATCGTATCGTGACAGCCCTCGCGTAAATTTTGTCCAGTCCAGATAAAACCGTAAACAAAACAACCGACACAAAGAAAAGCAAACTCACCAGTAATCCTCTCCGCCGCGGTCTCGTTCACGTACCCCGCCAACCCACTCCCCGAACACGTCAACCCCCTCACGAACGCTCTAGTCATCATATCCGCCCCATAAGGATTCGTATGCGACCGATCCGTCCGCACAGGATACCACCTCTGCGTCTCCTCCATCCCCGCCCTCCTCATCAGATCCTGCCCGTACGCGAAATGATCCACGTAGTCCACCTTCTCCCACCCCGCGACAAGCTTGGAATACCCCACCCATTCCGTCGGGGTATCCCAGAACCCTCCCGTCGGTGAGAACGGATTATTCGTGGTCGGCGCGGTAATAATCACATTGACGCCTTTGGCCTTGAACGCTTCCGTCGCGTTGGCGATATACCCGCCGAACGTGAGCACCGTGACGTTTTGGCCCTGAAAGACGGATTCGCAAGTTTTGTCGATGTTCGGGCCAGGACAGACGGTTTTGCCGTTATCTCTTTTTTTGAGGTCGCCTTTTTCGTTACGCCCGAATTGGATGAGGACGTAGTCACCCGGAACTACGAGGGCGAGGACTTTATTGAAGCGGCCTTCGCGGGCGTACATGCGGCAGCTGCGGCCTGATACCGCGTGCGAGATCACGGGGATGGAAAAGTAGTCTTTCATGAATTGGCCCCAGCCTAGTATTCGGTGAATCCGTTAGCATTGCGAGGTACACATAATTGCATAAATATAGTCTCGCATATAAGCAATATTGTTTGCAGGTGTGCACGACATAATATTATATTAACAGCCAAGCTCGCTTCGATGCATCTCGACAGCTCTCGGCACCTCGATCTCGATCGATACGAGCAAGCATTATAACAGCAAAACAAGAATATAAAAAAAGACAAACCTTCATATTTAACCCCCTTCACACCATCATTCGTCCCACCTCTACACATCGACGAATCCCCGATAAGATGTAACGTCGGTATGGTCGGCAACTGCAACTCCACCTCGATGTCGTCCGCAGAATATCTCTCCATCGGCAACACACAAAAGTGGAAAAACACCACGAGGAAGAATATTGTTAATGGGGCCGTAATTCGCATCGACAGACGGAACAAGCTCGGCTTGTATGATGTATGGAAGGGTAGCATGATGGCCATCTTGCAGGAGAGTGGTGAGGGTGGTTTGAGGTCGGATAGGTTGGGCGATTTGCGGTTGAGATTCGGTTCTCCAGGAATTAATTCTCGATTTCAGTTGTCAGATTTTGAGAGAAATATATATTGATAAATGCTCTCCAAGCTTCCTCGATATTCAGATGTCGTCCTCCCAGAAGAAGAGTCTCTGTCGGTACTCTGGTTCGAATACTGTGACGTGCAGCGGCAGAGGCGTTGAGCTGCCCGTTCCCGCGCGGTGATATAAAACTTCACCGACGTTACCCAAACCCGAGCAAGTACAAAGTATGTTTCAGAAAGTAACAATAATAATAGTCTCTGTTGAAAAATAGAAATACGAATAAACTCCGTCGATAAACAAAGAAAACCCAGGAAAGAAGATATATTAACCAAAAAACAATAAAAGGGAAGTAAAGAGCGTCGAAGGGTCAGAAGTATTCGAAAATCCAAACACTAAGCATTCCATAAACCCGCTCCCATCCTGCAAATAAAGCAATCGATCACCTTAATTATCGGCTCATCGGAAAGGGGTCAGCAATGCTCTTCTAGTTCCCTTCCAAGGAATCATCATCATCATCACTACCGGCCTGTGAAATTGTGGAGCCCACTAAATTATTAACATCCGAATAAAAAACGCATGCAAACACTTTACTCGAGCATCTTAAATATATTATATTAGAATAGGGTATGTATATATTCCTCTCATCAACTTGTCACGAACCCAACTTCCCAGGTCAGGATGCTCCCAGCAAATCCACGAGACAAAGCAAATCCTACCCCGAAACCAGCAAATGTCAAATCTGGACCTTGACAGCTTCGACCCCTCGATTCGGCTGCTGGCAATTACCGATTAACAAGGGCGCAGTCTTTTTTGATTGTCGCCAAGGAATATAGCTCTCATTCTAAAGAAAGAAAGAAATTTGAAAATACCATGTAGAAAGGGTTTTGCGTCGGCCGGAATCCTCTTTGTTTTTTTCTGCGTCAGCCAAGGACTTGTGAGAGAGGTTCTTTCGGAACGCATCCGGTTTTACGTTGTCCTTGATACTTCTGACATTGCAATATAGCCTCGTGCAGTAATATTATGAAAAAGCTTAAAAAGTCGTGCAAAGAAAGGGTGGTCATTGTTGTGGAGATCGGATGACCGCCAAGAGCTTTCGCGGTTTCAAGTTTCTGGGGTTGGCGGCTGATTTCAGCTCATCTTCGCGGTCAGTGTTTGGTTAACGAGACAGAGCATCTCGAGTACAGTGAATTGTCTGAGAGCATCAAACCTTAGGCTTCCGGGCTTCCTTGGCGGACTCTAGAATTTGGTATTTGAGAGGAAATGGCTATTCGTAGATTGCAATGATCTATCCATTTTCGCCTCGCTTCTCTCGAGGTTTGATTCTCCCGATATCCTCAATATAGTCTTGCAATTGTATTATTTAAAGCTATATAATAATGTAGTTTAGAGTCCAGCTGTCAATTAAGCAGCCGCATTGAATTCGATATATACATCTCAATTCGTAACCAATATCAGTTCGAAATGGACTCTAAGAGAGAAAAACGGAAACCTGCTAACGAATATCCAAAATCAAGCAACGCCCTGGTTCAAAGTACAAATATGATCAAGCCAAAGGAATCAAACATCCATCACTTGCAAATCCTCAGATCGAATAAAAGACCCAATCGTCCGTATCCCCAACATCGAAAAACGGTTGTTGGCATTTCGCAAGCCAGCCACATCGCAGGTTATCCAAAAGTCGGCTCCATCCAGACTATAATATAGATACACTAATTAGCCAATAAATCCCATTTAATATAGTACCATCCAAAAAACAACTTACACCACGAGTCCCAATCATAGAATCGCACTCGATAGCCATCATCAGCTGCAAGAACCAATTAATCGTCATATCAGTCCTATTCCCAAACGTCTCAAGCTGGGCTTCCGGTCCAACATTCGCTCCTATAATAACAAATGTTAGTCCAGATACCCAGTACATACCAAGCAAGATAGAATTTCGCATATGTATCGCAACTGAAAAACCGAAACATACTGGGAATATCGCTCCAATACCAAGTCCAAGTCCAATCACTCGTAGTCCTCGCGTGCGCATCGACAACTTTATACTTTTCTCGCTCCTCCCGCAGATGCTCCGCAGCATCCGTAATAACATCCGGATTCTCCGTCGATACGAACGCGATCTTCCTATACCCCATCGGATTCTGCGAGATGAACGTCTCCGCAGCGTTCAGGTACTCTTTAAACGGCTTCAACTTCATTTCGATCCCCTTATCCCCGTGGCGGACGTGCATGCTGACCGATCCTGCTGGCATGGGGAATGGTATTCCCGCATCCTCCACGAAATCGTCGCCATTGAACGACAACGATTTCTGCAGCTCTTTATCCTTGCGTTTGCGGAGCAGTTCGGCCATTGTTCGGCGGTTGAAGCGCATAATGTACGACACGGCCTGTCCTCTCCACCAGTATTTTAATGCGTCGGGTGTGATCATGGGGAACATTCTCCTCAATGCGATTCCAAAGATGGGAGGGATGGAGCCCGGCGGGGTGCTCATTAGATCTTGAGGTAGGATTTCTCTCGCGGGAAGAACATAGTGATTGTCGGGCGTCAGGTCGTCAATCGTGCAGCTGGTTAAACTTTCGAAAAAACAGTCCATGGATTTGCCGCAGAGTTCGTGAGAGGATGGGTCGATGAAGTGTCGACCGGGACCGCCTTGGGGGTCGTATATTAAGATTCTATTGAACCGGAGTGCCGCATTGAGGTGCATGCTGACTGAGAATACAGTCGCTCCTAAAGTCTCGTAACCATATTAACGTCGGGTTGAACACCAGCGCCATTTTGAAGCTTCGTACCCAGTCCGAAATGCTCGTCATTAGGATAGTTCTGGATCAAGAGGAACTGCTTCTTCGAGCAGTCTTCCGGATGTTGGTGGTCGTATATATACTTTTGGGTGAATTTTGTCAACGACGGAAGGCCCTTGAAATACAAGTTAGCAAGCCGCTACACTTTATACCCAAGATGTGGTAAACGAGCTCTCGATCAAAATAGTACCTCGTCGTCCAAATCTTCGATATGTCGATTCCATGCCTCCTCGCTATCCAAATGATAAAGCCGCTCGATAGTCCGGCTCCTCTTATCCCCATCGGTATCCCCCTTCGCCAACCGCCTCAACAGCCCTTTATCCCTCTCGCTCAACTGGCTTTCATCATAGGTTTCGTCTGGGGCGGCATATTGATACCCGTTAAGAGTTTGCTGTCTTACTCGTTCTAAGGCCTCGTCTGTCGTAAGATCTTCCCATTTCTTCTCCACTATTTCCGTATAACTCTCTGTGGTTAACAAACCTGTACGAATGGATAGGAAGACAATAAATATCGCCCCTAACGAGACAGTGGCAAGAAATGATTTGGTTCTAGCCATCATACATTAGTAAAGAAGGGACAGGAAATTCAAACAATGCAGTTACACAGAAGTAATATAAGTATATATGTATGGGGAATAATTTAAACACTCTATCCCAGATACTATGTTCGATCGTTTTTACCCAAGGAACGGGACCGAGGATTTAAATCGAAAACCATAGATAAATTGGAAGGACAGTGTGAAGATCGTACCTCATTCTGCCAGTCAACCACGGCCAGGTAATAGACGGGACCTGTTGATCTTTTTAAGGCAAAGCGACCTAAATGGCATTCCTCACAGCTCACGTCAGTTATTTTCCCGAATCCCGAAAAGGTGGGTCAGTCTGCAGTATTCCATGGCTTTTTTTGTTTCGTTTCTTTGTAAAAAAAAAAACTGCAAGCTGGTGCATATGGGGAATATCATGCGAAGAGAGCTGTGCCTGTCCGCTTGACGAGGACCCACTACGCTCGTATCTTCTAGCTAACAGCCACAACAGCGGGAACGTTCACACCCCTCCTTACTCGAATCGTTCTCGTGCCAGTCTGCAGGACGGGCGCATATATTCGTCTTTGTCTTTTTTCGTGTGCGTGGTGATCGCGGTCGCAGCAAGCTTGAAAAATAAGAAATAAATAGCACGTCAAAGAGGACGGATAGGACGGCATGGTCCACTTGAACTGCATCTTTAATTCAGCCATCAAGCAAGTCCGTTTTAAAATTTTCTCTCTGTTTGATAAGACAAGTAGGTGGTAACATCCTGAGTCCGACGGACCCGTGGCGTGCCTGGGCCCTTGCAAGATTTCTGTGGTGTTTTGTGGTTAAGCGACGGGGATGTCAGGCCAACGTGTGGTGCAAACGGCTAATATTGGTCTTGGTATTTGGACCCCATTGCAGACCCTTCCGCGCCTATATGTAGCTGACATGCAGATACTCGTTAAGAAAGAAGACTTTTTTCAAACTCACACGGACCATGCTTGCGATAGAGAGGCAAATCGTTAAGTTGGCCCCTTGAAGCTGGTCCGGATACAATATAGATACTGGTCTAGGTTATATATCAAAAGTGAACACTTAAAAAACGTGTCTGCGAGGCATTTACCAAACTTTGGATGGAGCCGATACCGAGGATTCGTTTCAACGTTTCAAACTAGAAGAAAAATTGTTTATCACCCACCTGTAAAGAGAGAGGTTTGATAGGATAAGCCGGGAAGCAACAGCGCAAGCGGGACGTTGGGACGACAGACGACGTGTGTCTGTGCGGAAATTTAAACAGGAATCGAATCGTGAAGGTCCTCTTCAGCGACAGGTTACCTAGGTGGTTAGCTACAGTTCAGGAGATTGAGCCAAGCGACTGGGATATTTAGATTGTGGCGTTCACCTTCTGCGGCTTTCCGGCTGGTGTTTTAAACTGCACGCAGCCCGATGACCGATGACATGATTTCTCGCATCCCGCACGGGGCGCCAATGGCTTCGAGGTTCCGGCCACCCGTCGTATTTTCCCGAGTTACCAACTAATTCTCACAGCTTCCTTTCACAGATTTAGATGTTTTAACGGGTCTACGAAATTCTCCGTATTTAGGGGCAAGTTCGAATATCCAACAGACGCAACAACTAGCACGTTTCCCTCGAGATATGATACCTTTTTTAATCAAACAAATCGCAATGCCGTTCTGGTTCGATTCCCATATTAATTACAAAAATTATATATATTATCTTACATCAGTCATAAAAAGGAAAAATCATTATCGTATCTCGCAGTCAAGCCACACCTCATATCGGAATAGATTGAAATATGTATGCATGCAGGCGAAAATAGCCAGAAAAGAGAAGGAAAGGAAAAAAGGAACCACAATCTGCATTTGATCTTCCCAGGGTCTGCTATACGTACGGGCTTAATGTATATACCGCACCATGTTTATTATGAACTTTTGGCACACCAAAAACAACAATTCATTCTGCAACCAATGCAATCCACACTTACAAGCAGTACTCTTTAGGCGCAAGTGTTTTTTTTGTTGCGAGAGCCTATAGCTCGGAATTACTCTTCCACATAAGAACGCCACATACGTTGTATGTAACCGGAGTAGCGTTCTTCCTTTTATTTTTTTTTTTGTTTCGTGAGTAGGTTTAGTCTCTAAGAGTCTCGTACGCGGACCTCTCGCGGAAGTACTTTCCGAACCGATAAAAGACGAACGGAACGGCCATCAAGACGACGGATATAATGCCGAGTACTGATGTCGCGAGACCTATTCCGAGATTCGAGTACATCTGAAGAGCGAAGAGTGGGAATACGGCACCGAATCCGTATCGCAGGAGGCCGTTAGCTGCCATAGCGCTAGCTGCAGCGAGGTATTGGTAGGTATCCACGAGGTATGTCGCAGCCGAAACTAGAAGATGCTCGTTAGCATACTGTATTATCCAGCCAATCTAGTGCTCAAATGAAGTAATGTCGAGATGGAGTGGGGTAACCTACGGAAAATGAGCATCATTCCGAATCCAAACCAAATGGTGGATATAATTGGAACAATCCAGTGCACCGTCGACTTGCAAGTCCATGCAAACCTGCAAAGAGGAAAACGAACCACGGGGTTAGTATTATATATCACGATATAATTTATAAACCCAAATAGCTAAACAAGACGTAAGAGTCTCAGGTATTTACCAGAACAAACAAAGAGGTAGTCCGAAACTGCCCACCATGGCGCCGATTAACCGTAGTTCCACAGCAACATTTTCCCCATTCGCAATAGCATGTTCGTATCTCTTCTTGTATACAGTGCGGTCGATGACACCAAAAGTCACCGAGCCGAGGATTATACCGACCACATTACCCAAAAATACGAGTCCGCTCTGTCTTCTATCGAAATGGTGCTCCGTGCCAAAGGAATACGGAATGGCAGCGAAGAAAAGGAAGAGAACACCAAACACGAAGGCGGTGTATATCGAAAGCGCGATGACGATAGGTTCGGTAACAAGCATGTGAACTGGGCGAATCAATGTTACGGTCAAGATTTTCTTGAGCGCCTCGGAGCCCTTTGGTTGCGGCGGGAGAGGGTCTCCTCGTTTGATGGCTCGTTTTCTGAGGATGATTGGCTTGTACGTCTCTTTCATGAATGGGAGGAACCAGAGGAACAAGGGACCTCCGATTAGCAGGACGAGCCACATGGTCCAGCGCCAGGTATTGTTGTAGCTGATAAGACCACCGAATACAGGACCCAAGGAAGATCCTAGGAAGGGCGACTTTGGTAACAGTCAGTTGCTGAACATCCGCCTGCAGGTTATAAAGACACATAGAACCGACAACCTACCATAATGAAAAACATTGCAGCGAGACCGCCATCCTATTTACAGCTAGTCAGTATTATTATGGCAGCCAAGATGTGCATCTCAAAATCCTACCTTGTGAGTATCCCAGACATCACCGATCGTGCCTGCGCCAACTGCTAACGCCGGAGCGCCTACGCATCCTGCGATCAATCTAAGCTTTATCAGCGGAGAGATCGCCAACATTTGAAAATATATAAATACTCACCGGAATACACACAGCGCCGCAATATTTGGAGCCAATCCAGATGCCATTGTGAACAACAGAAACAGGGCAAAACTCAAGATGTACACGTATTTCCTGCCAAACATCTCGCTCAACGGTGCTATTTGGTATTTGGTGTTAGAGATCCCGGACTCCCACAGACAAGAACGCGCTACGATCAGCGAGGGGCAGAAAAGTCCAACGAATACTTACCAGCAAGCATAGGTCCTAAAGCGAAGCCGAGAGTATGCGTCGTAAGGGGCACGATCGCAACCTCCGTCGAAACATTGAACTCATTTTGAATCTGGACGATTGCTGTTGTATAAATTGGAGAAGCTAACGTACTATATTTCAGTTCATGTCAGTAAGAATATACCGGGAAGTCTGGAGTCGAAGGTTCCAACTAACACCACAAAGCCGAAAAGTGCAGGCGGCAATGTCTGGAATGTACGGTCGATAAACGACCAGTTCCTCGGGTTATCAGGATCGTCCGGACCGTCCCAGTCTAGACCTGCGGTTCCAGTAGGGGGTGTAACGACTTCCTCTTGTTTTGTCGGCTGCTTTTCAACATCAAGTTGGTCCACGTCCACTTCGTTCACAGGAGTCTGGAATGCAGTTGCACTGCTGCGATTAGAGGCGTACAGCACTCTTGGCTCCTCAGTGGTTAGCTCCTGCATCTTTCTATAACCACGAGATACTTGCAGAAAAACTGTCAAGGATTAGGACTATTGTCAAAGATTAGAAGAGGAAATATATTACAAGATTGTGCGACCCGGTATACGCTTAGATTTTGGCAGGTGGTATTTTATCTTTCTGGGCGGCTATCCTACTCCTTAAGTAAGCCTGCAGTCCAGTCTAAGTTATAGCGAATCGAGGTACGCTATATTTTAGACTCCCATAGAACAGGTCTGATCTGGACAAAATAAACTATCGAAATTGTTAAATATAATAAATATTGCGTGATATAATATCATTCAACGTTTTTGGTTTTCGAGAATAATGAAATGTCCATTCTGCATCCGTTTAACCGTCTGGTCTATCCTGGTAATACGGAGACCGATCCTCTCGAGCTCTCCGTTAGTGTGAGGATGCAGTCATGAACACATCCAATTGGCATTGTTTTCCTGCAGCAAAAGCCAAAAAACCGAAGGCCTGATGGAAGTGTTCGGTTGGACCGAGAATAACGTGACCCAACTAAAGCCCCCATTGCAGGTCGCAGGTGAGCCATGGATGGACGTTGTTCGAACCCGTTGCGGTTTTTGGAAGAAAAGTGGCCGGCCGAGCCGAAGAGGCTGCAAGGTTTAGGTTTTAGATTGGCGGCAGGACACTTCGCGGTTCGCTAATTATCGGTCGAACAATAGCCCTTCGCATCTCGCAGTGGAGAGTTTAGACCCCGTTCAGCATAGCTCGAGCTCGTGCGATCCTCTGAACCTCGGCATTTTTTCAGCTGGCGGAAGGTTGAAATTAATCATCATGGCTGACTCATGGCTGGCTCACCTCTTTAGAGTTCGTTGGTAGTTATCTGATCGATCAAGATAAGAAACTTGCAACACGACTCCGCGTTGTTAGCGCCAAGCCATACCCACTTTTTCGAATTTCGCACATTTTTATACGACCTCTTTCGAATTCCGGTCAGCTGGACCTCGAAACCATGCTCACTTGCACCCCTTTCAGATTGCACCGTCGGCCCGTCTGAGGCACTTTATTCGGCTTCCTGTTTTCCGGCATGCAACGGCATCGGTCTCAGGTCTTCCGACGCGACTCTCTCCCCCGATAAAGCCGACCGAATCGGGTTTCAATAAGTAATTCGTTCCTGGTTCACGGAGAAGACCGAAGCCAACAGTTCGTAGGATCTCAAGATGGCTATATTATCGGCGCCGCTTGACAATCCTGTGAGATCTCTTTGCGCCATCTACGCAGCTCGAACGTTGTTTCTCCTCGTATTGGCTTGGACCGCCACATACTTGTTTCCAATATTTTCACCCCTTGGTTATGACACTAGCAGTACACATATTACTGGCGCGCACGGCAATTACGCCCCGAAAGAAGCCGTTGACCCTTCCGAACCGGCATTTTTTGTAGAAAGCGTGGAGAGACTAGTTACGGCATTAACAAGGTGGGATGCAATATACTTTATCAGCATAGCGAAGCACGGCTACCGCTGGGAACAAGAGTGGGCGTTTGGACTCGGACAATCCTATCTATTAAAATGTATGTACACTTTTAAGCCTCCCGATTGTTGCAAAACTAACAAAATAAACATTAAAAATTAGGTTTTCAAAGCGTCTATGGTCTCGTTTTTAGTTTCGAAATAAGCCCAACATCTCAGATCTTTTTCTTCTCGCTACTTTCTTGCATATCCCATCTCGTCTCCGCAATTGTGCTGTTTCGGTTCACGACACTCTTATTCGAGACGGCCCAGCCGAAAGGCGCAGGATCCAGCGGTGTACCCACAACCTCTGTTGCTTTCGTTGCGGCCACTTTACATGTTTTGTCTCCGGCTGGGATATTCTTAATCGCCCCGTACAACGAGTCGATATTTTCTGTTCTCTCGTTCCTCGGTTATTGGCTATACGCATATGCCATCAAGAATACTGCGGTAGATGGTCAGCATGCGCTTAGCAACGAGGTTTCCCTTTTGCTCTCTGGATTTCTATTTGGGATTTCGGCTCTGTTTCGTTCGAATGGAGTTCTGAATGGAATCCTGTTTCTCTTCGAAGTTTCCCGGTGCCTATGGCGTTTGACCTCGGGAACGAATACTATCGCCAATATTCGACTACTCCTAGCCAGCGGCCTTGCCGGTGCACTCGTTGGAATCCCAACTGTTTGGAGACAATATGAAGGATGGTTGGAATACTGCACCGTTGATGCTTCCACAAAGCGAGAGTGGTGCTCAAAGTCTTTACCATCCATCTATAGCTTTGTCCAAAGTCATTATTGGTATGCTATTCACTTCCATTCTCTTGCCGACCGTTGGATGCTGATGTTTATCTCTACTAGGGGAGTCGGTTTTATGAAATATTGGACGCCAGGAAACATTCCCCTGTTCCTCTTAGCAGCACCCATGCTCTATGTGCTACTCAAGGCGTCTTTGGATATTTTGAGCATTCTTACACCGGTCAAAAATAACCTCTACTCGATCCAATTAGGCCAGACGAATAGAGAACTACTCTTTCGATTAACTGTGCCCCAACTATTACTAGCCATTCTCGCCGTCACAAACTATCACGTGCAGATTATAACAAGGCTTAGCAGCGGGTTGCCCATGTGGTACGTGGTCATGGCAGCAGCTCTCGTTCAATCAACAGCGACGGGAAACTCTGCATCCGAGCCTCAAAACGACGCAGGTTGGTGTCGGCCCGCGCTTCGGTTCTTCGTAGGGTACCAAATAATCCAGGCGGTTCTATATGGCGGATTTCTTCCACCTGCATAAAACAATATTGGAAATTCGGCCTCCGGTGTCGCAAAGAGGATTGCCTGAATAGGAATCATACGAGAAAAACTGCTGCCATCAATAGATTCTGCACGCACTGCGCCATATGTGGCAGTTAAATGTGGCTAATGCACTGTTCATCCCAACATCCCAGTTCCAACATCCCCGCAACACTTCACCAATAGAAGCCTTCGCTTCTGTGGAGACCTTGCTCGCTTGACGTCAAGCGGTGGTTGGTGCTCACATCAGTCACGACGTTACGACATTTTGACACCATGGACCATTTCTCCTACATTTCAGGTTTTGGTAATCGCACAGGCAAACGTTTGTCTACCATCTCCCGCATTGAGCTACCCTGATCGTTCTTTTCCGGCTGTGCGCTTTTCCTCATCCTGCGATGATGACCCTTCTTGGCATGGAGGCAAAAGTCTCGTTCGACTGGTGTTCTGGATGGTGACCACATGAATTCGATTGCAGAAAGATGGCAATTTCGGTGTTTTTTCGACGTGTTAGACTAGATACAAAAGTACGCACCTATATGATAATCTCTTATATTATATGGCTCGGCGTTGAGTGAACTGCCTAGAATCTTGCTAGAGAAAGAGGAAAGAGATGATAAAGTAGACACATCCGCCTTAATTGTTAGTGTGATTTTCTATTTTATGTTTCGAAAGTTTCCTCGATAATACCTAAAATTCCGAATTTACTGCTTGAATCGTAACCCTGAAAATTAAGAGAATCCGACAGGCAAGACAGGCGAATTGCGTTATATGCGACCAGGGAGAGATCATTACACACCATGCGGTGGTCAGCAGCCTCGCTAGTAGTATTAGCAGGATGCATTTCCGGGGCGTCGATAGATAGGCGGGAGGATACATCACCAGAAGTTTGCCTAAGGTGGGCTCACCAAGGTAAGACCATTCCATTACTTTAACACAAACTTTATAAATACACCTTGTTTCGATTCGGAAGCTAACATGCCTTTGTTACACAGCGGCGGTGGTCGATACAACATTATACATTTACGGCGGGAGATCAAAAACATCTTCCTTACAAACAGAAAACACCTGGAGTAAGTTTTCCGCACAGCTTATATCGTAGCTCGCCAATGTATGTCTTCGATAACTAACGCGGAACCGATATTCCAGACAACGACTTCCTCAAACTCGACCTCTCGAAAAACTTTGACATCGCCTCCGCTCCTATCCAAGGTCTACCAAAACCCAACGGTCCTCCATCGGTAGCACTAGGCTACCTCTGGAACGACTTCACAGATCTATACCTCTACGGCGGCCAATACTCTGACACCCCGCCAGCCCAACCCCAAGATTTCAAACTATGGCGGTATTCGATCAAAGACGCCTCGTGGTCCGTGCCAGATACAACGATCCAAGGCGGCGGTCAGATCCAAGGAGCAGCCGAGGGCGCTGGTGTTTCCGTTCCGAATAGCGCGAAAGGGTACTATTTCGGCGGTCATCTGGACGGGTATACGACGAAAGGGTGGAGTCAAAGTATTCCGCGGTTGTATCTTACGAGTATGGTTGAGTACGATATGAAATCTGCCAAGTGGATCAATCATACCGAGGAGGGTGCCAGTTTTCCCGAAAGAGCGGATGGGGTGTTGACGTATATCCCGTGGGGCGAAGAGGGCATTCTACTAGCCCTCGGTGGAGGGAATAATAGCACTTTCTCCCAGCTGAACATTATCGATGTCTTCGATATCAAGAATAACAAATGGTTAGACTCCTCGAACTTACCTTCAAAACATATCTCAGAATTAAAGGACGAATGCTAATTCTTCACGAATACAGGACTAAACAAGCAACATCCGGTCCAACTCCTCAAATCCGAGTAAACGCCTGCGCGGCGGTCTTCTCAGCCCCGGACAATTCATCCCACAACGTCTACATGTACGGCGGACAGAACCTCCAACCCGCCGGCGAACAAACGCAATACGACGATCTCTGGATCCTAACCATACCATCCTTCACCTGGGTGCAAGTAGACACGAAGGGGCAATCTAACCCTCCAGCCAGAGCCGGTCATACCTGCCATGCCTACCGGGGCCAAATACTCGTAATAGGCGGGTACACCGGCACCGAATTGGTAAGTTCCCCACCTACCACCATAAACTCCATCAAATAACTAACGATACTCTTAAAGAGCTGCGACACAGGCGTCTACGTCTTCGACGCCTCCCGTCTCGAATGGCAAACCAGCTTCCGAGGCGGCGAGGGCACCGGCGGCGATTCGACAAATATATACCAAGGCAGCGAGGACCTCTTCTACGGCGTCCCCGCCTTAGTAGTCTCGCAAGTCGGCGGCGGCAGTACCGGCGGCGCAACAGTAACCGCCCCGGAGCGAACACCGGTTCCCGACTCGCCGCTCACGGGCACGAATCCAGATTACACCTACAACCCAAACGCCAAACCGAGTCAGATCCTAATCACGTCAACGATATCCGGCTCCGGCGGGGTGCGAACCACAGTCATCACCGCCACACCGACGAGTAACAACAACAACGGCGGCGGTAATAACGGAAATAGTAACGACAGTGACCCACCCATCGGAATAATCGTCGGCGCTACAGTCGGCGGCGTCGCTGTAGTCATCGGCGCTCTGTTATTCTTATTCTTCCTCTGGTATAAACGCAGGGTTAACAAACTTCGGGAATCTTACGAAGAAATCCGGGCGAATGATACGCTTATGGGTGCGGATGGTAGACCGATGTCCAAGACGAGCGGTGGGTATGCTGCTACCGCGGAGAACGGACGAAGTCGAGAGGACCTGATGGAAGGTGTCGAGCCGACGTTTTGGGGCATGTTGCTACAGCCGAGGCGAAGTTTGAGGGTGGTGAATCATTAACCCGCCCGCTTTCACGTTCGTTTATTTCGATGTTTCTTAGTTTTCTTTATCATTATTATAATCTTTGGAACGATCACTACTTAGCGCTGTTTTTTTTTTTTTCGAATTATTGTTTAGATATCTTCCTCCCTTTGATTACTATTTTCTTTCCGGGAAGCTTATTGATTTTTGTTTAGCGATGTTTCTTTTCATGATAATGATGTTGAAGTACTTAAGGCACAAGCATATATACCAATGATGTCAGCCAGTCTGTATTTCTTGATATTCTCTTTTTTCTTAAACCCACTTTACCCACACAAAGCCAGCCAGCCATCAGATAATTTTCTTCAAAATGCCCAATTCAAATCTCCAGACGCCAGTCCTATCTACCGCAAATATACCAAAATGTACCAATATAACATACAAAAAAGCAAATTTCAGACTCACTCAATCGAAACACAAATAAAATACTCCCCAAAATACCACATCTACAATCCCCCGATACCAAAAAAAGAGATAGATTATAAATCCCATTGCCCCCCACCAACAGCACACCCCACCGCCCTCCCCTCAGAAACCTCCCTCCCAACCCGCTCCCTCACCCTACACATCCCCACCAGCGCCCTCTCATACCCCGCCAAATCAAAATTTCCCCCTCCGAACCCCAAAATCGCAATAACCTCCATCCCCTTAACCGTTTTATACCCAACAACGGTAATCCAGCTACCTTCAACGATACGGGGCAACGACTTCTCCGCGTCCGCCTGAGTAGATTGCAAGGCGATATCAATCGTAGCGTTGATAGTGTACACTGGTTTATTCGGGGTGGTTGAGCTCACGACGGTAGGTGTAGGTTTGGCCGGTATTACCGCCGTAGTAGATACATCCAGTTGCCCTTTCCGTTTCGTATTCTCTTTACCTTTACTTTTGCCTTTTACTATCGTTTTCCCGTTCGTTTTAACCTCGTCCGCCGGTATATGATTCTTCATCAATACCGGATTCGGTTGCGCGGGTGGTATTTTTCTTCTTCGTAGTCCGTATGATAAGGGAACAGGTACATCGATCGAAGGACGATGGTGGAGAACGACCGTACCCGTTGTAAAGTCGTAGAATTGCACGCTATATTCACGACGTTAGAAAGTAATTAAAACTCAATTTTTTTTAAAAAAAACATATATATAAAATATAGAATAAAAGATGAGAAAGCAACATACCATCCCAAAACCCGCACCTTAGCTCCAACGGGCAAATAACGCACATTCTGAATAAACTGCACTGACGCAGGTAACGGTGTATTTGCCATCTATCCCCAAATGCCCCCCCTCTCCAATTTCAAAACCAGGGAGGGTTGACAAAAAAAAGTAATCGTCGTCGACGTCGTGTAATCAACTCGGTAACCGCACACCCTCGCAAAATGACGTTAAATCCAGATCAATCCGATACACAGCAAACCCGCTTGACCGGCTCATTATTTCTTTTCTTTTCTTGTCCGTTCGGGATGGGAGTGTACATGTATTTAAGAGGTGTGTAACGTATTCGGAGGGAGGTTAGTGCGGGGGATCGATGAGTCGTCGTCGAGTGGTGATTTGATCAGTGTGTGTGTGTGTGTGTGTGTGTGTGGTGAGCGAATGCTGAGCAAAATGGGTGAATGTTGACGCGTGCCGTCGCCGGTAGCAACGAAAAACGCCAAGAGCTGTAGAACTCCCCGATCCCTGTTAAGTACGGGATCTATAAAAATGCCACAAACACAACGACAACATATAATCACTCACAGCATGTGATAGAAAAGTAAACTGGCAGAGTGTTCTTCTTAATCTCATATAATTCTTGTTTTATTCAAAGTATTCATCTTCCCCATAATCATTACAGTGTAGATAATAGTAGTGATATCTGCGACAGAGTAAAGTCGGGCACAGAAAACGAGAAGAACTCGAAGTTATAATCCGCTTCAAAAGATAGTTCTCGATCTTACAGCCTCACTTATTTACAACAGCATAAGTAAATATAAAATACTCACCTGCCCCATCCTCAACTGCAACTTCCTCCAGGTATACGATACAGTATACTAGATGTAGCGATATCTCCTCTTCCTCTTAGCTCAAAAGAACAGTCATCTCATAAATAAAAATACCTTTCGTCTTTCGTTTTTTCTTCTGTAGAAGCTCGTCATGTATCCGCCATGACTAGTCTTCGTCATGACAATCTCGTAATATATGCGAAACCACCTAGCTCGAGTCTTATAAGAAACCCAAGAAGAAAGAAACCCAGGAAATGACAGGCCGGCAGTCCGAATATCGAAATATACCTCCCACCATCATGATCAATCCCCACTCCAGCATAACAAAGACTAAATTTAAATAAACAAAAAGCCGTGGGGGGACATAATATCGTCGTTGCCATGATAAAAACAAAACAAAAAGACAAAGAGAAAAACAAAAGACACCATGAAAGAGTCACCCCCGAATAAAGACGAAACCCATATACACATAAAGAAAATTCAGTAAGTAAAAGTAATGAATTCGTCAAAACAGACCTTCACAAAGGCAAACGACAAAGATCGATCCCATAGTGATACAACCCACATACCCGCTTTAAATAAAACGGGAACGCAGAAATAATTGAAGTTAAAAAAAAATAAACCCCATGGATGCAAAAACGCGAAGTCAAAAAGGAATATATGTACTCGGAAGCAATTGTCATCTTTCTGATAAAAGATAATATTAAAAAAAAAAAATCGCGGACCCGACCAATCCGATGAGATAAAAAGAGACAGGAGGAGAAAAACAGTAAAGATACATCTGCGGAATACTCGAATAAGTCGAAATATCCTAAACAAGATGAAAAATGAGAGTCAGGAAAAAGGAAGTGACATCGAAAAAAGAGTGACATCAGATAAAAGGCAGGTAGAAGTAAAAGTAAAGAGAGAGAGACAAAAAAAAACATCAGTCGAGTCCGTAATTCCAACACCTATATACGCCGAAACAAACATATACACGCCTTTCCGTTGAACGCCGTTGAGAACAAAAGCACGAAAATGTAAGATAATCAAAACCTGCTCGTAACACCGTCGCTTGAAAATGCCCATTTGGAAAATAAAGGAAGAAAGGGTATAGAGGAAAAGGGTGGATAAGAAGTAGAAGAGGCAGTGATGGTCGGTGTGACGAGAAAGAGCAAAATCAGGCGTATATAAAGTTAGGTCGCAGATGAATCATTGCTGTCCTTCGATTGCGGTACGTTTGGCAACAGGCGAGTTGTCGGGCGTGGTATCCGCGGATCTCTTGACGCCCGTGATTGGAGATGTCATTGGCGCAGGAATTGTGGTCATTGGTGTGGGTGCAGGAATTGTTGGTGGTGCAAGAGTTGGTGCAGCCATGGGTGTTGATCCGGCGCTGGCTTCGGCAGCTTTCTTTTCCTTTGCGGTCTTGAGGTATTTGAGGAGCCGCGCTCTCTTATCAGCGCTGATCGACATTCCCTTGATGAGCTCTCCAACTTGAGCGGCAGGAAGTCCCTTAGAATTCGCCGCTTGTTGGGGAGTAGACGCGCTGTCCGCAGCTTGTCCTTGAACCGGAGTCTTGGGGGCTCCAGGCTGAGAAGGATCGGTGACGGTGGGAGTTTTAGCAAGTGGAATCGGGGCCGTCTTGACAGGTGTAACCACATGAGATGCGGCAGGGGCCGGAAGTTGAGGAATAGGCTGTACGTTCGTAGTAGTAATAGGTCGCTGTTGGTGTGGTTGTTGCGAACCAGCGGCGGTGGCGGTCGGAGGAGCTTTTAGAGCTGGTGCCTTGGGTGCGGTACCTTTGAAAATTGGTGCCTTCGTCCCCGTGGTTTTCTTAAATTCAGCCCACAGAGCTTTCCTGACCTCTGGGGAGTTAACGCTATGGCCTGGGTACTTTTGCAGATGCTCCTTCATAATTTTGATGAATGTAGGATTATCCAGGAGGTCCCTAGCCTTGCTATCAACCTCAGATGACACAGTCACATTTGCCGAGGGAACAGCTGGATGTGAAAGAACAGCAGGAGGTCGGTTGACCGGGGTGGCTGGTCCCGGGGTCGGGATGATAGTATTAGTGGGATGGACAGCTGGCCTTGGCTGTGGAATCGGCGCGGCAACCTGATGCTGACGGACAGTTTGTTGAGCTTGAACGGGAGTTCGGACTTGTTGAGGAATCGGGGCCACGATCTTGCCGTTCGGAGTAACCGGAGCCGCAGTCGGTTGTGGTTGTGCCTGAGCAGGATTCCAAGCAGGTGGGGGAGGAACACTAGCTTGGGTGACGACTCGCTGTTGAGTCGGTTGCTGATTCTCAGCGCGCGGGGCAGTATTCAATTGAGCGACCGCATTAGCAACCTGAGGAGTTGGCGCGGCAGGTGCCGGAGTCTGATAAGCGGACTGTTTGAAGGTTTGCATAGCATTAGCCTGATGTGGTTGATATTGCTGGGCGAACTGGTTTGAGTGAGTGAATTGGCCGTTTTGAATCGAAGCCTGGCCCCAGGTACCGCCCGAAGGTCCGACCATAGGAGGTTGCGAAGGACCTTGAATAGACGCATGAACAGCGTGAGGACTTCCGGTATTCAACTTTCTCTTCTTTCGTTCCTTGTCGATATTTGCTCCGTCCACAATCTTCCAGATAAATCCCTTTCCAGATCGCTCCCCTCGTTCAAACAAAGTCGATCCACCACCCTCTCCGGATCCTCGTAAATTGTGTCGAACCGACGATTGCCACCCGGTGGTTTCAGCTCTGACCTTAAAGTAAGGGTAGGTATTTTCCAAGCTCCTGTAAATCTCTGGAAGCGTCAGAGCCTTCTTCTCCGAGTTTTGAATCGCATCGAAAATCATAACGGTGTAAGGCAGCGAGGGTTTGGCGAGCTGCTCAGGGGTGAAATCCTCCTCGCGGGCAGGTGGGCTCTTAGTCCTCTTTCTCTTTCGCTCCTTTGGGGCCTTGGTCGGCTTCAGATCTTTTGCCGCTTGTTTCTCTCTAATCTTCGCCTCTTTCTCTTCCATCTTTTGTTTCCTTCGCGCCTCCTTCTCCATTTGCATCTGCATCTTCTCGCCTTCCTTCGCAAAGAGTTTATCAACAGGGAGACTTCCGTATTTCGTCATGTCAAGATGGGCGACATTTCCTCCATTCGCGAGAAATTCCTCCTGTGCCTGTCGTTTGAGTAGCTTTTGTTCGCGAACCGAAATACCATTTTTCGGTGGTCGTCCACGTCCTCGCTTGACAGGTGGAGGGGGCATCAAAGAAGCATCGTCGGTACCATCTCCCTTTCTCGGCGTAGGAGTTCCCACATCATTACTGGCCTCACGACTGTCGAGGTCGCTACCTTCGTCTTCGTCGTCGCCATCGTCCGAATCATGGGAGGAGGAAAGTTCGCTGGAGAGTGTTCGACGTGGCCTGACCGAATCGAGATACTTTCGTGCTTCCTCATCCTTATTTCGTTCAAGTTCATCCATCAATACCGGGTCCGGAAGAAACCAAGTGAACGAAATGTTTCCGAATTTAATATCATCGTGGGTGTGCAATAAAGCCTTCTTGCCATTGGTATAGAGCCTTTCCTTGCCAGCCCGAATCAATTTAAACCCAGTGTCGGAAAGCGCCTGCATGATCCAATTCGACGTCGAGTAGTCGTACCAGATGTGTAAATGTCGGCGCGAGATCGAAGAGACATCAATGTAGGGAGGCGGAAAGATGGGGACCTTGATTTCATCGGGTCCGAGATAAGTCTTCCCATGATACGCTCGGCTTTTCCGTTTTCCAGTTTCCTTGCCCTGCCTTCCGATAACAATATTGACCGAACTGAGGTAGAAATCCTGGCCGTAGTGAAATTCGAGTTTTGCAAAAGCCTCAATTTCGGGGACGATCCCATGTCCGTTATCCGATGGGAACCAAGCTCCGCCGTCGACCTCTTTCAGAAGTTCTTCTGCGATTTGTTCTTTGGTCAGGCCGCTGTTTTGTAATGACTTCATGTCGATGGTCGAAGAGGCTATTTGTTCGCTCAGAGGTCTTAAAAAATCGGGATCGGGAGAGTGCTGTAATGATGTAGAAGGAATGTCAGTCAACAGGTCGAGTCCGTCGAGTGGAATGAATGAATCTATATCCTCGAGTCGCAATATCGATTGTAGCCAGTCCATGTCTGAGTAACTCAGTCTCCCTTCATCGCTCGGGTTCCCCGCAAGAGAGCCATGACTATTGCTCATTGAGTCCATTGCAGCCATAGCTGCGGCGACAAGACTTGCCAGAATGAAAGGGTTTGAAGAGGTCTTTTCTTGATCCGGGGGGGAATGGGGAACGAGCTGGGGATTATCGATGGATGGAGAATGAAGGCGTGTATAAAAAGAAATCTTGAAATGTCGAGAGAGGGTATGCAAGGAAAAAAAAAAAAAAAAAAAAAGAAGGTTTGACAAAATTGTCACAGTTTTCTTAGGGTGACAGGGGAACGCAAGAGTCGACAAGGTTTGTTGAAAGAGAAACAAGAGTGAGTAAAAGAAAAGAAAGGAAAAGAAAAGAAAATTAGACAGACTATGCCTAATAGTATTTCTGGTAGGCGATGCATATCGGGATGCGACGAGCAAATTAGGAAAATCGGCAGCGCCAAACAAACTCACCTTGGTCGGATGTTCAACCTCAACGATTGAGGGTTTAGCAGTAATGACCGGAGACAGCATCGATTTCGCCTTCACCTTATTATTACTACTATTATTTCTATGATCATCACCATTGTCGTCTTTACAGTCCGTCATGACCGTGTCAACGAGGGTGGTGTCACAGTCATCTTTGGACGCCCCGACAAGGGTATCCTCATTGTTCAAGGTTGAAGCGCTGGCAGCGGGCGAGGTAGCCAGTTTGGGATTTGCGTTGCCGTTGGAAAGTGTGTCATTGATCGCTTCGGGACCGGCGGCGGTCATGGTCGGTCCTCCATTCGCAAGTACGGTGATATTCTCCACGCGGGCATCCATCTCCTTCTCGTCTCCTGCGAATCGCACAGCTTCATCCGGCGATGGGCACGGCGTCATTATTTGTTCGGGGATCGCGACGCGCCCTTCTGAATGTCCGTTCATCTCGCTGTCAGCCATATCGAATTCGCAGTCGACTTCTTTCGGGTTCGAAACTTTTTGTTTTTTGGTTGTCGACGGTCTTACGGATATATCTTGGAAGATGGATTAAAGATATATATAAGACCCTGCGGTATGCAGCAATGTTGTTTAAGATCTCTGCATTCGGTTAAGAGATCTATTTTATTTTTCTTTGCGTGAGGGTTTTATCGGATTTTTAAATTTTTATTTGATTTATTTGATTTCCTCGACGGGGAAACCGAACCGATTCAGGTTGAATGCAAGGAGCCGTTCGATAAGGTTTTTAATGTCGAGGGCGCCAGGAGGGTTTTCGGATGCGGTCGTCGTATTGAGATAGGCAGCTGGCGCCGAGAGATTCGTCGAGTGCGGTGTGAGATCGCTTATGTTGCGCAGCGACAACGTGGAGGGTGAATCTGGTGAGAAAGGCGTGGTTTGGTCGGAATGGGTGTTGATGGAACGGAAGTAGAGAGGTGGTCGTGGTAGTGGTAGATCGGCTCGTCGTTCGGCTAAAGAAAGCGACAGCGAGCGGGAACTAAGAGAAGTGATCGGTGATCGAGAAGAAGTCTGTTGAGGGAGAGGAGATGGTCTTCTTCTTGTTGTATTTCGTGTTTGGATAGCTTGGTTTCTGGTCTCGGCCGGAGCGGATAATTCGATGGTGGTTGGAAGAGAGAGATGAAGAGAGAGGTCAGTCAGTGATGGATGGATGGGAAGGAGGAGGAGCGGCCGCCTCGAAACCGTCTTGCGTTGGGTTGGCGGATCCGTTTGTCACAACGCAGCAACACATTCCATTCATCCATTCGGTCACACACACACACACACACACACCAACCACATCGTCGATAGTACGTCGACGGGTCACTCCTGCCACACCGCAGTAAATACCCTCGAATCTCATTCGTATTTTAAATTGATTGTTAAGTTTATTTCTCCACTCCTCTTCGAGTCAAAAGAGTGCGAATCAACAGGTTTAGGGCTTACCCGCCCCCTCCATCAATCAAACATCTCCATCCATCCATCCGTCTACCATTATGTACATGTACAATCGTTATCTTCCAAGATAAGTAATATAATATATACCGCATTGAAACTCCCAAAACCACCACGTTGAACCACCCGATTACTACACACGGAATACTCCTCACCCGTAATACCATCATCACATCCCCCAGCCAACCGTCGGCCTAAGCAATCACCCACGCCCTTCTTCCCCCCCCCAGCCCTCTTACCCTTCCCCCATTGCATCGGCATCTACACCCAATCCAATCCACCACAAGCCCCCTCCATCGCCTCTCACTGGCTAGTTTGCTATTCCCCGAACGGTGTGGGACATCAGCTGTTCTTACTAGTTTTCTCGCGTAGGAGTTCCCCTCGTCTATTCTTCTAAACAAAGAAACAAGGCAACCGAATCCGCGCGGTGAGCTATTCCCCAGATAGCTGTTCAATTCGAGTTCTTATTTAGATTTACAGTTAACTGACTTCCAAGATTAATATCTTCCCAAAATAAATCCTGAATCTGATCTGTGGGTAATACAAACACGGAGGGGTATACCAAAAATACCTCTTCGGTCTCCGGATTCGAACCTGCTGGAATTCTTCGGGCCAGGTTACGTAGACCCCCACCGCTGTTCGGAATCCTCTTCACTTCCGCATAACTTCTTCTACCATAGATATCAAACTCGTCATTTTACCTTCTCAAAACTCAACAATGGCAGGTAGATATCATACCAAAGTATATCGATACGATACGATAAGATAAACCAAGACAACTTCCAATCCCAATCCATCATGTGACATCCATATAATTAATCAATCGCACACCTCGCCAGATAACCCAAGATAACCAAGATACCGATATACCAAGATACCCCACCGTAGCAACTTAAAGTGTATCATGTAACTTACTAACTTAAAAAAAAAAGCATCATGGATCCTCCAACGCACTTACACATGTATCAGATACAGAGGCCA
Organism: Orbilia quercus; assembly: GCA_036971405.1. Classification (NCBI taxonomy): domain Eukaryota; kingdom Fungi; phylum Ascomycota; class Orbiliomycetes; order Orbiliales; family Orbiliaceae; genus Orbilia; species Orbilia quercus. The sequence continues at coordinate 2,501,564 of JAJTUE010000002.1, read as the reverse complement.
ATCCTCCACGGGGTCACCCCAGCCAGATCTCCCTTGAATTCTGTCATGTCGCACAAAGATAAAAGCTTGAACCCGGACGACCGCAAATCATAATTACCTACATACATACATACTTAGTACTTGCTCTGCTTTGCTAGCTCCTGCCACAAGTACAGCAGACTACGAGTTGATATGTCAATACTCGTAGCAACGAATATCTACCTTGCACACTATACTATCATACGCATCTTAATTTAATTTCACTGCTTATATAAAAAGAAAGAACAATATACCTAAAAACCTAACCAAATAGGAAAAAAGTAGTAATAACTCAATTCAAAAAAAAATTCAATTCCAAATGCCGCTCAAAATTATTAAAAAGTAAAGAAATACAAGGAAAACCCATCAAAAAAGCGATTCATTCTACCGGCAGCAATTCAAAGGCAAACAAGTTTCAAAAAAGAGGTCGAAAAATCGAATTAATTAATGAAGTAAAAAAAGAGGTGTTTTCATGCCTGGTATCATCAACAGCGAACAAAGAAGAAGAGAGATCGAAGAGGGATCGGAACAATCGGGATCACAAAACACACAAATTTGTATATAACAGCAAGAGGAAAAAAAAAACAGAAAGTGCACAGCAAATGCCTTGATGCCTGAAAAGAACCATCGAATATCAAGCTTTGATGCGGTCTGGAAAATATGATATCACAGAAAGTAAAATAAAATAAAAAAGAGTACATTCAGAAAAACCATCCGCTCATTTCAGCTTCTGGGCAATCTTACGGAAGAAAGCAGACACCCTTCTCTTCTTTTTAGCCTCCTTGTCGTCTTTAGCTGCCGTCGTTGTAGCTTCGGATGCAGGTATGCCGTTGGGTCCCTCAGCTGTCGGTGCAACCTTATCGGCGACCTTGTCTGCGGTCTCAGCGGTGGCGCCCTTAGCCTTATCTGCGGTCTCGGTGGCAGCTTCGGTAACCTTCTCCACGGCGGTGGGCTCTTCCTTCTTTGGTGGCTCGACGGTCTCAGGCTTAGTCTCGCCCTTGGTGATAGCCTCCTCGACAGCGGCCTTTTGTTCAACGGCAACCGGGTTGGCAGAGGCCTCGGCGGACTCGCCAGACTTCTCGATGCTGGCAAGGACAACAGCTGGAACTGGCTCCGCTTCCGATGGCTTGCTGGTTGGTACTTCGGCAATTGGCTCGGCGAGCTTGACCTCCTCCTTCAGTTCGGCCTCGATTTCAGCCTTGGCCTCAACGGCAACGGGGGAAGCGGATGCTTCGAGCGGAGCGCCGGCCTCGACCTGGCTTTCGCGGACGACCTCTGGGACATTAGAGCTTGCGGTCTCGGTTGTGACTGGAGTTGGTGCAGCCAATTCGGTCTTCTCGATGAGTTCCTCCTCAACCTATACACCATTAGCTTTTTTTCATCTTTTTTTCATCTTTTTTTTTTTTTTTTTTTCAAGCTGTCCGTTAGAATGTATAAAAAACTCACCTCCTTCTTGGCGATTACGACTTCTGGAACAGCGCTGGCTTCCGGTTCGACTTCAGCCTTAACCTGAGACTCGGTAACAACAGGTGGTACGGTCTCGGTGGTAGCGGTAGTGTGATCCTCTGGCTTTGAGATTGGCAAGACGGACTCGGGAATCAAGTTCTTAGCGGTCTCGATTCCACTAGTGGCAGCGCTGGTGAGGGCTCCGGTGACAGCGGCGAAGGCGGCAGAAGCGGTAGCACCAACACCGAGGTTGGAAGCATCGGCGTTCTCGTAGGATTCCTTGTCAAGGTGGACGTTGTCCGTGACGCTGGCGGTGGTCGGTGGGACGGGCTCACCAGGTTCGAGGTGGATGGGGTTGCCAGCGGTCTCGGATGCGGGGAGAGGGTTAATGCCGATGGGCTCGTCCTCCTTCTCGTCGACGGTATCCGGGAGATATCCTGGAACCTGCTTTGGATCAGGGGTTGGCAAGTCTTCTGGGGCAACGACAACCTTGGTTGCCTCTGGAACGATTGGTTCCTCATTTACCTTTTTTTCGAGGGGTACCTCGGCAGCCAATGCGGCCGTGGTGGCCTCGGGACCGACGGAAGAAATCGTGGCGACGGTTGGAGCTTCGGTTGGCTCCTCGACCTTGGCAGCTTCGACTTCCGGTTCTGGAGCCTTTTCGGCCTTTGGTTCTAATGGGACCTGGGCTGCGAGGGCGGCGGTGGTGGAGGTAGGGCCGGCCGACGAAACGAAGGGTGTAACGCTCTCGTCGATGGTGTCCGGGATGACGGGGATGTGGAAAGTTGGTTCTTCGGTGGGGATTATATCCTCAGGGAGGAGGTGGTTGTTGTCGTTCCCAGAAGCATCCTTCTCCACACGCTGCTTCGGGTCGGTGGTCCAGGTACCGTCCACGACATACTAGATGCGAGCAAGAAAACCTGCGTTAGCGGACCCGCTTTTCGCATCTTCAAACGGAGACAAGAGCCCCATCGAGAAAAAAACCCTATTTAACAGGAAAACCCCGAATAGAAACAAAAATCAGGTACAGGAACAGGGCGTTGATACGCTCCGCATTCTCGCGTATCTTTGGTGTATCTTAAGTCTTATAACAATAAAATATGTATATTAATTTTTAAAAATTGCGAACCCGGGATTTACCTTGTAAGTGGTCTTCTCGACGATTGGAAGAGTTACAGTAGCTTGGTGGGTACCATCAGCCGTCTTCTCGAGCTTCTGCGATTTGGTCCAATTATCGAAGGATCCGGTGACAAAGACCTCTTCGGCAGGCTGGGACCTAATTTGTCGAAAATAATCGGTTAGCCATCAGCCTCGCAGATAACGACATTAGAAGATAAGCGTATGAAAGTGTGTGTGCGTAAGTAAAATGGCATCGTCATCCTTAGAATCCGAAAGCGCACGTTTCTTTCCCTCGCCCGGCGCATTCGAGATACGTAGATTCGCAGACTCAAACGCGCGTGGAGGAGAGAAGGCGACCACGGATTCGCCAAAATTGAGATTTTTTTTTTGTTTTTAAACTTTTCTCGTGGTGTTCTCGTGGTTACAGTCGGGTAGACGGTGCAGAATGCGTCATCGCATGCGACACAGAGAAAGAAGAAAAAAAGGGTAAAGAAGAGAGACGAAGGGAAAACTCTGCACGGAACGAGCAAACCGAGTCGCCCGGCGAAACTCTCCCACAGAAAAAATCGCAGAGATTCGATTTCTAGGAAGGATAGAGCGGTGCAGGGCGACTCTGTTCTAGAAGATGATCGAGAATCCCGCGTGCAATCCCGTCTTGTTAAGGGGTATGTGTGGGCAATACTCACCATTTGAAAGTATACGTTCCCTGGTTTTCTGTGGCAGAGGAAGCCATTTTCGCGAGCAGGTGTCGTGTGAGAAATCTGGTTGGTGGCAGAGATTCCAGGTGGATCTGGAAATAGGGAATGAGGCTTGAAGGAAGATGACAGAAAAAATAAATAAAAAGGTTAGCGCTTTGCTGATATTGAGAGGCAGAAGAGTAATGAGATGAAGATGGAGAAGGAGATGAGATGAGAGGAGTAGGGGAGAAAGAAGAGAAGAGAAGGAGAGGGAGAGAGAGAGAGAGAAGGTGGACGGGCAGACGCGGGCGGCCAGGAAGAAGGTGATCAGACGGCGAGAGCGAGAGATGAGCCAGGAGGCTGAACTGAAAGCGAAAAAAGGGTTTTTCGCTTGCTTGCTGCTGCTACTGCTGCTGCCGGGCCCCTCGACGACGTAACAGCCGGAGGAGAAAAAAGATAAAAAGATGGCGCAGGAACCACCCTTAGCAGACTTGAGACACGGATGGCAGCAGGCCCTGCACAATACGAAGCAGTCGGATTTCTCGTGCTTTCTTTCGTTCTCTGCCACTGCTGCTGCTGCTGGATTGCATCGCGGAACACGATGCAATGACGATGATACTGAAAAGATGCGGTGCGGTGCGCCTGGGTGCTGATTGGGTAGAATTCTGGGGTAAGAACCAAGGAGCTAGTGTGTAGTAGTCTCACCTATCTTTTCTCGAGAAGTATTAAAGGAGAAGGCTGGATGGAGCTAGTTGAAGCTGTTGTTGTAACTATAATTAATGATATATATAGGTATATAATGGGTATGGTGAAGAACGGTGTCGATGTTGTCTGTGAGAGATGGAAGTGAGAGAGAGACGTAAGAGTAAGAACGGTGGAAGGAGAGCTCAGCAGGACTTTTATATATATCATCGTCGTCGCCATTGCCATTGCCATTGCCATCGATCTGATGAAAATCAGGGCAGCAGGGGTCCCACCAAATCCAGAAGACACCCTTCCACTAAAAATCCATCCCCACCGCGAAAAGCTTTTTCTGTCACTGTCTCGCCATGGCATTTTTGTATTATTCATGCGAATATACGCCTATCAAATGCCAAAAAATATCCCATTAAAAAGCCCCCCTATCTATATCTATCGCAAAAGAAGCGAATCACATTATCGTTCCTTCACACTGCATATTATTCTCTCCGATATCTGTTCCGTTGCACCTCAACCCTTTTTTTTTCTTTCTTGTTTTAAAATAAGAAAAATAGAGTGCAGCCACAGTAACACTCGATTCATTCAGCGCATTGGCTCTCTTCTCCATTGGGTGCGCCATGCCGCTGATATCATGCATCATATGACAGCTCCAGCGACCCGCATACACATCCTCAAAATTCCTCCAAACTAAAGTACCTAGCTTAGGTAGGTATCAAAGGGATAGTTATTCCCAGGTCCCTCTAGTCGCTATTCTAGTATATATGGATACCTACAGATACTAACCAAAAAATAACCACTGTCCTCCTTTTCAAAATTTCAAAATTTCAAACTTGCTAGAAAAAAAAATAGAATAAAAAAAAAAAAGAATAAAAAATTCGAGTGGCAGGTCAAACAAACTTACCCCAACCACACCCCAAACCCTGCTGCTGCTGCTGCATATCTGCACTGACCACAGTTAGATCCCACAAAAAACAGCCGACTCGTTTCACCCTTTTTCCAATCCGTCGAACCGTATTCACTCTAATCCCACTCTAATCCCACGACTAGCATGTACTAACCAATTTTTACTAGTATCTCTCGTTCAACCTGAAACACAATAAATCACAGAATGATAGAAAATCACATATATCCTAATTAAAGTAACAACTGCGGACAGCGGCGCTTCACCATCCTTATAGCTTAACTTATTAAAACATCTAATTTATTATGATATAAAGGATAAAAAAAGTATATATACGAACCAAAGACTTAAAATAAAATAAAATAAGAGTAATAAAACGTCTGAATTCGAATGCAATCAATTTTACCCACAAAGCTTTTTGCGCCAGTTGTGCACTGCATCTACCAACAGCCAGGACATGACATCTACTCATCTAACAATCCAAGCTTGGTCGCTGGAAAAGAAAACCCCATTCTCCCCTCTGATCACACCTTCTATCTCTAATCCGTTTTCAAAACAAAATCCAGCACGCAGTAATACCACTAATAAGAAGAAAAGAAAGAAAGAAAGAAAAAGAAGCCCATGTCCGCCCCTCCGGTAACATGAAACCCCAAGGACAGGTAAACGTAACAGCGCCGCATCATGCTTGCAATCGCTCAGGGGAAGCTTGTAATCACTCCCAGCTCAGACACCCAACAAACGAGAACGGGAAAGCAACAACAGGGAAGCGCATCAGAAAGGTCTTTCTCTCAGAACCTCAAAAGACCATCTCGTCTCTATCGAACGCATTACTGAACGTTTCCGGTGGCGTCAATGCCCCCAAAGCTCGCCGCATGTGACTGTTGATAATCTGCAACCCGTACTGATAACTCGCATTAACCCACCCGAACCCTTCCCGCGCAACCCCCTTGAAATCCAACCCTTGGTTCCCATACTCCGCATCCACACGGTGAGGATCAACCGGGCGCGTCACATCGTACTTCTCAACAACAACCCCATTGTAGTCGAAAAACGCCTTGGTCATCATGAACAGCCATCGGTACGCGAGACGTTCCGCTTCCTGATCGAATCCGTAGCGCTGAAGACCGCCCCACGCCAGTATCTGCTGCGGTGCCCACCCGTAAGGATAGTCCCACTGTCTGTTCGGTCGATCTATTCCCACCACACCGCGGGACTCTTCCGTTCCTGCGACCAGACCGCCCAGCACCTCGAACTTTGGCAGCGCCCGTTCCACCATCGATCTGGCCTGGCCCGGAGATGCTGCTCCCGCCCACATGGCCCAGAACGTCGTGGCCGTTTCGTAGAAATGCTGCTTCTTTGCCACGGTGTCGTAGTCGAAAAAGAATCCTTTCTCAGGATTCCACAGGTACTTGTCCATCGCCATCTTGCGCTTGCGCAGACGTCGATCCCACATTGCCGACGACTCCACGTGTCCCGGTTTCTGATCTCCGACCAACCACTCGTTCGGCACGGGCAGCTTGTCGCCAAAGATCGTTCGAATCGTTTTGGAAATGTCCGCTTCGTACTTGTACAGCAGCGAGTTGAGATCAATCGTCGCAAGGTTACCGCAGATTTTCTCCAAACGGTAAGATGTGTCGTGACCGGACTCTCGAACCGCTCGATCGTGCAAAAAGTACTCGTCCAGCTCCGGCTCTAAAACCGTGCCGTCGTTATAGGCTTCCTGAAACTCGTCGAATGACATGTTGTGCTTCTCCGCATACGGCTCCAGGAGATGCTCAAAGTGAGAAGCTTCAGTTTCCGGAGGGATACCTTTGCCGTCAGGGCGGTAGCGGGAGAGTCCCGTGACCTTGTCCACTCGCGGTTCGGCCATCCAAACCGTGTGATACTCCTTCATGGAAGCCAAGATCGCCTCTCGCAAAAACTCCTTGGATCCAGGTTCGTGTCTGATACGCTCGTACACGCGGAGTGCCATGTCTGTCAAGAACGGTGGCTGGGAGCGAGATAGATAGTAGGATCGGTTGGCGTTCAAAATCTTGCCGTAATGCTGGATGCAGAACACAAAGTGCTCGACCATGGACTTGGCAAGATCGACCTTGTTATCGGTCAAAAGACCGAGCGATTCCATGTACGAATCCCACCCGTACAGCTCGTTGAAACGACCACCTGGAACCACGAACGGCTTTCCGACGAGAGTCTCAGCTCCTGAGTGTGGATCGACTTCTTTATCCATAGCGAGGGCGAGCAAACCGGGCTTGTCGTTCAGCGACTTGACGTAGTCGGCTGTGATTTCCTTGGGGAGCTGGATGACTTCGAGTCGCAGCTCCGGACGGTCAGAAGCTACCTTTTGGTAGTACTCCATCTGCTCCGGAGCCCCGATGGGGACGTAGATGCGGGGTCGAGGGTCACCGGTTCGGTCTTTCGGGTCAAACCCAACGACCTCGATAACGCTGGAATCGATCCGACGGGTCAATCCGTCCCAGAAGCTAGTTCTGATAAGTCGAGAAAGACGGTCAACAGGATTCTCATTCAAGCGTGCCTCGTCTAGAACAATGTATCTTCGTCCGAATTGTTTGGCGTATGTGAGTTCTTGCAAGAGGTTGGACAACATGTACGTGCCTCGAATATCAGCACGGTTGTATCCACCAGAGTTCGCCGTTCCCAGGGATAATGTTTTCGGGCCGCCATCGTCGATAGTAATCTGGTAGTTTCCGTCTGTGTCTTCGGACTCGAGGAGGGATTGCAATGTTTGAACGACATTGATGAAGAACTTGCGAGGAAGCGTGGCCGGGTCATCTTCACCGATAAGTCAGTTTCAATAACCCATCATATATCCGCCAAAAGTAGGCATATCTTTACCGTAAGAAGCACGTCTGCGTCCACCACTTCTTGGCTGGCCATCAATTCCAGTTCCAGGCCCTGTCGGGATAGCAGCCTACAAAAACAGTGTTAGAGTTTTTACCACCCCCACAACAAGCTCATGGGAAACTCGTCTCGACTTACCGAAGTTGAATATGTCCTGACTTTGCTGCGAACTGCACCTTTCATGGTGGATCCGATGTCATGCTCGTCACCGTAGTAGATATGGGCAGGTGCAAACTCATGCAGAGAGTCGTGTGATGTGTTATATCGGAGAACGCCTACTGTTTTGGGTGTGTCGTCGGTGTCGACGTTGGAACGGATGGTGATGCCTTCAGCTTCGAGCGAGGCCTTGGCAACGGCCGGGACAATCTGCTCCAGTCGCTGGGGGTGAACAATTGTCGATGGAGAGGTTCCCCGCTCCGGGACATGAGGTCCGCTCTCCATCTTGCAAGTGGGTTCTGTGGTTCTTGTGTTTTTGTTGCTGTTTGTTTTGTCTGTGAAGGTTCCAGCTGCTAGCTTGCTGGCCAAGTGGGGTTTCCACTAGCACCCTGGCGATGACGACGTTGATGTATTATCGATGGATGAGAACGGGAGTCAAAACGGTTTCGAAAGAAAAGAATCGAGGAAGCAATTGACTGTCGAAAGGAGGGTGGTTCACAGAAAGACTCCAGGTTCGTTTACGTTGACCTTTTT